>OY288246.1:10737681-11948515 GCA_958450325.1 Agrostemma githago | reverse complement strand
GATATCGGAATAAGAAAACACGAATATACAAGTGTACTGCACACAGCGTTGACGGTCGCTTATTCCGGTACCCCGACTATTTGATTATTGAGATAAGTCAGCTTAAACAATAACCTTTTTTATTTCGTCTTCATCATTATTCGAGTCATATAATCACGTCGATTTTCAAAAGCAAACATTGTATTTTAATAAGAGTCGAAACCCGTTGATGCGGATCCGACGTCAAACAATTCGCGAGAATTAATTATGACGTCGGGATGCGGAGGGAATCACGTCTTTCAATTTAAGCAAGGCGTCGATCTATTAAATTCGATACCAATTCCTTAATTGGATGTCGAATCTAACGATCTAGTCACATAAGTTAACTAATGCGATTTTCCGTTGATGCTAAAGTAATTGTCAATACAATTCAATAGAATTACGACATTATTTAATGCGGAGGAAATCTACCATATCGCGGTAGTTAATTTAAGTCGACTTAAATTAATCTTCTATCGTTTTCACTCTATTATGCCATATCGATTCGATAATCGAATATGGGATACGACGAGTATTCAAGTCCCGAATTGAGTATAAATTCCGCCATATTTATGCCCAATTCGTCAAGTCATCAAAAATCTAAAGCAATTTCAAAATCAATATTTAAAATTGCAAACGACACGGTTCGTACAGGTGCCACTCGACCGAGTGCCTACGCCACTCGATCGAGTGACATTACAAAAACCGAGACAGAACGTCTCTTACGACCTCCACTCGGTCGAGTCTCACAGTGACTCGGTCGAGTGGCAACGTACTCGATCGAGTTGGTCAATAGCTCGGTCGAGTAGGGGCCGTAATACGAAACAGAATGACTCTATGACCTCCACTCGGTCGAGTCTCACAGTGACTCGGTCGAGTGGCGATGTACTCGGTCGAGTTGGTCAGTAACTCGGTCGAGTAGGGTCACAAAACCTGGACAGACCGCTTTTCAGAGGTTCACTCGGTCGAGTCACACAATGACTCGGTCGAGTGGCCCTTAATCACGTCAAACCGTGAGTCCTACACATCACATTCGAGTCTCGTTAATCGTTTTCGTGACTTAAGTCAACACGTGCCTAATCTATCACGTGAAACACCTCTTTCAAAACCGTGCATTAACTCATTTGCCTCATTCTATATCATTCAACATTTCATAAACCGTTATATCCTTACTAACGCATTTATTGCTCTCTTGTCAATTTTTGGTTGTTTATTTTATCGCACTAAACTGAACCCACATGCTAAAATTCCACTTTGACGTAGAATTAATTGCATTAAATTGACTTAGAAACCCTTTTCAATTCCATTCACATGTTTAGAGAAAATAATCTTTGCATATCATTTTCCCGTTTAACTAACGCGCGTATTGGAAAGTCATTCGAATTCTTAGTAGAGGCCGCTAATGTGCGGGCGGGGTTGGGTGTCCTTTGTGGGCTTCCCAACAGGTACCCTCACCCCTTACTCAGAACCTCGGTTTCCGAATGCCCGAAACCGTTGGCGCACGAGAGTCATTCAATACACAATATCCGATAATATCGGGTATTGGTATCAAATGCAAAGGGACGAGCCCAATAAACTCTGACATCGGAAATGGGCCGTATTTTGTATACGGACCACTACGACATAGAGCGGGCTCGAATGGTTCCGAATAACCACAAAATTTGGTGGCGACTCCACATAGACCTAAATTTCAATTCGATCCATTCTCATATGGAGATTCATTCGCCTACCCAAACCCGCGCGTGGCCGCGTCGGGGTGGACCTATGTCATGTCCACAATTTGGCGACTCCTCTGGGGATTAACTGATGTGTGACTTACCATCGGCATCCTCAGGGTGAGACTCGAATAGAAATCGTTTGACAAATACAATACGCGTTTTAGTTTTACGGTTCATGCATAACGTTGATGTACTGGTGACCGACGTCCCACTATACCGTTGATGTACTCCAATATGGATATGTCAAAAGGTGTCCATAGTCGATTCGAGTGGGTTTCGCGGCATGTTCTAAGCTCAATTCGACTTAGAGAGTCCGTCCCGATCAACGTCTAGACCATGTACACTGGTATAGACCCCTATAGACCGACTGAGACTTAGTGTAGAGCATACATGGCGTCGTTATAATGCTTGTGTGACTACGTGCTACTTGGTTTCCAAGTCGTTTTCAAAAATATCAACTTTTCAAAAAAATTGCATCTTTTTCAAGACATTCGATTTCAAAACCCGGGACATGCCGAATTTAGGACTTATGATTTTACTCAAAATGGCCTATTTTCTAGACGGTATGCTGCCCAATTCAAAACTCAAAACTACTTTCAAAACCCGCGGCCCATTGCTCTTTCGTTTTTCTCGAAAATTGGGCCCTCAACCGAGTTTTCTCGGACTTTTTCAAAAACAATCAATTTTCAAAACCCCCCTCTTCTTAGGACTTCCCGCTTTTATCAGTGTCGGGTCGCGTCTTAAGTTGTCAAGGTCTTTAGCGTCGAAACTCTGTCGATCTTACATCACGGGTTTCTTCCCTATCCCAGTCCGCCTTATTAGACTAAGGCAAGGCCCACCTAAGTAGGACATACTCTTACGAAGGAGGGCCCGTCAACACGATCGAGTCAAAAGTCTGGGGACGTCTCACGTGAACCTTCCTTCGAACATGACTAGGCCCACTCGCCGAATCCTAAGGAAGGCCCGCACTTCACAAGTCACCCGTCTAGGCGTCTTTTCTCGAGTTGTTTCCTCTTTTAGTTTTGTTCGGGATGTACTTGCTATTCCGGGATTTGGGCTAGCTTCTGATTATGCGGTGTTTTTACAGACAGGCCACCCGCAACCCGACATCAACGCAAAATGGAAGAGTTGAAGGATGCCCTAACCAAGATCGAGAATCAACTGACCTCCATCCAGGCTAGCCAAGCAACGTTAGACACCCGTTTGAGCACCGTAGAAAAGGCGGCCCCTGGTGACGGATCCGGGACCACCGGGCCCATAGCTGAGCTCATCAGCGTTGTTCGCAGGCTCGAAGAACAAGTTCACCTGTCAACAAGCAACTCAATCCACTCCGAAATTGCTCGTACCTATTCGCCTTTGAATAACGAGCTACCTCCTAACCTCAACCTTACGAGAATTCCTATGTTTGAGGGTACCGAAGACCCGGTCCATCATATCCGGGCTTTCAAAGACTTTATGGCGGTCAAGGGAGTAAAGTCCACCATGTTTACCCACCTATTCCTCTCCTCTCTGGAGAAGCATCCTAAGGCCTGGTACTACAGGCTCGATCCCAAGAAATATAAAACTTGGGATGATGTGGCGACCGAATTTGCTCGGAACTACGCCGATAACACTGAAATCCAGACTACAATGCGTACTCTGGAGGTCATGGCTCAAGAGCCCAAAGAAGGGTTCACAAAATACTTGCAAAGATGGAGGGCCGAGAGCGTGAAGCTGGTCGACAAGCCCGGCGAGAAGGCCCTAGTAGAGGCTTTTGTCAAAAACCTCCTCCCATCCTACCGGGTCCATCTCTGGTATGCCATCATCCCCAACTTCGCTGTCCTTACTGAAATGGGCATGAGAATCGAAGATGACTTGAGACTGGAGAGCCTGACTAAGGCCTCTACTAAAGGTTATCAAGGAGCTAGTTCATCTACAAACAAGCCCACACCTACAGCTGCAACTCGCAGCATCTTTGACGAGGTAAACCTGCTGGACACCTCATCTAAAAAGAATGCACCAAATCGGGTATTCACAGATATAGGGACTACCTATACTTACACCTTACAAAGGCTATCTTCAAAGGGCCTGATCCAGCCGATAGGCCCAACTGCAGAACCTCCAGTAGAGAAGAGGCCCAAAACTTACAATGCCCAAGCCTACTGTCAGTATCACCGGGGTAACGGGCATGATACTGAAAAATGTTGGAGGTTAAAGCACCTGATTCAAGATCTTATCGAGAGCGGGAAAATCCCGTTGCCCGGATACAAACCGAGCAACAAAGAAAACTCGTTCAGCGCCCATGCTATATTCACAGGAGAGGTAGTCGATTGTTCTCACCTCATTTCTCCTCTTATCCCACAAATCAGTGGGATATGGTTCGATGACGAGGACGACGTGTATCTAGCCAAAGGGGAAGCTGTCCCCATCACCCTTGAAGAGGTCCGAAAAGCCAAGTCCAAGGCCTGGGCCACCAACCACCTCGCCACTACTGGGCGCGCCACTCCAACACCCGTCCCTGAACCTGCCAGGACGGGAGCTACCCTCGAAGAGCCGAGCAACGACACAACTCTAGTCCAACAACTGAAGAGGGTTCGAACTGATCTAACTATATGGCAACTATTGGTTAGCTCACAAGCACATCGAGAAGCACTGACTAAGGCTCTCGATGAAATCAAGGTCGATTCAGAAGCTACCCCTGCTGAAATGGTAGCCACCATTCTGCCCTACCTTAAGGGCAAATCCAAAGAAGAAGGCACGCTCATAACCTTCTCCGAAGCTGACCTACCACCATTTGGGCCCAATCACAATCTGGCCCTATACATCACGGTCATCTGCAAGGGTAAATACCTCCCAATGACCCTCATCGACGATGGATCAGCCGTGAACGTCCTACCTCTAAGGACTGCTAGGGCCCTCGGCATCACTGATGTCGACTATCTCCCGATAGCGCAAACTATTCAGGCTTTCGACGGAAGCCCAAAAGCAGTCGCCGGGGCCATGAAATTGAAGATCATAACGGGCCCGATCAAAAAAGAGTTAGAGTTCCAGGTGATTGATGTCACCTCATCCTTTAACCTACTACTAGGGAGGCCATGGATCCATGCAGTCAAGGCCGTGTCCTCTACCTTACATAGAAAAGTCAAGATGCCACTTCGGGACGACATCATCACACTAGAGGCTACTCCTATCACCGTGGCTAGCTGTAATGCCATAAACCGGGCCGAACCACGAGGGTTCGACTTCGTGGGCATGATTGATGAGGCATATCTCTTCAAGCCTTACTTGACCGTTAGCATCGACACGATGCTACAAAATCTGGGTTACCTACCCGGAGCCACCTCAAGGCCGTACCTTCCGGCAGGGAAGATCATCGAGGTCCTGGACAACGGAGAGTCTCGGCTCGGTTTGGGATATACTATGAGCTCAGAAAATGTGGGTCGGGCATATGCAATCAAGTTCGTCACTCCCGTGTTTGGGGCGATCCAGGTGGGCCTCTACCAACCCACCATCACATATCCCGAGACCAAAATGGCTCGGGAATGCAACTACTTCCCTGACGATATATTCACCATCGTCCAGGCCGATTCCCAGGAGGATGAAAACGACGCCGAGCCCATGCTGGGGCTCCTATTTGGAGAAGATAAAGCCGTCCCTGCTCCAAAAGATGACTTGGTCAATCTAATCCTCCGCAGCGATCGGCTCGACCCAACGAAGCTGATCACTGAAGTTGGTGCAGACACAGGAAAAAGAGCCTGGAGAAAGACCATCAAGTGGACCGACAGTCAAGGACGGGTCTACAAGCAAACCACCGGCGAGGGGGACATGCCAGATACCGAGTCTGAGTCAGGGTCAGAGTCAGAGTCTTAGTCTTAGTCTAGGGGGTCCGGTGCTAAAGTCGAATCTGTAACTCCCTTTCCTTTAGCCACATCCACTGAGGTCTCGGGGTCTGTCCCAAGACCTCTCCCTATTCCGCCACTGACCAATGATCAGATGGCAGCTCTATTCGAGCTATTTTCAAAATTTACCATTAATAATAATATCGAAAACCGTTCTGCTTACGACTTGTTTTATTTCCAAAATTTTCTCAATTTCAAAGATTTTATATGCAATGACATTGAGAAACCCGACGAACAGGTACCTCTACCTCCACATCTGATCGAGCAGCTCGAACAAAGGGAGTCCCGAGATCCGGTAATCGAAGAAACCGAGTCCATCAACGTGGGAACCACTTTAGAGCCCCAGATGCTTAAGTTGGGCCTATCCTTAGATCCAGAGGAGAGAAGACAATTCACAGACCTCCTCCAGGAATTCAAAGACGTTTTCGCATGGTCCTACAAGGACATGCCGGGTATAGACCGGGAAATAGCGGAGCACCGAATACCCATCAAAGAGGGGTGCAAACCGGTAAAGCAGAAGCTCAGAAGGATGAAGCCCGAATGGTCTCTTAAAGTCAAGGAAGAGGTCGACAAACAATTCAAAGCGGGCTTTATACAAGTGTCTGAATATCCAAACTGGGTTGCAAACATCGTGCCGGTACCCAAGAAGGACGGCAAGGTGCGGATATGCGTGGACTTCCGGGACCTTAACAAGGCTAGCCCAAAAGATGATTTTTCGTTACCACATATCGACATACTGGTGGATAACACGGCCGATCATGCCCTTCTATCGTTCATGGACGGGTATGCCGGATACAATCAGATCAAGATGGCAGAAGAAGATATGAGTAAGACCACCTTCATCACACCTTGGGGTACTTACTGTTACACTGTTATGCCATTTGGGCTTATCAATGCCGGAGCCACTTATCAACGGACCGCCACTACTTTACTACATGACATGATGCATAAAGAAGTGGAGGTCTATGTCGACGACATGATCGTCAAATCCAAGGACCGAAGCGGGCACATCTCGGCCCTAAGAAAATTCTTCACCCGGCTACGTAAGTACAACATGAGACTAAACCCACAAAAATGCAGTTTTGGGGTAACATCGGGCAAATTACTGGGCCATATCGTTAGCCAACGCGGCATCGAGGTCGACCCAGCTAAAATCAAAGCCATCACCGAGATGCAACCACCCAAGACCGAAAAAGAAATACGGGGGTTTCTCGGGAAAGTCCAATACATCAGCCGGTTCATTTCAAAATTAACCATGGTATGTGAGCCCATTTTCAAGAAACTGAAGATAGGGGAACGGGTACTGTGGGACGACAAATGTCAAGCGGCTTTCGATAAAATCAAGGAGATTCTGTCTGCTCCGCCAGTACTAATGCCACCTTAACCCGGCCTGCCTCTGTTGTTATACCTAAGAACGACCGAGACAGCCATGGGGGCTATGCTGGCCCAGACAGTCGATTCAGAAGAACGGGCTATTTACTACATCAGTAAAAAGTTCCTCGAATACGAATGCAAATATACAATGCTCGAAAAGACGTGCCTAACATTGGTTTGGGCCACTAAAAAGCTCCGTCATTACATGCTGAGTCACGAGGTACATGTGTTATCCAAAATGGATCCAATCAAATACCTGTTCGAGAAGCCCATCCTCAACGGCAGGATGTCCAGATGGACTTTAATGCTATCTGAGTTCGACCTCAAATTTGTACCGTTAAAAGCCATCAAGGGACGGGTAGTAGCCGAGTTCCTCGCCGATAGCCCAATATCCGAAGACGGACACACCGATACTTGGTCCTTTCCTGATGAAGACATATTCCATACCGATACCGAAACATGGGATTTGTATTTTGATGGAGCATCCAACTTTCGAGGATTCGGGGTCGGGATTCTGCTAATCTCACCACGAGGGGAACACACTCCCTTATCCATCAAATTGGATTTTGACGTGACCAATAACGCAGCCGAATACGAAGCATGCATTCACGGGTTGCAAGCCGCCGCTGATTTAGGGGTAACAAACCTCCGGGTCCACGGTGATTCATCATTAGTCATCAATCAGGCTCTCCAAAAATGGAAAACTCGGAACGCCAATCTAGTGGCTTACCAAGCACGGGTAAGGGTTCTAGAGAAACAATTCCAAAAGGTAGAATACATTTATCTGCCCCGGGAAGAAAATCAATTTGCAGATGCACTTTCCAAACTAGCATCTCTACTAAACATCCCGGATCACCTGACCAGCATGCCGATCTGCGTCGAAAGACGGTCCGAGCCGGCCTATATCCATGCCATCCAAGACATTGAGCCAGCTGATCCGGAACCATGGTATCAGTCGGTCCTAGTCTACTTGGCAACGGGAGAATATCCCCCGGGAACTGAAAACCGGGCCAAGAAAGCCATGCGAAGATTGGCAACACAATTTGTTCGCACAGACGACAGGCAATTGTACAAAAAGACGGCACATGGGGCTCTACTCCTATGCATCGACAAAATACAGACCAAAAAGGTAATGGCCGAAGTACACGACGGTGAAAACGATCCGCATATGAACGCCCATATGCTAGCCCGCAAAATCACGAGGCTCGGGTATTATTGGAACACCATGGAAACAGACTATCAGTTATATGTCAAACACTACCGTAACTGCCAGATCTTTGCCAATGTACAGCACATGCCATCTTCCCTATTATATACCGTGACATCACCATGGCCATTTTCGACATGGGGTATTGACATAATTGGAAAGGTGCATCCTTCCGGGACGGGAGGTCATTGCTTCATTCTAGTGGCCATCGACTACTTCACCAAATGGGTCGAAGCCGAGTCATACCGTGTCTTGAACGCCAAGCACGTGGCCAAATTCATCCAAAACAAGATCATATGCCGGTATGGGATCCCTCACGAATTCATCAGTGATCACGGGACCCACTTTCAAGCTGAAACTGCCGCATTGCTGGCAAAATATAAAATTCAAAGGCATACATCTTCGCCTTACCGACTTCAAACAAACGGAGCGGTAGAAGCGGCCAATAAAACAATTGTTACCATACTTAAAAAGATGGCTGAGAATTATCGGGACTGGCCCGACAAAATACCCTTCGCCCTATGGGGATACCGAACTTCAATTCGCACTGCAACCGGAGCAACCCCGTATTACTTGACATACGGAATGGAAGCGGTCCAACCGGTCGAGCTAGAAGTACCGTCCCTCAGGATTTTACTTGAAAGCCAAGTGCCTGAAGCAGATTGATTCGCTAGTCCTTTTAGACGAACGTCGATCCTGGGCCCTCAACAACATCCAAATATATCAAAAGAGGATCCAACGGGCTTTCAACAAAAGGGTTAGGCCTAGAAATATCAAAGAAGGGGATTTGGTCCTGAAATTGGTTCGTGCCTTACTACCGGTTGATCCAAGGGGTAAATTCAAACCCAATTGGGCGGGGCCATACTTAGTCAAGAAGGTCCTATCAGGAGGAGCGGTGATGCTGACAGACTTGGACGGGAACGAATTTGTCAACCCAACCAACTTAGACCAGCTGAAGCGCTATTACTCCTAAAACCCATCTCAATGTCATTTGCAAAAATTTATAAAACTTTGTCTTTTTATAAATTTTCAAAAATTATAGACAAGTCAATAAGCTAGAATTAATTATTCTACTGTCGCACATCTCGAATTAATAATCTTGATGTATTTCGAAAAATTGCAAAAATCAATCAAAATCGAATTTTGAACTACGTTTGGTTTGATTCCGCTATTTGTGGATACGTAGGCAACCCCTCAAAAGGGTACAACCACTGCAATAAACGAAAGACGGGAACGGTATTCAATAATATGTCTTTTTATATCGATTACAAAAAAAAAACGCCGGACACGACATACACACACCAAAAAAAATCACACCACTAAAAAATAATAATAATATTCAAATAATAATAACGGAGACTAATATCCGGGCATTTTCCCCTTCCCCTTGTCCTTCGGGTCACGTGGAGCCTGAGGTCTTCGGGGTGGTGGCGAGTGTTCCCGAATCACAAGTGGAACCTCTTTAGCACGAGCCCGTTTCTTCGGCGACGGGTCTTCTATCAAGGTCTTCGGTCCAATGCGAGCCCGCACGTGCTCGGGTAATCTATCCCGTGGGCCAAGTCGGTCCTGCACGGGTAGTCTCGGGCCCAGTCTCCTTTCCAAGTCAGTCTGGGGGCTCACCTTCCCCCAAGCACCATTAGCACTGGACCCTCCAGCTTGGGTCTTGGTATTCTTCTTCTGCCCTGACATAAGACGGACTAGGGTAGCAGGAGTGTCTCCTTCGTAAAAAAAGCCCCTGTTGTCTTTAGCTTGCTCCCTTCTCAGCAGGTCAAAGGCTTCGTCAACCTTCAGCGCAGCTCGGGCTTTAGCATCAGCAGCTTTGGTCCACTTCGTGTAAGAATCTGAAACCCAGATTGAGTGGCGAGATTTGACAATGGGCCATGTATGCCGTGTGTACCATCGTTGCATCCAGGTATCACACATCACATCAGTCAGTTGGGTAGGGTCACTCACAACTGCTTCAACTTCAGGGATTCGCTGGGTCCATCCATACTGCCTTAGTATGCGATCTGGGTAGAGATGAACCGTCTGCCTGAAAGATAGGATCACCTAATAGCGGGCTCTGTCCCTCGGGTCCAAACCACTCCAAAGGTAGATGGGCCACCACGGAACTACCCATCGAATTAGCGGGCCACCATGGAAAGACAAAACCTCGTCCCAGTACTTTTGCGTGATCTGACGAGAAAAGTCAATGGCCCGCCTCCTCGTCATCACCTGGTTATGACGATAGTTGCTCGCATCAAGAGGAGGATCTATTACTGATAGCCTCTCATATAGCCAAATCTACAAAAAGGAAAACAAAAACGTGAGTTCCCAAAGCAAAATAAACGCCCGCCTAAGGCCACTCGATCGAGTACCTAGGACACTCGATCGAGTGGTACCCCTTGAACACAAGCAGGGGGCTTTTTACGAAGGCACTCGATCGAGTGCCAAGATGACTCGATCGAGTGGTACCTCTGAGAGCAGATCAGGAGGTTTCTACGAGGGCACTCGGTCGAGTGCTAGGGTGACTCGATCGAGTGCCCACTGCAGCAGCCAATCCAAAAAAAATCAAAAATAAAAATAAATAAATTGCAGAGTAACATACTTGCAGCAATCGGGTGCTCCCGGTAAGACGAATTGATGAGTCCCTCTTGCGGTTGTCCAATCCTTGGATAATCTCGCCCGTGATCAGCCAAGTCGGGCTGTGTTCAGTCTCCATTAAATCTACGACGGTCAGAAGATGGGTGTTTCCCATGCAGGATAACAAATCCATGTGACCCTCGAAAGCGTATACGTGGAGCATACAGAAAGAAAAAGCCCTACGGCTGTAAGCCGGTCTGGCCCGGACATCAAGAGAATTCATAAATTTCTCAGCCAAGTCGATCAGAGAAATTTTATCACCTTCCATCATGCGGGATACCTCGTTGTGAGAAAGCCCTAGAAATTCTCGAAGCTTCCTCCTCGGGTCATAGATCGAGTACGGGACGGTTGGACGAAGTACCGGGTTCCATCCTCCTATAGCTGCAATCTCCTCAGGTAAAGGGCAAACTTCGCCCCGAGGAAAAGCAAAGACATGATATATGTCATCCCAGTAAGCCAAGCATGCATCCAGGAAATGACGATCAACCACCATCTGACGGAACGGGTACAGCTGAGTTATACCCGTTTGATTCAAAGCCACCCTATCCGTGTCCCTAAAGCGACGGGACCACTTCTGCAGCATAACGGTCAATCTATCGATTCCCATGGCTAATTCCTTAAGAAAATAAAGAGATTTTCTTTTCGCCTAAAGGGAAATAAAGAGACTTTCTTTAAAGAAGGGATTGATTTGTGATGAGAATTGTGGAGAAATCCAGAACAAGAGAGGGCTATATATAGCATTAGCCTTGCAAACCGTTTAGGAAAATTTCCTAATCCTAATTGGAATCAAACCGCAAGCCTAGTCTCGATACTAGCACGGAAATCTCCGTCCCGAACTTTCCTAATCTTTGTTAGGAGTCAAAAATCTCAAAGTTTCCAAAATTCAAAAATCTCAAATTTTCAAGATTTCGAAATTCAAGTTTTCAAAAAATAACTTTTTCCCCAGCGCGAGTCATTTTGCTACCTACGTGTTGCATGCATTTTATGTGACTTATACAGGTATGACTCAAACAGGGACGTGCAACCCACTATACCTCCCCAACGGAAGCCAACGGTGGCATTTAACGGGATGGGCCTACATACAGGCGCACCCAGGACTTATGCGACAAGTCCAATTCCCCACGGAGTTATCGTCATCAGCTCAGGTATGACTTCTAGCTTATGGCTGGCGAGCCCTTCACGCGAGTCTAATGGACTATAAACGACCCGACCGGAAGTCCGCCAAGTTTCAATCCTCGATTGGTCTGGTGGCTACTCTGACTTTCGCCTTGTCCAAGCCTCAGTCAGAGTGGGGGCTCTATAGACACCCGCATTTTGGCTGCCAGGTGTCTATGGTAGTTTCCCAAAAAACACCCGATGATGATCGGACGCTAACGTGCTTCTATGAGCTTGAGTACGGGCTCAAATCCATTAATCACTGGCTAACACACTTACAGAGTACAAATCTCACAAAATCAACCTCGAATCCAGGTCCAGTGGGCCGTTTCCAATCAAATAAGGCTAATTTGGGCCAGAACCGACACCGGAGTTAAAACCGACTTTTTGCGATTGGGTCAACCCCGGTCAAAGTCGTTTCCGAGACACACAAAACAACCCCTCACATCATCAAAAAGTCCAAGTCAAACACAAAACCCATCAAACATCCAAAGTCAAGGTCCAAGTCAATGGACCCGTGCAACCCGTTGGGCCACTCGATCGAGTGCCCGACCCACTCGATCGAGTGGGCCTGTTTCGAGCCCGGCTGCAGGCGTGACGGGCCACTCGACCGAGTTGGCCACCTACTCGGTCGAGTAACCCTAAACCGGGTGCCCTAGCCTTGCCTATATAAGCAACCTCCATGCAATACTTTATACTACTTTTTACCACTTCAAAAAACCCTAATCTCTACACACCTTTGAGCAATCATACACATACAACCCTAAGCAATACACTAGCAAAAACCCTAAACCTAGTTTTAGGAATCAATCCCAAGCCACCATAACTTAACCTTCATTCACCTCGAAAACTCTTGTGTTAAAGTAACGGTTACGAGTTCGATCCGAGACAAGAACATGTAGGTTGAGGGTGTCAAAACCCTTTCTTTTCTCCTTCTCTTCCTCACGTCGTCTTCATCTTCTTCTCGCATCCTTTTTTTGTTTTTTTTATTTTGTTCATTGCATCATAATATCGATAGTATAATTAATATCAAAGCATTAAAATACTTATCAATTTGTGTCAAATAAGAGGGATATCGGAATAAGAAAACACGAATATACAAGTGTACTGCACACAGCGTTGACGGTCGATTATTCCGGTACCCCGACTATTTGATTATTGAGATAAGTCAACTTAAACAATAATCTTTTTTATTTCGTCTTCATCATTATTCGAGTCATATAATCACGTCGATTTTCAAAAGCAAACATTGTATTTTAATAAGGGTCGAAACCCGTTGATGCGGATCCGACGTCAAACAATTCGCGAGAATTAATTATGACGTCGAGATGCGGAGGGAATCACGTCTTTCAATTTAAGCAAAGCGTCGATCTATTAAATTCGATACCAATTCCTTAATTGGATGTCGAATCTAACGATCTAGTCACATAAGTTAACTAATGCCTACGCCACTCGATCGAGTGACATTACAAAAACCGAGACAGAACGTCTCTTACGACCTCCACTCGGTCGAGTCTCACAGTGACTCGGTCGAGTGGCAACGTACTCGATCGAGTTGGTCAATAGCCCGGTCGAGTAGGGTCCGTAATACGAAACAGAATGCCTCTATGACCTCCACTCGGTCGAGTCTCACAGTGACTCGGTCGAGTGGCGATGTACTCGGTCGACTTGGCGATGTAGGGTCACAAAACCTGAACAGACTGCTTTTCAGAGGTTCACTCGGTCGAGTCACACAATGACTCGGTCGAGTGGCCCTTAATCACGTCAAACCGTGAGTCCTACACATCACATTCGAGTTTCGTTAATCGTTTTCGTGACTTAAGTCAACACGTGCCTAATCTATCACGTGAAACACCTCTTTCAAAACCGTGCATTAACTCATTTGCCTCATTCTATATCATTCAACATTTCATAAACCGTTATATTGTTACTAACGCATTTATTGCTCTCTTGTCAATTTTTGGTTGTTTATTTTATCGCACTAAAATGAATCCACATGCTAAAATTCCACTTTGACGTAGAATTAATTGCATTAAATTGACTTAGAAACCCTTTTCAATTCCATTCACATGTTTAGGGAAAATAATCTTTGCATATCATTTTCCCGTTTAACTAACGCGCGTATTGGAAAGTCATTCGAATTCTTAGTAGAGGCCGCTAATGTGCGGGCGGGGTTGGCTGTCCTTTGTGGGCTTCCCAACACGTACCCTCACCCCTTACTCAGAACCTCGGTTTCCGGATGCCCGAAACCGTTGGTGCACGAGAGTCATTCAATACACAATATCCGATAATGTCGGTATTGGTATCAAATGCAAAGGGACGAGCCCAATAAACTCTGACATCGGAAATGGGCCGTATTTTGTATACGGACCAGTACGACATAGAGCGGGCTCAAATGGTTCCGAATAACCACAAAATTCGGTGACGACTCCACATAGACCTAAATTTCAATTCGATCCATTCTCATATGGAGATTCATTCGCCTACCCAAACCCGCGCGTGGCCACGTCGGGGTGGACCTATGTCATTTCCACAAATGAGTTTGTGATTAGTTTACTGATTGGGACAAAAATTTTATTGATTAAACTCAAATTTTACTGATTGTGACTGATGATTTTTGCTGATTTAATTTCCGGGTTTGTTTGTTTGTTTGAATTAGGGATATGATTTGAGATGAATTTAATTTCTGGGTTCATTGTTTTAATGATATGGGTTTGTTTGTTTCTTTGAATTTTTGTTTGTTTCTGGGTTTATTCTTCATTATCTTTTTAATTTTTATTGTCCCTTTACTCATTTTTCTTTTTTTGTCATTGAAATTGTTTCCGTCTTCATTTTTTTATTAAATGTTTTTCAATTAATATAGTATATATATAGTTCAATTAATATAGTATATGTTTTTTCAATTAATAATTGCAGATTTTTGATGACGATAAAGAATTAAAAATGAATATGAAGACGAAGAGGAAGAATTAAAATTGGAGATGAAGACCGGACGAGCTTTGTAAACGAGTTTTTTTTTTATATATATATTTATAACTTATGTTCACATATTTTGTAACTTCAGTTCACATATTTTGTAACTTCAGGTTACATGTAACTTCAGATCGTATATTGTAACTCTAGTCCATATATTTATAACTTCAGTTCACATATTTTGTAACTTCAGTTCACATATTTTGTAATTTCAGATCGTATATTGTAACTTCAATTCTAACCAGTTCATATATTTTTGTAATTTCACTTCACATATTTTGTAACTTTAGTCCATATTTTTGTAACTTCAGTTCACATGTTTTGTAAGTTCAGATCATATATTGTAACCACAATCAATTTTCTGTAATTTCAATTTCAATCATTTCATATATTTTTGTAACTTCAGTTTATATATCACGTAACTTCAGTTCATATATTTTGCAACTTCAGATCATATATTGAAACTCTGGTCATGTTTTATAACTTTATTTCGAATCAGTTCATTTATTTTTGTAACTTTAGTTCTTATATTTTGCAATTTTAATTCATCTCAATTAATGGTGCTGAAGTGATAGAGTAATCGAATTAGAGTTTCGACACATACAGTACAAGTTATAAAAATACAACTGAATTGAATTAATAGGCGGTAGATGTTCAACAATTTTCAATTCTTCATAGCAATGGTCATATGCAATTAAAATCACAAACTCTCATCAGTGCAATTATCTAGATTATCTAGAGAGCAATTATGACTCTTTCTAGAGAGAAACAATGATTCTTTCTAGGAGTTAAATATCAGTATTAAATGCTAGTTTAGGTAAGCTTTCATATTTAATTGGAAAATCATAATTGCTTGTTTCATACTTTAATCTTAGACTTTGATCTTATTTAATCTAATGGCCACTACTAGGACTTATGGACTTAAAAAAGGTGATGACCTTATGAGATCTCATCTATATATATATATATATAGAAGGGATCATATAAGTTTCTTACCTATATGTAAGTACATAAGTTCTATTCTTATCCTTTGGATTAGGGAAATCGGATGGCTGCGATTAACTTAGAAAAAAAATCAAACTATCTAATTAATGATGATGTTATTACTGTTGTGATTACCTATGCATTATCCTAGTTTTACTCTCTTTCATTAAATTCCTCTCTCTCTCATTAAACTCATCCCTATCTCATTAAACTCCCTCTCTCCAATTCTCTCGTGTATTTTTTTTACTTCTCAAATTCTTTCCTTATTATCTCTTTGATAAAACTCACTCATATTCATCTTCATCCATATGCAAATCTTTATATCTTAAACTCGTAAACTCATCAATCTTAATCCTTTTTATGCATCTTAATACGAGTATGAAACTACACAACTCATTCTTCTATTCGGTATATATAAGGTATTGTTTTTTTATCTTATTTTAGTTTATTGTTCTTATTTATTTTAACCTTAATTTCTTTTCTTTATGTTTACCCAAAATTTTATTTATTTAGATTTGAATGAGAGTTTTTGTAGAATCAAAAAATAATAATGTCACGGATTTTCAATGTTAATGATCTGGATGAAGTTTTGTTTAATCAAATTAGGGTTTTTTTCAGCGAAATTAGGGGTTTTCCGCGAAATTAGGTTTTTTTTTCAATTGGGGGTTTCTACGTTTATTCTTCCTAATCAATTTCTGGTGGTAATATTATTCCAAATCAATTTTTATGGTGTTTAATCAAATTTCTATGGTGTTTACTGATTTTTTCTGGGTTTTTTTCATTGGGTTTATGTTTACCGATTTTTTCTGGGTTTTTGTTTCATTGCATCTTTATTTCCACCTTTTTCATTTGTTTTGACTATTATATGCTAATTGATATTTTTTTTCATTATGTTTTTGAATTTCAATTAATATAGTATATGTTTTTTTATTAATAATTGCAGATTTTTGATGAAGATGAAGAATTAAAAATGGAGATGAAGACGAAGAGAAAGAATTAAAAATAGAGATGAAGGTCGGACGAGTTTTGTAAATGGGTTGTTTTTTATAGATATTTGTAATTTCAGTTCACATATTTTGTAACTTCAGTTCACATATTTTATAACTTTAGATTGTATATTGTAAATTCAGTCCATATATTTGTAACTTCAGTTCACATATTTTGTAACTTTAGTTCACATATTTTGTAACTTCAGATCGTATATTGTAACTTCAATTCTAATCAGTTCATATATTTTTGTAATTTTACTTCATATATTTTATAACTTCAGTTTACATATTTTGTAACTTCAGTTCACATATTTTGTAACTTCAGATCGTATGTTGTAACTCTAACTCAAATTCATTTTTGTAACTTCAATTCTAATCATTTCATATATTTTTGTAACTTCAGTTTATATATCACGTAACTTCAGTTTATATATTTTGTAACTTCAGATCATATATAAAGATAAAACGAAAATAAAACAAGAAGAGAGGAAATTAGAGTAATTAAAGAAATCTGTTTTTTTAAAATTAAATTTGTATGGAAGTTGATTAATGTGATGGAAGGAGAGAGAAATGATTTGAGAGGGTAGTAATTGCTACCTAGGGAGTGTGAATTATGGTGGAAATTTGTGTATTTAGGTCAAATCTCAACCATACATCCTCACCTTATCCTATGACCCAAAATAAGACTTATGTACTTATAGGGAGGGGTGTCCTTATGTGAACCCCCCCCCCCCCCCTCTCTCTCTCTCTATATATATATATATATATATATATATAGAGAGAGAGAGAGAGAGAGAGAGAGTAAGGTTCTTATGAGTCCTTTACTCTAGATGAGTCTCTAAGTCCTCATCTCATTCATTGGATGGCATGAGGATGGATGGACAAGATGCATCCTAACAATTGCATTTAAAAAAAAAATATACGTTCCTAAAATAACTCCCATGAATTTAGGAAACAATAACTCCCTTGATCACGTTCATTAATCATTCACATTCATTCATCATTCACGTTCATTCAAACCTAAAAAAAAACTTTCTTCATTCACGTTCATTCATCAATTTTGTTCTCGAAATCCTGTTACAATGGATTCAATGACCGCGTCATCTTCTTCAACTGTTAATAAGCAATTGATCGAGTATAACAATGGTGAGTTTCAATATTTCTTTCACGTTTTGATTCAATTTTTATTCATGGATATCAATGATTATATTGCTTTCAATTTGCGTTTTGATATCAATGGTTTATCACGTCAATTTGCGTTTTTTTACGTCGATTTTCATGTTTATATTGCTTTCATTGTCATTTCATTCATCACAGTTTCGTATCAATGGTTAATTGCTCTCTCAATCTTTATAGATTCCAGAGTTTTATGCTTTTTATTTAGATTTTCCATGATATCCACTGATACTATTGTTTTGATTTCTATATATTAATGCAGAAACGTCATTGAAGTAACATGCCTTCTGCGTTAAAGTAACACTTAATTGCAATTACAGTAACACAAATGAACGTCGAGAAAAGGGTTTTGATGATGATGTTAGAGTAACGTATTGTACTCGTTAGAGTAACACCACTTAGGAATTGTAGTAACACATTATTTGCATGGGTGTAACGCTGTTTGATTTTGTGTAGGTGGTTTTGGCAAAGATGCAAACGCACAGGACAACACTGGAAAAGGTGGAATTTTATTCATTTGATTAATCATGGATTAATAACAATGGTTCACTGATACTACTGTTTTGGTTTCTATTAACGCAGAAACGTCGTTGAAGTAACATGCCTTCTGCGTTAAAGTAACACTTAATTGCAATTACAGTAACACAACTTATGAGTTAAAGTAACACATATGTCCCATGGGCGTAATGTTGTTTATTTTTTTGCAGGTAGCATTGACAAAGAAGCAAATGCACAAGAATGGTGCAGAGATGTGGGTGAGGCGTTCACTCCGTACATGGGGCAAGTATTCGGGGAAATCGATGAGGCGGTGGAATTTTATAAAATCTACGCGCTGGCTTGCGGATTCGAAGTTGTTTTTTTTGTGAGTTTACAAGAATAACTGATTTTTTACATATTTTTTTACACATAAAGATGTACAACGTTGCAGTTAACTCTATATTTATTTAATACATGCATTTATTGTTAGAGTAACGTCTCAGATGTATTGTAGTAACACCATTCGTTCCTTAAAGTAACAAATATAATGCATAAAAGTAACTGAGGATATTAGCGTTGTTTATCATTCGTTCTTAGATTAACCACAACCATTTCTTATAGTAACATGATTTGTTCGTTAAAGTAACAGCTACACTGCGTTAGAGTAGCACATATTTTTTTTCCTAAAGTAACACAGTTCATAAATTAAAGTAACACATTGTATGAGTTAACGTAACTGTTTTTGCAAGAGACTATACAACAGTTCATGAATTAAAATAACACATTGTATGAGTTAAAGTAACAGTTTTTGCAAGAGACTATACAACGTAACAGGTTTTATGAGTTAAAGTAACACAATTCATTTATTAAAGTACCACATTGTATGAGTTAAAGTAACACAATTTATGAATTGAAGTAACACATTGTATGAGTTAAAGTAACATAGTTTACGGGTTATGACAGTAACATAGTAACATACGTACAACGACAGTAGAAAAATGATGATTTTTTGGTGAAGATGAAAAAAACTTAATTTTAAAGAAACTTGTTGTGTGAGAAAAAGAAACAGTTAAAAGATTGATAGGAGAGAGAAGATTTGCATTGAGATAATTAAGGAAGGGAGAGAAATGATATATTTACCAAGATTTGTTAGTTATTTCTTTATTTCACCTCAAGCAATCACAACCATTCATCTTTCACTTGATCAATGATCCAAGATTGGACTCATGGACTCAATGTATGTAGAAGGACTCACTTGATCCTCTCTCTCTCTCTCTCTCTCTCTCTATATATATATATATATATATATATATATATATATATATTCGGGATCCATTGAGGCAGCCAAACTCCTTGCAACCATTGAGGCACAATCTGGATCGTTAGATCTGATTGAGATCAACGGACCAGGCTTGATCAAAACAACAAATCATACATATAAAAAAAAAAAAAAATCCCAAAAAAAAAATTCCGACAATTTTTTTTTCGAAAAATAAATCATTGTACATATTTCTATATTAAGTACTACTTCGTGTTTTGTCGTACATAGGTCACTATGTAATGTATATATTTACTTATCAGTTGTCCATAATAATTTCATCATGTGCAACACATAGTAAGTAAGATTTATGTACAACATGTTGTAACTTATCTACATCAAAACAGACACTGTACTATTAACAATTTTCAACATGTACAACACAAAGTAACTTATCTACGTCAAAACATACAGTGCTTTACATATGTATATTTGCTGTATGAGTTATATACAATAAATTTTAACTTATCTACATCAAAACAGACCCTACTTTTACCATGTACAAATTTCAACTAATAACTAAAGTACTCACTTACTGTATTAGTTATTACTCCACTAACTAATTGCTTAATTTCGCTAACAAAAATTGATCGCATTTTCTTAAAATAGGTATTTCAATGGCGGATCTCGGTCCACATACCGAGATCTCCTTCGCCGGAACTTTTTTCAGCAGCGCATTTGCCGCTTGTTTCACCGAGGTGATTTTATTCACTTTAATCATGTGTTCAATTATTAGGTTATGTTTGTTGAATCACTGATTGTTGAATTGTTTCATGTTTATAGATTTATTAATGTTAATTTATTTGCTTTGTTAATTGTTAAACTGAGACGTGTTTATTGTAGTAATGGCGAATTTGAGATTGAATCGCTGATTGTGTAAATCTATTACGTTGTTTAAGTGAGTAATTTCAATTTACATACTGCGTTGTTAATTGCTAAATTGAGCTGTGTTTATTGCAATACTAGTTTTGATGCCCGTGCGATGCACGGGTGTAACAATAACGTTACTAAATCAACCTTTATACTTTCTTTTAGAATTATTGACTGCGATGAAATAATTACGATTATTTTAAATAATTGTCATTTTAGAGGATTAACACTCCACGTTTGCATTTATTTTATACGAAAAGTAGCAGACGCGGGTTATGATGCCACACTTAGACGGTTAGACCTGTCAAATTCTACTCGACCCATAAACCCGGCCCTAATTTAATATATACTATTTTTTTTACTTAAAAGCTGTAACAAAATTAGGTGTTCGAAACTATTTCTGAGCATGATTCGTATACCCCGACCGGTGACAGGTCTAGTGTGTACATTAGCTACATGGCTAAAACAAATGACGCTCATCATAATACTCGGTCATTGTTAGCAATTTTAATGACTGTAACAACTCATTTGAAAAATTGGGTTTATCTGTGTCTTTTGTTCTCTAAACATTTGACTTTCGCATTAAATATATTTGTATGTATGTAATCATCTCGCTCTAAATTTGACATGTTTCACCTGACACATTTTTAGAGGCATGAGCCCATTTTTTTACTCGCAGCCCGTTTAACCCGAATCCTAAATTACCCAGTTTTGGGTCATGACCTAGCCCGACCACAAGACTTCAGTCTAAAACCAAATTTCTAGCCATCTATTTTTATGTCTGAATTTTGCTAAAACTCAAATTTTAACATACAGAATAGTGCTCCCTTGTTTGTAGAAGATTCACTCTTTTTCTTTTGAGTTGTCTCTCTAAAAGTCACTTTTTACTTTATTCTTATTTGTCTGATTTTTGTGGTTAACATTGGTTCTAACCTCACTTATTTTTCATCTTTCATTTTCCACTACACATTTCCTATACACTTTAATTCTCACTAAGAAGGTGGGGTAATCCTTTTAATGAGACGGAGGGAGTATTGGTTATGCGACAAAGTGATTATGATTATTTCAAACCATTATCATTTCGAAGATTTGACACCGCTTATCAATGTTTATCTTAAGGGGACGACACTGAGAGAAATCAAGAAGTGAGACAGGCTAGAAAATTTTGATTTTTTTAAAAAAATAAAAATTATAATTTAAAGAAAAAAATACTAATAGTATTAAAATAAAGACTAATACGGATATGACCCGTATACCCCGACCGGTGACAGGTCTAGTGTGTACATTAACTACATGGCTAAAACAAACGGCGCGCATCATAATACCTGGTCATTGTTAGCAATTTTAATGTCTGTGGCAACTCATTTGAAAGATTGGGCTTATCTGTGTCTTTTGTTCTCTAAGCATTTGACTTTTGCATTAAATATATTTGTATGTATGTCATCATCTCGCTCTAAATTTGATCTGTCCTACCGGACACATTTTTAGAGGCATGAGGCCGTTTTTTACTCGCAGTCCTTTTAACCCGAATCCTAAATGACCCGATTTTGGATCATGATCTAGCCCGACCTGTTCAATTCGTTGGAAAGAAGAGACCACAAGACTTCAGTCTGAAACCAAATTTCTAGCCTTCTATTTTTATGTCTGGATTATACTAAAACTCAAATTTTAACATACAGAATAGTACTCCCCATGTTTGTAGAAGATTCACTCTTTTCCTTTTGAGTTGTCTCTCTAAAAGTCACTTTTTGCCTTATTCTTATTTGTCTGATTTTTGTGGTTAACATTGGTTCTAACCTTACTTATTTTTCATCTTTCATTTTCCACTATATATTTCCTATACACTACTTTAATTCTCACTAAGATGGTGGGGTGACCCTTTTAGTGAGACGGAGGGAGTATTAGTTATGCGACGAAGTGTATGATTTTTTCAAACCATTATCATTTCGAAGATTTGACACCGCTTATCAATGTTTATCTTAAGGGGACGACACCGAGAGAAATAAATAAAAATTTAATATCAAAAATATTTTTTTTGCTTAAAAGCGGTAAAAAAAATTAGGCGTTTGAAATTATTTATGTCCCGTATTTTGACCATAACCCGATATGGGACCAGTATTTGACCCAACCATTCGATAGTTCTAGTGTCTACATTAGTTACCTAGGTGAAACAAACGACACTCATCAAAATACCAGGTCCCTGTGAGCAATATTAATATGTCCGTGAGACCATGATAATTCATCTGCGAACATTGAGTTTATCTATATCTTTTTCTCGCTAACCTTTTGACTCTACTACATCTAATATATTTGCATGCATGCAACTATCCCGCTGTAAATTCGACCTGACCCCCGTCACGCCCAATCTGTTGTTTTTTTGGGTCATGAACCCAGTTTTTTTTTTACCCAAATTCTAAATTACATGTTAATTTAGGGACATGACATGACTCAACCCGTTCAACCTATTGGAAAGAGGAGACTACAAAGCCTAAAGCACAATTCTAGTCAATTTATTCTTATGCCTAGATTTTGTTAAAACTCTAATTTTAACCTATTAGCAATTCAATATATACTCTCTTCATTTGTTTGATTTAGCCTCATTTTCTTTTAGGGATTTTTTTAGTTAGGCTCATTTCTTCATATGAAAATTTATTAATTAATGTATTTTTCTCTCATCACATGCACTATATCACCAATTTCCTCTTACTTTTCCACATTTTCTTAAAATTTGTACCAAACCCATATGGGGTTGACAAAAAAATGGAGGGATAAATTAATTATTATTCCATATATATTATTATCATTTTATTTGATTATAATTTTATGTCTATGATAACTCCGTTATTGACCGTATTTCCACACCATTTTGATGTTTATTTAGCCTCGATTAATCGTGTTTTCTTAGGCATTTTAACTCATTTCACCTATCTTTTGTATTACTCGGGTTTTTGCGTTTGTTGCTTGTTTTTAGGTATTTTCGTGTAAAAAACGATGAAACCCGAGCATGCCCGAGTAAAAGGAAGCACGTGGACCGACTTCGAGCCAAGACAAGCGCATAGAAGATCAAGAAACGGGAAAATAGGCATAGGAAGAGAATAGCACGGTCGGCCGTGCGTAACTCCGGCAGGCACGACACGACCGTGCGTAACGTACAGACCGTGCGTAACGTACAGACCGTGCGTTACTCCGATTTAGCTATTTTAATCCGTTTTCGATCCGGTTTTTGTGTAAGCTAATTAGAAGTATAAATACTCTAATTTTATCATTTTGCCTCTAAGCTTTTCATTACACTAGTTTCACAACTTTGAATTCTTTGGGGTTTCTTGAGAGAATTTTGTATTTTCTTGAAGATTTGGTTCCAAGATTGAAGCTTTTATAATTATTATTATTTCTTCTTCTTTATCTCTCCATTCTCTTTAAGTGGGTAATCTTCACTTCTCCCTTTGTTTTAATTTCATTTTGTTATCTTTTCATTTTCTTAGTTCATCTTAGTAGTTTGCAATTGATTTAGGTTTCTCCTTTTTGTTTGTTCCTTCTTCCTCTTTGTTCATGTTTATGAGCTTCTTCATGTTAGAAATAGAAATCCCTAATTAGAAATCCCCAATTTGACCACTTTTGTTATTTGTTTCATTTTGTTAGTTCACCTTAGTTCATCTTCACCTTTGTTTTTTTCTAGTTCTCCATTGTTTTAGTTTTCTTCTTTTTGCTTATTTCCCTTTTTTATTTGTTCTTCCAATTAGAATTCCCCAATTTAGTCATTCTTGCATGATTAGTCCTAGTAAAATTCAATTTATAATTATGGTCATTGTTAAAGATTCCACCTTTACTCTTAATTCTACTAATTTAGCTATGTCTAGTGAGTAGTCACCCCTCTAGGGTACGATTTGACCCCAATATGCCTAGATTGTGGGTTTGAATTTCAATGTTGGATTGTTTGGGATAAATAGGAATTGGGTAATTTGGGGGATCGGGAATTAACTTGGCATTTGGTTGTGTTTGAATCCTTGACCCTTGTCCACCGACGGGAGTCGGTTAGGTCTAGGTAGTAAACCTCGTCTCTTGTCATGCCTTGCCCCGCCTAGTTGAACACGGGAGTGAGAACTTGGTAAGGTACCCAAATTATCGGTTTAGACTCTTCACCTTAGGAGAGGGAGGAGAAAGAACCGGGATTAGACGCGAACTCAATGAGCCGACTCACGAACCCGGGAGGGAGGTGATCGGTTTTACCTTAGTTGGATTACGAACCCGGGAGGGAGGTAGCCAACCCCAAGAGGCGTTCCACTATTCCTACCATCCCTAGCAATTCAATGCTCGATATTCCTTACCCACGATTATGGCATGTTGGAGGCTAAGTCGAACCCTAGGCCTTTCTCTATCGAGTAACCGTCGTTTTTAGTTTTCGTTCGTTTCATATTTAGTTTTCTATTTTCTTTTTGTAGTTGTAGTTCACCAATCCTACCTCTCTTTTGACTTAGATAAACATTTAGGATAAACACGACTAGGCATCACCACACTCCTTGTGGACCGACCCTTTCTAGTGAACGATACAATCGTGCGCTTGCGAGGCAATTAAAACTCCAACAAGTTTTTGGCGCCGTTGCCGGGGAGTGTTAGCGGTACTAGTAGTTTTTATTCTAGCATTTAGACTAAGTCATTGGTTACTTTGCACACTTCGGTGTGCCTTTGCTCGTGATTTAACCTCTACTTTCTAGTTTTTGTATTGCTTTTGCATGAGTAGGCGGATTCTTGGGCTCTCACCAATTCATTTGTTGAATCCCGAGATTGAAGCTACCGCAAGGCGATACAACGCCGAAAGAAGAAGAAATCAAGTGCAACCACCTTCACCTCCCATTATTTCCGAATCCGAAGAAGAAATTAGATCCGAAGAAACAATTGAGTCCGAAGAAGAAGTTAATTCTCCGAGACCCCCTTCACCTCCTATTATTGCTTCTATACGAGAGGAATCGACACCCCAAGTGGTGTCGCAATCAAGTATTACGAGGCCCGCAATTGTAGCAAATAATTTCGAGATCAAGACTACTCTTATTCAATTCGTGCAACAAAATCAATTTTAAAGAAGCAAGACAATAGTGAGACCTTGAATGCTCTTAATGCAAAGATCGATAATTTGACAAAGCAACTTTCTCAATTCAAGCAAGGGGGATCAAGTTCTTCTAAGGAGACCAATGAGTTCTCTTGTGAGTTGTGTGGAAGTCCAAGTCATGATGCCGCGGAGTGTTGTGTTTTTACTACAATAGAGCAAGCCAATGGCATATGGGAATCTAACCAAAGGCAAGCATTCAACAACAACAACAATCAATATCACCAAGGGCAAAGAGCGTTTTTATCTTATGGGAACAAGAACTTCCAAACTCCACTCAATCAACAAAAGACTACATTCAATCAAAACTTCCAAAGGCCAAATCAAGGCTTTAATCAAGGGTTCAATTTTCAAGCACAAGATACATCGGGTTTTCAAGCAAGAAACTTCCAAGCAAGACCAACATTCAACACCACTCCATTTCAAACCCCCCTCCAAAATCAATTTCAAGTTCCATTTCATACTCCTACACCCTTCACTACTCCTATACCACAAGTCCAACAACAACTTGCACAAGTCCCACAACAACAACAAGTTGTGCAACAACAAGTTCCACCACCAAAGTCCAATTTGGAAGTACTCATGGAACAAATGTTGACCACCCAAAATAGTTTCATTCAACGCCAAGACCAACGCCATGAGGAGACTACATCTTCTATTTCTCAATTGAAGAGTCAAGTTCAAAATGGCCAAAGAATCACCGATCATCAAATACAACAACTCGCAAATCAAGTCAACGAGTTGACCATGTCAAGTGGGACATTTCCGGGTGGCATTAAGGCAAATCCTAAGGGTAAAGGCGAATTGACTGCTATTCAATTAAGAAATGGGCGCATATTGGATGAAGTTGTGGTTAGCAAGAAGAGAAAGGCTAATGTTGAAGATGAAGTAAGTGAGGAAGCAAATGGTGAAAAAGAGAGTTCAAATGAAGTGGTTGTTGACAAACCACCTATTGTTGAAGATCATATTGCAAAAGAAACCCCAAAGGCGACTAGTGAAGTTAAGGCATATGTGTCACCAATACCATTTCCTCAAAGATTAGCTAGAATCAAGGTTGAGCAAAAGTATGGTAAGTTCTTGGAGATGATGAAGAGTATGCATATCACACTCCCTTTTCTTGAAGTTATTAGGGACATCCCCTCCTATGGCAAGTTCTTGAAGGATATCATTTCAAAGAAGTCATATGGTGAGCAATTGTCAGTGAGCCTTTCAAAGGAGTGTAGTGTCGTTCTCTTAAACAAGCTACCACCGAAGTTGGAAGACCCCGGGAGCTTTACTATTCCTTGCTCGATTGGCTCTATTAATATTGAGAAAGCCTTTTGTGATTTAGGGGCAAGTGTGAGTCTTATGCCTCTCACCATCTTTAACAAGCTTGAAGGTTATGAGCTAATTCCTACAAGAGTATCTCTTCAATTAGCGGATCGTTCCGTTAAATATCCAATGGGGGTAGCCGAGGACGTGCCAATCAAGGTCGGGAACTTAACCATCCCGTGTGACTTCTACATTATGGACATCCCCGAAGACACCAAGATTCCCATCATACTTGGTCGTCCATGCCTAGCCACCGGGGGAGCTCTTATTGATGTCAAGAATGGTAAACTCTCACTCCAAGTCGGGGATGACAAGATAGAGTTTTCACTTGAGAAAACCACGGAGGAGCCTTCAAATGTTGGATCAAGCTACCAAGTACAAATGTTTGATGAGTCTTCCATGGAACAAGATGTCCAATATGCCTTTGAGGAGTTCATTGTCGGGAGCTCGGAGATGGATGCAATGGAGTATGATCTAGCTATGGACTCAATCTTGAAGCAATGCACCACGAGGTCCCTAGAAAGCTTGACCGAAGAGGGATTGTATGAGGAGAGGTCTATGCCTCCTCAAGTGGAGTTGAAACCCCTCCTCTTATCTCTTAAATATGCCTTTTTGGATCCGAGTGAGACATATCCCGAAGAAACATGTGAATATGAGAGTATGCACTTTGATGTTGATCTTGAGTTGTTATTGATAAATGATGATGAGTTTGTTAGACCAAGTGTCTTAGGAGAGTGTGATGGTTTGTCGAAAGATGATTTTATTGAAGTTGTGAGGGAGCTTGAGTTAGTTGGTAAAGAGGGATGTGATAACTCAAGTTCTAAGAAATTGATCAAAAATCAAGAGAATCGAGGGATGATAAACATGACCCGATTTGTTTTTAAACTCATTCAAGGGTACGACCCTCCTATATTTAGTGGACTTGGTGAGGAGGCAAAGGTTAGAAATGCAAGGGTTCATCAAGCGCATCGTATGCACGATCCCGGTTAATTGGAAGGTTTTCCTCTTGAGAGTTTAGCGAGATTGTTATTGTATAATTCTCAACAATTTCATTCGGTCGAGCCAACGACCTTAAATAAAGGCGCTTCGAGGGAGGCAACCCCGATTCTTGATATGTCTCTACTTCTTCTTATTTGATTTTCTTGGAGGAACATTTTTGTGACGATTTATATTGTCTTTGGAGCTTGATTAAGGGTTTGGTGCATATTGGGATCAATTTGGAGAGCTTAGAAACGAAAAATTGGGAAAATAGGCATAGTAGGAATAACGCACGGTAGGCCGTGCGCAACGCGGTCAGGCACGACACTACCGTGCGCAAGTGGGCGTGCGTAACCCTATTGACCGTGCGCAATTTTTTTTTAAAAATAAAAAAATAAAAAAAATAAAAAATATATTATTATCACCATAATACCCGACCCCCCCTCCCTCCTACCATCCTACTCACTCACTCACTCATCATCATCATCATCATCATCATCATCATCATCATCATCATCATCATCATCATCATCATCATCATCATCATCATCATCATCATCATCATCATCATTATTATTATTACCATTATTATTACTACTTCACTACCACTTACCCATCCATATTATTATTACCTTTACTAAACCATTCACATAATAACCCAGCCACAAATTCTTGGGAGAGACGGTCTCTCAATAACTTATTGAGAGACCACTCTTCAGTACCACTTTATGTCTTATTCGTACCTTTAAATGACAACTTTGTTTTGTACCTGTTTTTATAAGAAGTGTACCCTTTTTATATTTGTATACTCTTTTATGTTAATCGTACCTACTTCTATTAAGTTTGGTACCACTGTTACTTCCATTTGTACTTAGTCTCTCAATAAAGTTAATGAGAGATCGTCTCTCAGGAGACCTACTCTAACCCATCATCATACCTCCACCTTTTTTTTCCCCATAAAATCCTCAAAATCAACCCAAATCTTCTAATTTTTGCACCATTCTCACCCTTATTACTTCCTCTTCAATCTCCACTACATAAAACCCAAATCCTCTAATTTTTGTGATGGATGAATTTGATGATTTTGTACTTGGAATTTGGTACTTTGTTAATGAGGAATGATGAGCGTAAAATTATTGCTCCCGGATTTTCGGTGATGTGATTACACCGAGTTTCCATTTTGAAAAATCCAACATTATTGCTCCCGGATTTTTGGTAATGTGATTACACCGAAAATCCCTTTGAAAAATCCACAGTGTTTGTCCCGGTGCTTTAGTGACTTGATTACACTAAAGCACCACTTGAAAATCCAAACTTTTTTTAATTTTATTTTAGAGTAAATTAGAAATTACTCCCTTCAAAGTTGCGGTTTTTAAAATTTACTCCCTTATGAAATTTTTTTAATATTTTACACCCAAAAATATGGAAAAGTTCAAAATTTACTTGCAATCTAATATTCCGACGAGTTTATGTTTTTATTGACCGATTTGCCCTTCTTTTATCGTACGCCCCTCCCCCACCCCCACCCCCACCCCCACCCCCACCCCCACCTCTTATTCATTTTTACTTTCCCAAATCTTTCAATATCAATTCCAGGAAACCTAAATTCCCAAATCGAGAAGTAATGGTGGAGATTTTTTTCCCAAATTTACTTGCAATCTAAATTACTCTTGCAAAAACGTTCAAAGTGACTTGCATATTACCTGAAGATCGAGAAGCCCTTGAATACAATAACCGACTTGCAAACCTTCGAAGTAACTATTTTAGGGACGATTCAAATGGTGGGGATTTTTTTTCTTCTTTTTTTTTTTTACAAATGACAGTATAAGGAAGATTTTTTTAGAAATAAGACCATAAGGGAAGGGGGAAGAAGAGTAAGATGAAGACAGGGGCAATTTCGGTATTAAAAATAGGAAAAAGGCAAAAAAAAATCAAACTCGCCGGAAATACTCATCGGAATATAGAATTGCAAGTAAAGTTTGAACTTTTGCATCTTTTTGGGGGTAAAATATTAAAAAAAATTCATACGGGAGTAAATTTTAAAAACCGCAACTTTGAAGGGAATAAATTTTAAATTACTCTTTATTTTACTTTCTTTCATTTTTCTTAGATTTTCTTAGTTTTTTTTATTTTCCTTAGCCTTTTCCTAGCTTTTTTATATTTTTATTTTTATTTTACTCCCTAGCTACTTTCCATCTTGAGTTTTGCATTGAGGACAATGCAAGGTTCAAGTGTGGGGAGGAGTCTTATTTTTGTTCTTTTCAAAAAATTAAAAAACCATAAAAATTTCAAAAATCTCAAAAATCTCAAAAATCCAAAAATATTTTGTTTCTAGTTTATTTTAGTGTAGCTAGTTTATTTTAGGTAGTTTGTGTATATATATTTGTTTTTGTGTTGTTTCTTCTTTTTCCCTTGTATAGGTAAACGACCCGTCGGACGCCAAAAATCAAAATCCAAGGTAGATAGATGAAGACCGCTCCGGTATATTCTTTCCACCTTATTCTGTTTTCTTTCATTTGTTGAAGGAGGATGGGATTTTGATTGTATTGGAGGTTCTTGATGAACATTTGGGTTGATGGTTGTTTGCTCACTTGTGGAAATTAGGGTTGTTCAGTATACTACCCGAACCAGTGAACCGGACCTGTCTGGACCGGTGAGGGGCAGATCGGACCGGACCGGCAACCCTCAGATCCGGTCGCCGTGTTGAAGATTTGGAGTCTCCGGTCACCGGTCCCAACCGGTCCAGACCCGCGGGTGACCCGGTACTACCCAGCATAGACCGGCTGGCAATTCGGCCAATACTCAACTACTCAAGAATCTTGACAAATTTTGAATCAGGATACTAAAATCAGGAAAATAAGGTGAGATTTGGAAAGATTTTGTTATGAAATATTTCAGATTTTGTCCCTAACATTAAGGAATCAAATATATCAATATATCATTACTGTTATATAATTATATTTACTTATCTTGAATTCTTGATTGATTAACTTTACATAAACAACTAAACAAGTTATTACGTTAATATCCTCTTTTTGCATCTTCTCTGTTCACAATCACAATTCACAGATACAGACTTTACAGAGTAATATTCACGGAATCACGGGCTTCAAAATTCACATCGAAAAATTCATAGCTGCATCCTGCATACCCGCATAGGTAATCTTATTTTTCCACGAGTTTATAGCTGCGTATATTTTGTGATGTACTGTTGGACCTTGGGTAACGATGACATTGCAAACTTGCAGTTGCAGTAAAGCAGTGTCGTTTGGTTGTTATTGTTGGTGTTGTTTGGTTGAATGAATGCGTGACTTGTAAGTCGTAACATTGCACTATTGCAGACTCGCAGACAGTAACACAGTGTTGGCTGCTGCTGTCTGCTGACCTGCTGTATGCCTGACTGCCTGTATCCGTTGGCTTCCTTTGGTTTTTTTTTGTTCTGCTCTTCTGCTGTTCTGCACGCTGTGGTTGTTCCATATTTTTAATGTTTTTACTGTAGTTTCTGACTTTCTGCAGAAACAAATGTCATTCCATATTTAATGTTTTGTTGTTTTGTTGCACGCCTGCACGACTGCTGACTGCCTGACTCTGCTGTTTTTACTGTAGCCCTGTAGGAGTGTAGGCTTCAGAATACACTCCTCTCGTTTTTCTAATGTCTCTTAATCTAGTATTTATTGTTTATATCATTATATCTTATATGTATCTTGATTCCTAATCATCGATCTCGATGAATAATTTTCAGATGACAAGCTCTAGAGGTAAAAGACAAAGACTCGACATCGATTTAGAAGAAGATAACGAATCTCTAGATGAAATCGGTGTTACGGCATTGTTGCCTCCTCGACCACCAGTTGAAGGGCGTAACTATGTCACAGTTAACAGGAAAGCAGGGTACTGGATTCATTTCGTGACTATGACGACGAAGATGGTAAGAGAAGGTCGGAGTGTATTTATTGTGTTAATAAGACCTTTGCATCAGATGGTAATAAGAATGGCTCGAAAAACGTAAATTATCATTGGAAAACTTGTCCGGCTAATCCTGATGCCCCGAAAAATAAATCTAAAAGCAAACAGACTGAGCTTGTGTTTGATAGGGTTGGTAATGATGGAGAAGGTCAATTAAAGAGTTGGACCTTGGATTTGAATGAGGTTGGGGAAGCCGTAGTTTTCATGATAGTAATTGATGAATTGCCTTTTAGATTTGTTGAAAAAATTGGCTTTCGGCATCTTATGTCTGTGAGTGTTCCTTCATTTCGTATTCCTTCCCGCATTACCTGATACGTGTCGTTACCGCACTCAAATTAATAATTTATAACCTTACTCTTATCACGCTAACGATATTAAAAATTACGTAGTATAGTTCAAGTAAGGGTCGATCCCACGGAGAGACGATTTATTCATTAGCTAGTCCACTACATATTTACGATTATGAATAACATGTTAGCAATATTAACAAGAATACATACGGAATGAGGGGTTTAATTAATTGTCTCGAATAATCTAAACTAATGAACTACTCCATAATAAACTATACCTAATATTCTAATATATATACAAGTGAAACAAGCATAATAATTCGGCTCATATATTTCTTATACTCGGTTACCCATTCAGTTACTAAATCGACTCGTCGTACCCATATTATTTTATTACTAGATTAATTGTAGAGAATTTAGCCGCTAAATCTCCCTATCCTTCCTTACTTATAATCGGTGTCGAGCCGCTCGACCACCAATACTAACTAATTAATTATTACGTAAGTTTCGACGCTCCGTAAGTTAACTAGTCGCATTAAGGACAAGAAAGACATCATTAATCCTAGTCAATTAAAATTAACTAGATCAAATTATACTCCTAGATTAATCTAGTGACAATTCGCAGTCCTAAATTAATATAGTCGCTACTCGGTTGTATTAATTTAACGCCGCGCCAATTAATACAACTAGCTACTGAACAATAAAAACGAGTATAAAATTGAATACTAACAAATAATATTGGTAAAACGAATTGATTTCATAACTGAACGATTAACGTCATATAAGATCCAAGACAAAATTAATAACTGAAATTAACAAGTATTAAGGAGTAGAGAACTTAATATCTAGCCCCAAAAGACTCCTCCTTGATTCGGTTTCGACACCTCCACAAGTAGTGCTTCCGTCTTCCTTCGAGTTGAAGTCGCTTCACCCGACGGACTGCTCCGAGCTCCCAAAAACCGTTAACTTCGATTACTAATAGGGTTTGGTATTTTTGTGTTTGCTTGCTTCCTTGAGTTATTCATGATGGGAACTGGGTATTTATAGTTACATTGGGTCAAAATTTAGGAAAGATTTGAGATATAATTTCTGGGTAGAAATATGGAAAATTAATGAAATTGGAAGAATAAGAGATATTGAATTTCTATATCCTGATATTATATCCCCTTCATCTCCGTACTGTTTTTGGCAAGTATCTTCATCAAATATATTTTTCCCTTCTTTCCTTGATATTGGAATCTCTTCCTCTTATTCCAATCTACCACCCAACTTTCACTTGGGTTGTATTCAAAACCTTCGTTATTTGGACCATCCTTCCATGACTTATCGTTCCATTACCTATTAATCATAATTAACGCTGAAATCAGTCCATTTAGCACGATAAATAATACACATGCCCTTAAATATCGAATCTCACAAAATTGTATCATATAGTTTAAATATTATTATAAAAGAGGTTAACGACACATAAAAACGGGGTGAAAATATGAATATTTAGCGAGTTATCATTACCATAGCTCGAGATGTCTATAAACTTTACTTAGGTGACACAAAATTGTATCATATAGTTTAAATATTATTATAAAAGAGGTTAACGACACATAAAAACGGGGTGAAAATATGAATATTTAGCGAGTTATCATTACCATAGCTCGAGATGTCTATAAACTTTACTTAGGTGAGAAGGTTAAACTTAAAGAGCTCTTTCTAAAGTCATCACAAAGAGTGTCATTCACTACCGACACATGGACAAGCATTCAAAAGATAAATTATATGTGTATTACTGCCCATTTTGTTGATAATGATTGAAACTTGCATAAGAAAATTATTGTCTTTTGTCCAATCTATAGTCATAAGGGTAAAGATATTGCTAATATTCTTGATGAATGCTTTAAGTCATGGGGTTTGGAGGATAAAGTGTTTACCGTGACATTGGACAACATCAGTTCTAATGACACAGCTTGTGTAAAATTGAAAAAACTCCTTCAAAAGAAGCAAAATTTGGTGGCTAGGGGTAATTATATGCATGTGAGATGTGTTGCCCACATTATTAACCTTATTGTTTGGGATGGAGTGGAAACAAATAAGAAGTCCATAAGTAAGGTTAGGTATGCAGTCAAGTTTGCTAAAAGTTCTCCAAATAGGCAACAATACTTCAAAACATGTGCTCTCAAGTATACACAATGTAAGTTATCGTTATCACTTGATTGTCCTACTCGATGGAATTCTACATTTACTATGTTGGAAACTGCTTTAAAATATAAGGATGCATTTAGTGATATTGATGTTCCATTGAACCCCCAAGGAGATGAGGTTGATTCGAATATTGAGTTTGTAGATGAATATGGCAATATAATTGTAGATGAAATTGAAAATTCTGGAGCCCCTAGCGAGAATGATTGGCTTGTTGTAGAATCAATGGTGTCGTTCTTGAGAGATTTTAAAGTCTTGACTGAGCAAGTTTCTGGTTCGTTGTATGTTACTAGCAATTCTAGTTTCTTTTACATTGATCGTGTGCTTGAACAATTGAATACGTGGCTTAGAAGCACCGATAATGAATTTAGAGCTATGGCATTGGCTATGAAGCAGAAATTTGATAAGTACTGGGGAGATGTGGAGAAAATGATGTGGGCACGATAAAGAAATTTAGAGCTATGTATATGGGTGCTATCCTTGATCCCAAGTTGAAGTTAGTAGGATTAAAAATTGCTTTTACTCGTATTTATGGGGCACCTAAAGATGAAGAGTTGAAAGAGCAAGTGTATAATAAAGCAAAAGATCTATTTGATGAGTATAGACGATTGTATGGTGTCTCTTCTTCTCAAAATGATGATTCTACAACTAATTTGAGATCTAGTGTGGGACAATTAGACTCTTTAGATTTTAAAAAATCTATTGAGATGCAAGTGCGGATGCGAAGAGGTGGATGGTGTTTATGCAAGCTCGAAATTTGATAGGTATTTGAACGAGGAGCTTAGCGAACATGAGCTAGGTATTGATGTGTAGGCATGGTGGAAATTGAACAGTCATAGATATCCAATTTTAGCACATTTGACTCGTGATGTTCTAGGAATGTCTATTTCCACATTAGCCTCGGAGTCTACATTCAGTGTCGGTCGACGTCATCTTACTCCGTTTAGAAGTTCTTTGACTCCCAAGGTAGGCTCTAATTTTTTTTATTCAATCCTTATTACATGATATAAATTATTTTGTATTACATAATGTTATTTTGTAAGGTTAATTGGATTAAATGGTTTAAATTAAAGTTAGTGGAAGGGCTTCTATGTGCTCAAGATTGGATTCGACCAAGAAAAGATAGTGGACTTGACGTAGAGGAGAAATTGGAAGAATTGGAACGACTTGAAGAAGGTATAAGCAATTGTTGACTGTCGTACTGATACGGTGGTGGGTAGAGTTGTCCCAAATAATGATAATCTCGTGCTTACATTTGGAACCGAATTCCTATTTGGGTTCAATGGGACCGTTTGAAGTCAAGTATTGCAATTTGCAAGTCATACAAGTTAATTATTTTGTTTATTATTACCGTTATTAGTAAGGTATTATTACCCTCATTTAGTTCATCATTCATTTAGGTGTAATTCATGCATTTAGTTATCAGTTGCCTCTTCGGATGCCTGATGAAACGGTTTTCCTTCTAGCCTATTTATAATCGTTTTGTAGTTTGTAATAGATAGACATTGAAGAAAGATAAGAAAAGTCGTGTTTGCTTGTTAGCAACAAATCCCGTTTTTATTCAAATGCGTTTTGAGTATTAACTTGTTCGATCTCAATAGGTCTTGAGATTCGTTCCTCATTGATGAATTATAGGTCTAATTCATCAAATATCCATTGTTTTGTGTGAGTGAGTGAGTCTTTTTGGTTCGTTTACAAAATCACATAAAACAAATATCGTTACAAAAATCGTTTCCACTGTAATTCGCATCACGTACACTCGTACATACTATAATTTTAATATGGTCTTCGAGTTAGGGTATTAAATTTATTTTTTATTCTTATTTTCAGAGGTGGAGAATACAATGATAATCGATGAAGATTGTCCCCATGTCACTACTCATTGAAAATATTAATATCGGATATTCGGATGTACCGAACTTTTATTCGTTGTATGTTTGCTTTAAGACAATAAGTCATTGTCAGTATTTGGACTTTTTATTGATTATTTGGTTAAAGACGCTATATTACTTTTTTCAAGACGCTATATTACTTTTTTCAAGACGATATATTACTTGATATTTACTTATTTCGACGCATTTATATATTGTAGTCATGTAGATTAGTTTTAGTCGTAAGTCTTGCAACTTGGAAGTTGTACAGTTAATAGCCCAAAGCCATAAAATAAGTACAAGCCCACGGACAAAGCTACAAAAAGCCCACACAGAACAGATCTGCCGGTCTATGCGGGTCGGTCCGGTCCGGTTTTCACCTCCTTATATCCTAGATGCTTGTCTTTGCCTTTGTCGCGCTTACTCGAGGACGAGTAAATGTCTAGTGTGGGGAGGTTGATAACTCTGTTATTGACCGTATTTTCACACCATTTTGACGTTTATTTAGCCTCAATTAATCGTGTTTTCTTAGCCATTTTAACTCATTTCACCTATCTTTTGTATTACTCGGGTTTTTGCGTTTGTTGCTTGTTTTTAGGCATTTCCGTGTCAAAAACGATGAAACCCGAGCATGCCCGAGTAAAAGGAAGCACGTGGACCGAGTTCGAGCCTAGACAAGCGCATAAAAGATCAAGAAACGGGAAAATAGGCATAGGAAGAGAATAGCACGGTCGGCCGTGCGTAACTCCGGCAGGCACGACACGACCGTGCGCTTCTCACCGTGCGTAACGTACAGACCGTGCGTTACTCCGGTTTAGCTATTTTACTCCGTTTTCGATCCGGTTTTTGTGTAACCTAATTAGAAGTATAAATCTGTGTTTAACGTACAGACCGTGCGTTACTCCGATTTAGCTATTTTACTCCGTTTTCGATCCGGTTTTTGTGTAACCTAATTAGAAGCATTTCAAGCAATGACTATGCAAAAGTGGAGCTTAAATCTGTGCTTAAGAACTTGACATTTCATGAGGATGTTAACTGGAAAACGATACTTCGGTGATACTGCAGAATATTCTCAAGAGGCAGCTAAGTTTACTGAGATAATTACAGAGGTTCTAGAGTTTGCTGGGGCGGCCCTGGCCATTATGTGGCGTTGCTGAACTGGTTTGATTATGGTGGTTATGTTAAAAGGATTAAGCGACTTGCGAAGAAGTCAGATGATTTCTTCCAACGTTTGATTGATGAGCATGGAAGCAAAATGTTTCCAAAAGGACAAGATGAAGAAGAAACTGTGGTTGATCGCCTGCTGTCGTTGCAGGAGTCAGAGCCGGAGTATTACACAGACGAGACCATAAAAGGATTGATATTGGTGAGTTTTTGGTTGTAATAAACATGGATCAAATATGGTCATAAATCATTATTTTCGCAAATCATCTTTTGTGTGTGTGCAGGTTTTATTAGCAGCAGGGACAGACACTACAGCAGTAACATTAGAGTGGGCAATGTCACTTCTTCTCAACCATCCTAAAGTTATAGACAGGGCTAAATCTGAGATAGACAGTCAAGTAGGAGAGCAGTTAATTGATGAATTGGATCTTCCTAAACTACAACTCCTTCAAAATATAATCTCCGAGACACTAAGGATGTTCCCTGCTGTCCCACTTCTGCTACCGCACATGTCATCTCAGGAATGTACCATAGGTGGATTCCATGTGCCACAAGGCATCATGTTACTGACTAACGTATGGGCCGTTCACAGGAACCCCACCCCAACTTGTGGGATGAGCCTGAACAGTTCAAGCCACAACGTTTCGACAGTTCAGATCCTGATGAGTACAAATTGCAGTTGCTGCCTTTCGGGTTGTCCCGGAGCCAGCTTGGGCACCCGAATGGTGGGGTTGGCTTTAGGGTCATTGATTCAGTACTTTGAGTGGAAGAGGGTCGTCAGCGACAAAGAAGTGGATATGACAGAAGGAAAAGGGCTTAACATGCCCAAGGCAGAGCCACTGGAGGCTATGTGTAAGGCGCGATCAAACACCAGCAAAATCCTTCAATTTGCTTGAGCTAATGTACAAAGTCATCAACGAAAACAACATGAGAGCCTTAGTCCCAAAAAGCTACTGTACTAAAGTGTGTATTTATTCATCTATCCTATCCTGTATGTATGAATACAGTGAGGCTATGTTATCTGTGAGACACATATTTCCTAATACAAACGGGCAACGCTCAATAGACAATAGCCAAGTCATTGGGTTGTTGCGTATTGAAGAGACTAAACAAATAGGGAGTAGAAACAAAAGCTAGTTTGGCTGGTAGTTAAAGTCATCACGTGGTGGTGATGTGCAAGATGAATCAAGTGGAGTAGATTGGACTGAATAAGTGACCCAAAACTCCCCAACTCATAAGTTCACACTACCAGTCAAGTAATTCAGTGATAATTGCATCATTAATGGCTTGACTTCGACTGACAGTAACACAAACCTGCTGTATATGTATAGTATACTACTCGTATGATAGTTGTTAATTCAGGAGACGTACTTCATATACCATATTCCTTATCAAATTTCAATTCATTCAAATCGTATTTCCAGATCTTGTAAGAAACAAACATTACAATGGAACAACTCTTTCTTTGTCTATGTTGTTTTGTTTTCACCATAATTGTGGCAATCTTGAGCTTCAAGACAGTAATTCAGAAAAACAGGAAATCCCAGAAGAAAAACTTACCTCCATCTCCACCATCTCTTCCATTCATAGGCCATCTCCATCTGTTGAAGGAGCCAGTTCACAGAAGCCTGCAAAAGCTATCACAAAAATATGGTCCTGTGTATTCCCTCAAATTCGGGGTTAGACCTGTTGTAATTATATCCACCAGTTCAGCCATTGAAGAATGTTTCAACAAAAACGACATCATTTTCGCAAATCGCCCTCGCTTATTGATGGGAAAATACCTTGGGTACAACTTTAATAACATTATTAATGCTCCTTATGGTGAGCATTGGCGGAATTTTCGCAGGATAAGTTCTATCGAGATGCTGTCGCAAACCCGTTTGAGTGTTTCTTCAGGGATTAGAAAGGAAGAAACTGTGGAAATGATTAGAAATCTTCATGATACATCCAGCAAAGGTTATGCCAAAGTGGAGCTTAAAACCGTGTTTAAGAACTTGATGTTTAATATCATAATGAGAATGTTAACTGGGAAAAGATACTTTGGTGATACAGCAGAACATTCTCAGGATGCAACTAAGTTTACTGAGATAATTACAGAGGTTTTTGAGTTTGCAGGAGCCGCCCACCCTGGCGACTATGTCACGGTGCTCAACTGGATTGATTACGGTGGTTATGTTAGGAGGATTAAAAGACTTTTCATAAAGACAGATGCTTTCTTCCAAGGTTTGATTGATGAGCAAAGAAAATCAGGGTCTCCGAAAGCAGAAGATGAAGAAGAAGAAGAAGAAGAAGAAGAAACAGTGATTAGTCGTCTGCTGTCTTTGCAGGAATCAGAACCCGCATATTACACAGACGAGACGATTAAAGGGCTTATATTGGTGAGTTTTTTTTGGGTTTCATACCTTATGCTGGTTTTGGTAGAAAAATTGGATAAAATGTGCTTACTTTTGTTATGATCAATTTGTATGCAGGCTTTCATAGTTGCAGGAACCGACACGTCTTCGGTAACAGTAGAGTGGGCAATGTCACTGCTTCTGAACCACCCTAATGTATTAGACAAGGCTAAATCTGAAATCGACATCCAAGTTGGAGAAGATGAGTTAGTTGACGAATTGGATCTACCGAAACTTGAATACCTTCAAAACATAATCTCAGAGACATTAAGGATGTTTCCTGCAGTCCCACTTCTGCTGCCGCACCTGTCCTCAAAGGAATGTACGATAGGTGGATTCGATGTGCCAGGTGGTACCATGTTACTGGCTAATGCATGGGGTGTTCACAGGGATCCTAACCTGTGGGACGAACCGGAAGTGTTTAGGCCAGAGCGGTTCGAGGGTTCAGATCCTGAACGGTATAAACTACAGTTAATTCCGTTTGGGATGGGAAGGAGGAGCTGTCCTGGAGCAGGATTGGGGACCCGAATGGTGGGGTTGGCTTTAGGATCGCTGATTCAGTGCTTTGAGTGGAAGAGGGTGGGTGATAAGGAAGTGGATTTGAGGGAAGGAAGAGGGCTTAATATGCCGAAAGCAGACCCTCTTGAGGCTATGTGTAAGTCGCGGTTGAACACCAGCAAACTACTTCAGTTTGCTTAACCAATGTTAGTTTGAAAATGAACTAGATGCATGCTTCTACTGCAGTCCACAGTCCACAGTCCACATACGTGAATGTGAATGTGAATGTATTGAATACATACACCACGTTTGATATGCTATACGTTCTTAAAGGATGTCATTATACGGATCTTATTAAGTAAGCAGGTGCCGTCACCTGGTCAATGTGTGATAGTAGACACTAGACAGTACTGTGACAGGCAAGAACCAAATTAAGTTTCACAGTTGGTTGAGTGAGTGAATTCTGTAATCCAATGTGAAAGTAACCTCCCTCCTTAGACTTGTCATCCATCACGGGGGAGGCACGCGCATGCATTGCAGGTGCATCTCAATTCTCACATATATAGCTCGCTTCTGTCTTGGTATATCTGACCCTATCTCAGTTTTGGAGAATATTAGCCTTACCTTGTGCACTGTATAATTACCATTACCATTACCATTACCATAGTTGCACAATTTGATACTCTGACTAAGAAACTAAAAGAATAATGAACTTCTTATCTATATATTTCCACAATTTTAGATTATGGGTTGAAATTAGAGTGTGTAATGTTAAAGACTACCTACCTAAGTTTTCTAATATAAATAAGATCAGATTTTATTTTCTTTATACAATTAGAAATACTACTTTTCTTAATGTTTCTAGATGTAAGTATAAACATGGTTGATCTAATAATGAGGCGACTTGGTGCTTTGGGTGATGGAAATCAGGAGCTGACATTCGTGCACTTTCACCGGATGAGTGGGAAGTGGCCATGGCCTAGTTTTATTTGACATTCGTGCTTAGGAAGCGAGGTCTACCCGACGAAACACGAAACCAATTTGGGAGAGGAGACAAAGCAGGAAAGATGCATATACAAAAGGAAGACATGCTGTATATTAGCAGTTGACTGCCTCCCATTACAACCGTGGAAACTTATTTATATTAGGAATAAGGAATAGGAAACTTATGTAGTCTTAACATGTAAGTGTAACACAGTTAACAAACTAGTTATAAGCCCTTCACCAAGTTTAGTGAATGGATACAGAACGAAATAACCATACATCCAACCCCCTTTCGCTTGTATTTTTCAATGTAACATATTATCTCAGATTTACGATTATTCTGTCTAGGTCAGTTCGAGACCTAAATCAAACGTACGTACGTGTTACACAGTCTCCTACCCTGTTATTTCTTTGAAACTATTATGTTTTTCTTTGGGATCTGAAATAGTGTACTCAATTGCATTCAATCCTAATGACGATCAATATTTGGCGAGGATCATTTGGTAGATATTTGCATGTATAAAGACGAGCATTTTGAAACAAATTTGGATATATGCTCTGGATTTCAGAATGTCCTGGCAACACTAATATCTGGCTACATTACCTCAAAAAAATGTGAGGCTACATCTTTTGGTTTAGATAAGACCACTAGTTCTACTTCTGCTGTGTAATACTGTAGTCAACTTCATTCTTAGTTTTTGGGTAGAATGAATATATAGGGATCAAATCTTTTCCATTTATTTTCTGGGACTTTTCCTCCCTCAAATTTGAGCTGTGTTACGTTGTCGCATATGTTGATTACCGAGAAATGTACAAGTACTTTGTATCGCCTACATACTTGCACGTGTGGTTTTCTTCATACCCTTATTATGTGGCCGATGGAGTGGATCTGATAAGATCGATCTAATAACTTAGGTCATTCGAGTTGAAATCACATTGATGTCATCTAAATCAAGATTAAATGACCTGCACCATTGACCAACCCATGTGTTCCATCACCGACTAGACCTATAACCACTGTCCCCAGAAATTACTTGAACATCAGCCACCGATATGATATGATATGAATTGCCTTCACTTGATTTCGCTGGTGTTTGGAATGACCATGCGTCCTCCAAACAACCAACCTAAACTGGCATAGTGGCATGTCGGAGTGGCTAGCTCGTACACTAAATGTTTCGGCATTTTGACCCAATCCGATCCATATTTGACCTGACCCAAAAGTGTGGTGGCGGTCATAGTGATGATAGGTGAACCTTGGTCGTGGTGGTGGTGGGTGGACCTTGGTGGTAGTGGTGATGGTGGGGGTTGTTGGTGATGATGACCCAGTAGATTGGGGAAAGGGAATCCATTGTCCGGGGGTGAGGACAAGAAAGTAGAAGAGTTTGAAAAAAAGAAGAGTAAAGGAAATACTCCAATTGAATTGACTAAACAAACGCAAATAAAGGGAATTGTTAGGTTTGATTCCTTAACCAAACAGTCCGTCAATAGTTATCCATTACTGTATCTTTTTATGTGATGAAAATTTCAAACGTAGATAATTATTGAGAAAGATAGACGTATTTGGGTAGATATGTGCCCTAAACGAAATCAATCTCGGATTTTATTAGCTTTTAATAAATAAACTAGTTTTGACCCGTGCAAATTGCACGGATACGGTTAAACCATATTGGCAAAATAATGGATTAAAAACAATTGCAGTATAGTTAATTCACTTTATTACACTTTAAGAATACTAAGATAAATTGAGTATATTGTAGTTGGGCCTCAAGAGTTGCAGTGAATAACAACGTAGTTGCGAATGCGAGCAAGTGTACATACAAATCATGATACTAAAACATTACAAATACTGGAATATTTCATGGTAAACAACATTAGTAGTAGTGTTTGTAGTGCGCTTCTCCGTATCATAAATAAGAATTTTTAATCCGCGCTTGTTGGTGACCCTTGATAACGCAACATACAACTGCCCATGCGTGAAAACAGGCTTAGGGAGGTATAGGCCAACATGAGATAAAGATTGCCCTTGACTCTTGTTAATAGTCATTGCGAAGCAAACTGAAATGGGAAATTGGCGCCTTGTGAACCGTACTGGAAATTTGCTTGAGTCAGATGGGGACAGAGAGAATCGAGGGATAAACACTGTATCACCCTTGTGGCTACCTGTTAACACCTCACAACGAATTACTCTTGTTGCTAGGGCAGTAATAATTAACCGTGTTCCATTACATAATCCATGGAATTGGTTAATGTTCCTAATGAGCATGACCATAGCACCCACCTTTAAGCGTAGCTCATGGTTAGGCACACCGGAGCACTTAATGCTGTTTAGAAATTCAGTTGAGTGAAGTTCAGGATGGCTTGCAGGTGAATCGGCTGACGGAAGATCAGGTGTGTCCACAGGTGCTTCATCCATACAGGGCTCATCAGAACTTAAATATACCACTTCGGGTTCATCAATAAGAGATAATACGTAGTCGTTAATCAACTCGACGAATTCATGGGTGGGAGCTAGAATTGCTCTTTCCTGTAGGTAACCATCTTCTCTCATTCGATCCAAAAGGTTAGGGTATGTAGAGGAAACTATTGTCGCAATTGGGTCATGAACATTATAGATCAGAACTTCCTCCGGGAAAGTAATAGCAACTTCTCCGTCATTTGGACCACCTTCTTTTCCGTCACCAACTCTTAACATCCAGTCAGAGAATTCACTAATCTCCTGTGGATCGACAGAGGAGTTCCCAACACGCAGACGCATATTTTGAGTCAGCTCCATGACCTACATGAAATTTCACCAAAAAGGTATTAAATTGGCAGTAGACAGTGGGGAACCACAAAACGTGTTGTGTTAACACAGAAACGGCACTCCGTAACGGAAATAGAGAAGGGATTTACAAATAGGGGAAACAAACCTTGCATGATGACCATATATGTGATGAACATAGCGCTGCATGCACAATATCTGACCTGCTCCCTCTCGGGACAACCGGAAGTATTTGCCTAAAGTCTCCTCCAAAAATAACAACCTTCCCACCAAAAGGTAGGTCGGCATTACTTGGGGAGACAACGCGCATGACATCTTTTAAGCTACGATCAAGCGCTTCAAAGCTATGCCTATGTGTCATTGGTGCCTCGTCCCAAATAATGAGACTTGCCTTCACTATCAGCTCAGTCAAGAATGTCCCTGGCTTAATATCAGAGCAGGTGGACGTTTCAACAACATTTATGGGAATACTGAACCTGGAATGAGTCGTCCTACCGCCAGGGATCAACGTAGCTGCAATACCACTTGATGCAACGGGGAGAACAATCTTCCCCTTGCTACATAAATCGGCGCATAAAGTGCGCCATATGAATGTCTTACCCGTTCCCCCATACCCATACACAAAGAACACAGCACCATGATTGGCTACAACTGCGGCACTTATTTCATCATATATGGATCGTTGCTCATTAGTAAACATGGGCAGTGCAGCTTCATATTCTTGACGGAGCGCGGCCCTATCATATGCTAGCTCGTCTCGCACCAATGTATTCCCAAGAAACTCAATAATTGACTCGTTCGGGATAGGCATGTCTGGAAATCTAGTCAAGCTACTACCATTGCTTCGTAGTGATGCCTCGATCTCAAGGAGAACTAAATTTTGTAACTCCTCCTCAGACAACTCCAAATCTGAATTGCAAAACAACGTGCTGATCATACGTAAATAAATGGTCCAACGGTGTGATGGTGAATTCAATTTAGCAACTCAGGTCATTTTGAAGGTATTGCTAAGATGAACAAAATGTTATCAATAATAACAACCGAGGAGGTATATTAAGTGAAAATAATAATGATGCAACTAACCTGGATTTTGTAAAAATCTGCGGTGCTTGTAGAGAATGTCGTCAGACAGCAGAGGCCACGTCTTCTCCCAAACAATATGAGGCATCGACATCGAATCAGATAGAAGCAACGATGTAAATAAATGTCTTAGGTACACACCTGATTCCCAATAGTTGGCTTCTGTAATGGCGTCAATGTACTCTGTGTCATACTCAACCAAGCCAAGAGCGTAACATGCTTCGCGAAAAGTTGGATGCAACACATCACCAACGGTTCGAATATCCTCATAACACCTGGGACCTCTAACGTGGTTCAACATTACTCTCATATAAAATAATTCGCCACATTTTGGAGGCACATGGTGAAGTCTTCCAATCGCAAACCCTCTCTGCCTACACTTCCACATCTTCTTAGTCCTGTCCAAAACATATTTTTGAGGGATTTCACATAGCAACAATTCACGTGCAGCATGGTCTCTCTCATTTAGCTGTAGCCAGTCATTAAATTTTGACATGCCAACACTGGGGTCCTCAAGCACCTCATCAATTGGTTCATCATCGTCAAATATAACAGCTTCTTCCCCTGGAAGGTGGAATTGCAACCTCTCAACAGCAGGCGTCCTATAGTGGATATCAAAAGCAAATATCCTCCAGACAGCTTCACATGCAGAAATGTATCTACAGTCGTATAACTTTTTAATTTCATTAAGCTTATTTTGGTTATTATGCCGACTGTACGAAGATTTCATGGTCACACGATCGGACCCCTTGTTAATGTACTTGAAGAGGTATTTGATCGACCTAGCCTGATTGCACCATTCCACATTGATGTGTGCTCGATACTTGTCTATCAAATCAACATTATAAGGGACAACGTACCGATTGTCAATAGGCACACCATTTTTGTGAATGACGCGACCGTTATCCCTTCTTTGATAAATAGGGAATCCATGTTTGTCGACAGTTGTCCTTTCATTGAAAGGTTTCGGGAATCTGCGAATGCAAACACCCTTTAACATGCAGGGTGAGTTTGGGTTTGCAATGCCACAGGGACCATGAATCATTAGCTCACAGACAGCAGCATGCAATATCGGGTTTTGTCGTTCATCAGGAATCTCTGCAGAGATGATTCTATCAACATTTGATACCTCTGGGAATTTATCATCCCGATGAAGGAATAGAAGAATATGTGCATGAGGGAGACCGCGCTTTTGGAATTCAACTGTATATACAACTGCAAGAGATTTGAAGAGAAAACTATGTACATAAGAATGAATATCTCGAGACAATCAATTTACTGTAAGTAGTAATAGCCATTATGGAGTTTACTAACCTGCTCTAGTTCTTCCAAAGATTTCCCGAACTTTTAGGTCATGAATCAATTCATACGACTTCATCTGGAAGACACGGGACAAAATATCTGGCCGGTCTTCAGCACGAAGACCCCGCTTAGATACAAATCGTACAATCTCGGGCCACTTTGGATTGCATGTGAAGGTTATGAATAGGTCTGGATAACCACACCACCTACAAATAGCAAGCGTGTCTAGATACTTCGCCCTCATGAAAGCATCTCCGGACGTGAAAGACGCTGGAACAACATAACGGCCACCAGTTGAGGACGGTTCAACATTTCCTTCTTCAGTTGCGGAACAATATTCTTCAGTTTGTCAACCCTAAGCAAGTTTTGGTTGAAACGCAAGAAAGATAGGCGTTGAGATTCGACCATCATATACCCGTCAACACAAATTTGTTGAAATAAATTGCCAGCTTGTGACCAAGTTGGGAACTCTAGCTCCTGAGGCCTGTCTTGAAGGCGAAAGGCAAAAAATTCACGTAATTTTACTTCTTCACGTGGTTTTAGACTCTTACTAATACCAGGAGACGTTTCGCTATGGGGTATGTGCGGACGGAAACCATCCTCGCCATACGAAAACAGGATGGGGTATTGTAGGGCAAGATATGATGGATGAAGCTCAGAAATACGTTGGAGGCCGCAATTGTATTTTCGAATATTTGGAATGAAAGTACTACTCAGACGATGCTCACGAAGTAAAAGTGACTTTAACAAATCGGGGGGGGGGGGTCACTTAAATATGTGTGGACATGACATAGGTCCAGCCCGACGCGGCGAAGCGCGGGTTTTGGGGAGGCGATAGAATTTCCATATGAGATGGATCGAATAGAATTTTAAATCGAAGTAGGAGTCGCCACCGAATTTTATGGTTATTCGGAACCATTCGAACCCACTCTATGTCGTAGTGGACCATACTTAAAGCCTGGCCCATTTCCGATGTCAGAGTTTATTGGGTTCGTCCCTTAGCATATCGATACCGATGCCGACTGGGCGGTTAATCGTATATTGAATGACTCTCGTTGCCAATGGTTTCGGACATCCGGAAACCACGGTTCTGAGTAAGGGGTGAGGGTACGTGTTGGGAAGTTCAGCGAGAACACCCAACCCCGCCCGCACTTAGCGGCCTTTACTAAGATATCGTTCGGTTTTGTGTACACGCGTTAGTTCGACGATGAAATGATATGCAGAGATTGTTTTCCTAAGACATGTGAGGAAAAATAAATGGGTTGCTAAGTCGTTTAATGCATGTTAAACTAATAACGTCAAAGTTATTTTAGCATGTGAGTTCGTTTTAGTCTAATAAAACGATAAAAAGAATATGAGAGAATAATTTGCTACAAACACGAGAAAACGGGTTAGGTACGATTGAATAATAATAAGAAATAAATATATGAAATCGAGGAAAAATAAGAATTAATCGAAATCTGAAAAATATTGTTTAAAACGTTGTTTTGTATAAAAAACGATGTTCGAGAAAGAATAAAAAAATAAAAAAGATGGGTCTCGGCCGAGAGTCGCGCGACTCGCCCGAGACCAATGCGGGTCGCGTGGTGGCCTGAAATCGACAACGTTTTTCGGAAAATTTTGATTAAATCACGTACTAATATCGCATAATTCGTACTCGACTTATATTCTCGATATTCGGTATATTCGATAGTTGATTATCAAATATTTAGAATAGTTTTAGAAAAGATGTAAATTTAGAAATCGTTTCGTAAAATAATAAAAATAAACGAACGAAAACTTGAAAAAAAAAATAGAATCGGGTCAGACTCGGGCGCGAGTCGCCTGGACCGGGCGCGACTCGCACGCGAGTCTGTCCTTTTTTTTTGTCGAAAATCGTTATAAATCGCGTACAAATATGGATTAATTTATACCCGGTTTATATTTTCGATATTCGTCGTATTCGATATTCGATTATGAAATCGATATCGAATATTCGGAATGACTTAAGAAAAGGTTTTGAAAAAAAGTTTGTTTTTGAACGAAAAGATGTAAAAAAGATTTTGAATGAAAAGTTGTAAAAATATGTAACGATTTCGTCGAAAACTTAATATAATTCTTTTCGATACGATATTCGATTATATAAAATCGGTATCATATTTTAAGAATATTCGATATATGAAAATAGTTTTAATAATATCGATATTAGAAAATAAAAGAACAAAAAATCGACGAAAGATCCATACAAAAAAACGAGAGAAAGGGAAGAGAAAAGAGAAGAGACGGGTTTGATTTACACCCTCAACCTACATGCTTTGTATTCTCGGTATAGGGCTCGTCGGACAGTGGCTTAGACACGGGAGCGTCGAGATGATGCGGGTGAGTTAAGGTGTCTCGGTTTAGGAGCGTTTTTGTACGTGTGTGAGGCGTGGGATTCGGCCGGTTCGGACAGGATCAGTTTCGTCGGATTTTTGGAATTACTTCAGGATTATGTCGGGATTTTGGATGTCGATTTTGGCTGACTTCTGGTTAATTTTCTGTCTGATTTTTCGTGTGTTATTGGTTGAAGGGAGGGTCCTATTTATAGGAACCGAGGTGGTCTTGCTTGTGTGACAAGAAACACCGGTTTGGATAGGAAATACGAGAGTTCGTGAGGGAATAGAGTTCTCGTTTCTTGGTGGGAAAGCCAAAAACTCGGCTGGTTGGGGGTGATATCTCGGCTGTTTCAGCCGAGTATCTGAGCTCGGGTGGTACTTCGTTTTGGTTTCCGGATAGAATTCCTACTTGAGATCGAATTCTATCCTTGAACAGATTTGTTTAATATTTGTGAAGGCTGATTTTTTTGGTGTTTGAGTCCGAATCAACCGTGTAGTGTCACGGCCAGCTCGTGTGACTCGGGAAAAAATATCTTTGACCGGGTTTGACTCGGTCGCTAAAAGACGATTTTACCCCTGGTGACGGTTTCGACCCAAATTAGTGTTATTTGACTCGAAACGACCCACTGGGCCTGGATTTGAGGTCCGTTTTGTGAGATTTGTACTCCTTAAAATGTCTAAGCCAAATGTCCATGATTACAAGCCCATATCCAAGTCTGTCAAAGCACGTTTACGTCCTATCATCATCGGGTGTTTGGCAGGAACTACTGTAGACACCTGGTGGTCAAATGTGGGTGTCTACAGAGCCCCCACTCTGACTGAGGCTTGGACAAGGCAAAAGTCAGAGTAGCCACCAGGTCAATCAAGGATTAAAACCTGGCAGCCTTCCGATCGGGTCGTTTAGGGTCCATTAGACCTGCGTAAAGGGCTCGCCAGTCACGGAATAGGAATCATACCTGAGCTGATGCTGATAATGTCGCGGGAGCTTGCCTAGGAAGCTATGGGTATACCTGTGTGCAGATATATCCTGTCTTAGAATTGCACGGGAGTTTTTCCACTAGGGAACTTAGAATTCTCGGGGAGTCTTGAGTGTACCTGTATGCTGACATAATTTGTATGTAACATTTAGGCGAAACACTGACTCGTGCTGGGGAAAAAGAAGATTTTCCGAAAATTTTTAAAATAAAAAGGCTGAATTTTTTTTGGAAATAAGGATGCTTGGGATGACTTTGATTCCTAATCGGATACTGACACGGATTCCTAGGATTTTCTTGGTTAGGCCTACATGCCTAGATGAAACAGGGGAAGTGGTAAAAATTCTTATTCCCGTGGTGATTAGGAAAGAAATTTTCTCAAATGGCTAAGTTTTGCAAAAAATGAGAATTTGAAGAGAGAGATATACCGACAGACTCGACTCTGGACGCGAGAGGACGAGTTGACAGACACGACTTTGACTCTCTAAGGGTTAGACCGTGACTCGGTAGGGGATGGGCCACCTAAGATGACAAGACTCTTAAGTTGCGCTATTCCGTAGCCTAGGCGAGTGGCAACACGGTCGAATCCTCAGAATGGGACTGTTTCCGTACGATAGGCCTTTGTGGTAGTAATGCCGTAGACTGGTGTTCTTTTTTAATTTTTGATTTTTGGGACATTTCCAAAGTGGGTATTGCCTCGAGTCCTGACAGATTCTTGTCTTCGGCTGAGCCGAGTACTAGGACATACTATAGAAAGGAGGCTAGATTTTTATTCTTTGAATTTATCTGGATTTTGTGAGTGGATGGAGAACTTCTGCCTAGGAGAAGCCCCCAGGATGACAAAGCTAGCTACTGAGAACATGACAGTGTCGTGACCGGAATGATGATGCTTTTTGAATGTGTGTCAATGTGGGTGGTTGTGCCTCTGTTGAAAGGCTGCCTACGTATTCACGTGTGGTGAAATCAAACCAAGCCGTAGTTCAGTGGATTGACAGATATATAATGGTGCCTAGTTTACTAGGGCTTCGTGTGTAACTAGCCACAGCGATGGTGTAGGCTAGGTGCATTCCCAGTGATGTCTTGATCAAAGGGCTAGAATAGTTAGGATGTTGATCCTGTGACTGTGAGCGTTCTCCGGAGTAGCCCCCAGAGGTGGTGTGAACTATTTGGGCATGTTCTATGCCGACTGCAAGTTGAGTTCCCGTGTTTGGGGCTGGTAACTGGTTTGAATGAGAAGAATTGGGATGGGATTTTAACGAGTTCTGCTCTCGGGGATTTTAATGAGTTCTGCTCTCGGGGATTTGATGAGTTTTGCTCTCGGGGATTTTAACGAGTTTTGCTCTCGGGGATTTGATGAGTTTTGCCCTCGGGGATTTGATGAGTTTTGCTCTCGGGGATTTTAATGAGTTTTGCTCTCGGGGATTTGATGAGTTTTGCTCTCGGGGGGATTTGACGAGTTTTGCTCTCGGGTCTTTGTATGGTGATTGTGAATTTTGTTATGTAAAGGGGAAGTCGAGTAGAATGGCACGAACTTTGATCGGGCAGGTTGATAATGCGGGATCTGGTTTCCATGTCTGGCCCTAAAGGTTAGGGTGTATCCTATGGAGCTTGAATCCTCAAAATTCTGGGATGTCTCTAGCCTAGGTCTCGAGAAGGTCTTGAGGGTTGTAATGTGGGAAGGCTAGATGTGGTGTTAGCTGACCAGCTTGACTGTCTCTCCCCTATTGGATGGTATGGGTATTGACAATTTTTGAATTGACCGTTTCACGGTCATGGTTTTTGAATTCTTTGGGTTGACCTCTTAGCCCCGGTCATGGGATTCTTCATTTGAATTGACCGTGTCTGGTCGAGAGATGTTGATAATTCTTTTTTGATCATGGCCAGCTTTTATGTTTTGGCCTTTTGCTTTTTTCTCTTGGACTTTTGACTTTTTGTCCAGTTTTTTTTTGTCGGTCAGACTAACACCTAAGGTAGGGTTTGGCTAGTTTTATTGGAAGGGTGTTTATTGTGGGAAGTGGGCTTGCCTCCCGTCTTGAACCCAAACTAGAAGGCTACCCAGATTTGTCATAGGATTCGATATGCTCCTGCTACGGGTAGTTATGTGGCTTTCTATACCAGACATGGAATAGGTAAAAAGAAAACACGGGCTCGGTTTCCTGCAGTCATTATAGATGTGCCTATAATAGTCACGTGCGTGTGCTCACAGTGTATGATAGTGTTCATCATGTTCTCGGAAACACATAAGGAAAGTATGTATGAGAAATAGAAAAGCTGATTTTATTGAAATGTGAAAAGAGGACAGAATACCGCTGACTCTGACCCTGACTTTGACTTTGAAATTGAAAGAAATAGTACATCCTAGACTCGGACTCAGACTCGGACTTGAACCAAATCTAGACTCTTGGATGAGGTTGTCAGCAGTCTTCGGCTTCTAAGGACTCAAGTGGATGTCCAATATTGCCTTCGGTAGAGGCTTCACCCAGATCTTCATTATGTCGAAGATCGTCTTCAATCCTAATGCCCATTTCGGTAAGCACCGCAAAGTTTGAAATGCCGGCATACCTAAGATGGACGCGGTAGGGAGGTAGGAGGTTGTCGATGAACGCCTCCACTAGTGTCTTCTCGTTGGGCTTGTCTACCAACTTCACACTTTCGGCCCTCCACCTTTGAAGGTACTTGGTGAAACCTTCCTTGGGCTCTTGGGCCATGACCTCCAGGGTGCGCATTGTGGTCTGGATCTCGGTATTATCTGCATAATTCCGAGCAAACTCTGTTGCGACGCCGTCCCAAGTCTTGTACTTCTTAGAATCGAGCCTGTAATACCATGCTTTTGGATGCTTCTCGAGAGAAGAAGCGAATAGGTGCTTGAACATGTTGGACTTAACCCCTTTAAGGGCCATGAACTCCTTGAAAGCCCGGATATGGTGGACCGGGTCTTCAGTACCCTCGAACATTGGTAGACCCGTCAGGTTGAGATTGGCGGGTAGTTCATCGGTCAGTGGGGTGTGGGTCCTAGCATTCTCCGTATGGATGGAGCTTTGGGTTGTCAGATGGACCTGTTCCTGCAGTTTGTGGACTGCGCTGGCCAATTCGGCTAAAGGCCCAGTAGTATCGACATTGCCACTAGGAGTTCCCTGCTCTATGGCACTTACCCGGGTGAGGATGGCGATCTGGTCTTCCCGCATTTTCCTCAATTGGTCTTGGATTTGGGCCAACGAGGTGGTCAATTTATCTATGGCTTTTTGTGTCATGGCTCGAGTGTGGGGTGACCTGTCTGTAAGGGCACCGCGTAATCAGTATCTGACCCAGATCTTAGAATCAAAAGTACATCCCGAGCAAGAAAAAGACTAGACTAAAAAGAAGACCGGAGACTGACTTCTAAATGGATGACACGTGAGTGGTGGGCCTTCCTTAGGATTCGGCAGAGTGGGCCTAGTCCTGTTCGAAGGAAGGTCTACGTGAGAAATCCCCAGACTTGAGACTCGAGTGTGTAAACGGGCTTCCCTTTGTAGGAGTTAGTCCTACGAAGGTGGGCCGTGCCTTGACAAGTAAGGCGGACTGGGATGGGGTGGAAACTCGTGATATAAGATCGACAGAGTTTCGACGCTATAGACTCTTACAACCTATGACAAGACCCGACACTGCTAAATACGGGAAGTCCTAAGAAGAAGAGGATTTTGAAAAGGGAATTTGAATTTGAAAACCGTGCAAAGTCGGATTGGAAGGCCCGATTTTTTTTGAAAACCGAGAAAAGGGTATCGGGCCGAGATTTCGGGCTTCTTTTTTTTTGAAAAGGTTTGGACAGCATACCGGCTAAAAATAGGCTATTTTGAGTCAAAATCATAAGTCCTAAATTCGGCAGCTTTCCGGGTTTTTGAAAAATGGATAGGTTTTGAAAAGATGTAATTTTTGAAAATGACGGTTTTTGAAAAGACCGAAAAGGATCAAGTAGCATGTAGTCATAGAATCAGTATAACGACGCCATGTATGCTCTTAGTCTAAGTCTCGGTCGGTCTAAGAGGGTCTATACCAACAACGATCGCTTTCTCGTACTGAGGACGGACTCCCTAAGCCGAGTTGGTCTTAGGACATGCCGCAAAGTCTAAACGAGTTCCGCCATCGAAGTCTTTAGTGCACCCAAGTGGGAATGCACCGTGGTATAGTGGGACGTCGGTCACAAGTAACCGGCCCGGGATAGAACGGGGTTATGCATGAACCATTGAACTAAAACGTGTACATTACTAATCGAACGATTTCTTTTCGAGTCTCACCCTGAGGATGCCGATGGTAAGTGACACATCAGTTAGTCCCCAGCGGAGTCGCCAAATTGTGGACATGACATAGGTCCACCCCGACGCGGCGAAGCGCAGGTTTTGGGAAGGCGATAGAATTTCCATATGAGATAGATCGAATAGAATTTTAAATCGAAGTAGGAGTCGCCACCGAATTTTATGGTTATTCGGAACCATTCGAACCCACTCTATGTCGTAGTGGACCATACTTAAAGCCTGGCCCATTTCCGATGTCAGAGTTTATTGGGTTCGTCCCTTAGCATATCGATACCGATGCCGACTGGGCGGTTAATCGTATATTGAATGACTCTCGTTGCCAATGGTTTCGGACATCCGGAAACCACGGTTCTGAGTAAGGGGTGAGGGTACGTGTTGGGAAGTTCAGCGAGAACACCCAACCCCGCCCGCACTTAGCGGCCTTTACTAAGATATCGTTCGGTTTTGTGTACACGCGTTAGTTCGACGATGAAATGATATGCAGAGATTGTTTTCCTAAGACATGTGAGGAAAAATAAATGGGTTGCTAAGTCGTTTAATGCATGTTAAACTAATAACGTCAAAGTTATTTTAGCATGTGAGTTCGTTTTAGTCTAATAAAACGATAAAAAGAATATGAGAGAATAATTTGCTACAAACACGAGAAAACGGGTTAGTAACGATTGAATAATAATAAGAAATAAATATATGAAATCGAGGAAAAATAAGAATTAATCGAAATCTGAAAAATATTGTTTAAAACGTTGTTTTGTATAAAAAACAATGTTCGAGAAAGAATAAAAAAATAAAAAAGATGGGTCTCGGCCGAGAGCCGCGCGACTCGCCCGAGACCAATGCGGGTCGCGTGGTAGCCTGAAATCGACAACGTTTTTCAGAAAATTTTGATTAAATCACGTACTAATATCGCATAATTCGTACTCGACTTAATATTCTCGATATTCGTTATATTCGATAGTTGATTATCAAATATTTAGAATAGTTTTAGAAAAGATGTAAATTTAGAAATCGTTTCGTAAAATAATAAAAATAAACGAACGAAAACTTGAAAAAAAAATAGAATCGGGTCAGACTCGGGCGCGAGTCGCCTGGACCGGGCGCGACTCGCACGCGAGTCTGTCCTTTTTTATTTTTTGTCGAAAATCGTTATAAATCGCGTACAAATATGGATTAATTTATACCCGGTTTATATTTTCGATATTCGTCGTATTCGATATTCGATTATGAAATCGATATCGAATATTCGGAATGACTTAAGAAAAGGTTTTGAAAAAAAGTTTGTTTTTGAACGAAAAGATGTAAAAAAGATTTTGAATGAAAAGTTGTAAAAATATGTAACGATTTCGTCGAAAACTTAATATAATTCTTTTCGATACGATATTCGATTATATAAAATCGGTATCATATTTTAAGAATATTCGATATATGAAAATAGTTTTAATAATATCGATATTAGAAAATAAAAGAACAAAAAATCGACGAAAGACCCATACAAAAAAACGAGAGAAAGGGAAGAGAAAAGAGAAGAGACGGGTTTGATTTACACCCTCAACCTACATGCTTTGTATTCTCGGTATAGGGCTCGTCGGACAGTGGCTTAGACACGGGAGCGTCGAGATGATGCGGGTGAGTTAAGGTGTCTCGGTTTAGGAGCGTTTTTGTACGTGTGTGAGGCGTGGGATTCGGCCGGTTCGGACAGGATCGGTTTCGTCGGATTTTTGGAATTACTTCAGGATTATGTCGGGATTTTGGATGTCGATTTTGGCTGACTTCTGGTTAATTTTCTGTCTGATTTTTCGTGTGTTATTGGTTGAAGGGAGGGTCCTATTTATAGGAACCGAGGTGGTCTTGCTTGTGTGACAAGAAACACCGGTTTGGATAGGAAATACGAGAGTTCGTGAGGGAATAGAGTTCTCGTTTCTTGGTGGGAAAGCCAAAAACTCGGCTGGTTGGGGGTGATATCTCGGCTGTTTCAGCCGAGTATCTGAGCTCGGGTGGTACTTCGTTTTGGTTTCCGGATAGAATTCCTACTTGAGATCGAATTCTATCCTTGAACAGATTTGTTTAATATTTGTGAAGGCTGATTTTTTTGGTGTTTGAGTCCGAATCAACCGTGTAGTGTCACGGCCAGCTCGTGTGACTCGGGAAAAAATATCTTTGACCGGGTTTGACTCGGTCGCTAAAAGACGATTTTACCCCTGGTGACGGTTTCGACCCAAATTAGTGTTATTTGACTCGAAACGACCCACTGGGCCTGGATTTGAGGTCCGTTTTGTGAGATTTGTACTCCTTAAAATGTCTAAGCCAAATGTCCATGATTACAAGCCCATATCCAAGTCTGTCAAAGCACGTTTACGTCCTATCATCATCGGGTGTTTGGCAGGAACTACTGTAGACACCTGGTGGTCAAATGTGGGTGTCTACAATATGGCAGTGTTACCTTCCCATCTGAACAACATAGTGAGAATCTTGGTCTAGTTGTTCCACGATCTTTACCAATTCTTTCCTCATACCACATTAGTGCCCCACACATTCCGCATTGGTATTCTGGATCACCAATATCCCAATACTTTGAACACACTGTATGTTGTGAAGTTAGAAAGTGGTTAAGTTGTTACTTGCAACCCAATATATGTAGTACAACAGAGCCAATCATATGGATGACAATTTAAATAAATTAGTTATGTAGTTAAATACATTGAATATTCTGACCTTCAGCGAAAAATGATTCAACTGGCACGACAGCACTGCTTGACCCAACCTCAAAATGTGACTGAGAGTGAGATGGTTCTCCCGTTGCATCGTCCAAAGTTGATAGTATATCTGTTGTGTTGTTGAGGGTAGATGCGGTACGTGGAGATTGACCTGATATTTTAAAGTATGAAATTCTCCAGTTGCGAAGGTGAAACTAATAACAAAACTCAAATATGTGATTCAAATTTGCGTGCATCTAAATGTGATATTTTAATGAAGGAGAAAAGAATGATGGTAAAAGAGAAATGGGAGTACTATCTTCATTTGGATTGAGTGGTTTTCTTGACATCTTCTTATGCATAGTCCAAACTTTCCTTCTAGCCCTTTTTACTTTAGCAGCTGATAAGTGTAGTTTGTAGTGCCTATTTCGTAGTGTTTTGGTCCCATTTTCCTTGTGGAATCGCTCCTTGGGAGCGATTTATGGGCTACTTATGCTTCCTCTAGTTCGTTTCAGGTTCCCGAGGCCATTCATGAAGAGTTGGAGCGATTCCGACTCAATACATACACTTTTCGGAGCCAACGAAGCGGAGGAACGATCACTCGATGCCTTGGATTCGACCCCGAGACCTTGGGACCCAATCCCGAGCCTCCGAGACCCGATCCCGAGTCCCGAGAATCGATGAGAAGTCCATGTGAAGCAAGGAGGAACCAAAAAGATCATATTGGAGGCCTACAAGACTCATCCCCGACGGGTATGACCTCATCCCGTCCGGGATGAAGTGCACAAAAGAGAGGGCTCCTGTTTTGGGTCCATCCCGACCGGGACTAGCTCCTCCCGGCCGGGACCGACACCTTCCCGACCGGGACCACCTCCTCCCGGCCGGGAAGAGCCACCTGGCTGCCGCGCCTTTGTTTTCTCTTCTCCCTTCCACTTGTAACCCTATATATACTCTTCCCTTGTTATTTTAAGCTTATGTGAGACATTACCCACAAACCATAGCCTAGTTTTAGCATAGATTAGATTAGATTAGAGTAGATTAGTCTTTAGATTATCGTTAATCTTAGTTTAATGCTTGTAATTTGGGAATTCTTCAAGATCTTCACCAAGCTTGACAAACTTGGATGTTTGTTTTGGGTTTTTCTCATTTATGCAAGTTTCCTTCTTCTTTTCATCTTCTAGTATGGTATAATCTTCTCCTTTTACTCTTAATCCTTTATTGTTCATCAAGTTTGAATCTTTAGTTCTTGTTTATTGTTTAGTTCATCATATTTGGTAGTTTCATTATGTATGTTTTGTTGTTTGTGTTGATTCATCTTGTTAGTGTTAGTTTTAGTTTAGATATGTTAGAGTAGTGTTCTTGCTAGGGTTAGTAGGGTGATTAGGGTGTTAATTGGGTGATTAAGGGTTTGTTGGAGATGTGGGTGGAAGATTTGGGTTTCCTCTTGGTTGATGCATATGACATGTTTGATGAATTGCTTGAATGACTAAGTAAGTTAGATTGCTTGTTTTTCTTGCCTTTCCCTTGTGGGTGTTAGTTTGTTATGGGTTCGGTTCCCTCATAAAGTTGAGAGAGCCCGGTGAGGACGACCCCTAGGTTAGTCTAAGTTGCGACCGCCCGGATGCGATCTAGGCCATAACACGCTAGAACCCCGTTTGTCATGTGTGTCGCCAAAATGGGTTCCATGAGGAACATCTAGGTCGGTTTAAGTTGCGACCGCCCGGACCGACCTAGATTACCCTACTACCTCCTTCACTCTAGCTCTCCCTTGACCATTTCGTTACCCCTTTGACCCCGACCTAATCCTAGCCCGTTTTTCTTGTTTGTTTTCTTGCTTTAGACCTAGCTTAGCCCTAGTCTCCCCCTCCTTAGATTAGCTCTTCTCGAACCTAGTCCTAGACCGTAGCATACCTTAGTCCGACCTCCCGTCCCTGTGGATTCGACTCGACTTACCCTAGCTACCTTAGTTAGGTTAGTTGGTTTTATTTGGTGGCGGGATTCCACGACAAATCCTTCCCATCAAATTGGCGCCGTTGCCGGGGACGGCGTAGTTTAGACTTTTGTTTGCTTAGTTTTGGATTTTGTTCTTGATTTTTGTGTTCTCTTATCCTTGTGTATCTCCGTTTTTTCTTCTTGTGTGTTACTCTCCCTTCCTAGTGCCTCAAAAGCACTAGGATACTAACGTTTGCTCAAGTGCTTCTAGCTCATCCTAGCTACCAAAGCGACGTTATGGACATGGCTCGTCCAAGCTACCATCAATCATCACGGGACAACTATGGGGCGAATTACCATAACCCACAACTTTACCAACCATATCAACCTCATCAACAATCTTATGAACCCTCTTCTTATGGTTACCAAGAAAGTTGTCAAGGATCGTTCCCACATCCTAACAACCACCAAACACCCTCACATAACCCACAAACAAAAATCCCCAATTTCGAGACTTATCAAATGTTGGTCCAAATGCAAAAGAGTCAACAAGAGGTGTTAATGGCATTGCAAGAGAGTCAACATGAGATGACGGTATTAATGCAAAAGAGTCACCAAGTGATGTTGACTCACATAGAGGGGGTTAAAGAGGAGCTTAGGGCCCAAATAGCGGTGCAAGATGCTCTAATCGATGCACTCACGGCTCGTATCACGATGTCGGCCACTCGAACTCCACAACATGTTGAGGAAGGTTCGTTTGGGCAAGAAGGTCGGGTGCCTCCACAAGAAAGGCAACCCAACCTTGAAGCTACAAATGAAGAAGAGAGGGTCGATCAAGAGACCATTGTTGAGTGTTGCTTGGGAGGTGAAGAGAGGGGAAGAATAGAGGAAGTTGAAGCTTCAAGGGCCAACAATGGGGAGGGGAGTGAACATGATTCTCAAGATAACTCTTGGGGAGCCGATGTTTTGGCTATCAAATTGGATTTGTTCGATTTTCTTCGTGATGAACCACTAGACAATCCAAAGCCAAGTGAAGACATACCTCCTCTAGGCCATATAGACAAGGTGAGTGAAAAGGAGCGCAATACTTGGGAAAAAGAAGTAGATGCCTTGGAACTTGCCTTGAACGGGAAATTGGAGGATCCTAAACCCTCCAATGAAGAAAACTTGATGCCTTCTCCTCCTCTACCGCACTCGATGCCTAGTCCCTTGTCTTGTGAGACGGTTGTTGAAGAGGATCCTTGTCGGGCGGTGGAAGAGAACCCCACTCTCGACCCCGTAGAAGAAGTGACACCCCTAGGGTGTGATCTCCCACATCATAACACCGAGCACGACTCTAGACCACTATACCTACCGAATGGTCATAAGAGTCGTAGCTATGTTGGTTCCGAAGACCCGGAAGATCACGAGAACCCCGAGCTTAATGAAGATGATCGTTTCTTCCCTCCGACTTGGAAGCTTTTGAAAGTGGCTAGGCTTGGCCATGTGAGCTTAAATGAAGATGTTGCTAGGGCATTTGACTTACTCCTTCGAGCTCTTGATGGCTATGGAGGTGTAGTTGGTGAGAGTACCTTATTGTATATATCTCTTTTTCTTGTTCTTTTTGCTTTTGTGTGTGTATATATGTTTGTTTGGTACCTTGGTTTCTAGGATTGGTAGTTTTGTGAAATTCTTGTTGTTTGGATTGTTGATGAGCGTTGTGAGGGAGAGAATTTGATGTTGCATTTGAGCTTATTGTCATAGGTGTGAAGTGAAGATGATTCCTAGAGAGGAATGGTTAATGATAGAGCTTGGTTCGTGAGTATGGATGTCGGTTTTTGAAGCTTCGGTGAAGCTTTTGGGGTTTTGGAGGTCAAGAAGACCCGTCCCGGGCGAGAAGGGAGCTTTCTGACCGGGAAGGTTATGCCATCCCGCCCGGGAAGGAGCCGTCCCGATCGGGATGGAGGTGCAAAAATTGGAGCTTACTGGAGTGCCGTCCCGACCGGGAAGGTGGCTTCCCGACCGGGACGAGTGTGTCTTCCTGACCGGGACCATCCATCCCGACCGGGATGGTCCCCTTTCTCCTCTTTTGGCCTCTTCTTCGACATTTGGGCCCACCCAACCATCGTATACCCCCACCCAACCTCCCTACCCATCCTTGCTCACGTCATATGACCATTACACTTCATTTACATACCCTCACCTCATTTCTCTTCCCTTTACACCGAGTTTCACATCGAATCCCAACCCCCTCACACCATTACTACCTCACCATGCGGTTTGATCGAGAATGAAGAGGAATAGCAATGACGAAGACAAGTTTTGTGCCTATATTGATCTATGAGACGATGGAGCGAGTGAGTTGCTAACCTATTGGTACGGCAACTATCCTTTCTTTCCCGTCTTTTATAGCTTGTTTTCTTTTGTGTTTATTCCCTTCCCCTTGAGTCATGGTACCTTAGCGGCCTTCGAGGCCTTGGTAGTGGTTGCTCCCGACTCTCGATGATGTGACTACATCGAGAGTCATTTTCAAAATCCAAATTTTACAAGTTTTTCACCTTTTTTTGTCGGATTTAGTCGGATTTAGGCGGAATCCGGGCTAGGTGACTTGATTACACCTAGCCCTCCCCTCCCATTTCCTATTATTTCCTTCTTTTTATTTTTTTTCTTCCCCCTTCCATATGTTTTCTTGTCTCGGCCCATGGTGACTTGACTACACCCCGGCCGGACACCTTCTACCATTTTCTTCACCCTTATTTTTGATTTTTAGCTTTATTTTCGTAGTTTATTTTCTTTTTCTTTTGTGCTCCATGCACTACGGTCGAGCATGAGGACATGGCTCGACTTAAGTGTGGGGGAGCGATATTCTAGCGTAATTAGTTTTATTTTTTTAGTTTTTGGAAAAAATCTTTAAAAACCCTAAAAATTTGAAAAATTTTCAAAAAAATCAAAAAGATTTTTCTTTTGTGTGTTTTCCTCTTGTGTCATTGTGTTGTATATTTGTTTTGTTGTGCGTGTTTTGCCCCCCTCTTTTCCTTATAGGTTGCCTAATCGCCATTAGCTTTGGTGAGCTTTCAAGACTTCCGGTAACATCTCTTCATCCCTTATTCCCTCTTCGCTTCTTGTGAGTTTGGAGGAGTTTTGTGATGATGTGTGCTCGGGAGGAGCTTTGTAAAGATTGTGGTGGATTTGGAGACTTGTTTGAAGATAGGGGTGGTGTTTGTGTTTTTATTTGTGTTCGTTTTGTGTTGTTCTTGTTTTGTTGCTCTTGTTTCTCTTTATTTTGTTTTTGTCGAGTCTTTGCTTTGTGTTTTGTTGTGTGTCTTGTGTGTAAACCATTTTCGAAAACCCGGTTTAGAGGCTAGTGTGCGAGTGTCTACTTTCCCTTCCTAGTTGTATAAATCGAGTCTTGGACTTTAGTCTAGTAGAATGACCCTAAATCAATGATTTCGTTGCTCCTTTACCTCGAGTCCACCTAGCTTACTAGGGATTTACTTCGGGATTTGCACTTTTGACCATTATGACCACCCACGGTGTGAAAAGGCCTTGGTTACCGAGTCTCGTCCCTTAGGTGACCGTGTCTAGGATCGTTTGATTAGTCCAAGTTTTCTCCCCTTTTTGTGGGTTTGAAGGGAAATCGCGACCCCCGACTCACCCATTACCTACCTCCCACTCATTTTCACACAATAAATTGCAACTTGTTGATTCCTCTCTTTCTTGTCATACAATGAAATGCCAAAAAGCCAAATCTTGCCAAAAGGGGCAAAGAAAAGAAAAGAAAGAAAAAATGAAAGAAAGAAAAGAAAGAAGAAAAAGAAAAGGCACAAAAGCCAAAAAGAAAATAGAAAAGATGAAAAAGAATGGCATGGCAAAATAAGGCAAAATGCAAAAGAAAAGAGGAAATGCCAAAAGAAAACCGTCTCACAAAAATAATCCCCACATCTCAAAATAAGTCTTTGTCCGAACATTACCGTGAAGAGCCTACCAAAGGACCAAGTCCCTAGGAAGGATGATAGCGGTAGTGGTCGGTCTTCCCTCATTTTGCAATTATTTCCACCTTTTTACTTGGACTAGTTAGGCGGTTTTGGACACGGGACGACCCTCTTGGCTCACGCTAAAGGGGGCGGGGTCTCACTTACCTACAGTGTCGACTATCACCGTGGATCATCACTTCCCACTCCGCCGATCGTCCCGTAGTACGTTTTTAGAAAGTTAGGAGGACCTAGGTAAGTTATCAACGTTTTTGTTGCTTTGTCGTCATACTATTAGGGTTTAGTCCATCTTGGTTTGTATTGCTAGCTTGGGAACGTTGTTACTTGCCTTGAGTCCTAAACCGGTGCTTCTATCACCGCTTGTTTGAGGGAAGCGGTATTTCTTTTCTTTTGGATGCAACCTTTTGTGTGTTTGTTTGTGTTTTTGTTTGTTTATGTGTTTTAGTGTCCGGTTGCATCCACAGTTTTGTCGCAAGACCCCACTTGCCTTGCGGATTGCACTTTTCCTCTAAGTGCACTCGCGTGAGTTGAAAGGGCGTAGGGTGCGCTCATACCCACTCGGCTAGTTTAGTAGTTAGTATGTGCTTACTCGAGGGCGAGTAAGGGTTAAGTGTGGGGGAATTGATAAGTGTAGTTTGTAGTGCCTATTTCGTAGTGTTTTGGTCCCATTTTCCTTGTGGAATCGCTCCTTGGGAGCGATTTATGGGCTACTTATGCTTCCTCTAGTTCGTTTCAGGTTCCCGAGGCCATTCATGAAGAGTTGGAGCGATTCCGACTCAATACATACACTTTTCGGAGCCAACGAAGCGGAGGAACGATCACTCGATGCCTTGGATTTGACCCCGAGACCTTGGGACCCAATCCCGAGCCTCCGAGACCCGATCCCGAGTCCCGAGAATCGATGAGAAGTCCATGTGAAGCAAGGAGGAACCAAAAAGATCATATTGGAGGCCTACAAGACTCATCCCCGACGAGTATGACCTCATCCCGTCCGGGATGAAGTGCACAAAAGAGAGGGCTCCTGTTTTGGGTCCATCCCGACCGGGACCAGCTCCTCCCGGCCGGGACCGACACCTTCCCGACCGGGACCACCTCCTCCCGGCCGGGAAGAGCCACCTGGCTGCCACGCCTTTGTTTTCTCTTCTCCCTTCCACTTGTAACCCTATATATACTCTTCCCTTGTTATGTTAAGCTTATGTGAGACATTACCCACAAACCCTAGCCTAGTTTTAGCATAGATTAGATTAGATTAGAGTAGATTAGTCTTTAGATTATCGTTAATCTTAGTTTAATGCTTGTAATTTGGGAATTCTTCAAGATCTTCACCAAGCTTGACAAACTTGGATGTTTGTTTTGGGTTTTTCTCATTTATGCAAGTTTCCTTCTTCTTTTCATCTTCTAGTATGGTATAATCTTCTCCTTTTACTCTTAATCCCTTATTGTTCATCAAGTTTGAATCTTTAGTTCTTGTTTATTGTTTAGTTCATCATATTTGGTAGTTTCATTATGTATGTTTTGTTGTTTGTGTTGATTCATCTTGTTAGTGTTAGTTTTAGTTTAGATATGTTAGAGTAGTGTTCTTGCTAGGGTTAGTAGGGTGATTAGGGTGTTAATTGGGTGATTAAGGGTTTGTTGGAGATGTGGGTGGAAGATTTGGGTTTCCTCTTGGTTGATGCATATGACATGTTTGATGAATTGCTTGAATGACTAAGTAAGTTAGATTGCTTGTTTTTCTTGCCTTTCCCTTGTGGGTGTTAGTTTGTTATGGGTTCGGTTCCCTCATTAAGTTGCGAGAGCCCGGTGAGGACGACCCCTAGGTTAGTCTAAGTTGCGACCGCCCGGATGCGATCTAGGCCATAACACGCTAGAACCCCGTTTGTCATGTGTGTCGCCAAAATGGGTTCCATGAGGAACATCTAGGTCGGTTTAAGTTGCGACCGCCCGGACCGACCTAGATTACCCTACTACCTCCTTCACTCTAGCTCTCCCTTGACCATTTCGTTACCCCTTTGACCCCGACCTAATCCTAGCCCGTTTTCCTTGTTTGTTTTCTTGCTTTAGACCTAGCTTAGCCCTAGTCTCCCCCTCCTTAGATTAGCTCGTCTCGAACCTAGTCCTAGACCGTAGCATACCTTAGTCCGACCTCCCGTCCCTGTGGATTAGACTCGACTTACCCTAGCTACCTTAGTTAGGTTAGTTGGTTTTATTTGGTGGCGGGATTCCACGACAAATCCCTCCCATCAGCAGCTTCTTGGGCCGGTGTGAGCGCAGGTGCTTCAATTGTCAGTATGGACAATGGAGTTGGGGTAAATGTGTTTGGTGTTCGAAAACCGTGGGAAGAGCTAGTAATAGACGAAGAAGACAACACCGGGGAATGATGAACTCGACGATCTACATATAACATCGACTGAGATAAATGAGTATTCCACAATCGCAAGACACAACAACACAGTGTTGACAAATGTCAACATATATTGATTGAATATAAGTAAATGTTATATATATACACACAAATATACATATATACATATACATATACATATACATATAAATATATATATATATATATATATATATATATATATATATAGATTTAAGATCATGTGAGAACCATCAACTTGGTGAGAACCTTGAGAACTCCATTAAATTAATATTTTTTTTTTCAAAATTTAATGACATATTTGAATTCGTCGTATAATTTAATGGTTGGGTAACATATTTTTTGGTATAAAAAATCTCGTCTAGTGATGGAAATAGAAACTTGTAATTTTAGTGTACCTAATACTCGTTTCAGTGTATCTAATTTTTTTGATGTACCCAATTGCACTTTTAGTGTACCTTAATTGCATTTCAGTGTACCTTTTCAATTTTTCGTTAATAAATAGCAATTTTTCTTAATATTTTTAATAAAATATTATTAGTTATGCCTAATAAAGTATTTGAATAAAAGAAACTAAGGGTAAATTAGTCATCTAAATTTTTGGAAAAAAATTGATTGAGTTTTGAGTGAGGTTCTCACGGTTTTCATCAAGTGGTGGTTCTCACCGCATCTTGACTATATATATTTATATATACACATGTGTGTATGTGTGGAGAACCTTAATTTCAATGATTGTTGTGCAAGCCAATTAGGATCATCTACAATGAACCATTTGCACTCATTGATTTTAGGTTGTCACACTTGTAGTGGCACTTTGCTTTTTATAATCAAGGACTGTAAAAGTATAACTAAGTTCCATCAAAGTACTAATCTTTTCATACCTTATTTAAGTGTGTGCCGTAATTACAACCTAATTGTATTACTTTGGACATATATACATACATACGTATATAGATTTAAGATCACGTGAGAACCATCAACTTAGAGAGAACCTTGAGAAGTCCATTGAATTATTTGTTTCTTTTCAAAATTTAATGACGTAGTTCAATTCGTCCTACAGTCTAATGGATGGGTAACATATATTTCGATAAAAAAAATTACCCAGTGACGGAAATGGAAACATATAATTTTAGTGTACCTAATACTCGTTTCAGTGTATCTAATTTTTTCCATGTACCTTATTGCACTTTCAGTTTACGTAAACTGCATTTCAGTGTACATTTACAATTTCCGTGAATAAATAGCAACATTTCTTGATACTTTTAATAAAATATGATTAATTAAGCCTAATAAAAGATTTTAATAATTTAAGGTAAGGGTAAATTAGTCATCCAACTTTTCAGGAAAATTTTTATTGAGTTTTGATTGAAGTTCTCACAGTTCTCATCAAGTGTTGGTTCTCACCGGATCTTGACTCTACGTGTGTGTGTGTGTGTGTGTATATGTATATTATATGTATATGTATATGTATATGTATATGTATATGTATATGTATGTGTGTGTGTGTGTGTGTGTGAATGTGTGTGTATATGAATGTAAATGTATGAATGTATGTATCTTATAGGTATGTATCTCTTAACATACATTAGTATACAATTGTGCATTAGTAATTTTGTAGCCACACAATTACATAGGTGGCGATATATAAATGTAAATGGATAAACGGATTGGAAAATCAACAAAGATATACCGTTGGTGATATTTGTCAAAGGAGTGCGAACGACTGGCGTAGCTTCGTCATCTCTGTTTGTCCGGCCTGTCTCGATGGTATTATTTTCAATGCCTAAAACAGAATTGGAAACAATGTTCAACGAATTTAAACAGTAGCAAACAATAAGCCACTTGTGAGACAATCTCATGATAATTATATTGTCACACCACCCACATAGAAAGTTACAACAATTTTATCGTGTGAAGGCAGGCATAATAACATTATAATGTGAAGGGAGTCCTGATCAAATTATCATAAGACCGTCTAATGTTAATTATTCAAAATAACAAAACCAAAAGTGTAGAGCAAAGACGTCTATCGTTTTCAGTTGAAGACGTCATTATTCGAGCCCAATAACAACACCAACACATATCGGGTATTGGGCTTCGAAGAGGGAAAATGTTAGACATATGGAACATTAGCCCAAATTACATAATAGAACCCAAATTACATAATAGAACCCAAATTAGGCACCCTCCCAAATTCTTACAGCTAAACCCCCCCACCCATCCTCATTCTACTACTTCTTACATGAAACCCTAATTTTTCGCACCTTCTCACATCCTATGTCGCTGTCACTCTCACTCTCACTCTTCCTCCCTTCCATCGCGAACCTTTCTTGCCGCCTCCTAAGTTAATTCTGAGTCAACACCTACCATTTTCAACATTCAATCTATCATACCCTAATGGCGATCCTGCATTTTTTCGTCGACTCCGGGTTGGGTAATCGGTAAATTTTTGCGTGCAAACGACCGTCAGATCTGAAATTGATTGCATCTCCGGCGGAACTACAAATTGGGGACCCGATAGTGCTGTCGGCCGACAGTTGAAATGGCTTCAAAGAATGGTATGATTACGATTTTTCTTCACAAAAATGTTCTCTCTCTAATTGTTTTTACAAAATAGTAGTTCAATATGCATCTTAATTATTACATTGTCTATGTTATGAGATGGTCCATAATGATTGTTTATAAATCTGTGAATGTTATTCTTTTTCTTCAAAATCAACATGCATGATGATTTCATTGTAGGTCATATCTTTTAAACATGGTCTTCTATTTTCTCCGTCCTTGATTATGTACAAAAGTTACAATGTTTTCATGTTATCATATTCTAATTATTGAGTGCAAATAAAATTGTAGATCTAGCTTCTTCTGAGTACATGCATGTCTTACTAAACAACATAATGTCTATAGAAGTAAATCACTTTTTTTTTAATTTTTAAACCGATTATTGTGTTAACATCATTGTTACTGAGAAACTGAAAATGTAGATATACTATTTTAGGAAGTCACTGCATGCATGTGGAATTGTTAATTACTTTCTGATATAAACAAATTGCAGATCTAAGTTTTTCTGAGTGGATGAATGTGTTACTAAAGAACATATTATATGCAGAATTTAAAGCACATATCTTGGAAAAAAGTGATGTTAACTACCTATTAACGATTTTAAACAATAAAAAATGGTGCAGATGTATTTCTCTCCTGTTAAATGTGTCTCATGAATCATAAAAAAGATGATTATGAACAATCTACCAAACCCTTGTTAATAAATCATCTACTAAAATGCACAACACTAAGATGCTTCATGTTTCAGAACTTACTGTACTGCCTGTTACGTTTTTTCCTCCTCCTAGATTGGTTTGTGCTTGAACTTGACACATCTGCGTTTTCCATTATGAAGTTGAACAATGCTAAATTGTTTATATTCCCTTGAGTTTACACTTGCAAATTTGGTAATCACTCATATAAATTTTGAGCAGCTAATAATTTCTGTAATAGATGAATTTCTTGAAATTATTTTAAGTTGGATCTGGAGGATGTGTAAATGGTTTAAGAAGACAAATGTACATGGGTGGTTAAGAGCATAACTTCATTGAAACTGAATTCAAATATATAAATCAGTTCATAACTGCTGTAACTCACAATTGTTATCTTTAGCAGTTGTAAAACCACTGCACTTTTATAGCTTCTTTGTTTAGGCAGATTTCGTTTTTGGTCCTGCTTCTTAGTCGTGCCTGTTATGTACCTTGCAATCAAGATGTCCATTTTTGTCTATTAATTAGGTCTACTTCAGCTGTATACATTCTGTGTTTTTGACCAAATAAGTTATGCCTTCTTATAATTATGAATATTTTGTTTACATGCTTTGATTTAGCAGAAGATACTACTATAGAATGCGTGAGTTTTTAAAATAAAAAGAATTACATTAAGCCTAACCCACTCAACAGAAAGTAAGTTAAATGACAAATAATTTTCAGAAAAAATAACTTCAATGAGAACAACTTAAATGGAAATAAAATGAAACTTTAGTCCACACAACAGAAACAAATTTACATGAAAAAAAAACCTAAATGCAAGATAGCTGAAATGGGAAACATCAACTACGGAAATAAACAGACACTTAAATATGCTCTACTAAATATTGCATCAGGTCAAACACTACTGTGCGTGTTCTACTTCTTTTGACACTTCATGACTTGCTTTGTTGCTGATCCATCATCTAATGCATCTTTTCTGTCCTCACATGAATCCTCCATTGATGAAAAATCTCGTTTACATGGGAGCTTGCTCATGGGTGTAACTTCAGCAATGGTTTGACTCATTGAACTTGACCCGGAGACATCAGAGATTGTATATCCAAGAGGTATTACTTTCTGCACTCAATCAATGATATATGAGCAAATTTACATAATTAGATGTACTACCTATTACTGGTTATTTGTATTGTGGTACAAAGAAACTAATCTGTTACCAAATCTGAATCTGTTGATAAGCCTGATGCAGCTGTAGTGATTGTACTTTGTTCCTACATTTTCAAAACAATGAAATTAGGATAGCTCTTTTAAAGAATTAATTTCGTATTGACATGAGATAATAATAGTTACTGTTCAACCTTAGGTGTGTACAGATCCTTCATCTTGCTTATTTCTTCTTTGTTGTCACAAAAGCGCATCACCTTAAAACACTTTAGACCCAAATCCACATTGAAATACCTTGAAACCTCCAAATCAATAATGTACTCCTTGTTCAAAAGTGCCTTCAATGTAAATGGGATCTCCTTTGAATTGACCTACAATGAATACTTGTCAAATATAGATTGAACATAATTTACTGTGTGGTATGAAACATGTTAGATGATTATTTGTTGATTGTATTTTTTTTTCATACATCCATTAGCCAAACAATCAGCTGCTGGTAATCCAACTTGATCTTCTACTTCATTGTCTTTTGCAACAATGTGGACTTTGTCACCATTTTGATCTTCAATAAGGAATTTCACTTTGAAACTGTAGTGCAACAAAACAAATGGCAACTGCATGTAATGTTACTTTGTTTAACAGAATTTTTACAAAGAATATGTACATACAATGAATTTACAAACATTATATTTCTCTCAGTTGATCCGAGTTCCGAACCATAGCAGTAGTGCTTTGAACAATACCACAGATTGTCCATCTTTTGACCAGCTCTACCGTTTTCACATCTTTTACATTTGTTGCGATACCAACTCTTAGTTGTGTCAATTTCTCTAATCGTTGCAATAATTGAATAGTTTCCAGCCTATAATTTGTAACAAAAAAAATATCAGGAAATACAAAACTGTGGTAACAACAATTACAGTAACAACAATTTGGAAAAAATTAAGAATACACTTGCCTTGTGAAGCTCACACAACTCTGAAATGCTTGAAAGAATGGTTGGACATTGGATTCGCTTAGAGTTCATTTTCTTTTTGGATCACTTTTATCTTTCAATCTAGCAATGTATGAATTATTCGGGATAATTGGTTCCTTACTGTGTATGACAAACAGTTTCATAAGCTGACATTTATATGCATTGAAACACTAAGTCGTTTGCTATTTTGGTGGAGGATAATGGTGATAATGGCTTGAAGGGAGGAAGTCTCATAATGGCAAACATGGGTGTTAAGGAGGAAGTGGCTTTGGCTGCAAGTTAAGTAATCTTTCCCCACTACCTTTTTTACCTGATTAGCTATTGTTCCACTCTCATTGATGCACTACTTAGTTAACAGTTCATAATTATCGTCTGTCTCTAGTTTTGAAAATATTGTTGTCATATGCGCTCATAAAACTCGGTAAATAATGTGAACTGTCTACATGCCTTCACTGTCATTATATTCATGAATTGCATTGGTACTGGTCAAATATTATTGTTTGGAAACAATTGTTATTCATTAATAATCTATCTTGGTTGTCGAACGAAAAAAAAAAACTATTTTCTTCGTAACTTTAATCGTACAAAATAGCAGTACATGGCTGCGAACAACTAATAAAATTTGAACCTAACCTAGATGAATTGTTTAAAAAATATACATTTACACATGACATGAAACTTATGCATCCCCAATATATTGGTCCCTTGTTGTGGTTGACAGTAGTATTAAAACACGCACGTAGATCAGCTTTATTGTTGTCGATAGTAATAAACGTCACATATCAAAATAATATGTCCATAGAATATTTTGGTCTGCCTTAGTCCATAAAACGTAAATGTTTTAAAAAATCTACGTAAATCTGATTCTTCACAGATTTTACATATTCGGCAGGACTACTCCAGGTAATCCACAAAGCCAAGAGAAACGCCATTCAGTTTGTCTACACTTACATAAACCACATAACGTTCCCATCTTTTAATATTTGTGATGCATACTTTATTGAAATTTGAATAAACATTCAAAAAGTTTTTCACTATTGATATATTGGTAGAAAATATATGCCCTTTTCATTCATGACTTATTATTTAACTGAGTCATTTTTTTGAAAACAAAGAAACAACTTTTGGGTTAAGTTCATTTATTTAATTGGCAGTGCTAATGTTTTCAAATACCGTTTTGACACTGAGAAATCATTTTTCTTCTCTTTGAACTGTATTATCAGTTGGCAAACAGGAAATCATCCAATTTTTTTTAAAAAAATTAAAAACAGCTGGTATTATGTGCTTTTATATAATTATAATCATCCAAAAGTTAGAATGGTTCAGCTGCTCTTTCTTTAGACCTAAAAAACATCAAAATTCATAATGTTTTATTATTTCATTATCTTTTACTTCATAATTCTTTTGATTAATTGTCTTTTTTAAACAAAAATGAACATCAGAATCCATAATGCTTTATTACTTAATTCTTTTTCATTATTTGTTTCAAGAAAGTGCAAACCTGTATACTGACTCTCCACAGCAGTAAATATATGCACACAGATGGGTAACAGTACGCGTCTTTAATCAAAGAAAATAGCAAACATATAATAAACGATGAAGCTGCAAAATGTTTGTAAACAGAAAAGAAAAACACACTGCAATGTAACCCCAAAAAAATGGCACCGCAAATAGAGCAGAAATAAACTAAGCAAGGAAATTAAACGACCACAATATAGCCACACATTTGGCTTTAAATTACCGTAATAACTCTGGCAGCACAACACAGAACACTATCTTATTCCAATAAGTTGTCATTTGCACCGGGAGTATTCCACTTCACTCCATAGATCTCCCTATCACCATCTGTGCGATCGTAGTTCCGAACTTCAGGAATGTCTGGATCCAAGTATAACTTTGTTGCATTTGTTGCTTCTAGCACAATGTTCCCCAATGCGTTGTCTACCATACATGTATGTGAAGACATGAGCAATTTAATGAATCCGACTTCATTGAATTGGTTTAAAAATGTACATCTATATACAATCAGAGTTTTTTCAAGAAATAATTTATGAATAATGTTCTTCTAAAATGTAAAAGTTTTTTATATAGACCTAAATCACAGATTAACATATATTTTCTAAAAATAGATTAAAAGAAGAGAAAAAACAATTAAAAGAAGAGAAAACACAGGTAACATAAATCACAGATTAAAAGGAGAAAGAAAATTATATAATTATATAATGAACAATAGGTTAAACCTGCCATAGTTATCATTCTACTTTTTATCTATTCAGCTATTGTGCTTACCAAAAAAAATTCCACTTTTTATGTATTCGAATATATCTTTTATATATAAGTGTCGTAACTTCAAATGTACTTACTTGTGTACTTAAATGCCACACATTGGAAAACCAACACTGGTCTTCGCATGAGGTATCCCTCATCAGCTCCAACTCCTTCTAACTGGCGGACGAAATCACCCCACAACCACACTCTTGTCTTGTCTCCACTAATAGATAATAAACAGAATACACAATACACATTGTGAGATTAACATGTAGTCAACCTAAAATAATATTTAACACTAATGGAGGGTAGGCACATAAGACACATACTTTAGGTCTTCAAGTTATAAGTACACACATGAAACGTGTCCTTTGAACAGCACCCTATATTCCACGATCTCCGCTATAAAGTCTGTAAGTTACATCAATATAATAAGAGCAAAATATATTTATGTAGGATTCTTTTTTGTAAAACATATGAATACTGACAGCGGCAACAAAAACACCAACCTATTAATTCCCGTCCTCGTAGATCTGTCTCAAGAATATCCCTAACGGAGACAAAATTGAAACCATAAAATGGAAATCTTGACATTACTGTTTCTACCACAGTGTCTGCGTTGAACAACACTTTGAAACAATGAGATGTAGCTGCCTCATATCCTTTGTTCTCACCGCATTTAATGTTGGATATTTTGTAACAGTTGCCTTCAATACACGTGCCTCCAAACAAATGTAGGAGGTGTCACTACTACAAAACCCTTGGTTTCTTGACGCTTTAAAGGTGGATTCTCGACGTTTTAAAGTGTCGCAAATTTAATTCTTGCGCTTCCAAAAAGCGTGGAGATTTTGGGCGTCGGGAATTCTCGACACATTTTTATGTCACCATTCTCGACGCATTAAAACGTTGAATATTTTATTCAAGACGCTTTTTTGCGTCACTACGTGGTACACTAAAATATGCAACCTCGACGCTTTTCTATGTCACGTTTTTTTTCCCGGACAATTTTTTTTAAAGCGCGAGACTTTCTACTATTAAAAGAGTCGAGAAATAATAATATAAAATTCAGTTATCGACACTTTGATATCGTAAAAGCGTCAAGAATCATATCATAAAGAATATAATAATAATTATATATTTCCAACAACTGACTACGGCTTGCGATTACATATTAATGTTGTCTAGAAAGCGCGAGTCCACATTTACTGAATTGATATCAATAATACACAGATCGAGTTGGTCGTTCAGAAAACAAACATTTAATTAGAATAATCTCCAATCATATACAGTATATATTTCGCAATCAATAAATAGAGTTTCATAAGACGAATGTCTTTCACAAAGGTTTCATCTTTCTTCTCTCTTATTCACTTGGGTCTCTCTTATTCTTCTCTTCCTGTTCATTGTCAAAACACAAATTAGTTATAGCACATCAGTTGTTGATTATGGGTGTAGAGGGGTGAACTCAACCTAATGAAAAGATACTCCAACAATAGTGAGACTGTGAGACGGTGAGATAGCATATAGTATATATTTTATACTACTAGTATAAAGTAAGAAAAAAATGAAGTTACCTCTTTAATAAAAGTTGTAAACTTTTCTGCCGCCGGCTGAATCCTAAAGTGGTGAGAAGACACATATAGCAGAGCAAGGCATTTTTTTGAAGCACTGGACTCATCTCCCTTAAGATGCACACCAATTTCATCACTTGGCTGACATTCCATGAAACATATAGGCTGAAAGTCAAAAGAATCATAATACGTTGGTATTCCGCAAGAGGCACCAAGAAATTTAGGGCGATAGCGATGCACCGAACATAAAATGTCATTATCTGAAAAAATGTCACATGTCAAGCAATTGCCAACAGAAAACTCACAAAAATCTGAAAAATCACAGCAACTTACATATTTCCAAGATTTAATGCATGGCGGACCGCAATATGTTATGGGCAATGCACCTTGTGGAACCTTCACGTCCTCAAGATTCAAAAGCTGTTTTAAACATTGAAGACGAAGCTTGTCCTTCACAGTTGACACAGAGAAATGTTAGTTAGCATCAGTTCAATGTTTTGACAAATACAAATTGATAGCTTTTGGTGTAGAGAACTTTGGAAGAGAAGCATAACACAATACCTTAAACACACGTTGCCAAAATTGATAAGTGCATAGATTTGCCAAGAAACCCACCTTTTTACCCATCAAAGAAGAGTTTTCTCCTTCTGCAGTGTAGTATGAGTCTGTATATTCCATAACTGCAGATCATAACAACCATTTACAAACAGAGACACAAGCAGGTAGCAGCTACACGTCAATTTAAGATGTGTGGATTAGACATGCTGCATTGAACATACCAGATATTCCTCACCAAAGGGACGAATAATAGGTTGTGGTTGCATATCCATCAAGATTCCAAGTAAAATGCAACTTAAGCATGTCATAGATTTCAACCTGTACCTGTGATCTAGAAACCCAAACAAGGTCAGCAGTATCCCTTTTCCGATTCCCGTCCCAATACACTTGTAACGACCAACAAGAATCCATAACATGGGCAACTTTTGGAATTGTTACTGATGATTCTGCTATATTAGTAGCCAAAATTACCTGCAGAATTTGGAGGTGTAAACAAACAAGTAAAGATCACGAGCAGCTAACATCCAAAACAAGCACAAACCAGAAAAGCATATTACAAGAAGATATTCGAATTCACATACTCAGAATGGTTACTACAAGAACATATCGTGATATCGGCTTTATATATCCATTTCATGAACAGAAAAGGCCTTTGCTTGCTAGAGGTAAGGTTTCATATGAGGACTCCTGCCAATCCTGCTTGGGTCAGATTCCTACGGGATAATTATTGTATGCTTAATGTATGGAGGTCTCAGGGAAGAAAAATGAGTGACCAATTTAGGGAAGAAAAATGAGTTACCAATTTTGGAAACAGTGCAGATATATACAGCTGAACTCATCAATTTTGTCAGGCTCACACCGACAAACATTCAGATAACTTTTCTTTACCAGCCGCACAACATTCCCCGATTATTGAAACTAATGTAAATTATATACCATTTAGGGAAGCCTTCATGTGATACAAAAGGTTGAGTTCACCCCTCTACACCCATAAATGGAGGGCTTTGAGGCACCGGTTGATGTTGATGATGATTATGATAGATGAAGAGTTTACTATTAGTCAACTTGTGAAATTAAGATCACAAAATAGAAGAGGTAATTAAATTACATGGGAATTGAACACAAAATTTTTGGGGATTATCTTGGTTAATTAGCTAGTTTCGTCATTTGCACTACTTGTAAATATAATATGGCTGACTACTTAGCTTGGTCATGCTGTTCCTGTAATGTTGTGTTCCGCTAAAGGAAAGAGTTGAAACTTTATGGTATGCTTGACATATGGAGGAATGAGAAGCCGGGCTTCAGTATCTCCTTTTCATGCTATGACAAAGTAATGTGTTGCTGAAAAGACAGTGAGAAAATATCCGTCATAGTTCGATACGTGATAACCACCTTACTACCGGTGAGAAATCGAGCAAATATATTTTCTTTCACTCAACAAACAAATCTTATCATATAAACGAGTATGCTAAGCAAGAAAAATCATCGCGGTCTTCTCTCCCCGTATCCTAAATGAACATTTTGCTTCAATGTGATGTAAAGTTTAACATCTATACAATGCGATCTAGTGTAAAATCCCTTTCCCGAATCTCCCACAAGACCCAAAAACAATCCCCGCCCTAAGGATGAAGAGTTTGTTCTTTTACTCAAGAGAAAGTGTCGAGAACGGCCACCAAGGTGAAACTTATTTCTAGAGTATGTATACTTGCAAACAATCATATTTACAGAGTACATGATTTGTACTCTTTCAATTGCGACCATAAGAATCCACAAACTCAAAACTGATAGCATTTACTTTAATACGCTCGTGAAGTCACAACCAATGCAATAAATGTGAAATATCTACAAAACAGCCAGCTGTGACAAATAGAGGCACAATACCTGTAGATTTGAGATCAGCAGCCTTCGAATTTGTTCAGCTATAGTTGAAAAGGATTTTTCTCCTGTGTTGGCTACTCCCACCCCCTGTAAAAGGCCTGCTAAAGTTTGATATGAATATAAGAGAACATACGACAACAATCAAAGAAAATCTTCATTCATTATTAAAAAAAGAGATCGTCTCAAAACGGGTCTATGCACTTTTGCATTTATCTTATATTCAAAGTGATTTCATAAGCAGCGAGTCCAAAACAATAAGAGTTTGAGACATGTAATTATTTGGTTTTCTGACAAAACCAGAGATTTCAAACTAGAAAGTTTTTTCAGTGAAAGAAAGGAAAAGATGGGAACGCCTGTTCACAATTACTCCTTGTGGAACCATGCATGTACAAAAGTGTTTTAGGTTAATTAAGATGATAAAAGATGATAAAAGTTTTCGCAAGTGCCTTATTGTGATTATAAGAGAGACCATATGCCTAACTCCAAACAGTGAGCCAATATATCAATTCATATACGGAGTATGATAAAATTATCATGCTTAATATAGATCCTGTAAAATTTCCCTCACAGCCCCGATTCGTCAAAATATAGTTCAGCATTATAAGGTAAATTGGAAATTTGGGGTGTGTACTGTGTATTATAGGGTAGGGAATATGCAATCTGACCTTGGAAAGCTCTTCATTGGTGGAATCTCGTGGGAGACAAATGAGGAACGTCTCAAGGAGTATTTTAGCGAGTTTGGGGAGGTGATTGAGGCTGTGATCATGAATGATCGTGCCACTGGTCGTGCTCGTGGGTTTGGCTTCATTGTCTTCTCTGACCCTGCTGTTGCTGATAGGGTCATCAAGGAGAAACACAACATCGATGGACGCCTGGTAATTTGTTTCTCTTCTGCTCTCATTTATCATGATCTTCAACAAAAACAAAATGAATTTAAAGTGTAAACGAAACAGCACTTCATCAAAACCAGGTGTTTCGACTGTCAACAACTTTAAGGGAAGTTGAAACCAATGGCATTCTACCAAACTCGGCTACGAATATGTTTACGCATTCCGTCCTTTTCTGGCTGTGACCTCCCAAGCTACTGATTCCTGTGGAACCAATCTCAAATATTTTACCTGCAACATCATACAAACATGAAATTGTTTCAGGTTCAATTGTAAGGGGCATAAAAAGGGAAAATAAATTAATATACATTTACATATGATGGATTCCACTTTTATGTAAATAATGACAAAATCATCAGTTTTTGGTGCCTTGAGGGTTTGTCCTATTTTCAATTATGACATATAGCTGGAGCTTGGTTCCATATTTCTTTTTTGAATGGATTCCCATTCCCTTAGTTTCCACTTTCCTATTTAGGACATAAACCCTCCCTCATTTCCTTTGAAAATGTCCCCTTCTTCTAAAATGGAACAATTCTCAAGAAATAAACTCGTAACACACAATATAAACGTATGGAGGACAAAAGTTGGTGTGCCATATGCATAAGAGATAAGTAAATGACCGAAAAAAGTGGATGATTCCAGACACCCCAAGTCCTTGTCTTCCTGACACACGATGGTCTGAAATCACCAACCCCAGCCACAAAGCCCTGCACTCTGAAAAACAAGACCAATCCCCGGAACACCCCCACCCTAAAAACCCCTCGATATTGGGTTTTCCAAGGTGGAGACTCGGGATGAGGAGAGTTTCAAAAGGAAAAAGAGCGGTGGGTTGGCTACTTGTAGTGTGCAACCAGGAGTGAGATTAGGAGATACTAATTGGATGAGGACAAAGACAAGGATGAGGGTGGCGATTCCCTCCCTTCTTTGATAATTTAGCAGGAGTGAGATTAGGAGATACTCTTTTCTATTGATGTGGTTATGCACCGTAATAACAGAAATTTGGAAAGTCGTGAAACCCTCCCCTAAAACAAGGCTCCGCGCAGAAGAACACATCATCAAAACAGAATGATAATTAGAAATACGATCTAATAGATGTTGACGACATAAGGTTTAATATTCTCAAAAATCATTCTCCACGCTGTATGCTTCACACACCTTCCCCTTCTACAAGTCCATCATGTAATCGTGAAATTGATTCAACCCGACAAATTAAAGTTGATAAATTGAACAACTAATTTAAAAAATTAATCGATGCATTTGTTACCTGATGTTAATTAGCGATGATAATCTTTTGATGATAACGGTGATGCGAATTGAAATCAGAAGAACGGTTACCAATTATCAATGGAGATGATAATCGTGATTAATAACCAACGAAGGTGATTCATGAAGGAGGAAGCAGAAGGAGGAAGCAGCGCAATATACTTGAGGATTTCCTTTGATTTGATTAGGGCGGTAATTTGGTTTCAATTTCGTTTTATGTTTCAGTAATCGCGCTCAGTTCTATCGCGGGATGAAATTTGGGGGATATTTCGTTTTTGGTATTAAGCTATATTATATGTTTTAATTTGGTTTTGAATAATATATTTTGATATATTTCATTCACCGCGCACATAATATGTTCCGTTTTAATATGTTTTAATTTGGTTATGAATTTTTATATTAAATATATAATTCTTGACACATTAAAGGGTAGAAAAAGAAAATTTGATAAAGGGAAGGGTAGACACTTATAAAAGTGTCCAGCTTAAAGCGTCAAGAATTTAATGATTTTGTAGTAGTGTGTTTGCCAATACTGCATTGTAATATAGAACCCTGCAGTGTAATAAGTTAGTCAATAGCCACTATATATGATGTAAATGAACGTTAGTTATGAGTCGTAAATTAAGAAGCAAGGGTAACATATTTTAACCTTATCATCAATCAATAGCATCTCTTCAGAATGGATTTCTGCCTTTTCATGATGGCAGTCAACTGACCAAACTCGGAGAATCCTTCCTTCTACATGATCCACATTCATAGAGATAGACTTAGTTTGATTCATGTTTATTTTCTTAAATCTCTGTGTTTTGGGAAAAAGAAAGTTCTGCTTATATAACCAATTTGGCAAACCCTATATGTCTATATATTCAATTAAATATGGCAGATTGTTGTGATTATCTAATGAGGAATGCAAAAAACGTGGGAATGTTGGTTGGCTATTTATTGATTCTGAGAAATTTTTGGCAAGATCTTGGGACTAATATTAATCTGTTACTGTTTGTTACCCAAACTAGCACTTCAACTTTCCTATATATTTGCTCTACCCTTTCTCAATTATTGTTATGGTCATTTACTGTGGTTATTTACTCGCTAACAAAAACGTTGGTTGGTTAATCTTTTCAATTTAATCTCTTACCTAATTGATTTCAAAGTTAATCTCTTTGGAAATATTTAGAAAAGTTGAAGTCAGATTCTTGCTCTAATATCTCCATAATAAGGATATTTTTTTTGGGAAAGATATTGTGATTCATGTGGACTAAATGACTGATTGTTACTTTTCTACATGCTACTGTGAACTTCCTAAAATATTCTCCTAATATCTCCATCATAAGGATATTATTTCTGGGAAAGATATTGTTAGTGATGAGAACTGAATTATTGTTTGCCACTTCCTAAAATACTCCTGCAAACTTTCTAAACTGTAGCTGTAATATCTGTATAGTACTGTTATAATAAACTGCACACTTATCTATCTAAACAAAAATGTCTAATTGCCTAAATTGATTTCATACCCCAACAATTACGTTTAAGAATTGATTACTCATACTGACAAATGTTTTACTATGCTGACAGGCATGTCTCGTTGTTCGCGGGCTTATTACTAAGTTTTCGGCATGAATGCAGCTTCCATAACTGCGATACTTTTCCGTACTCTAAAACCTCATATCCCTTTCGCTGCGAGTTGTACTAATAATTGAGGTTGAAGGAGACAGTGGGGCACATTCCCTCGATGATGAGCATTATCGATGAAATAAATATAAAACAACAATTACGATGCCTACACATCTGCCGTTCCGATCAAAGGCTCAATGTAAGACGCTCTTAGGGTGATGGGTTACTAAGAGCCATGTTCTCTAACCGTAAAAGTTGCCTGCGTGCGTTGTTTTTCTGATGTTTCTCGATGATGAGCATTTCTGATGAAAAAAATGTTAGAGCAACAGATAGGGTACCCACACATCCATCACTTCGATCAAAGGCTCAATGTAAGACACTCTTAGGGTGATGGGTAATCGAAATCTCATCCTCTAATCGTAGTGGCTGCTTGTGTCCTTTAATTTGTGTTGATAGGATGTGTGGGCTCCTAGTTGTGATGACTAACTAAAATGCCTGAGAGGAACTCATTATCGGTCTCTACCCATCACCTAGAATACTCAAAGTGGGGTGACCTAGAGTGCACGACACTCTTACAGTGATGGTTAACTAAAATTACCGTCCCCTAATTGTAGTGGCTGTTTGTGTCCTTTGATACGTTGATGGCAGAGTGTGTGGGCACGTAGTTGGTAATTAATGATTAACCAAAATGCCTGAGAGGAGCTCACTGTCGGTGTCAACACGCAGACCCAAAAAACTGAAAAGAGACTGCCCTAACTAATAGCCACCTGAACCGTAAACAACTTTGAATAAAAGCAGCAGTTTGAAACCAAGGTCTTAACTTGAAATAGGTCTCTAAAAAAACGAACTCAGTAATATGAAATAGGTTTTAAATAGGTCTTCAAATGGAAAACCAAAGTCGTAGCGGTGGTAGATAATTTTCACTCGCAATCATGTTGTTTACCGGCAACAGTCTTCTTTCTTTTGCGTCTATTGCACTGAGAGCCAACATCTTCAAGTCCATTATCACTTCCGACACTCACCACCGTTGTCGTTCCACTTAACTGTTTATCACACGTAGCCTCAGCTGATGCACATGCTTGAGGAGTGACCTCATTAGACTCTATATCCTCTCCTTTATCTGGAATTTCTAGCCCCGTAGGATTACCAAGTGTTTCCTGCAGTTTAATATGGTTCATAGTGACAGGAAAAACGGAAAACGATTAACAAAACTGTAATGACAATATTAAATTGGGAAAGTGCCTGACTTTGGTAGCTATGTCTACTGTGGGTGAGTGGTTTATCTCCACAGCTTCTAAGTTTTCTGCTGCTTCCGCATGATCTTGTGTGGGAGGTTCCTCAGACGTTTCCTGCGTTTGAGTATAAGTTAGTGTACTGTTGGGAAATAAATTAGCAGTAACAAAACTGTAATAACCACAATGCGTTAACCCTAAACCTTGATAGCATGACTGTGCGACAGTGAACTTTCCCCATTGTCGTGGGCTGTGTTGTCTTCAGTCTGCATCGAAATGTTAATTGGTTGGTCGTTAGTAGTGTGTAGTATAAGGTATAAGTTACTGTTAGGTATGAAATCGAATATGCACTTGTTTAGATAGGAATAAATAGCATTACAGTTACTCCATTCACTAAGGCTTTCCATTCTTGCTTCAACGTGTCATCCTCACTCATCTCCACAACACCATAACACTTTGACTGTTGAAGGAAGTTGAATGCTCTTGTAACTCTAATTTTAAACAAATACTCCTTCTCGATTATAGTGCGGAATTCAGGTGGAGGTAGGCCTGACGGACTTGATTCCTAGGGGAAGCCGTAATGGTTACGCAACTGTTAGATTTCTGAACACACTAAATGTAACCCGAGATGGTAGTTACTAACGTACCGTCTTCTCGTTGAGCAGTTGTTCTGCTGTCTTCCCCAGCAGCCTTGTCATGTCGTCATCCCAGATAATGAGTTCAGCAAACTCACATTCGTCATCAAAGACGTAGACCTTGACTTGGTATCTGCAATAGGGAACTCAAATTACGGGAATTAGTTGGCATTTCCTTAGATCTAAGCATGTCTGTAGTTTACCCAAGTACTCACCTAATCCGAGGCTCCCTAACTCCCATCTCGAAAAGTTTGCAGTCGGACTTTTCACAATGCCACAACCCGTTCTCCTTTTTGGACAGCTTTGAACGGCAAACCGAACATGAATAGTAGCACCATTCCCTAGACGTGTCCATCTCATAAGTAGCTGCGAGTGTCACAAATACACCAGCCTGCAAAATTGTGTGTTACATTAGGTTGCATATAATAAGGTGTCAAATAGCAGAAAGTTGACATTTTTTATGAATGTAGCAGCTGACATACGTAGTACTAACTTACCATGGTACTGCTCTTAATGTCTTTTAGCATCTTGCATCTGGCTCCTGTGAGAATGTTCTTGTTATTGTCCATAGGAACCCCCACTTTCCATCGGTCTGGTCCAATATTTTTTGGATAACTGTGGAATGTAGACATAAGCGTAGACGACGTCTTGTTGGACGTCAATTAAGCTCATAGATGTCGTCAACGTAGTGCAAAATAACTTTTTCTAGAATTACCAACTTACTTGTTCAAGAAATTCTTGACCTCGTCAATCTTTGCATTGGCTGTGATCTTTGTGGCATCCCCTGCCACGACGCCTATGTCCCCTGCAGAGATCGGGAAAAGGCGTTGAATTTTAAAAAAGTAGACATGGTATATATCATTTATGAGAAATCAAAGTGAAAGAGTTGCAATTTCTATGTGGATTATTTCCATCCATGTGAGGTGTCATTAGAGAGGGTAGGTTGTTCCAAATTTATGTGAATCTTAATGGTTGGTGTTAGTTTACTAATATTACCTCTCTTTTTTTTCCTGATATTAGTGCGTCTATATTTTTTCATCGTTTTATTAAAAGCATAAGTTTCAAATAGAATTAAATATGGAATTTAAATACCTACCCTTCCATTTGTTGTGCTTGACGTGTCTAAGCACCATAATAGGCCTGTCCAAGTGCATGTAGTCGTTCACGATTGTAATGATGTCCGAAACGCAATTCCCAAAAAAAGTACATGAAATTTGCTCTCTTCTACTTAGTAATAAATAACATTAGATCAAATGCATAGTTACCAAAATAACAAAGAAATAAAAAAAAGGTGTTAGTTCTATCTATATATCCACTTTGCTAATCCTTGAATGATTATATCTTCAATTAAATATGGTGGGTTGTTGTAGTTATGTATTCATAAAGAAAGACGTGTGGGTGATTACTCTTTTCAATCTAATCTCCTAACTAATTGATTTGGAAGAGTTTCATGGGTTTACCTTATATTTTCGAGCGAAATTGTTGTCCAGTTAAACCCTTTCGATGATGTTAAAACTGGGCCATAGGCTACAAATTTCCTGATAAGATCTGGATGAATGAGCACAGGTGTTTTTAGTAAAACGTATGTGAAAATTTGAGCACAAAACAAAAATGAAGTCACACGAATGTATTTACGCATAAATAAGAAAGGGTGTACCTATGTATAGGTTGTTTGGCACATTTTCTGCAACAATGTCTTCATATTCTACAAAGTTGTAGACACACTTGGGAATATTGGGGTCAGGATGCATTGTCATCACTTTAGTGCTAAATTCAAACCAAATTCGGCACTCGTGTCTTGTTGCTTGCTCGGTTCCCATGTTGGATGAAATCGAAAACTTGTGGATATTGTAAATACTTCCTTCTTTGAACCCATTGTTGAAGTGCGCCACCAATTTTTGTTTGATGCTTGCTTGGATCGTAGAACCCTACGAAGTGGACAGACAAAAAGTAGTGAATAATTGACTAAAAATTTACAGTGCCGAAAAAAGTTAAAACGTACCACTTTCAGGATACAATTGTACTTACACTACTGTCCACCAAAATGAGTTCAACCGCGTAAATTAAAGGTTTCTTCCCAATCTGAGATGCATCGTTGTCCGGCTTTTTCGTTGTCCGCAACCATTTTCTCATTACTCTCGCCGTGATTTGTGCGAACTGTGTTGATTCTGTAATCTCGGAAATCAAAATTGGCTTATATTGGAAAGACATATTTTTCAAAGTAGAGGTTGATACAATCACGTCAATGTTGGTAAAGATTACTAATTGCCTCAAATACCGAAATTTTAGTATTCTAAGATTGGAGTTGTGGTAATTGGAAGGAATTGTAATTGTACTTCTAATATTTCGTAATATTGAAATTGTAATTGTAATACTGGAATTAATATTAGAATATAGTATGGGATGGGAACATATTGTACAATGGGAATGATGAGAATGACAATGGGGATGGGAATACGGGAATAGATTGAGGATTGAAAAACTTCCCGAATTCCGTGGGAACCGCCCCACAACTGCTCACAACAATAACCACAAATAGTGGGAAGTTTGAGGAAGTTGCAAAGTCAATCAATGCAGTTAAGAAGTCAAATTTGCAAGTTTTCTACTGCTGCTTGGTTTTCTACCATCTCCCACCGCCACATCAGATGACAAACGTGCGCCATGTCACCTTTCCTAGTCAGCAACCAACGTGGATCCTACGTGGATCAATATGGGAGCACCATTTGCTGCAACTTTATAATATAGGAGATGGTAGTGACCCACATTCTCTTACTACTAAGAGGATAGAAGGTGATTGGGTATCCAATTCTCATAAAAAAAATTCCCTCCAAACACTGTCACTCAAATAAGAAAAAAAAATAAAACATTCAAGACAAAATAAATATTGATGTAGAAATCAAAAAAAATCTTCAATCAGACAATAAATAATATTATTATGTATGGGCTACTAAAATAGACATTTATGAGATATTTTTTTAAAACCAAATACAAGTGTTACAAACTATCGGGATCATATATTGACGTAAACAAATACTATAAAATATTTGATGATGAAAAAATTTGTGGGGTATAAACTACATTCAATTTTTGATTTTAATATATAAATAAGAATTTTAAATCTGATAATATGTGGAGGATTATGTTATCTTCTAATTTGCTGATTTTTTTTTAACTAATCTAAATATATTAAAAAAAAAGAGGCTTTGTTTCATGATAAGAAACTAAACTTTTAATTAATTAATCATGTTAAAAATTATAAAATATTATCATTAACTTTGTAACAAAAAAACATACCGTATTTATTTAAGTATATATTAAATGAGATTATTTGATTATCTTTGAAACTTTAAATTATTTTCTAAAATTAAAAGGTAAAACTTAAAAATGTGAAAAGCTAATATGTTGTTAATTAGATACGGGGTACTAAATAAGTGATATAGTAACTAAATAAAAAATTCTAGATATATCGTACCGCGCATTAGTATGCGAGATCTACATTGGAGGATAGGAGGTGATGAGGTGTCAAATGCTCATTAAAAAATTTCCCTCCAAACACTACCACTCAAATAAGGAAAAAACAAATAAAACATTAAACTCAAATAGTTATAATATCTAAATTCAAGACAAAATAAATATTGATGTAGAAATAAAAAAAATCAATCAGACAATAAATAATATTATTATGTATGGGCTATTAAAAAATAGACATTTATGAGATATTTTTTAAAACCAAATACAAGTGTTACAAACTATCGAGATCATATATTGACGTAAACAAATACTATAAAATATTTGATGATGAAAAAATATATGGAGTATAAACTACATTCAATTTTTGATTTTAATATATAAATAAAAAATTTTAATCTGATAATATTTGGAGGATTATGTTATCTTCTAATTTGCTGGAATTTTTTTTAACTAATCTAAATATATATATATAAAAAAAATTATTCAAGAGGCTTTGTTTCATGATAAGAAACTAAACTTTTAATTAATTAATCATGTTAAAAATTATAAAATATTATCATTAGCTTTGTAACAAAAAACATACAGTATTTATTTAAGTATATATTAAATGAGATTACTTGATTATCTTTGAAACTTTAAATTATTTTCTAAAATTAAAAGGTAAAACTTAAAAATGTGAAATGTTAATATGTTGCCAATTAGATACGGAATACTAAATAAATGAATAAGTGATACAGTAACTAAATAAAAAATTCTAAATATACTGCGCATTAGTGCGCGGGATCTAAACTAGTTTTAGATTAGGTAGATTTCATTTTCATGCATAGCACTGGTAGTCGACTAGTCGTATGTGTGATAGTGTTAGTTTAGGGTTAGCCAATGAAAGTTTGAGCATCTTGTGACTTTTGTGTCTGGATTTCTGTTTCCGTAGCAAACAACACTAGATTCCCTCGACTCCAAAAGGCTATATATATTCACAAAATATAAGATATATTTTTGTTTATAGCCTAACAATTCATAAAAGTCGTATTGGAAACTAAATTAAAGGAATGCTATGACTTTGAAAGGTTAAAAACAACGTAGTAGCTTCAAAGATGACAGCTTCATCATTTTCATGCATGCTTACTGAATCTCATGTTATTAACTGCCAGCCCTTTTCACTATCCCAAGTATTATATTCCTTGAATAAAAGTATAGGTAAAACTAGGCGATGAAGGGGTAAAATCTTCAAAAACTTGTTAAAAATTTAATTTAAATAAGGAGTAGCTACATTTGTACACTTATTGATAAAATAATGTACAGAGTATTGACGTCGACCATGGTCCATGGACCTTGTTTGGAGGGGATAGATGACCTAGAACTCAAGCTTAAAAGGTCCAATTTTGAGAACTAAAATGTGATCCATCAACTTATAACATATACTCCGTACTTCGTATTTGGCTAAGTTATAACAATAATGGTGTGGTGGATTATTAAGTTGTACTGTCATAGAAGTTGTAAGAAAGAAAGGGATCAAAACTTGTTCCATACAATTGTTTTAAAAAAATTATACTCCGTGCTTATTTTCTTTTGTTTCCACTTCTTGTTCCAACCTTTGTTCATACTTAGGACTTGCTTGGAAGGGGAGAAGATTATTAAGGGGTAATGAGGGGTCAAAATGTAAAGAAAATGGAGGAAGCTAGTGATCGGTGATGGTGTTTTATAGTGCAAAGGGAAGGTGAGAGAGTAATATATTACTCTCATCTCCCCTAAGTAATGCATTATCCTCTCATCTTTCTTTTACACTATAAAACATCACCACTAACCATCATCTTCCTTCATTTTCTTTACATTTTGAACTCAATTATCCTTTAATTAATAATCTACCATCATCACAAGCAAGCTCTTAATGTATTATAGAAAAACTTAATACTATCAGGCATGATAATAAATATGGTTTTCTTCTTATTCAATGGTTTTAACGTAAAGAAGAATTGAAGAATGGTGTTATTAGATTTTATCTTTGTTATTCATTTCTCGTTAGATATATAATATATGGTCAAATTTGCACAACTAGTAGAACAAATTATTAGCCTAGGATAGTCCATGTATGTACGTATTCCATAGTCAACCGTGCATGACTTGATCAAGAATCAAAGAAAATTAACAAAATGCATGTATGCATGTCCACTTAGGGCAAACAATAAATATTGAGAATACTCCGTATGCATCATAAATATATACTCCCTTCATTCATTACCAATTGTCACTATTCATTTTTCCACCAATTTTAAGAAAGTAATAAAAAATGAATAAAAGGACAATAGTGTGGACCAACACACCACACTTGTCCTAATAGTAGTGGACCAAAATGAAGTATATGGGTCATAGTAGTGGTATATGGTGTAAATAAAGTAAGATAGTGAGAGCAAATTTGTCATAATAATTGCCAAAAAAGGAAAGGTGATAAGTGGATTTGAATGGACCAAAAAAGAATAAGTGAAGAGTGGAGTTGAATGGAGGGAGTACTATATATTGTTGTCATCAAGTGTTGAATGATAGTAACATATGTCTTGTTGTATTAGGACAATAGCATTGTTCAAAACCACGTACATTTAGATACTCCTACGAGTACATAATTTTATTGGATGTCTTAGTTTAATAGAAGGAATCTCGCTCTAAGACATATGTTAGTTGCTACTCTTTCCGTCTCGGTCATTTGTTATCCTTTATTGATTAAACTACTCTTCACCAATAATATAAAAGGACAACAAATTACTGAGACGGAGAGAGTAATTAGAATTATACTACTATACAATTACCTAATCCAAATCACTTGGTCAATAGAACCATAGAAGAGAAATAAGCCAACCGCTAATCAATTTCTAAAGTTACTTGATGTGATGATTTATGTTATGGCTGGGTCATACTAATTTTATACTTAAGTGATGATTAAGGTAATCGGTAATCCAAGTGGGTCATGACTTTGCTTGGGATTGATTTAAGGGTCAAATGAGTTAACTATTCCATGAACGTGACGACTCGTGTACGATATAGATAAAGGTAAATCAAATGTGAATTATCCGGTATGAATTGAGCGAAACTAAAAAAGATTGAAAAATAGAAAAGTAGTGGAAGAGACATGATGATGAATCACATATTAGAAATAGGAAATTAGGATGATGGCTGATGAGTAAAAGAAGAGTACGTTTGTCGGTTCAAAGTATTTAATCAAGGGGGAGTCATGGAGATGTGATTATATATATTCCGTAGTACGCAGTATAAATTGAAGCAAGCAATGCAACTATGCAAGTCCTAACCAATGCAATGAAAATTCAAGAGTGTGTGTCCGTCCTGGTCATTGTTTTGACACTTCCAAATAACACCTAGTTCAAGATATATCTTTCATAAAGTTATAACGAGTTAAAAAATATTTATGTAATTAAATAAATCAAAATCATAATACATTGGAAATAACAAATAATTTGTCTTTATATATCAATATGGATATATTTAACCCATCACTTCGTCAATTTTTTTAATTTATACTCCCTCCGTTCAACTCCACTCTTCACTTATTCCTTTTTGGTCCATTCAAATCTACTTATCATCTTTTCTTTTTTGGCAATTATTATGACAAATTTGCCCTCACTATCTTACTTTATTTACACCGTATATCACTATTATGACTCACATACTTCATTTTGGTCCACTACTATTAGGACAAGTGTGGTGTGTTGGTCCATACTCTTGTCCTTTTATTCATTTTTTATTACTTTCTTAAAATTGGTGCAAAAATGAATAGTGACAATTGGTAATGAATGGAGGGAGTAGTTGTATTCAAATAATGGAATAATGTACACCTTGCCATCAATCTTTTTTTTGGTTGTTTATGATTTTTTCATGTCAAATCCTTTCGATATCGACTCTTACTTGCTCAGCTTATGTCACTTCATACTCGTGACCCATAACACGGCTGATGCAAATTGTGGGAAGTAGTCATAACTCATAAACGAGTGGAGGGGTAATATGGACTACGGATGGCTGCTCTAGAAACCCGAGTTGACCAATCAAGTGGGTGCCACTCCTCCTAGCTCCGACCCGTTCCTACGCGCGCTTGATTCAAGCCTTGACTTCCTTGGTGTAGACCATCTCAAGCATGGTCACTCTAATCCTCGATAAAGTACCGAGTAGCTGATTAGCCTGATATTATTTGTAATTGAGTCAAGAGTTTAGTTTAACTTGTAATTAGAAATTAGAAATAAAATTAACTTGTAATTTGAATAACTTGACTTTAGTTTAGAGATGTCGAGAGTTCGAGACGGTCTTAGTCAACCAAATAGAAAGTAAAGTTTTTTTTTTTAAATACTCATACTCCCTCCGTTCCAATGAATTGTTTGTCTTTCCTTTTAACACCAAGGTTAAGGGAACCAATGAGGGAGTGACATGTAGAGCAAAACTTATGAAAATGATCAAATTGCATATAAAAAACATTACTAAAATATAAAGGCAAACCATTCATTGAGACGCCCCAATATGGAATAGGCAAACAATTCATTGGAACGGAGGGAGTATTATTTTGTCCCATCCAGTCTAGCCCTACACGACTTCCTCACAAGCCATATATATATGCCGATATAGGGGTAGGTTTGAGTTTGTAGGACCTGGAGTCCACTTCTCACGGATCGGTTTAGTCAAGTGGGCTAACCACAACCATTTGTTCAGTCCAGAACTTGGGTTTGTGCACAATATCAGTGAAACTCATAAGAAAACGATGATGTTTATTCGATTGCTTCCTACAGTTTTTGTAAGACGTGACTTTGAATATCCGTCACAAACTTGTCATTCCTTAGATTTGTTTTATCCAATATAAATCATGTACTACTCCCTACGTTTCATTGAAAGCTTCCACTTTTTCATTTTCGTAAATTTCTTTGATAGTTTCCACTCTTTTTTTGGTATAACTCTTTTCCTCTTACCTAGGTGGCCCACTTACTTTACACCCTCTCTACTTTTGAATATTTTATTATTATCCTTAAAAAATGTACTCTTTTTTAAGTGGAATCTTTCATTGAAACGGAGGGAGTATAATTTAATCCAAATCATCTATTATAAGAGAGATTTAATCTTACCAAAATGATGAGGGTAATCAATTGAATTGGGTTTGGACTTATCCTAGCTCTTCATGTATTTTTTTTGTCCGTCCAAACTCCCAATGTCGGACATTATAATGTAGCCATGCAAAATACAGAATTGTTGTGCCATGTCAATAACATGCAGTCATGCAATATATATTCCAGTTTATGTCATATGTGCCGCCTGGACCGGTACGACGTCGTTATCCGAGACCGGCAGCCTCTTTGTCCGGTCCCTCGCGTTCTTATCCTTTGAAAGCAGCTCCGTGGTCGTCCGGCCCAACTTGTCAAAGCAAGACAACATAAGTCTTCTGAATCACGGGCCCCACATGTCCCCTACTTAACACCCACGCTGCCCCACATGTTCCCTTTTCGACCCCACCTTGTCTACCTAATATCTAACACAAATATCACTTACTTTTGTCTTCGAATATTTTAACTATACAGAAAAATAAAATAACGTACGTCTTCAAAACATTACTACGACACTCAATCATGTTATATAAAGTCAATAGTTATTTCTGAGTTTTCCAAGTAAAACTCATGTTTATCTTGTGTTTTATTGTGACTTACAGGATTAATTAATTCCGTGGAAATTTTAAGCTTGCAATTTTTATTACTCCGTACATACTAGTGCTCCGTATCTATTATCACTTCCGTTTACCAAAAGATTAGAAAAAGTGTAAGAGTCATCGTAAATCCCAAAAAGAAAATTACTCAGTAACATCTTATTCGTACTCCACAGAAATTATCCAAAAAGGAAAGTGATAATGCTACATTGTTATTGCTTCTGCCACTCGATTTCAAGAGTGTATGATTAATTAATTAATAAATAAATACACTCTCACAAAAGTGAGTGACACAAGTAATTTTGTTGTGACATTAACAATTCCCTAAAAAAAGTGATTAACAAATCACTAATAAAAAAGTGATAATAAATTTCTTCATCTTCACTAAGATCTTCCTCATTTTTGTTTTAAAAAACTTCACTAAGATATTCTACTTTCTACTCCATTCCCTTCTCTATCTTCTTCCACTTTAGAAAAAAAAGTGGGGGAGGGATCATACATAATACACAAATTCTTATATGAGACGGTCTCACGATAAGTTTATCGTGAGACCTCTCACATGGAAGTTAGGTAGTTTTATTATTATTTTATTTCTGTGAGTAGGTCTCACGATAAGTTATCGTGAGACCGTCTCACAGGAGAATAACTATACATAATATGAACCACAGAATATGTATTAAGAAAAAAAGTAAAACATCTTAATAAATTTTTCTAAAAGAAAAAAAATGTAGAACATTTTAGTGAAAGGGAGAAAGTACATTTTTTGTGGTTCCCACTATTTGTGAGTTTGTAACCCCCACTCTCTTTTCCCACTTTTATTTTTTCTCCTCATATTCCATCTTCTTAATTTTCTCTACAAAATTAATGTGGAAGATCATTAAAAGGGAGGGAGTACCATTAAAAGTGATTACTCCGTATATCATTATATTTTTAACTTCTAGTACTACTTTGTATTTGTATATATGCAATATTGCTTCCTCTAGCATAAAATAATTATTTTTATTAAAGTAAATTATACTCTATCTGTTCCAATAGATTTTTTGCATTTACTTTATGGACACTATTTATAGGTGTGAAATCGTCAATGTAACTTCTAATATACTATATATATACTCCATATAAGATAAAATGTAGTCATGTGAGACCTTGTTTAAATTGTTTAATCGAGTACTCTATAAATATCCATTTTTTAAATTTTTTTAGAAATACGTAACTAAAGATAACAAAAGAAAATATGCATTGTCAAGTGTGAAAAAATAAATGCAAACAATCAAATGAAAATGAGGGAGTACTAATATGAAAACACCCTTAATTATGCCCTAGTGTTAACTCATGAAAGAAGTGCATGGTTTATTATGAAGAACTTTGTTCATAAAGAAAAGCATACTAATGTTCTTATAAAAATAAGGTGAAAAAAGAAAAAAAAAATAAACAATCGAATAGTCATGTTAAAAATATAATGCAACAAAATTACTTCCTCCAACTTTCTAAAATTTTCTCATTGTGTATTCATTTGAGAGATATTAAAATAATCAAACGAGAAGATCTTAGAAAGTTAGAGAAAATATTTAACTTTTTAAGTAAAATTTAAGTACATCAGAAAGTTAATTTATAATTAAGGGTGTTTTATTAGTGCATAATAATTTCTTTTGAGACGATTAGTGCATCATAGTTAGTCACTTATTAGTTGTACTTAATACGTACGAGTAGTAATTTAATACATACCACAAATAACTCAGCATTCTTTGTTGAGGATCGATATGGAAATTATTCTAAACGACATTGCTATAATAAACCGAGGATTCAACTATTCAAGTACATACTCCGTACTACATTTTGAACATATGAGCACACTTTAATTTTATGATCGATCTTTGCAAGAAATAACACCGTAAAAGTTGTTTTGGGAGTAAAACAGGATCAAGGATCGAATAAGAACTTCGGGTTTGCTGAGAACCCTTTCCAAATGTCTAAGGTAACGTTATTGTTGAGTACTGAGAGAATCTTGTCTCAAGACTCATGTGAATTTGGCTAATAATATTGCAAAATCTTGAGAAAAGTCTTATGATTATTAGTAGTCTTGAGAAATTCTTAAGGTTATAAGTAATCTTGAGAAGATTATTGTTAGTCTTGAGGTGAGTCTTATATCAAGACTCATGTGGGATCTACCAATATTGTACCAAAATCTTAAGTTGAGTCTTGAATTTTAAAAACTCAACTTAAGACTTTGTGGGGGTTGTGACTTGTGACAAACATTTCTCGACATACGACTCGATAAATTACTCTCATTTATACATTTTTTTTCTTCACAATATCCAATTTGATGTAAGCGATAATTCACAATATATACCTGAATTTCGAACTGGTATACTTCCAAATTACTATACTAATCGGGATAGGTTCTTCGAGAATCATACACGACTTCGCAACCGAACAAGACATCATCCATTCAACTCCAACATGACTTGGTGGAATACATTTGGACTCATTTAGGAGGATATGCTAGTTAGATGATATTTTCATTTTTAAATTAGTAATCTAATATTTTAAATTTTAATGATAGACTACTTATTAATTTGTCATGTATGTTATTTTATATCATATGTCAACCTAAATCAATATAGCTAAGACCATGTACAAAAAAATAATTATTAAAATATTGTAAATTAATATAAGTAAAGCATAATTAAAATATCGTAAATTATCCGTATCTATAATATGAGCGAAACCCAAAAGATCATCTACCCATCTTTTTGTATATCACACAAAAATAAAAATAAAATAAAATAAGACAAGTTAATTTTTTTTAATAAAACTAAATAGTAAAGTAATACGAGTAATAATTTGTATTCCTTCTCCTTCACTAGGATGTTCTATATTTTCTTTTTAGGAAAATTCACTAAGATGTTTCATATTTCTTTTTAGTACATGTTTTGTGGTTCCTATTATTTGTGACCTCACTCTTTTTTTCTTCACCTTCATTCATTTTCCTTCACATATTTTCTCCTCAGTTTCTTTCCAAAATCAAAGTGGAAGATCATATAGAAGGGGAAGGAGTACCAAACAAGTAAATTGTAATCCCTCTGTTTTTTATGTTTCTTCTCACTTTATAAGATTTGTAAGAAGTATTTAATTGAAACGAGAAGAAACATAAAAAACGGAGGGACTATTGTTTAATCACAAACTAAACCAAATTAATTACTCCGTAACTTTTTAACCAAAATAGGTCAGATGAGTCTGACTTATAGTGGGTAAAAATCTGAGGTGAGTATGAAGAATAAATAAATATTAAAAGTAAGTGAAAAACTGAGGTAACAGAATCTTTAAGACTTTGGTAAATCTTACTGTAAAAGTGATCAAGCTAATCCTAATCGCCGGTCTCTAGCTAACTGTAACCCTAGTCATAGGTCATTAGGTAGTCGATTCACCTTGTTTAATTTTACCCTGGAAACAGGTAATTTTCTTTATACAAGTAGTTTTTTCATATAAGATTTGAAATATTGTACTACGGATTACTCCGTATATCTCATAGCGTTTACCTCCAGGCCAAATTACCCATTCCGTATACTACATGCGTTGCTTCACTCACAATTTCTTCCGTTTGTATGCTTTGTTAGTTCCATATGAAAAATTTATCGCCTATATTACTAGGGTCAAAGAATAGAGGGAGATTATATTTCAAATGAAAATTTGTTTAATGTTAAATAATTTTATGTTAATTCATCCTAATAGATAATTTACATTTTTTTTTCAAACATTTTAGTCGATATATTACGTTTCTATACCTAATGGTTAGTTTGCAATTGCTCTTTTTACATTGAGATAGATGGATAATTATGGATAAATTTTCTTTTAACATATACTAATAGTTATCGTATACCAAACAATAATATATACTCCGTGATCCTTTTTAGAACGTATTATTCCTATTAAAACTACTACTCCATCGTAGCTAGGCAGTACAATCTACCACTCTAGAGAAGACATTGAGAAGATAATGAGGATAATGTATTAGCACCAACAAGGAAATGTTTATCTTGACCAAGCAATCGATCTACCTCCTCCTTTTCCATCTTCAAACTTCAAACACCCAAGCTAAGAATCGTCAGCACATCTCATCACGCGATGATACACACAATATGGCATGCCACACCCCCATATTAGGTACGGCTACACTATATACTCTCTCTGTTTTCATATTTCTTTCCGTTTTTTAAGATTTGTGAAATTATTATTTAATTTAAATTGGAGGAAACATTTTTTAAAAGGAGGAAGTTATCACAAATGACTTTGCCCCCAACGCCACGTGTCTACATTTGACGTGCACAATGACGAGGAAACTTTTGTCTCCCCATACTAACCTCTTCCCTATATAAACACTCCATACTCCCCTTACTTCCTTACTTCCACAACTCATCTTCATCCTTTCAAATCCTAAGCCAAACCCAATTATCACATTATCAACATTAACTAAATTACTAATTAATATGCAAATGGAGTTAATTAAGAGTGAAGGTATGAGGAGAGAAAAAGACGAGAAAGCCCTGAGGTTCATCGAGGAGGTGACCACCAACTGCGACGAGGTTCAAAGGATGGTATTGTGTGAGATATTGAAGCGCAACGAGGAGACGGAGTACTTGAAACGATACGGGTTGAAGATCAAGAGTTGCATTGACTACGACTATGAGTCGTTCTCAAGTAAGCTTCCGGTGGTCACCTACGAGGATATCCAGCCCGATATCCAGCGTATTGCTAATGGGGATTTCTCCCCTATTCTTTGTGCTCAACCAATTGCCGAGTTTCTCACTAGGTAATAATCTAATAACACTACATACGCATTTTACCGTCACACCCTTAACCTATCATCTTTATATTTACGTCCATACCCATTTCCCGCTCATCTACCTGATTTGTTTTTATTTATTTATTTGAATATTTGGTCATTTAGATACGTATTGAATTATTAGCTTTTTTTTGTTAACGAAAAATGAATTTACTAGGATTCACCTAGTAGTTGCATTGCTAGTTGATGGACTTTGAAAACTCATCGCACAACAAATACGATACTTTACGTACCCTCCGTAATTGTTTACAGTAGTAGGAGTATTATTCTTTGGGTTTGACTTTTTACAGCGGCAAAATAATTAAAATGACGATGAATGCAGTTCAGGAACATCAGCTGGAGAGAGAAAGTTGATGCCAACAACTGAAGAAGAAATGGAACGAAGGCAGCTGCTTTACAGCCTTCTCATGCCTGTTATGAACTTGTAAGAACCATCCATGCAACTCTCATTTCTCTACTTTGGTTTTACCACTTTCCTCTTCCTCTCTCTCTTTTCAAGTTGATAACTGCATGATGGACACGGATCAGTAAATACTCGTACTACGTAGAGTAACTAAGACCATCTCACGCACGCATAAGATAGGATAGATGAATGTATCCGTAATTTTTTTATGGGGCCATCATAATGGATAAAAAAAAAGAAAATATAGAAAGTAATTCATTCTGATTCGGAAAATCTCTATTTGTTACAGATACGTGCAGGGATTGGACAAAGGAAAAGTGCTCAACTTTCTATTTATCAAATCTGAAACAAAAACCCCTGGTGGCCTAGTGGCACGTCCAGTTTTGACGAGTTACTACAAAAGTCACCATTTCAAAAACCGTCCTTATGACCCATACAACGTCCTCACTAGCCCAATTGAGTCCATCCTATGCCTCGACTCCTTCCAATCCATGTACACTCAAATGCTATGTGGCCTCTACGACCGCCACTCCGTCCTCCGAGTGGGAGCCGTCTTTGCTTCCGGCCTCCTCCGAGCCATCCGATTCCTCCAACTCCACTACTCCGACCTCTCCCATGATATTGCCTCCGGGACCCTATCTCCCAAGATCAGTGACTCCAGCGTCCGGGCCTGCATGGCTAAGACCATGAGGCCCGATCCCGACCTCGCTCAGTTTATTTATGATGCCTGCAAGGGCGAGAATTGGGAGGGGATTATTACAAAGATTTGGCCCAATACTAAGTATCTAGAGGTTATTGTGACGGGTGCTATGGCCCAATATATACCCACATTGGACTATTACAGTGGTGGGTTACCTAAGGCATGCACCATGTACGCTTCATCCGAGTGCTTTTTTGGTCTCAATTTGAAACCTCTATGTGACCCATCTGATGTTACCTACACCATTTTGCCAAACATGGGCTACTTTGAATTCATCCCACTTCACCCTGACTCGTCGAGTACGTCTCGCGGCTCAAACCCACGACTTGTCAAATTGGCCGAAGTTGAGGTTGGCAAGGAATATGAGCTCGTTGTCACCACATATAGCGGCTTATACAGGTAATTTAAAATTTTAGCCTAAAGTCAAAAATTAATTTGGACTTTTTAATCAATAATTGTGAATGGGTCTATTTTTTAGGTATTGTGTTGGAGACGTGCTTCTTGTGACCGGGTTCTATAATTCGGCTCCACAATTCAAGTTCCTAAGGAGGAAAAATGTGTTACTAAGCATCGATTCCGACAAAACAGATGAATCGGAGTTACAAAAGGGGATCGACAATGCTTCTAAATTGCTACATCCATACGACACTAGCATAGTGGAGTACACTAGCTATGCGGACACAAGAAGCATCCCAGGACATTATGTAATCTACTGGGAGTTATTATCCAAAGGGTCAATTGGGCCAGGGCGAGATGTGTTGGCCCAATGTTGCTTAGCAATGGAGGAGGCCCTTAACTCGGTGTATCGTCAGTGTCGAGTGGCAGACCGGTCAATTGGACCGCTTGAGATCCGAGTTGTAAAAAATGGAACATTTGAGGAGTTGATGGATTATGCGATATCAAGAGGAGCGTCGATTAATCAGTATAAAGTACCTAGATGTGTGAGTGTTATGCCCATTGTTGAGTTACTTAATTCTAGAGTTATAGCTGTCCACTTTAGCCCAGCAATGCCACATTGGAGCCACGAACGTAGTCGGACCACCCGCTTATGAGATTACTTATTATTAAATAATTATTTCAAATAGTTAGATCGTCATGAACTTGAAGTAGTTTCAGTACGTACTTGTCGCAGCTTGGAAGGACAATGAATAATAATTTATGTTTTTAATTTATTATTGTCAAACTGTTGAGACTTGAGAGTTTGAGACACATACATACATCATACTGCAGGCCAATTGACCAAATTGGTAAATAAAATGAAGGTTTCATGATAAATTGGTAAAAAAAAATACTCATAGGACAAATTGGTAAAAAAAAAAGTGACGCGTTGGTGACAATTTGGTTAAAAAGTTCTCTTGCCAAAAATTGAGCCAAAAAAACTACTCCTAAAAATCGTCGGGTTTTATTCGAGAAAAGTCGGATCATATCGGATTCGAGTCATAACGAGTCCATATCTCTTTCGAGTCGGGTTCGGAGTCGGGTCTGGTCGCTATTGGGTTAGGTCATTTCGTGTAAAAAAGTGACGGGTTGGTGACAATTTGGTAAAAAAATCTCTTGCAAAAAATCGAGCAAAAAAAAAATACTCCTAAAAATCGTCGGGTTTAATTCGAGAAAAGTCAGATCATATCGGGTTTGTCATAACGAGTCCACATCTCTTTCGAGTCGGGTTTGGTCGCTATTGGGTCAGATCATTTCGGGTAGGGTTGTGCATCAGTCAGGACCGGAACCAGAATCTTAAAAAAAATTGGATCAGAATTAAAAAAATCCGAACCGGGACTGATACAAAAAAATTTCGGTCCAAGACCGGACCAGAATGTGCACATTTTTTCCTATCCTTTTCACTAGTTAAACCAGAATTTATATCAAATAAATATAACTCCGGTCCAAACCGGTACGCACTGGAAAAAATCGGGTTAGGATCGAAACAGATCGGAAACCACAATCGCCCCCAAATTGATAGACCGGGACCCAACCTGCCCGAATCCAACCCGTTAGAATCCGAAAGTTTAGTAACCCGAAATCGACCTAACCCAACTCCCTTATGACCCGAGACCTGATTTAACCCGTTTATCAGTGAGCCGACCCGATCCGGTTTGAACCCGAACTAAAAAAATTGATGATCATAGAACTACTAATTTTTTAGATTGATCCATATGAAAGCGATTTAATGTTTAATTTGATACGTTAGACTTAATGACAAAGTAATTTAACAAAATAATACTAGTAAAAAAACTAAACTTATTAGGATAATATTGAAATAATATGATAAAGTAACTGGACCCGATAATGACCTAATATCCAAACCCGACTCAAAAGAGATGTTGACACATTACGATCCGAACCCGATATAACTTGACGACTTGACTCGACCCAAACCCGACGGTTTTTGAAGAGTAGGTTTTTTTTTGATCAATTTGTGGCATGAGAATTTTTTTTACCAAATTGACATCAACCACCATTTTTTTTACCAAATTGTCGCATGAACTTTTTTTTTTTTTTACCAATTTGTCATTATTTACCAATTTGGTTAATTGGCCTCATACTGTACATGTATTGAAGACATCTACACTTGAAAAAAATAAAGGCGTCGTATGTGGTTTAGAGATGCAAGATGGAAAGTGTAGAAGTTGAGTCGAAATGTATTCGAGACGTGTCAAAATGAGTTGATCACGATCCGTATTTATTGAGAGAACAAGCAAGGCGTTTAGGTTTTAGACCGTGGAATTTGTATTTTGATGAGAGCGTTTGAGATGTGAAACGTCACATGGCCCACAATCAAGGCGTTTTGGGCTTAATATCTTTTATTAATAAAAAAAGAAACCAAGGAGTCCTATGTGGCAGCCTCCTTAGCACAAATTTGATACCTCCGTGAGCTCTCAGCAAACCAACCAAAACGTATGCCTAACTTCTAATATTTGCTTATTAGTCCCCACAGTTTTCCTAATTTGTAACACAGTCCTCATCCCCACCAACAATACTCAATTCCCAGGAACAGATTAATTACCCCCTTCTCAATTTCCAAAACCCTTATTTACTTCTCCCAACCCACACCTCGGCAATCCACTTCTTGAGAAATGGCTGAGTGACTCTCCGATCCCCTCAAATCACTTTCAAGATTGTCAATCTCATAACTACTCATAATTCTCCCTCACCATATTCTTATAAAATGGATCTGATGTCTCATTCATTCATTAACTTCCTCTTTAGTTGTCTTCGGAGAAATTTGTCACCATTTATGAGTTGAAGGAAGGCGAGAGGCTCGAAAGGCTAGAACTCATCTTCATTTCGTCACCATCTTCATCTTCAATAATGCAGTTACTTATCGAAGTTCTACTTATTGATGAGAAGGTGAAGTTACCAATATTTTATTTTAAGTATTTCAATTAATCCTAATCTCTTCCTTGCTGATTCGTTAGTGTTGTGAACTTTACCTTTTTTAAATTCATTAGTTTATCTAATTCATCAGTTTTTAATTCAATTAATTCACCAGTTTATCTAATTAGTTTATCAAATTCATCAGTTTTTAATTCAACTAATTCATCAGTTTATCTAATTGATGTTTTTATGTTAAAGTTTTAAAGTAAATATGATGGTCCCAGTTTTGTCCAGAAGAAAGCTAAGAAAGATTTTTACTCTTCAACCTATTTGATTCGAGGATGTGGAGATGAAGACAATGAGCTTATTATTATGAAGTTGTCTTTTATGATTTTACAACTGTGGATTCTGATTTCACTATTGATGCAAAGATATACAAAGTTGTGATAATACTCTTGATCTTCTATGTTTGACATGTTTGGCCTGCTGAGATCGAGTTCTAATTAATGCCGGATAATTTGTATGTTATTTGTAACACAATAATATATTTAGACTAGATGACTTGATATATACTAGTATAGACCCCCGTGCAATGCACGGTATTTATAATATATTTATCTTATAGAATATTTCATTTAAGATTTAAAATAAAAAATTTATTATTTTATTTTTACTATTTATCGACTGTATAATTTAGAAATAGGAAAATATTTTTTAAATCGCAAAACTAATCAAAATATTTGAGTAATGTCTTGAAATGTACGGAGTATTAAATAACGTGTAATTAACGAAAATATTGTTTATAGTATTTTTTATATACTCGGTTTATATCATCTCACATCTCGAGATACCCACTTCTCTCTTTAACATACCATAAAATACATAAATATTTATCAAAAATTGTATAATAATGTATTTTTTTTAATGGTTAGCACGTCGTGATACGTTCTCTTTGTGTAAAAAAGTTATTCAGTTTTTCATTAGAAAATTAAAAAATAAATTAAAAATGAACTGTCTCAGGTGTAAGACTTATATTATGTAATTTGTGAAACTTTTTTTATATGGATTTTAATAGTATATTCCGTATTTTGTAGTCTCCCCTACCAAAATCATCATTCTATATGATAATTATAATGCTCACATTTGTATAAATGAGAAAATCTTAGTGGTATCGAGTGAGTATATACTCCTTCCGTCCCGATGAATTGTTTGCCTTTGCTTTTGGCACAAAGGGGAAAAAGTCCAATGATAAAGTGACATGTGAAACCAAATTCATGAGGAGGTCAAATTATATATATATATATATATATATATATATATATATATATAGAGAGAGAGAGAGAGAGAGAGAGAGAGAGAGAGAATCATATAAGTCACTTACCTTTTTATAAGTCCGTAAGGCTTGTTGACAGCCATTGGATCAAAACAATATACATGACTGAGATGTTGTTTCACATTTAATTTGAAAAAAAAAATTGGTTACATTTCCCAAGCTCCTCTTTTTTTTCTCGCCCTCAATAATCTCACCATATTCATTACTATGTTCCCACACTCCATTACTCACCATATTTATCCTTTACTCACCATATTTATCCTTTACTCACCATATTCAACTATATTCAGCCATATTCCACCATATCACCAAATCGATTACTTACACCATCAGTTATTCATCCACCATTCCATCACTCGATCGATTTTATCTCTTTTCGCAGGTGAGGTTTCGTTCTCTAATCAGATTGTGCGTATTTTCTTCGTATATTTAGTATCATTTGACGATTTGCTGTTTAATTTCACGAGTTTGGGGTTTTTTTTTTTACGAAATTAGGGTTTTTTTTCCGATTTGGGGGTTTTGCGTTTAGTCGTGTTTTTCAGGTTTAATTCTGAATTTCTTGTTAAATTGGGGTTTTTCAATTTGGGGACTTGGTGTTTAATTGATTGTTTTGTTTAATTTCGGATGGGGTTTTACAAATTGGGGGTTTTTCTTGTTTAATGAGTTTGTGATTAGTTTACTGATTGCGACACAAATTTTACTGATTGTGACCGATGGTTTTTGCTGATTTAATTTCCGGGTTTGTTTTTTTTGTTTGAATTAGGGATATGATTTGGGATAAATTTAACGGATATTTCCCACGGTACCCTCGAACTTTGACACATTACACATGGTACCCCTCATTTTAAGTTTGTTCCTATGGTGACCTTGTGTTTTGTGTTTAGTGCTCATGGTACCCCTGATCAATTTTCTGTCATAACGGCGTTAAAGCTAGTTTAATTAAAGTGATTAATTTGTTTCAAAGAAAAAAATTAGTTAGGACAATTAACGAACTTCTAATTAAAATAATTGAAACTTAAGGGAATGTCCATGGTACCCCTATGTTTTCAATGTTTTAACCATGATACCCTTAAATTTTAAATGTTTTGTCCATGGTACCCTTGTGGTTACAATTCATTCAAGGCTACCATGGACAAATAATTGAAACCACAAGGGTACTATGGACAAAAGATTGAAAATACAATGGTACCATAGTTAAAATATTGAAAACATAGGGGTAACATGGGCATTTCCTCAATTTTCAACTATTTTAATTTTAATTTCATTAATTTTCTAACTAATTTCACCAAAAAAATTAAAATTAATCACTTTAACTAAACTAACTTTTAACACCGTTATGACGGAAAATTGATCAGGGGTACCATGGACACTAAACGCAAAATACAAGGTTACCATAGGAACAAACTTAAAATGAGGGGTACCATGTGTAATGTGTCAAAGTTTGAGGGTACCGTGGGAAATATCCCTAAATTTAATTTCTGGGTTTATTGTTTTAATGATCTGGGTTGGTTTGTTTGTTTGAATTTTTGTTTGTTTTTGGGTTTATTCTTCGTTATGTTTTTGATTTTTTATTGTCAGTTTACTCATTTTTCTTTTTTTTTTGTCATTGAAATTGTTTCCGTCTTCATTTTTTAATTAAATGTTTTTCAATTAATATAGTATATATAGTTCAATTAATATAGTATATGTTTTTTCAATTAATAATTGCAGATTTTTGATGACGATGAAGAATTAAAAATAGAGATGAAGACGAAGAGGAAGAATTAAAAATGGAGATGAAGACCGAACGAGCTTTGTAAATGAGTTGCTTTTTATATACTCCGTATATATTTGTAACTTCAGTTTACATATTTTGTAACTTCAGTTCACATATTTTGTAACTTCAGTTCACATATTTTATAGCTTCAGATCGTACATTGTAACTTCAGTCCATATATTTGTAACTTCAGTTCACATATTTTGTAACTTCAGTTCACATATTTTATAGTAACTTCAGATCGTACATTGTAATTTCAGTCCATATATTTGTAACTTCAGTTCACATATTTTGTAACTTCAGCTCACATATTTTATAACTTCAGATCGTACATTGTAACTTCAGTCCATATATTTGTAACTTCAGTTCACATATTTTGTAACTTCAGTTCACATATTTTGTAACTTCAAATCGTATATTGTAACTTCAGATCGTATATTGTAACTTCAATTCTAATCAGTTCATATATCTTTGTAAATTCACTTTACATATTTTTATAACTTCAGTTTATATATTATGTAACTTCAGTTCTTGTATTTTGTAACTTCAGATCATATATTGTAACTCCAATAATGTTTTATAACTTTACATTAAAAAAAATATAATGAACCGACTTTATTTACACGTGATTTTTGAAGCACACGAAAAATACAATAAATTACTTTAATAATTTATTGTGTAATTTCAATCACATTTTGTGTAACTTTAGTAACTTATTAACAACCTACCGAGTAAGTTTAATATTTTTTTTGAAAACAGTAAGTTTAATATTTTTTTTTGAAAACAGTAAGTTTAATATAATACTAGGTAAAATTAACAAAATATTGACTACCTTTGAGCATTAATATATGTATTTTGGTTTACCCAAAAAAACTACATAATCAATATTTAGGCAATCATGGGAAAATGAAGCTCCTTAAATGCTATATGTTCTTTTTCCTTTTCTTTTTTTTGTTGCATTGAACATCCCCCACTACACATCAAATCTTAGCCTTTCATTTATCATCATCCAAGAGTTAATATGAGGACTTATGGACTTAAAAAACTTGGTGACCTTATGAGAACCCTTATATATATATATATATATATATATATATATATAGAGAGAGAGAGAGAGAGAGAGGCTCTTATGAGTCCTTTACTCTTTGTGAGTCCCTAAGTTCTCATCCCATCCATTGGATGGGATGAGGATGGATGGACAAGATGCATCCATTAAAAAAAAATGAAAATTTACGTTCCTAAAATAGCTCCCATGAATTTAGGAAACAATAACTCCCTATCACATTCATTCATCATTCACGTTCATTCATCATTTCACGTTCATTCAAACACAAAAAAAAAACCTTTCTTCATTCACGTTCGGTCATCGATTTTGTACTCGAAATTCTGTTACAATGGATTCAATGACCGCGTCATCGTCTTCAACGGTTGATAAGCAACTGATCGAGTATAACAACGGTGAGTTTCAGTATTTCATTCACGTTTTGATTCAATTTTGTTCATGGATTTCGATGGTCATATTGCTTTCAATGTGCGTTTTAATATAAATGGTTTATCGCGTCAAATTGCGGTTTTTTTTACGTCGATTTTCATGTTTATAGTGCTTTCATTGTCATTTCGTATCACAGTTTCGTATCAATTTGCGTTTTTTTTATGTCATTGCGTTTTGATATCACAGTTTCGTATCAATGGTTATTTGCTCTCTCGATCTTTATAGATTACAGGGCTTTATGCTTTTTATTCAGATTTTCCATGATATCCATTGATACTATTGTTTTGATTTCAATTAACGCATAAACGTCATTGAAGTAACATGCCTTCTGCATTAGAGTAACACTTACTTGCAATTACACTAACACAAATGAACGTTCAGAAAAATGGTTTTGATGATGATGTTAGAGTAACGTATTGTACACGTTAGAGTAACACCACTTAGGAATTGTAGTAACACATTATTTGCATGGGTGTAACGCTGTTTGATTTTGTGAAGGTGGTTTTGCCAAAGATGCGAACGCACATGACAACACTGGAAAAGGTAGAATTTGATTCATTTGATCAATCATGGATTAATAACAATGGTTCATTGATATTATTGTTTCACTGATATTATTGTTTGCTTTATGTTGAAGCAGTCATGGCGTTGAAGTAACACAAGTTATGAATTACAGTAATATCTAATTCTAATTAGAGTAACACAAACACGTAACACTGAAAAGGGTTTTTGGCGCCGACGTTGGAGTAACATCCTTTAAGGGTTAAAGTAACACAACTTATGAGTTGAAGTAACACTTATGTCCATGGGCGTGATATTTTTTAATTTCTTGCAGGAAGCATTGGCAAAGAACCGAATGCACAGGAATGGTGCAGAGATGTGGTGAGGTTTTCACTCCGTACATGGAGCAAGTATTCGGAACAATTGATGAGGCAGTGGAATTTTACAAAATCTACGCGCTGGCTTGCGGATTTGATGTGAGAAAGTATACTAAGCCAACCAAACGAAACTGTCTAAATCCGTACGTAGCACGACCACCTAAACAGCCTACTAAGCCAACCAATGATGAGGATGACGAAGATGAAGTAGATGAAGACATCGAAGGAGAGAAAAATGAAGAAGACACCGAGGAAGACGAGAAGGATGAACAAGTATTTTGAGAATACTCGTATTTTTTTGTCATTATAAGAATTTTTTCTTTTTTTCTGGTTTACACGAAAAACTAATTTTGTACAATTTTTTTTACACATAACGCTGTGTTACGGTGCATTTAACACTATATTTATTTAATACATGTGTTTTTGGTTAGAGTAACATCTCATGTGTGTCAGAGTAACACTATTCGTCTGTTACAGTAACAGAAACAATGCATTGAAGTAACTGAAGACAACAACGTTGTTTAGACAAAATCATTGCCAAAGTAATTGGGGATAACTTGGATTGGTTCCATTCATTGACAAAGTACCAACATTTGTTCTTCAAAAAACAATATATAATGCGTCAGAGGAATTGATTGCAATATCATTGTACAAACACCATTAATAACTTAAAGTAACATAAATTGTTCATTAAAGTAACATTTACAGTGCTTCGGTGTAACACACAGATTGTGAGACCAAAGAAAATTGGGTTAACTTCAGTAATCCTCATAGTAACACCAGCAGTAAATTAGAGTAACAGTAACAGCTAGTCAGTGTAACAGAGTTTAACAACTTCAATGCATTGGTGATAGTCAAAATACCAATGTAATTAGACAGGTAACTAAAGAATACAAACCATTAATTCGTAGTTAGAAAAGAGATGACATGATTCAGTAAACACGTTATTTTTTTCGGCCCTTTGTTGGCTTGCTCTTGGGAGCGTCGATGATCTTTTGTCTAGCGTCCGCATACTTGTCTACGTTTTCCAACAATCGCGATCGCACCTTGTTCATTATGTTCGCTAAAGTTAGAAAGCTGCTTCAATATAACCTTGCTCGAGTTGAAGGTGAGCGATTGAGTTGAGTGGAGCGATTGAGTGCTCGGGTGTGCTTGAGTTGAGCGAAAAAATTGAATGAGATGAGAGATGATGAAGGTGAAGGGTTTTTGTGTTAGGCGGACGTTTGAATGAAAAAAATGAATGAGATGAGAGAGAAGAAGATATCAGTTGTCAGTAATCTAGGGAGGAGAGAGGATTTTCTCATATTATTTCCAAAATATGGTAGTTACTACCTTAATTATTACATGCAATCTCAACCATTCATCCTCTTTAGATCAATGGCTAAGAATAGGACTCATGGACTCAAAAAAGAAAAAGGGACTCACTTGATCTTCACACACTCTCTCTCTCTCTATATATATATGGTAGTTACTATATATATATATATATATATATATATATATATATATATATATATATATAGATAGATAGATAGATAGATAGATAGAGAGAGAGAGAGAGGATCATATAAGTTTCATTGATCTCAATAAGTGCATAAGTCTTATTCTCAGCCATTGGATCAAATGAAATGAATGACTGAGATTTTGATGTTTTTTATTTATTTTTCAAACAAGAATATTAAATTTTACCTATTTCCAAGTAGCTTTTTTTTTTTTTCCACCCTCTTTTTTCTCAACCTTTTTTTCCCATCATATTCATTCCCCTCTTCATTCTCTACCTTATTCCAGTTTTCTTCATTCTCTACCTTATTCTCTAACTTCATTCTCTTCAGTTTACTTTCCTCCGTTCCATACCTCCAAATCTCCATTTTCAACACTTTCTGACATTTTCCCTCTCCAATACAGGTAATTTTTTTTATCGTTTTTCTTCAAATTTGTCCATTAATATTTGTTAGTTACTGTCAAATTAGGGTTTAGGAGAACTATTGTGAAATCAATTCGAAAATAGATTGCATGATAATCGTCATAAGTTATTAAGAATTTTTTTTATGGTTTGCTTCTGTATATTAAATAGATTGCATGATAATCAAATCGGATTGAAATAAATTGTATAAATATGCATGTATAATAATATGTATATTCATAAGTTAAAACGAATTGTATAATATGTATATTCATATTCATAATTTACAATCGGATTGTAAAATAATATTCATAAGTTTCATAAGTTTCAATTGTGAAAGTATATGGTTTAGAGTTAAACATAGAACATAGATTTAGGGTTAAAACAATTTCGTTTTGTGCGTTCTTTATAATTAAAGTGTACAAGTCCATTTATTAAGATGTTTGTAGTTAATACATGCGTTTTATGATGCATTGTTAAGATGGATTTAGTTAATGTCGTACATCTTATATTATTAAGATGTTTATAATCTTGTACGGACTACATGCGTTTTATGCGTTATTTTCATGATGTTTATGTGATATTGTGTTTTTTGTTCTTCATTGCGTATGTGTTAGCCGAGATGTCGTCCAAAGGTCAAATTGTTGGAGTTGCGGAAAATGAGGCGGTAGCGAAGGAAGATGTCGGTAATGTCCTTGTCAAACGTAGGGGACGAAGACTTGTGAAGCTGATTTCGAAGCTCAATGAAGCCTAACGAGAGTAGATTATAATTGACTTAGAGATAGTAATGGTGGAGAAACAATAGTTTAACTTTAACTGCTAAATTTGTAACTTCATCTCTATAACAACATAACTTTAATAAATATTTGTTTTCGTACTGGTGTAAACATTCAAGTGTATGTATTGAAACTTCAATACATTTGTTTTATAACTTCAACTCAATTGTTTTGAAACTTTAGTATCCGTAACTCTAAGTGTATGTAGAGGAACTTCAACTGTATTGATCTGTCACTTCAATTGTTTCAGTTTGTACCTTCACTTTATACAGGTCAATATGCAACTTCAATTACTTTATAACGCCACTTTAACTGATAAATTTGTAACTTCATTTCCATAACAAAATAGGTTTAATAAAAATTTGTAACTTCACCTATTTTGTAACTTCAGTTCATATGTTTTGTAACTTCAGTTCGTATATTTTGTAACTTCAAATCAATAAAATTATACTGTAGCAATAACGAAAAATACAATAAATTACATATTAAAAATAACAAACAAGGAGATAAATAAAATTATTTACTACGTTTATTCGAAGTTATACTGTATGCACCTGAAATCATGCAAAAAAATACTTCTACTAAGAAACAAAATGGACGGTGATGAGGATGATAAAACGAAAACAAAACAAGACGAGAGAAAATTAGAGAAATTAAAAAATTCTGTTTTTTTTTTAAATTATGATTGTATGGAAGAAGAGAAAAGATTATTATTGGTAAAAGAAGTTAATTAGTGTGTAGTAGTTATAGGTTATTGGTAGAAGAGTAATTAGGAGTTAATTAATGTGGGGGAAGGAGAGAGAAAAGATTAGGAAGAATAGTAATTGCACATAGGGAGTGTGAATTAGGATGAGAATTTGTGTTTTTAGATCAAATCTCAACCATACATCATCCTTCATCCAATGGCCAACAATAGAACTTATGCACTTATAGGGAGGAGTGTCCTTATGTGAACCCTTCTCTCTCTCTCTCTCTCTATATATATATATATATAGAGGTGGCAATCGGATGGGGCGGATCGGGTTCGAGTCGAGCTGTCTCGGGTTCGGATTACCAAACTATCGGATTTTTTCGGCTCATTTGAATTAGCGGGTCGATTCGGATTCGGTCGGGTAGTTTCGAGTCATGATACTATACGGGTATCGGGTTAGAACGGCTAAGTCTTGGTCGGGTTGCGGTTGTTTTAGGAACGGGTTCGTTCGGATAATATGTCATGTAGTAGTAGTTTATGTCAAATGGAAACGAAATTCAAATTAATCTTAACTGAGTTAACCCGATATCAAATAAAAATACTCCGTATACACATATAATAAATTACTAGTTTCATATAACTCTATGTAAGTAAACTTTATATATTTTTATAAAACATATGAAATCATAGGAGCCGTCAGTTAGTTACTACGTATACTAAACATGACAATCCCACATTCATCCCATGTTCCCATGTTTGTATATTTAGCTTCCAATTTGCATGTCTTCAATGAATGAAGTATGAATCTATTTTACTCGTATTCGTACATAGGAATTCACTATGGGTCATCTGATTGGTTATATTGGTTACCTATTTTTTGGATAATTTTTTTATTATTTGAGTTGGATTTGGATCGGGTATTTTCGGCTACGTATATTTTGGGTAATTTTCGGTTATTCGAGTCAGATTTGGGTCGGGTATTTTTTTTGTCGAGTTTAACTGACTCGGTTGTTACTGAATTCAGAATCTATCGGTTATCGGATATAATCAGGTATCGGATTGAGTCAAATCAAACCAGGTCGGTTTCGGTCACTAAGATATTTCAATATTGTCGATTGTCGAACGGGTCCGATCTCGGGTGAGCCGGATCGGTTTTGTCGAGTCGGATCGGGTTTTGCCAGGTCTATATATATATATATATAGAGAGAGAGAGAGAGAGGAAGGATCAAGTGAGTCCTCCTATATATATTGAGTCCATGAGTCCAATCTTGGACCATTGATCAAATGGAAGATGGATGGTTGTGATTGCTTGAGATGAAATAAGGAAATAACTAACAAATCTTGGTAAATATATCATTTCTCTCCCTTCCTTAATTATCCCAATGCAAATCTTCTCTCTCTCATATCAATCTTTTAATTGCCTCTTTCTCTCACACAACAAGTTTCTTCAAAATTAAGTTTTTTTTCATCTTCACCACAAAATCATCATTTTTCTACTGTCATTGTACGTATGTTACTATGTTACTGCCATAATCTATAAACTATGTTACTTTAACTCATACAATGTGTTACTTTAATTCATGAACTGTGTTACTTTAACTCATAAAACTATGTTACTACTCATAAAATTTGTTATGTTGTATAATAGTCTCTTGCAAAAACTGTTACTTTAACTCATATAATGTGTTACTCTAATTCATGAACTGTGTTACTTTAACTCATAAAATCTGTTACGTTAGATAATAGTCTTTTGCAAAAACATGACTTCCAATCAACCAAAAGAATAATGTATGTTTCTATTAAGGATACTCCAAAACAAAAATTATAAAACTCCATTATAATTCCAATGTTTCACACATGTTACTCTAAGAACTGGATATTGGAAATCAAATTACACTCATAAACTATGTTACTGTAACTCATTAAGTATGTTACTATAACACATAATGTGTGTTATTCTAACTCATTTTACTCCAATAAAGGATGTTACTCTAAGGACTAGATATTGGAAAATCAATCAAACTCATAAACTGTATTACTGTAACTTATTTAGTATGTTACTCTAATGAATAATGTATGTTACTCTAACAATATATTGTCCTACTCAGAATTGTTCTTCTTCTTCTTCTTCTTCTTCTTCTTCTTCATCGTCAAACGATGACTTACATGACTTTTCCTAAAGATTCTTTCTTCTTCTTCTTCTTATCATCTACATCTTTGAAGATCTGCTCTATGTATGGAATGAAACTCTCACCCACATCCTTGCACCATTCCTCTGCTTTTACGTCTACTACAAAAACAAGAACAATGTCAATAAATGTGGCGACAAACAAACAATCAAAACTTGAAATATGGCGGTATTCTAACCAAAACATTAATAACTAAATCCGATGACATGTTACTCTAATGCTTCAAACGTGTTACTGTAATACATTAGGTATGAATGAGAGTATGAATGACAGTATAAACATGTATACTGCTATGAATAAGAGTATGAATGAGAACGTTATACTTTGATATTGTTTCCTATTTTGATGACAATCACGTTCCATCATTATAGGAAGCAGTATTTTTTTAATATGGCAGTATTTTAAATCCTTTGTTACTCCAATGCATTACAGTAACAGATGACAAGAATTAAAGTAACAGATGAAGTGCATTAAAGTAACACGAGATTCAATTAACAGAAGATGTCTATACACAGAGTTAGACATTAAAATAACAGATGATCTATATTAAAGTAACACATTATGTGCATTACAATAACTCCATATATATGTTTGTGCGAAAAAAATCATATAATGATCAGATCTTTAAAAATCATACTATGAACGTAAAATCTAATAATATGGAGCATCTTAATGACTTCCATGGCAATGAAAGCATAACAATTGATGAAGATTATGAAAAACTTAAATAATAATCAGTGAAGATTATGAAAAAAACCTAAATAATAAACCTAACAATCTGCAATCTATACTAACACAAGAGCAATGAATCGTTTATATGAATATATGATGAATGAAATGAATAAAATTGACGCAAAACATGAAAGTAATATCGAAACTCACCATTGTTGTACTCCACGAATTGCTTATCAACAGTTGATGATGATCTCGCGATCATTGAATCCATAGTAACGTGATGTCGAACACAGATTTTGAATGAATGGATGGATGAACGTGATGATGTTGGAAGCGTTTTTTTAGGTTTGATGAATGTGGTAACGTGAATGAATGAATGGGTGAATGAATAGGTGAATGAATGGGTGAATGAATGTGATATTATTGTTTCCTAAAATTATGGGAGTTATTTTAGGAAGCAGTATCTCCCTTCTTTTTCTTTTTTTCTTTTTTTTTTAATGCAAATTGTAGAATGAATCATGTCCATCCATCCTCATCTCATCCAATGGATGGGATGAGGACTTATGGACTCATATATAGAGAAGGACTCATAAGAGCCTTACTCTCTCTCTCTCTCTCTATATATATATATATATATATATATATATATGTATGTATGTATGTATACAGGTGGGATTTGGTGTAAACACCAATTTTGGTGTAAACACCCTAACAATCTGGACCGTTGATCTTTCTCTCTCCTCTCTTTCTCTCTCCTCTATCTAGGGTTACTATCAAATTTTCTCCCAAAACCCCCCAAATTTCCTCCCAAAAACCCCCAAAATTCCTATCATCCTAATCTCGAAAATTTGATCAATTGTATACGAAATTCGTTCAATTTGTATACAATTCGTTCAATTCATATACAATTCGTTCAATTCAATTCAATTTTCAGAAATTCAATTCAATTTTCAGAAATTCAATTCAATTCGTTCAATTTTCAGAAATTCAATTCAATTCGTTCAATTTTCAGAAATTCGTTTTTGATGAGTATGGATTCCACCGAGCATGAACCTTTTGTTGATGAACATGAAGGTAATGTCGTTATAATTCAATACCTATTCGTTTTTGAATAAGTATTCGTTTTTTGAGCATGGATTCGTTTTTAACTATTGGTTTTTGATTTCCTCCAGAATTCTTTATGATGAATATTGATTTCAACACTGAAAACATGAATCAACTTGAAGGTAATCTCAGAATTTTATAGAGTACATGAATATATATGTTAGAATAGTTGAATATATGTGTTGGAGTAATTGGAGTACTTGAGTATATGTGTTGGAATAATTGAATATATGTGTTGGAATAGTTGAATATATGTGTTGGAGTAACTGAATATATGTGTTGGAGTAATTAAGTATATGTGTTGGAGTAATTGGAGTACTTGAGTATGTGTTGGAGTAACTGAGTATATATGTTGGAGTAATTGAATATATGTGTTGGAGTAACTGAGTATATGTGTTGGAGTAACTGAGTATATATGTTGGAGTAATTTAGTATATGTATTGGAGTAACTGAGTATATATGTTGGAGTAACTGAGTATATGTGTTGGAGTAACTGTGTATATGTGTTGGAGTAACTGTATATATGTGTTGGAGTAATTGAGTATATGTGTTGGAGTAACTGAGTATATGTGTTGGAGTAATTTGGTATATGTGTTGGAGTAACTGTGTATATGTGTTGGAGTAACCGAGTATATGTGTTGGAGTAACTGAATATGTGTGTTGGAGTAACTGAGTATATATGATGGAGTAATTTAGTATATGTGTTGGAGTAACTGTGTATATGTGTTGGAGTAACTGAGTATATGTGTTGGAGTAACTGAATATGTGTGTTGGAGTAACTGAGTATATATGTTGGAGTAATTTAGTATATGTGTTGGAGTAACTGTGTATATGTGTTGGAGTAACTGAGTATATGTGTTGGAGTAACTGTGTATATGTGTTGGAGTAACTGAGTATATATGTTGGAATAATTGAATTTGAATATTGGAGTACTTGAATATGTTTGCAGAAGAAAACCCAATCCATTGATAGCAATCATACTCAAGTTAGCAACAATGCTCCCATTATGACAACACCAACTATTGAAAATAGCACCAATTCTCTAAGCTTGACTTACACTTTGGGTGATAGCGATAGTTGGACAAGGACGGTAGAAGATGAGCTCACACCTAAGATAGGGAGATGTTTCCGAAGTCTTGAGGAAGGGATTAATTTTTATAAGATGTATTCCCTTAGGTGTGGTTTTGATCCTAGGTTGCATACGCAAGTATGGTTTCGTCGTGGTACAAAAATATATAAGAAGACTGTAGTGTGTAACTTAGTATATGTGTTGGAGTAATTGAATATATGTGTTGGAGTAACTGAGTATATGTGTTGGAGTAATTGAGTATATATATGTTGGAATAGTTGAATATATGTGTTGGAGTAACTGAGTATATATGTGTTGGAATAGTTGAATATATGTGTTGGAGTAACTGAATATATGTGTTGGAGTAACTGAGTATATATGTTGGAGTACCTGAGTATATGTGTCTGAGTATATGTGTTGGAGTAACTGATTATATGTGTTGGAGTAGCTGAGTATATGTGTTGGAGTAGCTGAGTATATGTGTTGGAGTAATTGAATATATGTGTTGGAGTAACTGAGTATATGTGTCTGAGTATATGTGTTGGAGTAACTGAATATATGTGTTGGAGTAACTGAGTATATATGTTGGAGTAACTGAGTATATGTGTTGGAGTAACTGAATATATGTGTTGGAGTAACTGAATATATATATGTTGGAGTAACTGAATATATATATGTTGGAGTAACTGAGTATATGTGTCTGATTATATGTGTTGGAGTAACTGAGTATATGTGTTGGACTAACTGGGTATATGTGTTGGAGTAACTGAGTATATATGTTGGAATAATTGAGTATATTTGTTGGAATAGTTGAATATATGTGTTGAAGTAATTGGAGTAACTGAGTATATATGTTGGAATAATTGAGTATATGTGTTAGAGTAATTGAGTATATGTGTTCTACATAACAAATGTTGTTTCATCTGTTCGTTTAAGGCCGATATTTGCATAGGGAGGTCTATCATTTATTATGATCATTGATATATCGCAGCTTGCTAGCTTAGTTTAGTCGGTGTAAGCTTAGCTTTTTGTGTTTGCCAATTGATGTAATTAGATCACATTTTTTGTGCCAACAACATTACTACTGTGACTGTCTAATCTTTTTTCTCGCTTTCCCACTTAGTAGTGCAACATCAGGACCTTTATTACGTTTGTTGTTATCTTCTGTACGTGCAGGGGAAACTGGCAGTAAGTCTGTGGAAGCATTGGTATGTTTCAAACTACTGCCTCCTACATTTCATTTCTCTTCTCGCCCTTTGATTTAACTGATGCAGATCTACATAATAGCCACTCTTTTTTAATCATGTACAACAACTACCAATTTTGTTTCTATGACTAACTAATACGGAGTAATAGTTTTTACATCGAGATTGGTTAGCGAGCATAGGGGAAAAAAGTGATTGAATCTCGTCTTTTGTGTTAATAGGTGAAGAACTCGGGTAAAGAATCAATGGTAAGAACAAAATTGTCATCTCATCTGTAAAGGTCATCTGATTTTTGAGCACTAACACCAGCAAAATGATGCTCTACAGGGTTGGCTGCCGGAGTGTATTCCGGTCTGACCTATGGTCTCAAGGAGGCTCGCGATCATCATGATTGGGTAATTATCCCCTGCTTTTTTCTTCTAAGAATAAGAATAGTACTATGCTGTATGAAACAGGCAGCTGAATAGGTCTGATAATAGACAGACAGACAGAGACCTAGGTGAATTGATTTGAACCTAACTTGTTCCATTTGTGTGGTTACATTATTATATATACAGAAGAACAGTGCTGTGGCAGGAGCAGTAACAAGGATGGCAGTAGCACTTACATCCGACAATACTACCCACGAGCAAGTTGTGCAATCAGCTATCACCGGAGCCATTGTCGCTGCTGCTGCTAATATGCTTAAGACTGTTTTCTAGTTCTTCTCCCTTCGAATGTCGTTTCCTTGTTATCCTGTTCAAGGTGTAATGTGAATGTTGTTTACGGAATACTTGTTATCTACTCTAGTTGTTATCGTAGTCATAACTCATAACGTACAGTTGCTTCCAACTAAGGGTTATTCAAAATCTATCATCGACATTTCTACAGGCACGCCTAACACCTAAACGTAGGTCGCAAGACACAAATCAGGTCCATGAGCATGATATTAACTCCCACTCCCTAAACTCGTGTTTCTTATTAAACGATCTTGATCGTGGTATGTTAAAAATGTAGGTAGTAAATACGGAATATGAGTCATGTAACCAGAGTTGAACGAACAAAGGTGATTTTCCTTTCGATCTTGGTAAACTTCCATCTCAATATGTACATAGTTCTGTGCCAGATATAAGGAGCCATCTCTCTATTCCTTGTTCTAAATTTCTAGCCTAGGGAAAAAAAATTGCACAGCCAAGACGGTGGTTCAGCCGTGGCAGAGTCAGTGTCATTAACTAATAACAAATGATTAATATAATAAGAACAAAAAGGAGAGCATAGCGTAAAATAGCCTAATTGCTCTACAAAATTGAATTAGAAAATGCCTAAACCTCCAACCGCGACAAAGTCCGAGTAAACCAGTCAGACAACCACGTTATCTTCTTGAGACCTCTGCATTCTTTGCGAAAAAAGATTCTGCATTCGACAACACAACATTTATATCGTGCTGCAATGCCTCCAAGCTCCGATAATACTTATTTTCAAGCCTCGACTGTATTACATCCAGAGATAGCGGCACAGAAAATCTGCACGTTTTCAAGCATTTCAGCAAACAAATTAGAAGAACCAGCAAATAAAATGGGAATCATCAGATGACCCACATATACCACCCGACTCTCGACATTTGATACAATCTGAGGAATACTCATGAATCACCTCAAATCCCTCCTTCATGACATACGTAAGGTCTGTTATGTTCCCTCCGTTATACAGATCCAACTGGTTTTTAAAAACAGGGAATTCAAATGAGCTACAAGCTGCATATTCCTTTCTAGCTGACATGTTCTGCAGGTAGTGAGCTTGATATGTGGTCGGAAACCGTAAACAAGGAACTGGATCATAAAGAGTACATAAACTGAGTTAATCAAGTACAAACCACATCATAAAATTCAACCTAACAGAGCTCCCGAATCATCTCCATACATAAAACTCAAAAAGCACTACCTCAATCAAATTGAAGTTGAAGTTAAAACAAGTAACGAACAAACAAGAAACAATTCAGCAAACAATGCAATAGCATATAATTGAAGTATTGTAATTATCATGGAAATACTGATCTTATACATACACAATTATCATCCAAAATTAAAAACCCTAACAACTCAAAAATAATTGTAGAAACAAAAAAATGAAGCAATATTAGAGGAAATCGGAAGAAGAAACAAAAATTATGATCAAAATAAACATAATCGAAATCAAAATCGAATTGAAGAAATTAAATTTTATACTAACATATATTGAGCAAAATATCAAAATCGAATTGAAGAAATTGAAGTAATAGATAAACGAAAATACCGATATTGAGGAAATTAGGGGAAATTAATGATGATGAAAAACGCAGTAGAAGATTAGAGGAAATCGGAGTGAAGGAACTGAAGCAAATTGAAAATGGTGTTGAAGAGGTTGAAGAAGTAAAGAGAGTATGAAAAAAAATGAGGAGAGAGAAAGAAAAATTAGAATGACCCCTGTGAATTGCAAACAGATTTTGTGTATTTCTTAGATCTAATCTTCACCTTTGATAAAGTATTAGATCAACGGTCTAGATTATTAGGATATTTACACCAAATTGATGTATTTACACCAGATCCTATTTCTATATGTATATATATATATATATAAATATATATATATATATATATATATATATATATAGAGGTGAGTTCTAATAAGGTCTTGGGTAAAATTAAGTTCCTAAGTCCTAATCCTCACCATTGGATTAAATTAGATGGGTGGCTAAGATTATGTTTAGATTAGTTGGAGGCAATTAATAGTAGGTCTCTTCCCAACTCCAATGTTGAGATTCCAATGCTGTTAATAAATATTAGGTCTCTTTCCAACCTCCAACATTTTTCATTCAATTATTCATTCTTATTATTTTCTTCTACTTGTCACTATTCGCATGTTAACTATTCTAATTTATTCAAATATTTTTCCGGAAATGCTATTTCAAATATTGAATACGAAATTTAAATCGTTCTTTAAATAAAAGCGTCTTCATCAATAGTTCCGTAAAACTTAATTATGAATGATAGCGTCTTCTTCAAATATTGAATACAAAGTTTTTTCTGACAAAATATTCATCTATACGCTTGAAACTTCAATTCAATCACTACACAACTTCAACTCTCATTTTGTGAAATTTTAGAACTCGTCTCCCACATACTTTCATCTTCAGTTCATAACGTCGAATACTACAATATTTATAATTTCAACAAACTCACTTTATAACTTCAACTCATTCACTTTCGAACTTCAAAGCACAACAATTACAACTTTATATATAACTGCTGGAAAGTTGAACATTATTTCTCTGTAAAAAACATACAACGACACGCTTGGAACTTTAATTCAAATTCTTTACAACTCCAACTCTCAATTTATGAAACTTCAACTCTAAGTTTCTGAGACTTCAAAACACACTTACATCTTCAGTGCATGACTTTCAATATTTTAATATCAGTTTGTTTGGAACTTTAATTCAGCTGCAATGCAACTTCAGTACATTACATTTACAACGACATAATTAACTGGTGTACATTCAAAACAATCTACCACACGCTTGCAACTTCAGTTCAAAAACATTACAACTTCAACTCTCAGTTTACGAAACTTCGAAATCTTGCCTTTTTGATTTGTAGAACATAACTTTGAAACTTCAGTGCACAACGTCTACAACTTCATAATTAAATGGTGGAATGTTCATTTTTCTTCTGCTCATATATATTCAACTGGATGCTTGAGACTTCAATTCCAAGACCGTAGAACTTCAACTCTCATCTTCTGAAACTTCATAATACGTGTCTCATATATTCTCCACAATTTCAACTATAACACTATCAACAACACAAAATGCAATTTTTAGACTCATACGAAGTTAGTTCCTATATAATAACCAATCAAGATAACAAATTAACCCAGTATAACCAATTAGAACAAAAACATGAGTTGAAGAAAATATATGGAACAAACCCAGTAGTCAAGTCAGACGCATTATTACGCAAAAAAAATACACAAAAGAATTTTCACTATGAAGGTGTAGAATAAAATTCCAGTAAAACCAATCTTAAGTCAAAACTGATACATAATTCAACCAAAGAAGCCATTCACTATCTTAACCAAAATGATTTCAAAATAGGTATATTGGACTCAAACTCAAAGGATAAGCATTTAAACAAGGAAGAAGCAGTTGACATTGGACCGTATTTCAACTTATGATTCCCCTTGATAAACCAAGTAAAATTCTTCTAACCATTCAACAAAAATGCAATGATTAGGTTTTCTTAATTCAACCAAAGCATGACAAAATCAGTGAAGAAAAAGAGCATGAAAATAATCAGTATAAAAAATTAGGGATTACTGAAATATCAAATTAATTATCAGTATGAATGTCATGGAAAATTCGTTACACTAAACCCTAATTTATTGCACAAATTTGAAGAAAAACGATTTCCATTGTTACCTGAGTTGGAGAGGGGTTGACGATGGAGATTGATCGAATGAAAGTAGTGATTCAATAAATTGCAAGAAGAAACAAGAGAAAAAATGTAATTCAAATTACCTGCATATTCACAGATGAATTGGGCAGAAGAAATGAACTGATCAGCAAACAATCCCCATCCCTTATTACAAACCCTAACAACATTCAATCTGACAGAAACACCCGATTGAGTTCGCCGATTCGCACAACCCGACCCGCACCCGCAACCTGGACCACACTCGAACCCTATCGCAGAACACGGACACTCATCCGCAACTCCACAATCGCCCTCGCCCTCGCCCATACAATCACACCCTGAATCATCGAAACTGAAATCGGGAATCATAAACCCGAAACCTTGTGGATTGAGCAGTGGAGATTGAAAGGAGTTTGGTGGATTAGTGAAGATGGGTTGGAGAATTGAAAGGAGTTTGGTGGATTAGTGAAGATGGGTTGGAGAATTGAAAGGAGTTTGGTGGATTCAGAGTAATAAATTATGATGGGAAAACAGAGGGTGGGAAAAAAGAGGTGTGCATGGAAAACATAAACCTTGATTTTTTTTAAAATAATTATATATATCACTCAATCTCAGCCATTTATCTCTATTTAATCTGACGGCTGAGATTAGAACTTATGACCTTAAATATGTAATATGCCCTTATTTGATCTCCCCTATATATATATATATATATATATATATATATATATATATATATAGAGGCAGAATCTGGTACATTGAGTGATTATGCAACATTTTACCTCTTAATGATGACCAATGGATTTAATGGGATCAAGGGCTAAGATGTGCATATTTTACAATAATAGAATTTCATACTCCATAACAGTTACACATCTTACCCATCTCCTTGATTCTTTGACCCAAAACAGAATCAAAATATATAAAAAAAATCAACGTAATATATGTTATTATACGCTTATCCACAAAAAAGTGAATCAAATATAAAAATAAAAATCAATCTAATTCAATTTCGTTATTCAGCCTAATTCAATTTTGTTCTTCAATATATATTTTTCGCTATTTCTTCTAGCTAGATGACATTATACAATTGTTGAGTTTCTATATTTCTTGGTTAATCAATTTCAATTTTATAATTAGTTGTCACAATTCCTTTCGTTTATATAGACTTGAAACACATAATTTTGATCATTCTCCAGGTAATTGTAATATTTTGATCATTCTCGAGTTCTCAAGTTTTATGAGTTATTCCAATGTAGATACTTAGTTATTGCAATGTAGAAACTCAGTTATTATAATGAATAACTCTTGTTATTGTATTAAAATAAAATTCAAATACAATTAATTTTAAAATAATGTATTTGATTTTAGGTAGTTATTCCAATGTAGAAATTCAGTTATTGTAATAAATAACTCGTGTTATTGTATTGCGATGAAACTCAAATATGATCATTTTTAAAATAATATTATCTGATTTTACGTAGTTATTCCAATATATTAACTCAATTATTGTAATGAATAACTCGTGTTATTGTATTGAGATGAAACATCTTGTGTATCATTGAAGGCGCACCCACCAAATAAACTTCACTGAAAGACAAAAAAAGGAGGTTAGTTACGTTAAAAGTACAAAAAAATAAAATTGAATTACAATAATTACATATGTGCAATAGAATAACTGTAAAAATACTATAAAATAATTGGTTGTAAAACACAGTAACTAATACTATAATGAAATAACTGCAAGAATAATATAGAATAACCGCAACAATAGTATAAAATAACTGGAATAACATAATAAAATAATTGGGTATTTCATAGAAATAATAATGTACCAAAAACAGAAATTCATGCTGTGAAATAATGTGTAGTTATTTTATTGTTCATATTTAAGTATTTCATTGTTCATATTCAATTATTGTTCATATTTAATCTTGTAATAAGAAATACATAAATTATCCCAATAATGTATCCTAGAATAATCACAAACAATACATATTATTGGTGAACAATAACATGAAATAAACAAAAAAAATCGATACAATAAGAAACCCTAGAATTTGATAACACGAAATCAAATAACACGAAAGAAGCGATATTCAATTCAATACCCAGAACGAAATCAGAAACCCTAGAATTAATAACACGAAATCAAACCTATTAATGAATCAAGAAATTGATCGCGAAAAACTGAAGCGCATTGATGAAGATATGAAATCACGAAATTGAACAAAAAATTTATGATTGAAATCAAGATACAAAATTAATTGAACAAAAAAAATTAATTGAAGAATTGTTTGTAAAAAATTTATTAAAGAAAAAATAGATGAACGTAAAACAAACAACATAAGAGAAGGAGAAAGAAGGAAGGGGAATAGTGAGAATAATTAGGGTTGGTTATGATCTCAAAATTTAATCTCATCCACTAATCTAGTCAAATCCAATGGTTTAGAAAAGAAGGTAAAATGTAGGAAAACAAGGTGGATGTAAAAGATCCTACTTATATATATATATGTATGTATAGAGAAGGGATCATATAAGTCTTACATACTCACATAAGTCCATAAGTCTTGTTCTCAACCTTTGGATCAAATGAAGATGTATGGCTAGGATTTGTTGATGTATATTTATTTTTCAAAAAAAAAAACATTACGTTTCCCAAGTCATTCCCAATTAACTCTTCCTCTTTTTTCACACCTTCTTTTTCCCACCATATTCATTTCCATTACTCTCTCACCATATTCACACCCTCTTCACTCTCAATTACTCTCCCAATTTCTGATTTTCTCTTCCATTACTCCCTTTGTTCTCTCTCAATTAAACCAAAAAAAATTCAGTTTCTGCCGTTTGTCACCAGATCCGTCTGCACGCGTTCATCTTTTCACAGGTTAATTGTAATTTTTTTTCCCTTCAAATTTGTATATTAATGATAAACACAGATGATTTTGGGTCGATTATTAGATTTGTATAACAAATTAGAGGATTATAATAATTAGTGTTAAAACGGATGATTTTAGGCGATTATATTACAAATTAGAGATTATTAGGTTTATAAGTATAATAATTTGGAGAATTGATTATTTCATCAAAACTATTTAATATTGTATTGCTTGTCTTGTTCAAAATCTGATTGTATACGTTTTTTTTCATCAAATTAGGGTTCTTGAATATTTCAACAATTTTTAGTTATTGGATCTTTGTGTTTAGTTAAAATATTAGCCAGATTCTTCAATTTTAGGTTTTACCCAATTTGAATTTTGTCATCAGGATCTATATAAATTGTTTAGGATTAAATTTTTATTGTTTTGGGTGTTTTGGGATGAATTTAATTTCTGGGTTTGTTTGTTTGTTTATTTGAATTAGGGATATGATTTGGGATGAATTTAATTTCTGAGTTCATTGTTTTAATGATCTGGGTTTGTTTGTTTGTTTGAATTTTTGTTCGTTTCTGGGTTTATTCTTCATTATGTTTTTGATTTTTATTGTCCGTTTACTCATTTTTCTTTTTTTTTGTCATTGAAATTGTTTCCGTCTTCATTTTTTAATTAAATGTTTTTCAATTAATATAGTACATATAGTTCAATTAATATAGTATATGTTTTTCCAATTAATAATTGCAGATTTTTTATGACGATTAAGAATTAAAAATGGAGATGAAGACGTAGAGGAAGAATTAAAAATGGAGATGAAGACCGAACGAGCTTTGTAAATGAGTTGTTTTTTATATATACTTGTAACTTCAGTTCACATATTTTGTAACTTTAGTTCACATATTTTATAACTTCAGATCGTATATTGTAACTTCAGTCCATATATTTGTAACTTCAGTTCACATATTTTGTAACTTCAGTTCACGTATTTTGTAACTTCAGTTCACGTATTTTGTAACTTCAATTTTAATCAGTTCATATATTTTTGTAACTTCAGTTCACATATTTTGTAACTTCAGTTCACATATTTTGTAACTTCAGATCGTATGTTGTAACTCAAATCCATTTTTGTAACTTCAATTCTAATGATTTCATATATTTTTGTAACTTCAGTTTATATATCACGTAACTTCAGTTTATATATTTTGTAACTTCAGATCATATATATTGTAAGTTCAATCATGTTCGTATATCATGCAAAAAAAACTCCTACTAGTCAAGATAAAACGAAAATAAAACAAGAAGAGAGGAAATTAGAGTAATTAAAGAAATCTGATTTTTTTAAAAAATTAAATTTGTATGGAAGTTGATTAATGTGGTGGAAGGAGAGAGAAATGATTTAAGAGGGTAGTAATTGCTACATAGGGAGTGTGAATTAGGGTGAAAATTTGTGTATTTAGATTAAATCTCAACCATACATCCTCACCTCATCCTATGGTCCAAAATAAGACTTATGTACTTATAGGGAGGGGTGTTCTTATGTGAACCCCTCTCTGTATGTGTATATATATATATATATATATATATATATGTATATGTATATACATGTATGTATATGTATATACATGTATGTATATACACATATATATAAATATATATATATATATATATATATATATATATATAGAGTAAGGCTCTTATGAGTCCTTTACTCTATATGAGTCCATAAGTCCTCATCTCATCCAAATGGATGAGATGAGGATGGATGGACAAGATGCATCCATTTAAAATAAATAAAAAATAAAAAAGAGGAAGATTTACGTTCCTAAAATAGCTCCCAAGAATTTAGGAAACAATAACTCCCTTGATCACGTTCATTCATCATTCATCATTCATCACGTTCATTCATTCATTCATTCAAACGTGAGAAAAAAAAACTCTTTCTTCATCACGTTCATTCATTCAATCAATTCTGTGCTCAAAATCCCGTTACAATGGATTCAATGACCGCGTCATCTTCTTCAACTGTTGATAAACAATTGATCGAGTATAACAATGGTGAGTTTCAATATTTCTTTCACGTCAATTTTCATTGTTGTTATTGCTTTCATTGTTGCGTTACTTTTTAACGTCAATTTTAATGTTGATATTGCTTTCATTGTTATTTCATTCATCATAGTTTCATATCAATGGTTAGTTACTCTCTCGATCTGTATAGATTTCAGGTTTTTATGTTTCTTATTTAGGTTTTCCATGATATACACTGATACTATTGCATTGTTTTATATTAATGCAGAAACGTCATTGAAGTAACATACCTTTTGAGTTACAGTAACACTTAATTGCAATTTCAGTAACACACTGCACGTTTAGAAAAAGGATTTTGATGATGTTGTTAAAGTAACGTAGTGTACTAGTTAGAGTAACACAACTTATGAATTGATATAACACATTTGTTGCACGTCAATTTTAATGTTGATATTGCTTTCATTGTTATTTCATTCATCATAGTTTCCTATCAATGGTTAGTTGCTCTATCGATCTTTATAGATTCCAGGATTTTATGTTTCTTATTTAGGTTTTCCATGATATACACTGACACTATTGTTTTGTTTTATATTAACACAGAAACGTCGTTGAAGTAACATACCTTCTGAGTTACAGTAACACTTAATTGCAATTACAGTAACACACTGAACGTTTAGAAAAAGGGTTTTGATGATGATGTTAAAAGTAACGTAGTGTACTAGTTAGAGTAACACAACTTGTGAATTGATATAACACATTTGTTGCATGGGTGTAATGTTGTTTAATTTTGTGCAGGTGGTATTGACAAAGAAGCGAACGCACAGGACAGCAGTGGAAAAGGTGGAATTTTACTCATTTGATTAATCATGGATTAATAACAGTGGTTCATTGCTCTCGTTTTAGTATAGATCCTAGATTTAACGTAAGCTTCACTGATATTATTGTTTTGTTTTCTGTTGAAGTAGACACGACATTGAAGCTTCACTGATACGGACTTCTAAGGGCAGAAGACAAGGCGAATGTGGAAAGCTTGTGCAGATTAATTCGGGAGTTCAGGTTGCAGAGACAGCCGGTTTCTGGGGGGGATATTGACAAAACACAGGAACTGGATTTTGTACACATTTTTTTTACACATAGCGCTGTGCTACGTTGCAATTAACTATATATTTATTTAATATATGTGTATTTGGTTAGAGTAACATCTCATGTCTATTGGAGTAACATCATTCGTTAGTTACAGTAACAGACATAATGCATGAACGTAACTGAGGACAGCAACGTTGTTTAAACAATTCAATACCAAAGTAACTGAGGATAACTTGGATTAGAACCATTCCTTACCAAAGTAACAACATTCGTTTTTTAAAGAACCATATATAATGCGTCAGAGTAATTAATGATAATAACATTGTTTAACCATGAGACAAAGAATAACACCATTAATAACTTAGAGTAACATCATTTGTTCATTAAAGTAACAGTTATAATGCGTCAATGTAACACAATGATTATGAGACCACATTTGTATATTGTGTAAACTTCATTCATTCCCACAGTAACACCGGTCGTTAATTAGAGTGACAGGAACAATTAGTCAGGGTAACAGAGTTTAACAACATTGTTCCATTGGTGATAATCAAAATACTAATGTACATAACAAGTTTCGAAAACGATACAAAGCATTATTCGTAATTAGAAAAAAATGACATAATTCGTTAGACACGTTATTTTTTTCGACCCTTTGTTGGCTTGCTCTTGGGACCATCGATGATCTTTTGCCTCGCGTCCACATACTTATCTACGTTATCCAACAACCGCGATCGCACCTTGATTTGCCTCCTCCTTTTGCCATCTGAAAAGTACAATAATTATGTACAACTATTGTTACAGTTTAATCTGGTATATAAAATTAAAGTACAACTGATACGAGTGAAAGAAACACCATATGTACAGCTGATACGCGTTAAAGTAACACAAAGAAAGTGTTAGAGTAACATAGAGTGCAAATTAGAGTATTAAATGTATAAGATTACTAGCATTCAAAGTAACGCAAAGATGGGATTAAAAGTAACACGTCTTGTACATTACAGTAACACAGGGTCGTCTTTAAAATAACATCATACATGTGTAAAATTAACTGAACAACCCCTTACAGTAACACCTCAAGTTTATTACAGTAACTGAATATGCGCATTATAGTAACATTTAATATATGTTAGACTAAGTATGAAGAGTAGAAGCATAGTATACGTATGAATTGAAGTAGGTGAATTCAATTAAACTCTACAGATGCATACCCAGATATCGCAACAATCTTTAGTGAAACCAATTAATTATAGGGCACAAACGCAGCAAAGTAAATCAATCAATAATTAGCGAGAAAATTAATGAAATCAGATACGAATATAAACTAAACCTAGTTCTTTAGTACAACAATCGAGTATTAGCGAGTTACCTTGTATTATGCCGCCTGAAAATTATCTTTGCTAAAGTTAGAGAGTTGCTTCAATGTAGCCTTGCTTGAGTTGAACACGAGAGGATAATGCGCGGGTGTGTTTTGAAAAGAAACGGAAGTCGAGTGATTGTGTTTGGGATGATGAAGGTGAAGGGTTTCAGTTAGGATGTGAATGAAAAAATTGAATGTGAGGAAAAAATTGAATGTGAGGAATTAACGTGTATTAGTGGTTAGAGATAATTAAGGGAGGAGAGAAGATTTGATTTTATTTTTACCAAAATATGTTAGTTATTGCCTTAATTACTAGAATCAATCACCACCATCCATCAACTCTAGATCAATGGTTGTAGATAGGACTCATGGACTCAAAAAAAAGAAGAGGACTCACTTGATCTCTACTCTATATATATATATACACATACATATATATATATACACACACACACACACACACACACACATACATATAGAAGTGGGATCAGGTGAGTCCCTTTATATGTTTTGAGTCCTTGAGTCCCAATATCAGCCATTGATTCATTGTAAGATTAATGGTGAAGATTTAATCACATAATTAAGGTAATAACAATAATATCTTTCAAAATATATTTGTTTTTCTCTCTCCTACCTTAATATCTCCCGCCTATCTCTGTCAACCCTTTCAACTCCCTACTTTTTCACCGCCTATCCCTTCATTTCACCTCTTACCTCAATTTCTTACTCAATTTTCACCGCTTCCTCATAACAAGCGAGTCTATTTTAATTTCTGGAATACTCCCGCCTTCTTTACTGTCTTCATCATCTCCTCATCCTCGCTCATCTTCGCTCATACCGTCTACATCCATCAACGACGCAGCTACACAATATTTGAACTTTAAACCTAAGGTAAATTAGGGTTTTTTCTGTGGTTTTTAATTACTTTTAGAGTAAATTTTGGTTTTGTTCGTTATGCTGATTACCTTTAGTTGTTTTTGTTTGATTTCTCTCATTTTGTACCTGGAATGCACGGTTGATTAGTTCTTTATGTCCGATTTTGATTATATGCGTCTTCTGTTTTCCATGGCTCCTCTGCATGTTATTTTTGTTACTTTAATGAACATTGTATGTTACTTTAGCTGGTATCATTTGTTATTTTAAAGAATAACCTATATAACTAACCTTACCCTTCTATTATTTGAACTCTAAACCTAAGGTAAATTAGGGTTTTTTCTGTGGTTTTTAATTTCTTTTAGAGTAAATTTTGGTTTTGTTCGTTATGCTGATTACCTTTAGTTGTTTTTGTTTGATTTCTCTCATTTTGTACCTAGAATGCACGGTTGATTAGTTCTTTATGTCCGATTTTGATTATATACGTATTTTGTTTTCCATGGCTCCCCTGCATGTTATTTTTGTTACTTTAATGAACATTGTTTGTTACTTTAGCTGGTATCATTCGTTATTTTAAAGAATAACCTATATAACTAACCTTACCCTTCTATTGATACCATATTACCTGCAGCGTTTTGTAATGTATGTGTTTCTTGTTACTTTAATTCATGTATGTTGTTACTTTAATGCATACTTTTTGTTACTGTATTGCGTAGATCCATGAACAAGGTTCCTTTTTTTCCAACTTTTAATGGGTTGCTTTAATTCACATTATATTTTACTATGGTGATAGTACAATGCGGATGAGGGGGTATGTTATGCGGATGAGGGGTATGTAATCCTCTATTTAGTTTGTATCATTGACATTATTCTCATAATAAATCATTTTCAGATGGCAAAAGGAGGTAAGATTGTCGCTGATGGTGTGAAGGAGGGTCAGGTCAAGAATCGAGCTCGACGAGCGATGAAAACGGCTGTCAAGCCTTCGAAGTTGAAGAAAATAGCTACCGAAGAGTCTGGTGAATCCAACATCGACCGTTCGGCGTCGGTCAGATGCAGCCCGAAGCTCCTCGTTGATCTGATATCTAATTTAAACCAGAGGCAGCGTGAGGCGCTTAAAACAATCGGGTTTGGCGGTGTACTTGAAATGCACCTTAGTAGTTTCCCTGTAAAGTTTGCCACTGACTTCATGTCTTTATTTAGTGACGACACGCTGATTTTTCGGTGCGGGAGAAATCAGTTCCTGGTAACCAAGCACGATGTACATGACTGCTTCCTCCTTCCAGTTGGACCGGACCCTGTTGAGCTGCTGCCGATGGGTCGATCGAAGGCAGCCGAATCTGAGTCTGTCGTGGAGCTGAAGAGAAAGTGGAGGGCTGATTTTCATGTCACAAATGACGGCGATGCAATCCCTCTGTCAAAGGTCCTTAGGAAACTACAGGAGGATGTAGAGGGTGGCGAGACGTTCTGTAGGATGTTCGTTCTCTACAGCATGTCGATATTTTTCAACCCGACGTCCAACCATGGTGTTGATCTGAGACTACTGAAGGCGGTGCAAGATGTACAGCAGATTTAAAACTTTGACTGGTGCACGTTCATCTTGGAAGGACTGGCGCAGGCGTGTGAGGATTTTATGTTCCGTAGCCGATCATATCTACTTGGCTGTGTGCCGTTTTTAATGATAACCTACTTCCAGCGATTTGACTACCGCAATCTCCCGTGCCCGTGCGATCTCCCTTTGATCAAGCACTGGGATGGTCAACGCATGATTGAACGGTTGGCCGACGAGTTTATTGGTGGTGGGCTGGGCCTGCTTACCCTATCTGATGTAAAGTACCCCCATTGTGTACGTGTGGTGACAGGGGGAGACGCGCCGTCGTCGCTGAGGATTACACAGAACCGTCACGCTGATGATGGTACATTGCCTGGTCAAGAGGGCGATAAGTTCACCACCATCAAACTTCCTCGTGGCCTGAAGATGATAGTGAGCTGAGGACCAAGGCTGTCGACGTAAGTAATCATGTCATTAATTCGTTAATGAATCTATATGTGTCTGACTTGGAGAATCAGTAAGGATTTAAATCTGGGATGTCTGTATATCTGCATGGTACTCTAACATATCTTCTGTTACTTTAGCAGATTATTGACGTTACTTTAGTGAACAATATGTGTTACTTTAATTCTTACAATCCGTTACTTTAACCTGCATCATCTACATTACTGATCCAGCATATATGTGTTACTTTGATCTATACCATTTGTTACTTTAATTGGTGTTATCTGTTACTTTAGTGTCCACCAGTAAGGATGTAAATCTTGGATGTCTGTAAATCTGCATGTTACCCTAACATATCTTCTGTTACTTTAGCATATAACCGACGTTACTCTAGTGAACAATATGCGTTACTTTAATGTTTACAGTCCGTTACTTTAACCTGTATCATCTACGTTATTGCTCCAACATATATGATGACACTTTAATTGAAAGATTTTTGTTACTTTAGTTTATACTATCTATTACTTTAGCGTCCACTCTCTTTTCACTACACAGTTATTGTTTCTTGCAGGATGTCCATCATATTCATCTGATGATGGGAAGGAATGCTATCGTATTCCATGATTGGTGGGTCTCACATGCTGCGAAGATCAGGAGGATAACATCGGGCAATCCATTACCCGAAGACCCGGTGCCATCACAAGCATCCCAGTCATTCTGGGGAGGAGCAGAGCTACACCGGGTGGTGGATGAAGTCTGTGAGGCGCTGCATCGTACTAGGGATTTGTCGTTGCAGGGGCCGGTATTTGAGGCCAAAAATACAAATCAAGGTGAGGAGGATTATCTTAACATTCAGCCGTACTCGACGGCTGAGATTAACGAGGTTATTCAGGAGGAACTGAATTTGGACAGTGACCGCCAATTAGTTCTTTCTCTGTGGGATATTGACAGAATTGAAGATGTGGAGGTCGGTGAGTGTTTGTCGGTGGTGGTAGACGGAAGGAAGGTCTTCCACCCATTCTTTTTTCATTATGAAAAGCAGCTGGTATGCATGCAAGTCGTCGATGAGAGGCTTGGGTGCTCTTGTGACTGTGATGTCCCAGATCCTGACCAGCTTACGCTGTCGGACTTCCTGTGTCGGGATAGCAGGCTTTTCAGGTCTGTTTTGTCTGTCAGGAAAGACGTAATCGACTACGTCTTCTACAAAAATGAAAAATACATTACATCGTGAGTGGTCTACATCTCCTAATTTTTTTTTAATGCGTTTTATCGTCGTTTTTGTTAAATGTTTCATAGTCCGTTCGAATATTTGCAGAGAAATGATTGTGAGGTTCAGTGACTTTTTCAACATACCCCGTGGTGAGTTGGCCACGCTGGCGCCTGGAGAGCAGCTTTCGAATGCTGTAATTGACTGCTGGTGCATACTTATGAATCGCTTGGCAGCTGCTCAGTCTGCACAGCGGCGGACATCACGTTGCTTTTTCGGTGTCAGCCACAGTGTAAGCTCTCTCATTCACTTTCTCATCCAATACGATAAGTGCAACATCATCAACAAACTCTAGTAATATTAATATAATGTCATCATATCAGTTGATATAAAATATTTATACAAAAAAGTGTTTTACTGTGGTTCTATGGTTGTGTTACTGTAAGGCACTTTGTGCATTACTCTAATGATAGCGACCTGTTACTTCAACAAATGTCATGCAGGATACAGCTCTCCAGATTTGGAGGAACAGAAAGGGTGGTGTCTTTGTGGACATGAGCGAAGCACTGTTCAACTTCTGGAACATATGGATCGAAGAAAATGAAGGGAATCTCGATCTAGATTCTGATATGGTATTTTTTATTTTAGATCCTAAGTTTTGTAAGCTCCCACCTCTATTATAATTACGAAAGCGATACCCATCTCCCACCTACAGGTATTCATTCCGGTGCTGTCGGAAAACAATGACCATTACAGCTGTGCGTGTATCAATTTTTTGTCACAGCGCATCGAATACCTTGATAATAGGTCCTATGACGAGGGGGAGTTTGAAAGTCTTCCTTACGTTGGGATCGCACGCCTCTCAGTAAGTCTGCTCATTTTGGTGTATATATTTAACATTTGTTATATATAAATCGTCGTATATAAAGATGGCATAAAAATGAATGCTGTTTCGTCATTTTCTCATTCTCATATGTTTTTATTTTATCTTATTGAATATCATCAAGGCCGAAGAAATGGGTAAGTATATGGTTCAGAGAGGCATCACCAAGGGGGCCAGTGTCTCTTCATTCCCTCTCGTCAACGTACCCTTCAGATGGCAGGGCAGCGGGTTCTCGGCTAATGATTGCGGCGTATACCTCATGATACACATGATGTTGTACGCCGGTGAGGAGTTCAACTGTCCTTTGGGAACCAGCGAGGCGAACAATCTGTATAGGGCAGAAATTGCAGCGACGCTGTGTCTCTGTGACATTAATAAGGAGAGGGACGTGTTGATATCGCGGGTGTCCTCCTTTTTAACTGATAAAGCCAACCATGCCATCAGTAAGACTATGTCAGATGTTGCCACGTCCATCAGTGAGCCTGAAAGGAGGTCAGGAGAGGCGATCCCTGACGATAGACCCTCTAAAAAGAGCCGTGGGCCACCATCCACTCCAGAAACACCCGCTGCAGAACTCGCCCATCAATCACCGGACACCACCGGGTCATTATCTGTCCTTGGTAGTCGAGCTAGGGGTGACGGGGACGGCTTAGGATGCTCCATTGACTGTGGTGATGCGGATCCCAGTGTACCGATGGCATGCCCGTTCCTCTCAAACAACAGGACCCTGCTTGGAAATCTCCCCGTCATGCGGAAAAATGTCGTGGACTACTGCTTAATTCAGCACAACAATTACAACGGCAGGTAATAGCACGAACGCTACACATATCGTCAACATATTGTTGTCTAAATTTCTGTCACCTATCTGTTGTTTCGCGATGCCTAACGATCCGTTCTGAAAACAACAAAATGGTTGCGGAGTATTCACCGTTGGCTGTGATGACTCGGGGTGATGTGATGTCCATGCTTCCGGGTGAGGACATGTCTTCATCTGTTGTCGAGTGCTGGTCAATGCTTATGAACAGCCTCGCTGCAAACGGTAGTGGGTCGGGTAATTCTCCGAAGATGGCGTATTTTGGTCTGCGACAAACGGTATGTACTAAATTAACTGCGCATGGAATGTATAATCAATCGGCAGAATGTGTAGCGAAAAGAGTGTGGACACTAAAGTAACAGATAATATCGACTAAAGTAACAAGTTCTTTCAATTAAAGTAACATCATATATGTCACAAGAGCAATAATGTAGATGATACAGGTTAAAGTAACGGATCTCATGAATTGAAGTAACACACTTTGTGAGCTAAAGTAACGTCAGTTGCAAAAGTAACAGAAGGATCACTGCACCACAATGACACCAACCACTGCATTGAGTTAATTTTCACCACAATTACTTTGTATTTGATTGTAACAAATTCTTTCAGTTAAAGTAACGTCATATATGTCACAAGAGCAATAATGTAGATGATACAGGTTAAAGTAACGGATCTCATGAATTAAAGTAACACACTTTGTGAGCTAAAGTAACGTCAGTTGCGAAAGTAACAGAAGGATCACTGCACCACAATGACACCAACCACTGCATTGAGTTAATTTTCAGCACAATTACTTTGTATTTGATTGTAAATTTTCACCCAATCCGAACATTTTTTTACAGGATGCGGTAATGAGGATTATTGCCGAAGATCCGGACAGTCCGTCCACTCAGAATGCAGATGCCTTGATGGAGCAATGGCATATATTCAGGAGTAATTGTGGTGGTACGTTGCAACTGGACGCTGAATTGTTCTTTGTGCCCATCAACGTCGACGGGTACTTCTCCTGCGTAGTAATCAACCGAATGAAAAAGACAGTCGATCTCCTCGACCACTGTTGCTATACAGCAATCAAAGATACAGACCTCTTTGCATCCATCAAGACAATTGTGAGCCTCTCTTTTATTCATTTAATCAGTTTTTAATCACAATCTTTGCGCGCCAACGAGCGATTTCCTTGACTTTTATCATCAATGACATTCAGGTGGGGAATATGAGTGACTTCCTTGACTTCTATAAAGTACCTGGTGCGGAGGAAATTGTGGCGTACAGGTTCCGCACGATTAAGCTTGGTTGGCAGGACAAAGTCAAGAACAAGGATGAGTCAGGGACATTTCTTCTGATGCACATGCTATTGTACGAGGGACGTGAATTCGTACATGAAGACCTCGGCAGGAAGGTAAACAGAAGATACCTGGTGGTTCAGCTTGCAGCCACTCTTCTCCTAGCAGACCTGAATAGCGCCCGGAAGCGGCTGATTGCTGATGTGAAAAAGTTTGTGGCAGCCAGGCCAAAATTAATTGAAGAATCGAAGGCTAAGGGGCTCAATACCTATAAGCGAGGAAAGGGCCGGAAACAGTAGCCCGTAAATGGTTGGATTAACTAGTACTTTCGTTTAACAAAAAACATAACCGTCGTTTAGTACAAGGTTTTGACAAATTGTGTTGTCAGAAAAACAGTTGCTTTCATTCTGTCACACTTCAATGTTATTATATCCTTTAAACTTTGTTACTCTAACTCGTATTGTTTGTTACTTCAATTAATGTCATGTGTTAATTTAACTCTAATATCTTTCACCGTGCATCATGGTCTCTTAATTCAACGCAGGATCAACACATCATCATACTTAAACAAAATTGTAATGCCTTCTTCATTGAGTACTCCACAAACAAATAGAAAAAGAATAACTTCTGTAATATCTGTAATTCGACTAACATTATTCCGCGTTACTCTAACTCATTTAGCATGTTACTCTAATGAATAATGTATGTTATTTTAACTGAATCTTACTCTAGTAAAATATTATATTATCCAAGGAATGAATATTTGTAATACAGTCAACACTTTAAAAATGAATTAGGTTTTCCGTGTTACTCTAATTCATCTAGCACGTTACTTTAATGAATTATGTGTGTTACTTTAACCGAAACTTACTCTAGTCATAATATTCACCAAAGAATTAATATCTGTATTTAAATAAAATCTTTAAAAAGTGTTACTGTAATTCATTCAATTAGTTACTGTAAATTTTAGGCTACGTCAGTCTAAGAACCACAGTTCCCTAATCAGAATACTGGTTCATCTTCTGAATCCTCCTCGTCCTCATCTTCTGATTCTGATTCTGATTCTGATTCTGATTCTGATTCATCGTCAGATGGTTCGACTGTCGCTGGCGGTCGTTTTGCAAAGGGATTGGGGCAATTCCTCTTGTCGTGATGCGCCATCTGCTTACAATTGTTGCACATGCGCTTGGGCTTCTTTGCAAGTGCTACAGATTTCACTTTGCTTGATAACAACCTTTTGCCGCTTCCTTTTGTCTTGGAAATCTTCGGCGGGAGTATCGTTATCTCTGCTGTTGACGTACATCCCAGCATCTCTTCCAATTCCTGGGTTTTATTCAGTGTCTTGCTACCCCCAATCGGCTTAAGCTTCATCCTGAATTCGCTGATCAAAGCGCACATGCTCTCCACATCTTCTTTACTAGCAGACCGTAGAATACCCATCGTCTCATGAACCTCCGACCACAGTTTAGACATCTCTATCTGCTTTCCGTCTATGATGTCAATATCATCGCCTTCCAGACCGTCATCACCAACACGAGAATTGCGCAGTGCATCCCTCGACCACCTTCTCGCAACGTAGTTATCGGGTATACTTGTCAGTCCCTTAGATGAATATATCCAAATTATGTGTCGACACAGTATTCCCCTTGTCTCAAACAATTTACATGTGCACTTGGTGTCCGACGTCTCTGCAGGATGTTATTAAAACATTAAGACTATCAGAACTAATACCCTAAAACCCCGTTACTTTAACTCATATCTTGTGTTACTGTAATTCATACATTATGTTACTTTAATACAAAAATCACGCACAACAAAAGCATTCTGTGCTGGATCCACAAAATACAAATCGCATTACTTTAATTCATGTTGTGTGTTACTCTGATTTATTCATTCTGTTACTTTAACTCATAAATCCCGTATAAATGATGACAACAAGCAGGCCATTGCGTACCTTGTTTGTAGTTGACCAGGAATTCTTTACCCCTGGTGGCATCCCTCACTGTAGTTAGTTCAACCCCATCCCGTTCAGCCAATCCTCGCACACTGCACGTCCCCACTGAACCCGCCACCTCCTCTTGAAATTCATCAAAAATCACGTGGGTGTACACCCTTGTTGCGTGCTGTTCTATCAGGAGGTGGGTCATTGTCTTCGGCAGAGATGGTAGATTCTCGCTGTCAAGCTTCTTCTGGTCATACCTTTGCTGATCCATTGCGCTCTCGAACCGCATCCAGAATTCAACCAACGTTCCATGCTGGTTCTCAAACCGTTTGAAAAAACTGTTTTCGCTCTCCAATCTCTGTGTCGTTCGCATTAAGCCACCCATCTTCAGATCCCTGCAGTGTGCCATGACCCACTGCTTCCTGATCGAGAACGTAGTTGTGAACCACTGAACATCGCCCACGTCGTGCTCCTCCATTATTTCCATCCACCGCTCGTCGAATGCTGCTGCATCGATGTCCTCATCCCACACTATTGCATTCAGCTTCTTCATGAATTCTTGGTAGTCAGCCCTCGAGGCACCATATTTAGTGGGTACCTTATTCATTATATGCCACATACAAAACCGTTGCCATGCTGATTTGAACATCTTCGCGAACGATGCTATGATCCCGGGATCCTGGTCAGTGATGATGTATGCAGGTTCCTTGCCACCCATGGTCTTCAAGAACCGTTCAAACACCCAGTTGAACGATTCAAAGTCCTCGTGCGCAATGAGAGCGCCACCAAAAGTCACGGATCGTTTGTGGTGATCGACACCAGTGAACGGCGTGAATATCATCTTATATTTGTTCGTCCTGTATGTTGGGTCGAATGAAACTGCGTCACCAAACAACCTGTAGTTTCTCCTAGCAATGCCGTCAGCCCAAAATACCCTGCTCAACTACCGTCGTCATCCAGGTCGTAATCAAAAAAAAATCCCTCCCGATTGTCCGCCATACCTCTGAAACGATCAATGAATAACTGACCATCTCTCTCATGGACAAAGCACTTTATATCTCTGCCAAAGTTTTTGAAGTCGACCAAGCTGGCACCTACGTTTGCGAACCCTTCAACCTGTTCCTTACACATCTTGTACGTCTGCGTGGCACCGATCTTCAGCTGAAACAATTCTTTTATTAAAGTAACGTATGACGGCAGTTGAAGTAACAGTAAGACGGCATTAAAGTAACGCGTTGATTAACTGTGCCAGACATTTTTTTAATTTACAGACGACATTCATTAAAGTAACGGATGTTATGAACCACGGTAAGACAGCATGTGCATTACAGTAACAAAATATTACCCATGGCGCGGTGTACTAAACACATAGTGACCTGAACTTATATAATTGAACCTGCAAGAAGCTACTCAATACATACCCGTGAATTGTTCAGGATCATTTGCTTGTGGTACTTCGTGAGGTTTCTTGATAACTTATGAAATTCTCTGTCTTTTGGCGAAATTAGCTCGTGGTTGTGCCCACTGTGAAAAACAACAATTTTCATAGGTCCGCCATTGCTGAACAACTTAATTCTTGCCATACAGCCAATACGACGGACCTTAGTTTTCCTTTTTGGTTCCTTCACAGTGACTCCCTCTGCCGTCTCCTTGACCACTTCCCCCTTCGACGTCGCCTCCTTGGACGCCGCATCTCCGCTGACTTTCTTTTTTTTGTTAAAACCCTGCCTGTTACATACCAGTAACTTTGATTTAATCTCACCACCCCGCCATCTTTTCGTTGTGTACCTCCTCACATCGAACCCGCAGGCCAATGCGTAGATTTTATAAAAGTTTACCGCCTCTTCCTGGTCTTTGAATATCTGCCCTACGTGTGGCGTGAAACTCTCACCTACATCCCTGCACCATTCGTGTGCCGCTGCGTCATCTGAAAAGCAAACCACTGCATTGAGTTAATCAAATTACCAGAAGATGCGTATAAAATATACACAAAGTAACTGATGAATGTCGCTAAAGTAACGGGTGGTGTGCATTAAAGTAACGGCTATTGTGCACTAAAATAATGCTATTCAGATTTCATTCACATTTTTTAAAAATTATGTGGTAATACAGTGTTCATACAATGAGCGTAGAATCTGATAATAAGGAGTATTGCCTCCATGGTGTCTACAGTATAAATCAAAGACAAAAAAATTACGGTTTATTTGTTTGACCGGTTGAATATCAGCCATAGAGGGAGATTTCTGCAGCGGCACAAGGTGGAAGATGAATGACTTAACGTCTATTATAATTCGTTTACTGAACTTGTGTATTGTGATTGTAGGTTATTCTTATTGGATGTTGTTGACTATAGTAACGCAGTATGTTTCTCTGAATGGGCAGTTAATCTTTTTATTTGTTTCCTATTTTGTTGGGAATCACGTCCCACCATTATAGGAAACAATATCTTTTTAAATCATTATTTTAATACGGCGGTTTCATATATCCCAATTACTCTCTAATGCGCTACAATAGCAGATGGTAAGAACTAAAGTAACAACCAGTATAAATTAAAGTAACGGACCATAAAAGTAATACAATTTTGGCATTAAAATAAAAGACTCTCTAAATCAAAGTAACACAGTATGTGAACTAAAATAACCCAACATATTTATAACGTAGAAAAGTAGAAACTAAAAATTCAGTATCATCTTAATGACTCCCTCCATTTTAGGAAACATTATCTTTTTTATTTATTATTTTAATACGGCGATTTCATATATCGCAATGACTCTCTAATGTATTACAATAATAGACGTGAAGAATTAAAGTAACAACTTAGATGAATTAAAGTAACAGACACTCTACACCAAAGTAACACTGCATGTGAACTAAAATAACAAAAAAAAATGTGTGCGCAGATATCGTTTCATGAATATGCAGTTCAACCTATAATCAGAAACTGGTAATTTGCTATCATTTTAAACAGAAATTGGAAATTTAGAAACTACAATGTATATACTAACCGCTTGTTTTTCCTATGATTTGTATGTCAGCCATTGATTGAAAAGTAGAAGGCGACTATTGATTGAATGTCTTCGCGATTGTATTTTTGAACGTCTTCGCGATTGTGGTTTTGAAATAAATTGTACCTTCGCTATATGAGGACGGTGAGTGAGTGAATGAGGTCTTGATTGTGTGATTTTGAAGGAAGAACGACGAAAAACAGAATGAATTATTTGAGTGAGCGAGAGAGAGATGAAGAAGAAAGCGATGGAAACGAGAGAATGAATGATTGAATGTGTGTGAATGATACGTTACTATAATATTCTCCTTCCTATTTTGTTGGAGCAGTATCTTCTTATTTTTTTTATTAATCTAGTGATTTATCTCGTCCCTCGATCCATCTCCCATCCGACGGATGGGAAGAGGACTTAGGGACTCAATATATATAATGGACTCATAGGAACCCACCTCTCTCTCTCTCTATATATATATATATATATAACATTTCTAAAATAGAAAGGAAAAGAATTCATTGAAACGCCCCAATATGGAATAGACAAAGAATTCATTGGGACGAGGAGAGTATTGTAACCACAAATTTTGTATCGTAGCTAACTGAAATACAAAACAAGGAAAACAAATAAATTTTATTAATTATTTATCAAAAGTTCGTGTACAACCTCTAATGTATCCTCTGATTCTAACGCCGTTTAGGGAACACGTGTACGCGGTACACGTGAGAGATGCGTGCGTAGCTAACTTGTGTTGCCTTGCGCGCGTTGTAACTTGATATTCTTGAGAGGGTCGCGATGACTTGAATCTCCCTTGAATGTTTGAATTTGTCTTGGATCTTCTGAGCAGGCGGCGCGATTTATCGTGCTTATTGACTGCTTGCGACGGATTTGATGGAGAGCTTGTAGCGACTTTGTGTCTTGTTCTCTCTGGATACTTTGCTTCAGAATTCTCCAATTTTCCTCAAATGAATGAGAAGGGCTCTATTTATAGGGTTTTGATTTACCCTTGGTGGACTTTAGTAGTCACAAGCCCATTTATGGGCTTATCAGTGACATTGGCCCAATTTATCTTCTTTTCGGGTTTAATGATCCAAATAAACCAATTTGTAATCCGGATCGACCCATATTTCATTTACTCGGGACAAAAATAATTAAATCGAGTTAAAATTTCGTATTAACTCAAAATAATTAATTAATTTAATTTATTCGACACTTTATTAATTTTTTAGTACCTACAAATTGCCCCCTCGGGACCTTGTCACGTACACTGTTCGGGTGTTTCGGAGTGGCAGGGTCTCGAACATTTTTTTTTGTTTGACTTTGACTTGGAAGTCGACGAGCCCCAAACTTCGTACAGGTAGCTCTATCTTTTTTTTTTATCGTCACCCTGTCATTATCTGACTTGACATGTGACCTGGAGCGTCTTGAATTTAGCTTGATTTCGAATCCTAAAAATAAACCCATGTTTATTATAAGACGATTTTTTTTAGAGGCAATTCCCTAATATCGTAAAACAAGATTAGGAAACGACAGCAGCATTCACGTCTTGGGTCTCTTTGGAAAGCGCATACGACATTAGGAAACCTCAACCTCAGCAAGCAATACCAAGGATCCTGGTTCCTATCCTTCGTAGGAATCAAACCGACTTTCCTTAACCCTTCACCCATAATAGGATTAGGAAACCACCCATACCTATATAACCATGAAGAGTTCATTATTATTTTATTCTATTTTCAAGGCCTCGCTGCATCTTCTTCTCGTGAGGTATGCCTCCCTTCTTCATGGCATATTTCGTCCTTATGCCATATTTCTTCTTCCCGTTTCTTCCTTGATAGCCACATCATGATGATGATTTTTTTTAATTCTCTTTTCAACTTGTTTTCTTGGGAATATTGAACTTTGATGAAGTAACTATCATACGTGGCTACTATGTTTCATGAATTTTACCTTGTTTTGATCAAGCATGAATTCTACTACTTGTTCAATTTGTCCCTCTTTTGAATGAATTTGAATAGTTGTAGGAACGCTACACATGTTTGCTTCATCATTCCGACTTCAGTTTTATGATAGCAACTTTAATTTCTATCAATTCGCTTCCCCTTGTCGGCATATTGTATGCTTAACTCGAATTTGCTATACACGGAACCGAATTATTAACATAAATCATGACAGCACTGTAGAGTTTTGGCTGGGTTATTCTCGTTGATATGCATACTTATAATTTGGACCGTGAACCGAGACAAGATTTGGTTTGATTGCATGCATCGTCGCAGGTCGGTTGCTTTGTCGATTTTCTGTTGACAATACTTTTCTTGCTGCTGCAGGTTCGAACGCGTTGATCGTGTTTACCGGGTCGACATTCAAGCCTACCCGCACGAGTCTAGGTAGCATTGTTGTCTCCACCTTTGGCCCTTACGAGTGTCTTTGTTTTCATATTGAATTCATCGTGGGTTGGCTGCTTTAATTTGTTGATCTTCCTTTCTCCTATCCATTGAACTTAATTAAATTACTTCATATCCTTATATGCCTTCCCGTTTTGACGTGTTTCTTTCCCACACTTCAAATTTTGGACCACTTCTTGCATAAGTCAACTATTGTAGTGGGTATAGCAGAGTAGTGTAGTCATGCCTTCAATTGCTTAGCACTCTTGCATTCTATGTGTAATATTTGATGTTGTGGCACTTGTAAGTAATCTCACCCCGCTATGACTGGATTTTGCCGATTCGTTTCCTACTTCCATTGAATTTCTTAGTTTGATTGCACAATTACTGTGCCGCGATTCCATGCAATTACTAATTTTGTTGTTGGTCCTTGCAGTTCTAAGTTGCTCGACGGATTTTTTTGCTGGCTACGTGACTACGTCTTAAACGGTCGCACTTGACAATTTCAGGTAGTAATTTAAAATTGTAAATTCTTCTCGTACTTTTCTTTTACTATATATACGTACATATATGTATATGTAGATGTATATATTTTAGCCGAGTCGTCATGGAATGAACCCGTCCGAGTCAATGACTTCTTCGTAATGAGCCATAGCGGGAGCATACCGAGTTAAGGAGCCATGGAGGGAGCACTCGGAGTTGTCATGAGGTGAACCCGTTCGGGTCATCACGGCGCTCCGAAGGGAGAAGCGCCCGAGTTGTTACGAGGTGAACCCGTTTGGGTCATCACGACGCTCGCAAGGAGGAGAAGCGCCCGAGTTGTTACGAGGTGAACCCGTTCGGGTCATCACGATGCTCGCATGGAGGAGAAGCGTCCGAGTTGTTACGAGGTGAACCCGTTCGGGTCATCACGACGCTCGCAAGGATGAGAAGCGCCCGAGTTGTCATGAGGTGAACCCGTTCGGGTCATCACGACGCTCGCATGGAGGAGACGCGCCCGAGTTGTCACGAGGTGAACCCGTTCGGGTCATCACGATGCTCGCAAGGAGGAGAAGCGCCTGAGTTGTCATGAGGTGAACCCGTTCGGGTCATCACGACGCTCGCATGGAGGAGGCACGCGGAGCTGAGGAGCCACAGAGAGAGCACTCAGAGCTGAAGAGCCACGGAGGGAACACTCGGAGCTGAAGAGCCACAGAGGGAGCACTCGGAGCTGAGGAGCCACGGAGGGAACACTCGGAGCTGAGGAGCCACAGAGGGAGCACTCGGAGCTGTTATGAGGTGAACCTGTTCGAGTCATCACGACGCTTCTACGAAGGAAGGCTTTCTCGATGACTGGTGTGGACTGCTTTGAAGATACTCCAAGTTGCATCACTTCGTCCTACTTGAGTTGTCTTGAGGGGACCTGTTTGGACCATCATGACTTTCTAGTAGAGAAGCTCCGCTTGATGAAGAATTTTAAGAAGCGTCGTTCGGTGATGATTTTTGTGAAGCTCCATCCGTTTTTTTTTTGAAGCTTTGCTTGATGATGATTTTTTTTTCAGCCGTTCGCAGTTTACGCTCTTGCGGGCCAAGAGCAATTGTTTGTTATTTTGGAGGTGTGGCTGCACTCAAGCTACATGTTCACTCGAGCTGCCTACGTACTTGCTGTAGACACCAAAATTTTGTATATTTCGGTATCTATTTATGTCTAATATCTTTAGTATTTAGAGATAATTATCAATAAATATTGTGATAATATCTTAGGATACTAGAATATTCTTAACTTCCTCGCTAAGATACTAGGCTATAAATACGGGTCTTGTGTCTAGGTTTAGAGGAGGGCAGATGGAATAAGTCTCAAACGACCCCATCATCCTACTACCAAATTGTAGGTAAATGGAATAAGTCACAAAAAAAACTCCATCTTCCCCCTACGGAATTCAAGTCGATAAGACGTCCGTAGTAATATCAAAACCTGGCCTTCGAGATGGAATCAAGAGATCAACGAAAGTTGTAACGCTCAATCTTTCGATTATCAAATAAAACTCTTGTTCTTATATTATTTTGTATCTATTATTTTAATTATCGCAGGTTCGAAATTTTATGTTTTACAAATTGGTCTTATCGACTTAGATCCGTAGAGGAAGATGGAGTCTTTTTGGTGACTTATTCCATTTACCTACAATTTGGTAGTAGGATGATGGGGTCGTTTTGAGACTTATTCCATCTGACCTCCTCTAAACCTAGACACAAGACCCGTATTTATAGCCTAGTATCTTAGCGAGGAAGTTAAGAATATTCTAGTATCCTAAGATATTATCACAATATTTATTGATAATTATCTCTAAATACTAAAGATATTAGACATAAATAGATACCGAAATATACAAAATTTTGGTGTCTACAAATGCCCCCTCGAGACTTGTTGTAGAGACTTCGAAGTCGGTTGCAACTTTGTCTCGAAATTTGGTAGGAAGACTTAGAGGTCGATTTGTTTGCCCCCATGCCTTCTACAGATTTGGATCCTTCGAGATTGGAGATGAAGAGCGAAAATCTTCACGTCGGGTTCACAAATTTGTAACCACAAATTTTGTATCGCGATAATATAATAACAGGTACAAAATAATATGAGAACAAAAGTTTTATTTGATAATCAAAAGATTGAGCGTTACAACTTTCGTTGATCTCTTGATTCCATCTCGAAGGCTAGGGTTTTGATATTTCTACGGGGTCTTTATCGACTTAGATCCGTAGGGGAAGATGAGTCTTTTGTGACTTATTCCATTTACCTACATTGGTAGTAGGATGATGGGGTCGTGTTTTAGACTTATTCCATCTGACCTCCTCTAAACCTAGACACAAGACCCGTATTTATAGCCTAGTATCTTAGAGAGGAAGTTAAGAATATTATAGTATTCTAAGATATTATCACAATATTTATTGATAATTATCCCTAAATACTAAAGATATTAGACATATATAGATACCGAAATATATAAAATTTTGGTGTCTACACTTGCAGAACAGAATAATGTCTTACAAGATCAAGCCAACGTAGTTCGATAAGGGAATGGGTGGTTTGTTTGGTGGTGTGGCTGCACTCAAGCTACATGTTCACTCGAGCTGCCTACGTACTTGCAAGACATAAGAGATGTTTTACAAGATCAAGCCAACGTAGTTCATGGATGCATTTTTTGTAGGTTTTGTTTTGTTTTTTTTTTTTGGTTTTGTGTGTGTGTGTGTGTGTGTGCGTGTGCAATTTATCCTCTTGCTTAGGAGTTTTTATTGCAGTTTAGCCTCTTGCTCAGGGGTCTTCAGCGTGCAGATTTAAGAATAGTAGCGTTTCAGAAATTTCCCATTGATCGGGCCTACGCGCACACCATCTTCATCTACAACTTTGTATGCACCATTTGTGTAGACTTCTCGCACCACATATGGGCCATCCCACTTGGCAGTGAATTTTCCTACCGGTTTGTGAGAAGTAATGATCGGCCTTCGTACTGCAAGGACCAAGTCTCCTACTTGAAAGGAACGAGGGCGCACCTTTTTATTGAACGCTCGCGATAATCGAGCTTGGTAACATTGAAGCTTTTGTTGGGCTTGGAGCCTCTTTTCATCGAGAGCCTCTAGCTCTTCTAGACGCAACTTATCGTTTTCATCTTCTGTAAGTCCTTCCTGAATGGCTATGCACAACGATGGGATCTGCAACTCTAGTGGAAACACAGCTTCTACTCCATACACCAATGCATACGGGGTCGCTTGAGTTGGCGTTTTGTATGTAGTGCGATATGCCCATAAAGCTTCACCGATTCTTTCATGCCAGTCTCGTTTTGACTTTGCCACGACCTTCTTAGCAGATTACAGAGCGTCTTATTGAAGGCTTCGGCTAGACCATTTGCAGGAGCATTGTACATTGATGACTTGTATTGTTTGAACTTGAACTTCTCTGCTAGGCTTGTCACCAATTGGTTGGCAAATGGCTTTCCATTATCGGTTATGATGCGTTGTGGTACACCATACCTGTAGATGATTTGAGTTCGGATGAAGTCCACAACATTTTCTTTCTTCACTTCTCGTAATGTGACTAGTTCTGCCCATTTCGAGAAGTAATCAGTACCGGCGAGAATGTACTCATGCCCATTGGAAGCCTTCGGAGTGAGTGGTCCAAAAACATCAAGTCCCCAAGCTTCGAAAGGCCATGAACAGACGATAGGATGCAATGGCTCCGGCGGTTGATGTATGAAGTTTGCGTTGAATTGACACGCGCCACATTTTCTTGTGAAGTCTATGCAATCTTGTACCATGGAAGGCCAGTAGTATCCCATTCTTTTGACGCGATCGTAAAGTTTCGGACCTGACTGGTGAGCTTCGCATATGCCAGAGTGAGCTTCATGCATGGCTTCGGCGGACTCATCTTTTCCTAAGCATCTCAACCATTGTCCAAGAAAAGAGCGCCTGTAAAGTGTTCCTTTAAAGTGGATGAACTTTGGGGAACGTCGGCGTATCTCTACATTGTGCCTAGGATCGTCTGGCAACTTCTGATGGTCCAAGAAGTCGATGATGGGCTGACGCCAGTCATCTTCATCAATTGTGTAGACGTTGATCATGTTCGTCTCGTTCCTATTTTCTTCCTCCTCAAGCAGCGGTATTGCCCAACGATTACAGACTGGAACTTGCATTGATTCTTCTGCCCCCAGTGCCAATGTGGCTGCGAGGTTAGCAAGCGCGTCAGCTAACTTATTGGCACTTCTTGGTACATGACCAATGTTGACGGTGTCAAGTTGATTTAGCAGTCGGAGTGCTTGTTGATGGTATGGGACCAGATCCTCTTTTCGCACTTCATATTCATTGAGGACTTGACTGATCACGAGCTGCGAGTCTCCGTAGATGTCCATGTCCTGAATGCCTATCTCGAGCGCCATTTGGAGACCAAGTATGAGGGCCTGGTATTCAGCTACATTATTTGAGCATAGCTGAGTTAGTGAAAAGGAGCATGGCAAAACATGGTTTTGTGGAGATACAAACACCACTCCAGCCCCAGCTCCGTCTTGCCTTGCAGCACCATCGAAGTACATTTGCCATTCTGGTAGGACGTCCACGTAGAAGATCTCTTCCCCAGGAAGGTCGTCAGAAAGTTCCCACTCGGCTGGGACTGGATGGTTGGCGAAGAAGTCGGCGATGGCTTGCCCTTTCACAGCTTTTTGAGGCACGAAAACCAAGTCGTACTGTTTCAGCAATACTGCCCATTTTGCGAGTCTTCCTGACAATACTGGTCTTGAGAGTATGTATTTGATTGGATCTGCCTTGGACACCTCGTGTATAGTGTGTGCTTGTATATAGTGCCTCAGCTTTTGGATTGCAAACACCAGTACAAGACATATTTTCTCGATTGGAGAGTAATTCACTTCAGCTCCAACCAAAGTACGACTCAAGTAGTAGAGTGCCCGCTCTTTGCGGTCTTCAATTTCTTGAGCACACATTGCCCCCAGGGACCGTTCTTGTGCTGCGATGTATAAGATGAGCGGCTTCCCAGGAATAGGTGCCCCCAGCACAGGTGCACTGGCCAAGTATTTCTTTATGCTTTCGAAGGCATGTTGACATTTATCGTCCCACTCATATGGAGCATTCTTCTTCATCAAGTGGTTGAACGGCTGACAACGCCCTGCGAGGTTGGATATGAACCTTCTAATGTATGCGAGGCGTCCCTGCAATCCGCGTAATTCTTTCAATGTCTTAGGCACCGGCATTTCTCGAATCGCTCTGATTTTGGTCTGGTCGATCTCGATGCCTCGATGTCTGACAACGAATCCTAAGAATTTTCCTGAAGTGACACCAAATGCACACTTGAGTGTATTCATCTTCAGCTGACATTTTCTGAGTCTTTCGAAGACAGCTCGGAGGTCTTTAATGTGGTCTTGTCTTTTCTTTGATTTAACTACCACATCATCGACGTAGCATTCTATTGTTTTATGCAACATGTCATCGAAGTTTTTCTGCATTGCCTGTTGATATGTCGCGCCAGCATTCTTTAATCCGAAAGGCATGACTGTGTAACAGAATATTCCTTTCGGTGTTCGGAAAGCTGTGGCCTCTTGATCTTTCGGCGCCATGTGTATCTGGTTATACCCTGCAGTACAATCCACGAATGAGAGCGCTTCGTGCCCAGTAGTTGCATCAATCATTAATTCTGTGACCGGTAGAGGGAAGTCATCTTTTGGGCATGCGTCATTAAGATCTCTGAAGTCGACGCATACTCGCAATTGTCCATTCTTCTTCCTGACTGGAACCACATTAGCTATCCACGTAGGATACTTGACTTCGCGGATGAAACCAGCTTCGATGAGTTTGTTGACTTCCTTTTCAATTTCAGGGACAAGCTCACGCTGGAAGCGACGTTGGGGTTGCTTCTTAGGATTAACTCCCTTTTTGATTGCTCGACGATGCACTGCAATCTTTGGACTCAGTCCCGGCATTTCCTTGTAGCTCCAAGCAAAAACATCTTTGTACTCGAGCAACAATTTGTAGTACTCGTCTTCTTTCTCTTTGGTCAGCAGAGCACTCACATATATGGGGCGTGGGTCTTCAGAAGTCCCTAGGTTGAGTTCTTTTAACTCATCTACCGTTAATTGCCCCCCGTCTTCCAATGGTTCTGGCGCTTCATCTGCATCCACTTCTTGATTGTCATCTGGGATCTCCTCTACCGTTACATGATAAGAGGTTGCCACTTCTGAAGTCTTCGCCCTCTTGATGTTGCTCCCATTTGATGATGACGAATCGACATGCTCACTACCTTTTGAATGTCCAGTGAGAATCAAGACGCGACTCCTTACTTTGAGTGGTGTATGTTGCATGATATCCACTGCTTGCAAGCGCTTCATGCGGGAAGGTATTGCACTTTTTAAATCATCGTCTATTTTCACTTCCTCTTCAAGAGTTGAGCAACGACGACCTTCACCTCTATCCTTCTTGGGGACTCCTAGTCGGTTGAAAACTGTTTTTGTCTGGACGCCTAGGCGATGACGTGCTGGGTTCCGACAGATATTTCGTGGTCTAGAGTTTGGCAATACTTCTTCACCTCCATTTTGGTTGCCCAATATGTTGAACACAGAATGATTATTGGATGGAGAGCTCATCCTTCCTATCCTGTCAAACACAGAAGTCCGAGTTGTCTCCATGGGTGCACTTATCCTCTCGAAGATTGATGTGGGTGACGGCTCTATCATGCCCCCTGCCTTGCCGTCTTCGATCTCTTCCGCCGTGATATGTTGTGATGATGTAGTATCACTTCCTTTTCGGCTTCCAATCTTTACTGGTGGAGGAGGTTGATAGCTTACCCCAGGCTTGGCAACTCTACATACGCCTTCTTTTTCATATTGGTCTTGTTGTGCTTTACTAAGGCCATATGGTTTTGGAATTTCGTCGACAGCCGTCCCCATGGGATTTGGTTTTGAATAATCATAACCTGCTTTCTCTAACAATTTATGCGCATTGGGATTACAAAATTCGTCAAACTCTTTCAGCCTTTTGGTATCTTCAACTGCTCTGTCGAATCCCTTTAAAGGTGGTCCGACGATCTTGGTTTCTGATGAACTCGGCAGAGGTGTGGTGACCTTGGCTACCCATTTTTGCTTGAATGTTTGACTTGGTTTGTTTTTATCCCTAGATTCCGCCTTTGTTGGAGTACATTCTGCAAAAGGACTCTCCCCTTCTTTGCGACGAGACTTCGGGATGTATCGAAGGACAGGTGGTGCGGGCGTCAGTGACGCTTCTTGCATCTTGGGAATTACCACTGGACTGATGATCTTGACCACTTTGTTTTCTTTTAGTTCGTCTTTCTCTTCCTCAGTACGAACTGCAGCTGCATTCTTTTTGATGACGTTCTTCTCCAACCTGCTTCCAGCCACAGTTGAGGAGATGGTGGTTGGCATAAACTCGTTAGGCGTTGCGTCCTCATCGAAAACCTTAGCATCTGCGAAGAAGGTGTCAGCCTTGGAGAATGGTTTGGTGTCTCCATTTATTTTCCTTTCACCCCCTCGGTAGTACTTCAGACATTGATGAAGGGTTGAAGCGACAATGCCATTCTCATGCTTCCAGGGTCGTCCCAGCAGTAACCCATAGGATGTCTTCGCTTCGATCACATGGAACAACACGTCAGAAGAAAGGTCATCCATGGTAAGGTTTACACGGATCATCCCGACCACACGTTCTCCTGTCAAGTTGAAACCGTGAATAACTGTTCGACTGCTTGTAAGTTCCCCCACGGTGATGCCCAATTCTTTCATTGTAGCTTTCGGCATTATGTTGACTCCTGAGCCTCCATCTATCAAGATTCGCTTGACCTTTTTCCCCTTGATATAGCCGGACATGTAGAGCGGCCTATTATGAGGCTTAGATCCGAGGAGTAAGTCTTCATCCGAGAAAGTCAAGGCAGCGTTGCTGGAAAGACATTGACTTGATTGTTCTGGGGGTTCCACCACATCCTTCATCTTGCCGGCGTATAGCTCTGACTTCTCGAGTCCTTGGAGGATCAACTCGCGACTCTCTTTAGGAAGATGGAATATTTGTCTCCAACCCATATTTGCAGGAAGTCCATCTAGAGCCTTGACGATCTTCATCTCCTTTTGAGGCTGCGCCTGCTGTGAAGGTTCGGGCTCGACTACGTCACTTTTATCCACTTCTTCGTCGTGATCAGCAGGTGAGGCGGAGACGGTGTACACAGCCACTTCATCCAGGTAATCCTCTGGAAAGAATTCTTCAAGGGTAATGGGACTAAGTGGTTTTTGTTCTAGCAGATCTTCGGGTAAGACATGCGGCTTGACAACCGTTTTAGACTTCTTCTTCCCCTTGGATTTGCGAGGTTGTTGCTTTCTTGCCTGTTTTCGACGGCGGTGAACAGGCTTGACTATCTGTTTAGTTTGTTTCCTTGGCTTCTTGCGTGTCACCAAGGTCCATCCTTCGTCATCATGAGCATCTTCTTCATCCTGAAGACTTGCTTTCTTGATTTGTGACTCTGAAGGCGGCGGCAATGCTAGCCTCGAAATCCACAATGTCACGGGCTCGAGGGTCCCAAATTGTAGCATATGTACAGTCAATTCACCAGCTGCTTTTTTCGTCTCCTGTACTGGTTGCTCTCCGACTGCAGTAGTTTGGTTTGTCGCCACCGTTTCATCACTATCGAGGATTATCTTCCCATCCCTTGAAAGCTGCATGATTTTTTCTTTGAGCGTTATACACTTCTCGATAGGGTGACTTACCAGTCTGTGATAACGACAGTATTTAGGATCGTTTGTCTTGTCAGCTTGCTCGGGCCGCTTGAGCTCTGGCAGCTGTATGATCTTCTTCTCGAGTAGATCATCGAGCATCCCTGATAAGTCTAAATCAGGAAATGGGTACTTCTTAGCCTGTAGTTCTTTCAATGTAGGCCTATTCTTCCGGTAGTCATAGGAGAATGACTCATTCCGTTTTTCATCTTTTGGCTTGCCTGAGATCTTGACTGGTCCACTACCTGCGTCGACGGCCATTGTCTCTTTTGTTTTTGACCCCTTTTCGGTCTTCTTGAATTCCTTCTTTTCACCAGGTGGTTTAGAAGAAGAGGCTCGATTCTTGCCGCGCCCTTGTTTGATGGTGATTTCCATGTCATGTGCCCGAGTTGCTAAGTCTTGAAAGCTTCTTGGCTTAATCCCATGTAGAATGTACAGGAGATCCCAGTTCATGCCATTGATGCACATTTCGACCGCGGAAGCTTCACTCAGACGGTCTTTGCATTCCAGACTTAGCGCACGCCAGTGGTTGATGTAGTCAATGACCGGCTCCTCATCCCACTGCGAAGTATTTGTCAGTTCGCTCATACTAACGATGCGTCTGGTACTGTAGAATCGGTTCAGGAATTCGTCTTCCATCCGAGTCCAGCTGTCGATTGATTCCGCCTCTAAATCGATATACCAGTCAAAAGCGATTCCCTTGAGAGAGCGCACGAACTGCTTGACGAGGAGATCCTTATCAGTTCCCGCGTTGTTGCATGTCTCCACGAAGTGCGCGACATGCTGCTTTGGGTTGCCCTTCCCATCGAATAGCTGAAACTTCGGAGGTTGATATCCGGCAGGCATGCACAGGTCATCGATCCTTTTGGTGTAAGGCTTGATGTACCGTCCAGTGGGATTCTTTTCACCGAGTTGGGTCTTGATCGCATCAGCTATCAGACTCTGCAACTGCTCCGGGGTGTAAGCTCCAGTGTTTTTCTTTGGAGGTTTCTTGCCATCATCGTCATCATCCTTGTCACTGTCGCCCCCGTGGATGCTGTTCTTCTCAATGTCACTGTCATCGTGCACACTAGGAGCAGGCCTTTCGCGGAGCTTAATCACCTCCTTTTGAAGATCTTCGATCTTCTGGTTCTTCTCGTCATTCTCCCTTTGCATTTTTTCGATGAGTTTATTCAGATTCAGGAGTTGATCTTCAATACTGGAACCACTAGCCATCATCACCGAAGCGCTGATAGGAGTGGCGACCTCCTTCTTCATTGGCGACACCTTAGGTTTGCGCGGGGAGGCGGTGTTGCTCTTGGAGACTTCGTCCTTGCGAGAAGGAGAAGAGGCTGCAATCATGGCTTTGGCGGCGGCAGCAATTGAGGCAGCAGAGATTTTGCGCGGCCTGGTAGGGATGTGGGCAGCACGCAGGCTGGCGGCAGCAGCGTCAAGGGCAGCCTTTTTCGCCTTCGTCCTGGTGACCATGCCATCGGATTGCATAACAGCGCCAGAAGATTGCTGAAGAGCGTCCACGTAGGTCTTCCTGGGGGTGTTGGGAGTGTTGCTTTGGTTGGTAGACATCTTCTTGCAAAGATGTCTTGGTTGCTTTAGCGGTAGAGATGAGAGGTAGAGAGTTTCACGTCGGGTTCGCCAAAATTTGTAACCACAAATTTTGTATCGCAGCTAACTGAAATACAAAACAAGGAAAACAAATAAATTTTATTAATTATTTATCAAAAGTTCGTGTACAACCTCTAATGTATCCTTTGATTCTAACGCCGTTTAGGGAACACGTGTACGCGGTACACGTGAGAGATGCGTGCGTAGCTAACTTGTGTTGCCTTGCGCGCGTTGTAACTTGATATTCTTGAGAGGGTCGCGATGACTTGAATCTCCCTTGAATGTTTGAATTTGTCTTGGATCTTCTGAGCAGGCGGCGCGATTTATCGTGCTTATTGACTGCTTGCGACGAATTTGATGGAGAGCTTGTAGCGACTTTGTGTCCTGTTCTCTCTGGATACTTTGCTTCAGAATTCTCCAATTTTCCTCAAATGAATGAGAAGGCTCTATTTATAGGGTTTTGATTTACCCTTGGTGGACTTTAGTAGTCACAAGCCCATTTATGGGCTTATCAGTGACATTGGCCCAATTTATCTTCTTTTCGGGTTTAATGATCCAAATAAACCAATTTGTAATCCGGATCGACCCATATTTCATTTACTCGGGACAAAAGTAATTAAATCGAGTTAAAATTTCGTATTAACTCAAAATAATTAATTAATTTAATTTATTCGACACTTTATTAAATTTTTAGTGCCTACAAATTGGTTACAAATTGAACATGGTTACAAATTGCCTACATATTTCATTTACAAATTTTCATTAAATTTGTGGTTACAAATTGGTGAACCCGACGTGAAGATTTTCGCTCTTCATCTCCAATCTCGAAGGATCAAGATCTGTAGAAGTCATGGGGGCAAACAAAATCGACCTCAAGTCTTTCTACAAAGTTTCGAGACAAAGTTGCAACCGACTTCGAAGTCTCTACAACAAGTCTCGAGGGGGCATTTGTAGACACCAAAATTTTATATATTTTGGTATCTATTTATGTCTAATATCTTTAGTATTTAGGGATAATTATCAATAAATATTGTGATAATATCTTAGAATACTAGAATATTCTTAACTTTCTCTCTAAGATACTAGGCTATAAATACGGGTCTTGTGTCTAGGTTTAGAGGAGGTTAGATGGAATAAGTCTAAAACACGACCCCATCATCCTACTACCAATGTAGGTAAATGGAATAAGTCACAAAAGACTCATCTTCCCCTACGGATCTAAGTCGATAAAGACCCCGTAGAAATATCAAAACCCTAGCCTTCGAGATGGAATCAAGAGATCAACGAAAGTTGTAACGCTCAATCTTTTGATTATCAAATAAAACTTTTGTTCTCATATTATTTTGTATCTGTTATTATATTATCGCGATACAAAATTTGTGGTTACAAGTATATCTTTGTAAAAGTTAATGTAAATAGCTCATTTCAAAAATAAATTTTTTAGATAACTGATTTTTTTTCTCAAGGTTAATGACATCATATCTTAAAATTTATCTAATTATTTTCATAAAAAGAAGTTTTTTTTGTCAATTTCTTTAACATTAATGAAAATGAATAGTTTGCAAATTTATTAGTGAAATGTTCTTTTATTTCTCAATTTAAATTAGTGTATTTTTGAGGAAAATGTTAGTAACTGAGAGTAGTATATAGAGAATTTTCGGTGAGTTTTTACTATGTATCAGGATTTGTAAGAGCAATCGGAATATATATTCCATTTATAGTTACTAAATTTTATATCGATGTTAAGAATATGATCAGAAGGATATACAATAATAATCATAACTATTTTATATTCTATGTAAAATATTGTACGGGGTAGTGCAATCTCCTATTAACAAAAATAATGCAACTATTTGGTTAAAACGGAATACAATATGTTATACTTTTTTTAAAAAAAAAATTGATCATACATTCCATATTAAATATTGTATGTGATATCTTCCATTTAAAACATGCGATTTTCGTAATCAATGTAATCAATCAAATTTTCTTAATTACATACTTTCAGTGGTGTATAGCTTTATGTGTGATGTAGTGATATTTAAATCAGTAAGATGTTAGAGTGTAGTTGGAGAGGAGAAGGGTGACACACATGAGGTCAAGGGTTTGATTCGCACCTGGCTGACTGGCTCATTTGGTCTATTTTTTTTTATTTTTGTTGTGGATAGCTTTAGGCGGGAAAATATATAAGTTGAGTTATTTGGTTAGTGGAAAGGGGGATTTTAGACATTGTGCGGTGAATTGTAACATTGTGAAAATTTGATTATTTTCTTTTTTTTAGGAAATTGGTAGTGAATCCATTCGAATTTGTATGCACCGAGTTCTGATTGATGCACGAAATATGAATGTTTTTTTTCTTCATAGTAGGGAATCTCAGATGTTTATTTGTGCAACGGAAAGTCGTATTAGGGTTCCATCCATCATTTGTTTGCTTGATTTACATTTATCCTCACTAACGAATTATAGACAATTCATAATTTTGGTCATATTCATTGTTTGTGTTCACATGTATATCTATATACGGGGTATTATATTACTATTCCAATAATACCGTTATTAGTTTTAAATATTTTCACCTTTTGAGTAAACAGATAGAGTATTAACCCAAGCGTTCAAATATGTTAAGTTGTGGTTTCGTTCCTACATTAAACAGGGGTATTTTCGGGTTCATGATAGTCAAGTTGCAGGTAAGAAATGAAGGGTATTGTCCTATGAAAAAAATGGTGACACGGTATAAACAAGAAAAAAAAAACACATACCATAATAGTATGATACAAGTACATAATATAATACAAGTATATAATAACAATATTACGAGGTACGGAGTATTATTTCTTAACGTTGTAGTAGCAGTAGTAATAGTTGTAATTGCATTGATTTATCAATTTCATGCAGAACAAAGGTGTAAATATAATTGATAACATAACCAGACACTACGTTTTGAGTCATCCAAGTCGTCCTTTCGAATAATAGAAAAACAATCGTACTTACAACTTGAAGATATCTTAGTAATGTCTATAGTCAAGTTGTAGCTTATTGGATCTCTTATCAACGTCATAAGTCATTTCTAATTTTCTTTAATTAAATAATACGGAGTAATAAATTTGTTTAAATTAAATAAAATTTGTCTGTTTTATAATATCATTAAATAATACGGAGTAATAATTACCTAATTAATTATTGAACGAAAATCATTTCATAGTGGAGGTAATTAGGGGGTGATTTTCTAATACCACATTTTCTAATATCATAAAATGTCAAATAGTATGGAAAGTGAAACTCATTTAGTAATGACATAAGAGATTTTCACTGCAAGTTACAATTATAGCACAGACCTAATTTAATATTGTAAGTTACAATTATTTGTAAACCAATTAGGGTTGCATTTGATTGGTGATTGGTGAGATATACAAGCTTGGAATTCAAATTTAATGAAAAAAAAGTAGAAAATCATTTGAAACAAGAATAAGTAGATTAAAGAAAATTTTGAAAGAAATTTTTGGAAGAGATATGAAAATTGGTTAACGTTAGTTTTGGATTAAGGAGAAAAAGTAGTCGGGTAACGTAAGTTTGAATATGAAGGAGAGAGTCAGACATTAATAAGAGGAATTAATTAAGAGAGTAATTATAAGTATGAAATTAAGGAAAAATAGAGTGCGATTAATTAGGGGAGTAATTAATACTCCATATTAGTTGGAAATAAGAAATGATTTAGTAAAGTAGGTCAAAATTGATGGTGTAATTGTCTAACTAATAATACCTTAATTAATGTTATAACAATCTAATACGGAGTAATTTTTATTTACTGAATTCCAATATTAGCATTATATTTTTCTCCACAAGATACAAAGTCGGAGTTGATTAATACTCCGTAAAAATAAACTTCAACCAAAAAAGTAGTACGGAGTATTACGAATTTAAGATCTATTTTCTCTCATCCATTCAATTCTTTACATTGGACCGCTTTTGTGAGGAAATATGGTCGACCTAGGTGAAAAATTGAATGAATGGGAGAGAGTATACTACACAGTAGTTCATTTTTTTTCGTGGTTAAATATAAAACCTTTTATTTGGATTTTTTGAGATTTTTTTTTGGATTTCTTACATGGTGTTGTTATCTTTCAACACAAATGAAATAATCATATGAAGTAGACTGCTGCTATGTACCGTAATAGTTATTGATTTCACGAGCATAAGCTCGATATTATGCATTTAACTAATACAGTCCGTGTTACATGTCTACTTTGGATTTTCAAGTAAAATTCTTATACATCATTGTTATAATTAATGAGCGATGATATTTCCTTAAAACAACCCCGTGATTTTATCACGGGGTTTATACTAGTTAGTAGGGGTGTTCACCGGTCCAAACCCGGACCGGACCGGACCGGTTTGACCCGCGGACCGGAAACCCAAAAAACCCAAACCCGCGGACCGGACCGGTTAACAAAGAAACCCGGACCGGACCGGACCCTCTTAAGACCGGACCGGACCGGACCGTAAAAATACACTAAATTTGATATTTTTTTAAGTGTGGACCGGACCGGACCGGACCGGGGACCGGTTACCAACTTTTTTGGGACCCGGAGACCGGACCGGTACGTGCCTCGGTCTGGACCGACCCGGACCTTACGATCCGGTCCGGTCCGGGTCAATTTTTGAACACCCCTACTAGTTAGGATATAATATCTTTCCAATATTTTTATCTTATTTTTATCTTTGTAATATAGTTAAGTTGTACTACTTGCTTTTCTTATCTCTGTAACTTAGGCATCTAAATATTCTCTGTAATATTTTATTGTGGCTACATCTCTGTAACCCTAGTCTTCTGTACTGTTTAAATACGTTGTACATGATTCAATATAATTTAAGCTTTCACAAATACAATTTCTATATGGTATCAAAGCATTGATCTAAAAATTTAGTAACAACCCTAGGCCTCACTCCGTACCACTCTCGTTCAAAATCGTCATCATGTCAGCCGCCACCGGCACTCTCCCTAACCCGAATGACCCAAATTCTCCCTTCCTTGTTGTTAATCTCTCCTTCGTCACAAAACTTCACCCGAAAAACTATCAAAACTGGCGTACCCAGGTCAATGATATACTCATTGGTTTCGACCTCCTGAAATTTGTCGATGGAACCCATCCGGCCCCCGCCAAGACTGTCACAACCGAAGCTGAAGGTAAGGAACCCGGTAAGGAAAAAACCAACCCCGCTTGCTCCACTTGGTTTAGGCAAGACCACCTCATTAAAGGGGCTCTTCTTATCACCCTCGAACCTGATGTCACATCCCATGTCCGTACTGCCGCAACATCTCAAGAAGTCTGGAGTGTCCTTCACAAAATATATGCTAACCCGTCCCGGGGACACCGTTTCCAACTCAAAACCCGCCTTGACAGCATTACCAAAGGCGATAAAACTATATCTGAATATATCACCGCTATCACAACCTGTGTCAATGACCTAGCTCTCCTAGGTAAACCTGTTGACACGGAGGACGTTGTTGACAAAATCCTCCGTGGACTCCCTTACAAACCCTACCAAGCTGTCATTGAAGGTGTTCGTGCCCGAGATGACCCTATAAGCATTGATGCCCTTCATGAGAAACTTCTCCATCAAGAACTCAACATCTCTTATAACCCCGAGTCACCCGACACCACCTTTCCTGCCACTGCCCTAACGGCATCTTACCGCCCTACCCAACCTCGTCCCCCTACCATCTTCACCCCCAAACCATCCGCTGCCATACTCCCCAACCCGTCTCCTAACCCATCCAACCAAGCCTCTCAAAATTCGACCCAATTTAAGGGTCGTTGCCAATATTGTGGGTACCGTGGTCATTATTTATACAGTCCCTGTCGTAAGTTTGCCCGAGATTTCCCCAATCTCGCCCTACCACCCCGCCCTGCTACCCGGCCTTATCAGGCCAACACAGCCACGACCGCTACTACCTCCACCCAACCATCATGGCTCCTCGATAGTGGTGCTAGTCACCACGTAACCAACGACCTTCACAACCTCTCCCTTCACGCTCCATATGACGGGACCGATGACCTCATTATTGGTGATGGATCGACTCTACCCATATCTCACTTAGGTTCTTGCTCTCTTACTGTTTCTCCCTCTCTTACTCTCATTCTTACGCGTGTTCTTTATGTTCCTTCTATTTCCCGAAATATTTTATCTATCTCTCGTCTATGCACTGACAATAATCTTACTGTTAAATTCTCTCCGTCTTCTTTTTCTCTTAAGGTGCCATCCAAGACCGTCCCAGTTCTTCACGGTCCTCTTGACTCCGGTGTTTATCATTGGACTCCGCCTCACGCCTTTCCTACAATTATCTCGGATACCCTCGATTGGCATCATCGTCTAGGGCATCTCTCTGTAGCTATTACTAATAAGTTATTTCGTATGTTAGATTTAAAATTATCCCCGTTCTCTCAATGTAATTCTTGTGACACTAGTAAAAGTCACAAATTACCATTTAATAATACATCGCTTTCCTCCTTCGCTCCGCTTGATTTAATATTCTCTGACTTATGGATCTCTCCGATCCCATCCATTGACAATTTTAAGTACTATATAATTTTTGTTGACCACTTTACTCACTATATTTGGCTATACCCCCTCAAATTAAAATCTGACACATCTGCTGTTTTCTCTCGCTTTAAGGCTCTTGTCGAAAAATACTTCAATCGTCCAATTCTTCGTTTCTACTCCGATAACGGTGGAGAATATGTTACACTCACACCCTATATAACTTTTGAAGGTATCTCTCATCTTACATATCTTCCTCACACTCCCGAGCACAATGGGTTTGCGGAGCGTAGACACCGTCACATAGTTGAAATGGGCCTCGCCCTCCTCTTCCACGCTAAATTACCCCCCACTTTTTGGTCGTACGCTTTCACCATGGCTGCATATCTTATCAACCGTCTACCCACTCCGTCTCTTAACAATCACTCTCCGTTCGTTTCTCTTTTCAACACCGAACCAAATTATTCCAAGTTACGGAGGTTTGGTTGTTTATGTTACCCTTGGCTTCGTCCTTACTCCTCTAACAAACTTTCTCCTCGTTCTATTCCATGTTTATTTATTGGCTACTCGGCCTCTCAAAGTGCCTATCACTGTCTCGATCCAGTCACCAATCGTGTTTACACGTCCCGTCATGTGAAGTTCGTTGAAACAGTCTTCCCGTCCTACAAAAATAACATACCAACCGCTCCGTATGATCCAGAAAAATGGTGTTCATTAGAACTAACCCTCTTAAACCCTACCCCACCCCTTCCTACGTCCAATCCTCCAAATCCACCTAACTTGCCAAACCCTACCCCACCTCCCATTATCCCTGTTACCCCAACTCCATCCCCTATTATTAACCCCCACTGCTACTTTAACCCCTGTTTCCCCTGTTTCTTCTTCCACACCCCACGCTTATGTTGCCCCTCTCCCTCCTCCTCCTTCTCCTCCTCCCCGAACCATTATTACCCGACTCTCTAACAAAATAACCAAACCTAATCCCAAATATGTCCATACCGCTACTATCTCATCCTTACCATCTGCAATAAAACAAGCTCTATTAGACCAAAGATGGCGCGAAGCCATGGATACTGAGATTAATGCTCTTATCCGAAATAAAACTTGGACTCTTGTCCCCCGGGAACCTCACCGTAACGTTATCGGTTGTAAATGGGTCTATCGTATCAAATACAATCCGGATAATTCCATTGACAAGTTTAAGGCTCGACTCGTCGCCAAAGGGTTTCATCAACGACCAAGTATTGATTACTCTGAAACTTTTAGTCCTGTTGTTAAACCTACCACTATTCGTGTTCTTCTGTCCATTGGGGTTTCTCAAAGTTGGCCACTCCGTCAACTCGATGTCAATAACGCCTTTCTCCAAGGTCATTTATCTGAGTCCGTCGATATGACGCAACCCGCCGGGTTCTCGGACCCATCTTGTCCCTCTCATATTTGTTGTCTGTCAAGGGCCATTTACGGTCTTAAACAGGCTCCCCGAGCCTGGTATACCGAGTTGAAGACTTATCTCGTGTCTGTTGATTTTCGTGGGTCCTTCTCCGACCCATCTCTCTTTGTCAAGTCCGGCTCCACCCCCTTATACCTTCTAGTTTACGTCGACGATATAATCGTCACTGGCACGAGTCCGTCTATTGTCCAGTCATTTATCGAGTCTCTTGCGACCCGGTTCTCCATCAAGGACCTCGGTCCACTTTCTTACTTTCTTGGAGTCGAAGTTAGTCCTACGTCCTACGGTCTCCACTTAGGTCAATCAAAGTATATTCGAGATCTTCTCGATAAATACGCCATGTCCGAGTCGTCCCCGTGTCCTACACCTCTCACTCCGGATTTTCACCTTGACCATGAAACCGGTGATCCTCTAGCGGACGTCACGCTCTATCGGGCTATCCTCGGGAGTCTACAGTACCTCTCGCTCACTCGTCTCGACGTCTCGTTTGCTGTAAATCGTCTTGCACAATTTGTCCAGTCCCCTCAGTCCTCACATTGGCAGACCTTAAAACGTCTGCTCCGTTATTTAAATGGCACCTCATCCCATGGTTTGCCCATTTTTCGCGACAAATCTTCTCGTCTACATGCGTTCAGTGATGCGTCCTGGGTGGGTGACAAACGAGACTACGTCTCCACAACTGGTTACATTATTTATCTCGGCCGTAATGCCGTCTCTTGGTCGTCCAAGAAATAGAAAGGGGTCACTCTTTTTACAACTGAAGCTGAGTACCGTGCTGTTGCTGCTACAGCGGCCGGCGTTGCTTGGCTTACCTCTCTTCTAAGTGAGCTCGGTGTTACCACCACTCCCACTCCAGTCATTTACTGTGATAATCTTAGTACCACGTCCTATGCTGCTAATCCTGTGTTCCACTCTCGTATGAAGCATATTGCTCTGTCTTATTACTTCGTTCGTGAGCGGGTTTAATCTGGCACTCTCCAAGTGCAACATATATCAGGTGATGATCAGATTGCCGATGTGTTAACAAAACCGCTTGGCCGACCGCTTTCCGAGCGTCTACTTTCCAATATTGGCCTTGCTCCTGGCTAGTCAATCTTGCGGGAGCATATTAGGATATAATATCTTTCCAATAATTTTATTTTATTGTTATCTTTGTAATATAGTTAAGTTTACTACTTGCTTTTCTTATCTCTGTAACTTAGGCATCTAAATATTCTCTGTAATATTTTATTGTGGCTACATCTTTGTAACCCTAGTCTTCTGTACTGTTTAAATACGTTGTACATGATTCAATATAATTTAAGCTTTCACAAATACAATTTCTATACTTAACACCCCAGCCTCTAAGCTTAACGATCAATCCAAAAAAAATAATTCAACGAAAAACGTATTTAGTTGATGTCAGGGAGGAGTTAATGACTTAGGGCTTGTTTGGTTACTCATCCAATTACCGGAAAGTGCAAGATCCCATGAATTGCATTTTCAGGGAGTTGTTTGGTTGCTCATTTCATGGGAACTAGTACTACCCATATCGATAGGATTATGCTATGAAAGCGGGTTCATCGGTGATATAATACGCTCGAACCAAGACCAGCAATGAGCTGGAGACATTAAACACATCATTTAAGGGTACTCACTATAACCAAACCTAATTGAGAGGTTCATTCAATCATCATGAACCCTAATTAATTATAAGTTAATGAATGAATAGTCCTCGTGTTTTTTCGACTAAAGTAGACTGAATTGAAAGAGATAAGCTGAAAAGAACAGGATCTTAGTAGTTACGACGAGTAGTGTTTACTGTTTAGTGATGTTTGCCACCCCACATGCTTAGCTTTGAAGATTCAGAATGGTTAATGCAATCATCAATTATAGAGTATACAACCATGTAATTCTAAGCAACCTAACCTAAAGTATGATTATATGATGAAACGGTTGACCCGACCTCACCTGGTTGACCCGTTTATCAGGTCAATTTGGTAAAAAGGGTCAGCAACGGGTGAAGTGCATGCAAAAATTGTTTCAGGGTTTCGACAGGGTAGACAGTTAATGCTAATAGCAAAGAGTGTCAATGCTCTACAACAGTTTTGACTCTAACTGCAATGGGTGAGTGATACACACATGGGTGGTCCAGTTTCATACCAAAACCAAAAACAACATTTTCCGAATACATCATTGTCAACCCTGTTCCCGACCTTCTGTCGTTGGCAAGTGTGCGAGCAAAGCCACAGATTAAAATATCTAGCAACTACTGTTGCTCAAAGTTGTATTCAGGGTCCGCACAGAGAAAATAGCATCACGACATCAACAGCAGCTTCATTAACTGTAACACTGTAACAGCAATGTACTGTACTACTGTATAAGACTGAAATTCAGAGAGCGGAATGAGAAGAAGAAGAAGAAGAAGAAGAAGAAGAGGAAAAAACTTTATTCCTTGTCAGTCAAAGAGCGAAAGTAATCTCACTTACATAATCACAGTTGCCTAAATAAAAATGCACACGGAGAGAAAGAATGGGGGACGACGAAGGCCTAGCAATGGTAAAAACATACTGTTTTGGTAAAAAAAATTACCGGATTATCGTTTTTTAGTAGCGGGTTAAAGTGATCGGCTTATAACTATGAATTAACAATATTGCGACGATACTGGTAAACGAAGAACAAAGAACGATAAAAAAGGAAAAGAAAATGACACAAGACATTTTGGTGACGCGGAAACCCGATGTGGGAAAAACCGCGGGGGGAGTCGGAATCCCGTCAATATTCCACTACGACCAAAAGAATGACGAAAATAATATCGAGAGTACAAGTATTTATACTTTATAATAATAAACTATGGAGTACTACGGAGTATTATATTGCTTTTAATGCTGTAGCTTGGTGGTAGTGTATTAAGAATTTGTCCCCCCCTTTTCTCTTTGGTCTTCTCTATTTATAAGCCCCTTTCCTCTTAGGGTTTTGTGTGCTAACCTCCTGCCTACCTCTCCTTGATTCTTTCCTATTTTTCAGGGAGAGTCCCCTAGGTTTAGGATCTATCTTTGACTCTTTCTTCTGGTGTATTGGACTGATGCTTCTCAACGGGCCGCTACTTTCTAATGGGCCGACTGGTGTTGCAGCGATCTAAATGACCCATTGCCGCGGCCTTATGTTGTTTTTGGATTCCGACTAGCCTAACGATTTTTTTAGTTGTATTGACTTTTCCCTTCCAACTTTCAACTATCGACTCTCGTATTTTGACCTTTCAATCTTTGACCTTTGACCTTTTGACCTTTCGACCTTTTGACCTTTCGACCTTTGACCATTGACCTTTTGACCTTCATTTGACCTTCCATTTGTAATATGCCACGTCGTGCTTTGAGGATGCAGATTTTTACCCCAAACAAATGCCCCCAAATTTCCGACTAAGCTCATCTTAGGCGGGAATTTCCGTTCGCCTGGATTGTAGATGGTTTACGTGATGATTGATTCTTTGACTCGACTATTCGTCCTAGACCTGGAGCAGAGGACATTTTGCAATTTGCTCTATCCTTCCACAGGTGATCCTTCCTCTCTTCCCACAGAAGAAGAAGAGTCTGGTGGGAACGGGTCTTTGGGCAAGATACGTTCATGCTTGACTAGGTTTACCTGACCTCAGATCTTCATGGTACTCATTTTCGCTTGCTTCCTCCTTCAGGATCCGCTAAGCCTCGTGTGACCCCAGAGCAAGTTGTGGCCGCTAAAGGACAAGCCGTTGCTACTAGGGTGGCCTCCAGGTGAAAAGTTGGTTCTGCTTCTGCTGGCTTTGCTGGTTCTAGGAGAAGGCGTAACTCGTCCCCTCTCCCAGAAATTCCCCTGCAGAGAGTGAACCTCCAGTGGTGGACCTTTCCGATCTTCACTCTTATTCTGCCCCCAGATCCGTTGATGATGTCGTTCCTGCTGGAGTGGCACTCAAATTTCCTGAAGGCTTCGGTATATCCAACCCTGCAGAGGACATGGCTCTTCTGAACCAGATGCTACTTCCTTGTCCTAGGTCTGCGCTAAAAGAAGTTCTCTGAAGGAGTTGGACTTGGTTCGCGGATTGTTGGCGGAGGAATCTGGATGCTCTTTCTGATGTGGAGGCGGAGGATCTGAAGGAGTCTGTTGATTTTCCCATTGCTGACCAAGAGGCTGATGGGCAAGAGAATGTGGACCATGAGGATGTCGCTGATGATCCTGGGAGAGGTTCTGTTGCTGTTCATCAGAGACCCAGGTTCCTGCAGGAGGATCTGCTACAGTTCCGCCTCCACCAGAGGAGAGTGTCCAGGATGTGGACCAAGTTCTGCTGGAGTGATGTTACTCCTCTTTTGGTGTGCTCTGTTTTTGGCTTGTAAATCCTGCGTGGCATGAACTTCTGATTTGTTAGTGTTTGCAAAAAATTCTGTAATGACTTCGCCTTTGCTTAGGGGAGCGAAGTGTGTTAGTATTTTGTGGCACTTCGTGCCTTGACTTTCGTTGTGTGAAATCGAAGTAGCTTTCGTAATGTCGTTTTTTCGATGTGCGGCTGTATGTTATGCCTGAATTTGGTCGTAATTGTTTGCTTTTGATTGTAATTGTTTGCTTTTGATCGTAATCATTTGTTGTAGTTTTGTCTTACTACCTTCTGTTGTATGCATGCCTTATGTTTGTATGGTCGACCTTTGATATAGTGGTGGCCTGGGATTTAGTTCGCCCACTCAGTCGGAGGTGCCACGCTTTGCGCGGGTGCTAAGTGGCGCGGGAGACTGTAATGTCCCGGTTGTAGGCACTTAGTCACAGACGCACGCCTTCTGTAGAAATTATACACTCCACCAGATTGGTCACCAGTTTTGGTTGAGAAAGCTGACGAAAGATGGTAAAGATGCAATGTTTGAAGGTATATGCGGGAGGAAATCAAACTTTTGAAAATATGTGAAGGAAGAAAATCCAATTTTGAAGACATGTGAAAAGAAAATCGAATTTCGAAAACATATTAAATCTTGAAAACATATGAAAAGAAAATTAAATTTTGAAGACGTATGAAAAGAAAATTGAATCTCGAAAACATATTAAATCTTGAAAACATATGAAAAGAAAATTAATTCATGAAGACATGAAAATAAAATTAATTCTTGAAGATATATGAAAATTAAATCTTGAAGATATATGAAAAACAAATTAAATCTCGATGTTCTATATTTTCAAGACTAGAAAAATGGATAGAAGGATAAAGTAGAGTTAAAACAACAAGAAAACCTGGGTTCTGGTGGAGGTGTATCTGGCAGACTAGATGCCATGTTTCTGGCGGCATTGGCCTGTGTTTCTGGCGACTTTGGCCCATTTAGAAGAAATACTTCTTCAAGTGTACTATATTCTAGGGTTTCTGGATGGTTTCTCCTTCCATGATCATAAGTCGGTAGGCTCCATTCCCAACTACTTTCTCCACCTGACAGGGTCCTTCCCAATTGTAGGAGAATTTCCCTGTCTGCTGATTTATGATGTTTTGGAAGACTTTCCTGAGAACTAGGTCTCCTTCCTGCAGGACTCTGATTCTGGCATTCTTGTTGTAGCTCGTGGCGACTGTCTGCCTGTTGGAGGCCATCTTGATTTGGGCATCAGTTTTGAGTTCGTCTATGGTATCCAAGTTGTTCGCCATTTCCACCTGGTTCTTTTCTTTTGACATGGGTAGGCACTCTTACTTTTGAAGGAATGACCGCCTCAGCACCAAAGACCAAGCTGAAAAGGTGTCTGTCCTGTAGCCACCTTGGTTGTGCTTCTGTCAGACCATAGCTCCAAGGGGAGTTCTTCTGCCCATCTGCCCCCTGCCTCCTCCAGCCTTCTTTTCAGGTTGTCTATCACAATTTTGTTGCTAGACTCCGCCTGACCATTAGGCTGAGGATTTTGGGGGTAGACTTGCTTAGTGTGATGGTTCCACCTGGCGCAGTAGGCCTCCATCTTGTTGCCAATAAACTGGGATCCGTTGTCGCAGATGATCTCTGAATTGAAGGAATGCCAAACCTGCAGATAATGTTACGTTTTATGAAGGAAATAACCTGTTTTTCAGTCACCTGAGGGAATGCTTCTGCTTCTATCCACTTGGAGAAGTAGTCTGTCATGGCCAACATAAAGACTTTGTTTCCTGGAGCTCTTGGTAACTTGCCAAAAATATCCATCCCCCACTTCATGAAGGGCCAGGGCGAAATTATTGGGTGCAACGGCTCTGCTGGCTGGTGATTGATTGGTGCATGTTTCTGGCAGGCATCACACTTCTTAACATATTCCCTCGCGTCCTTGCGTATTGTCGGCCAGTAGTAACCTTGGCGGAGTGCTTTGTTGGATAGACTCTTGCCCCCTGCATGATTTCCACACTCACCACTGTGGAGATCATGCATAACCACCTCTGCCTCCTGCTGACTTAGGCACCTCAAGTATGGTCCAGCGGCTGATCTTTTGAACATGACACCATCAATGAGGGTGTACCTGGACGCTTTCAACCTAAAACTTCGGGCTTCCTTCTTGTCTGCTGGCAGGATATCATTTTGCAGCCATTCTTGGTAGGGTTTTCTCCAGTCTGGGATTCTTTCTTGTTCTGCTGAGGTGCTGCAGACTACTGCCTTCTGCAGCCACTGTAATCCCTGGTCTGGTGAATTGTCCTCCTGACTCAGCATCTGGCGTTCCTGTTTGCCTATCCAAACTGCTAGCTCCAGTACATGGACAATGGGTATGGTGGAAAATACGCCTGGTTTGAAGGTTGCCCCCGGGGTGGCTAGGGCGAAATTATTGGGAATCTTGTTGATCCAATCTGTTTCCACGTTCTGGTCCCTAGGGACTTGGTTGATTGAGAAGGCTACGAACCTAAGGGAGAGCTCCTTTGCCACTTCAAGGTAAGACGCTATCTTGGAGTCCTTAGCTGCATACGAACCATTCATGTGGTTGACTATTAGCTAGGAATCGCTGTATGCCTCTAGGCGCTTGATTTTGAGGTCTAGAGCCAGCTGCCTCGTTGTTTGTTGTTCGGAACTAGCACTGTACTGCTTGGACTATGAGATCCCCCTGAGGAGACTTCAGAACTAATTCTGCTCCAGATCCTCGCATGTTGGAGGCGCCATCTACATTTAGCTTCCACACCTGTTCGCCTTTGTCCTCCTCAAGGAGGTGGATGTCTTTCTCTGCCTGGGTCTGCAGTGCTGGGCTGAAGTCGGATACGAAGTCTGCTAACGCCTGGGACTTTATCGCTGTTCTGGGGACAAATTTCAGATCGAAGCCGCTCAAGTGTATAGACCACTTGGCCATTCTCCCTGATAACTCAGGTTTTCTCATAATAGTTTTCAGCGGGTAATTTGTTATTACGGAAATAGCATGCGATTCAAAATAAGGTCGAAGTTTATAAGATGCTGTAACAAGTGCAAGTACGAGTTTCTCAAGGGATGCGTACCTGGTCTCTGTAGGAAGCAGAGACTTACTAACATAATATACTGGGCATTGTGCTCCTTCGTGCTCACGTACTAATACCGCTCTGACTGCTACCTCGGTTACTGATAAATACAGGAACAGTGGTTCTCCAGGTTTTGGTTTTGACAGCAAAGGTGGAGTGCTGAGGTAATTCTTCAGGTCACTGAACGCCTTTTCGTGCTCTGCTGAAGGCTGTCTTCTCCTGGTCTGCTGGATGCATCTTGATCTGGTTGTATCCACCTCCACTTGCCATTCTTCTTTGGGACCACCACCACGTTAGACGGCCACTCTGGATACTTTACCTCCCTGATTTTTCCAGCAGCCAGCAGGTTGTCTACCTCCTGATTTATGACTTGATTTCTCTCTGGGACAAATTTCCTTCTCTTCTGCTGGACTGGTTTGTAGCTTGGGTCCACGCTTAGCCTGCTTGGATCTATACCTACCATATCATCATGCGACCAAGTAAAACAATCCACGTTAGTTTTTAATAATTCAATGAGGTTTTGGCGGATATTTCCTGTGCATTCTGATCCGATTAACATTTTTCGCTCTGGATGTTGCTTGTCCAAGTTGACTTCATCCAGCAACGCCTGAGGTGGCTCTACGTACTCCTGCAGAGGCAGATGAAGGCTCTTTAATTGCTATGCTGGAGGACTTGCAGTTTTCTTGAGGGCCACCTTATAGCAGTCTTTCGCCTCCTCCTGATCTCCACTGATCTTCTGCACTCTCCAGGGTGTAGGGAACTTCAGGCATTGGTGGTTGACTGGCACAAAGAAGGTCATGGCTGGTGGCACAAAGCCCTTGGGTACAGCTACACAAGCTAGGTCGTCGGTGAAGGGCGAATCTGCGTAGCTGTCTCTGGTTGCTCTTCCCAGGGGACGCGGCATCCCAGGAATCTTGTCGATCAAGTCCCTCAGCTCCTGGTACTGCTGATCCACTACGTTTACCTGATCCTGCAAGAGGGTCAGAGACAGGTGGAAAGAAGCCAAAGGGTGTACCTCCCGACCATGCTCCTCCAGGGTACTGGTGGTTATGAGGGTTAGGCAACAGTGTCGCGTTGATTGTGGACCCAGATTGCCACTCTGCTGCTTGCTGGAATGGGACTCCTGCTGCCCAGACTCCTCCAGGATACGGGTTGCTGACTTGGACCGTCATGCTGGTTAGAGCTCCTGGTTGCCATCCTGACATCTGCTGGGTGGGAGTGGCTGCTGACCATTCTCCTCCAAGGATTCCTGCTGGCAAGACTCCTCCAGAGTACAGACTGCTGACTTGGGTTGCCATGTTGGTTAGAGCTCCTTGCTGCCATCCTGATATCTGCTGGATAGGGGTGGCTGCTGACCATTCTCCTCCAAGGATTTCTGCTGGCAAGACTCCTCCAGAGTACAGACTGCTGACTTGGGTTGCCATGCTGGTTAGAGCTCCTGGCTGCCATCCTGATATCTGCTGGATAGGGGTGGCTGCTGACCATGCTCCTCCAAGAATTCCTGCTGACAAGGCTCCTCCAGATGGCTGATTGGTGGACAAGGCGAGTACTCCTGGTTGAGTTGCAGATTGTCATCCTGGTGTCTGGAGGATAAGGATACCTGCGAGGGACAGTAAGTTAGTTTCCCGACTTTCGATGTTAGAGAGAATGTTACCTGCGATTTGGGGTCCGCTGGGCGTGCGATCATAGGACAGACAACCTAACCCCTGGGGTTCGATGATTTTGCCAGGTGGAGCCAACCCTAGTTCCAGCCTGGTGACTAGTCCTGAGGGAATTGCTCTGGTGGATCTCCTGCTGGTGTCTGGTTCTCTGCGGACGCTGGCTTCTCCTTCAGGTATCAGGGGCAGCATTCCTGGTGATAGCTGGAATGGTGTGGCTGGAGGTTTGATCACTGTTGAGATCTGGGCCTTGAGGTTCTGGGGGTGGTCCTTCTCCAGTGGGCTGAGTTGACGCTTCCAGGCTGCTGGAGGGACTTTGGCTGGATCCGAACATGACGATATGCAAGTCGTTTACTGCTGGTTTTGGCCATAGGAAATGATCACTTTTCCCCACAGACGGCGCCAATTTGTTTTGGTAAATTTTTTACCGGATTATCGTTTTTTAGTAGCGGGTTAAAGTGATCGGCCTATAACTACGAATTAACAATATTGCGACGATACTGGTAAACGAAGAACAAAGAACGATAAAAAAGGAAAAGAAAATGACACAAGACATTTTGGTGACGCGGAAACCCGATGTGGGAAAAACCGCGGGGGGAGTCGGAATCCCGCCAATATTCTACTACGACCAAAAGAATGACGAAAATAATATCGAGAGTACAAGTATTTATACTTTATAATAATAAACTATGGAGTACTACGGAGTATTGTATTGCTTTTAGTGCTCTAGCTTGGTGGTAGTGTATTAAGAATGTGTCCCCCCCTTTTCTCTTTGGTCGTCTCTATTTATAAGCCCCTTTCCTCTTAGGGTTTTGTGTGCTAACCTCCTGCCTACCTCTCCCTGATTCTTTCCTATTTTTCAGGGAGAGTCCCCTAGATTTAGGATCTATCTTTGACTCTTTCTTCTGGTGTATTGGACTGATGCTTCTCAACGGGCCACTACTTTCTAATGGGCCGACTGGTGTTGCAGCGATCTAAATGACCCATTGCCGCGGCCTTATGTTGTTTTTGGATTTCGACTAGCCTAACAATTTTTTTAGTTGTATTGACTTTTGCCTTCCGACTTTCAACTATCGACTCTCGTCTTTTGACCTTTCAATCTTTGACCTTTGACCTTTTGACCTTTCGACCTTTTGACCTTCCGACCTTTGACCATGGACCTTTTGACCTTCATTTGACCTTCCATTTGTAATATGCCACGTCGTGCTTTGAGGATGCAGATTTTTACCCCAAACACATACTACGGAGTACTATCTACACCAATTAACTTCTGTATCGCTAATCGACGAACCAGAAACTGTTCAGCAAAGTAATTAATGATTATAAGACGGAAATCACGACGCAGCACAAAACCCACAAAAAAGAGAGTAAAGGGAGGTTGTACAATGAAAGAGCATACTTGTCTTAATAATTTATTTATTTTGGTGCAAATACTTGTCTTAATAAATAATGCTACAAAATTCTACAGTAGCAAATTTATGAGGAGATACATTGAATTAAATTACAGTTTAGTTTATTTTCTCAATTATGAAGACCAGAAAAGATGGAAACACATGTGTTTAGGCAATCCTGGCTGATCCAATAAATTATCAGCCTTTATGTCTAGAATACCGGACAACGAACTCTCGACTCGGAAATCTTCTAACTGATCCAACCAACATCGACTACTTCCTTCCTCATCACAAATCTTGTCTTCGGATTTCTTCTTCAACTTTTCACACAAGTACTTCAGGATAATGGTGTGATAAACCACAAAGGTGGTTGGACGAATGATAAATAGCACAGCATCGACATGAGCAGCTACATTTCCTTCGAAGTGAGGGAACCCAAGAGCCAAGTGAATATTGTGTCGCGGGAAAGTCTTCTGAATTGCTTCTACTCGCTCCGGTTCAAATGTTACCTCCGACGGATAAAAGCAAAGTTCAACTTTAATCGGAATTGTCATTGCACAAAGTGCGAGGAATGCCCTCAGGTCAACGAACCACAAAGTGTCGCAAGCATAATTCACAGTAAATCTAACTTTGAACTCTTCTAGCTCAGGCATTGGGCTAAAGAAAACCTGCTTCGGAATTACATCTGCCCTGTAATTGAGGACCCTCAATTTTGGACAATTAAGGTACAGCTGCACGAGGCTGAAATGACAACAATCAAAGGATGTCAATCTGGGACAATCGATACTAGCTTCCTTCACAGGAAGCTCACCGTGTCTATAAACCGTCAGGTTCCTGAGAAGGTTGCTAGCTACGTTAAATTTTTCTGTATCATGTATATATATATCAGCTGCTTCAACCAGCGGAAATGTCGCGGCAAGGTCTGCAAAGATGCTAGGCTGGTTAATGGTGCAACCCAGCAAAGCGAGCTCTTTAATGCTGGCACAAGCTGCAGGACTGATACGACACTCAGCTTGAGTTTGGGTATAAACTTGACATTTGAAGCACTCGAAATTAGTGTCTACAATGCCAATATGATTAACCCGGCCAAATGGAATTTTAATAAGAGCGTTTTTGAGCTTCGGAAACCTTGAGAGCTTTATGGATCTCATGTGGACAGTGCAATCATCAAGGACCAGCATTTCAATTCCCCCGCAACATTTTGCCAGGTTCTCAAACACAGAATTTTCTATCAAAACATTTGACAAGGATAGCCGCTGGAGAGAGCAAAATGAGACACCCCTACCCCTATCTCCAACAAATGTCCTATCACTCAACATGCACCCTCGAATAGACACGGAACGCAAGTGTTTTGATGCAAGCGCTGAAATCTGAAACTCATATAAATCAGCGTCACCATAAAAGTAATCGTTCCAAAAATTGCCAATACTTTGTACAAAAACACACAACTCCTCAACCTTCATACGTTTCACCAACTCCAGACACTTATCAAGACGTGAAAAACGAGTGTAATCATTAAAGGCGACTTTCAATGCTAATTTTCGAATAGGTGAATCTAGGTGCATCGCTCTAGACAAGCCATCGTGGACATCATCCAGAAACATATCCCTTATTTGATTAATAATCAGGCTCACGCTTACGCTCAGGCCCGGCCCATAGGTAGTGCAATTCAGTTCATGGAACAGGGGCCCAATAAAAAGAGGGCCCAATAATCCATGATTTAAAAAAAAAAAAAAAACTAACAGAGTACTGCTGCACAAAGAGGGAGTCACGGACAATCAATTGTTAAGTCATGTAATTATAGAATATATAAAACTTTCCATCTACTTTTATACTTTCCCAATATTTAGAAATTACCATCAATTGATTACTGTATTAAAAATTGAAATTTTTAACTTAATTAATTCCATAAATATTCATTTCCTACCAAAAAATATACTTATAATTAAGTTGTACCTACGTTATTATTGTCTACGGAGTATTACGTTTAATTCAATTTACTCCGTATTTGTTTATAAAAACAAAACCCTATAGTTTTTCTCTAATATTATTGTATCAACTTCATTAACAACTACGAGTACTACTTTTTCGTATGTTAATGATGATTTGTTTTTTCTTAAAAAAAAAAATTCCATTTTATGTAAAAAAATTAAATAAAGGGGCCTCAAATCAAAATTTCGAACAGGGCCCCGAAATATCATTGGCCGGCCCTGCTTACGCTTACGCTCACGCTCACGCTCACGCTCATCACCACCAACCAGGGATCGTAATGCAAATAAGTTATGATCGTAGTAAAGAACAGGGTTCAAGTCGCAAACGCTTTTCCAGAACTTAGATAAGATGGATGCTCGACCATAATCTTCTAGAGGAAGACGAGATAATATGGCGACCTGGATAGACTCCGGCAACTCAGAAAGGCGGTCTATCTTCTTCTCAATAACGCCGTTTGTTTTACGGTATTTCAATGCCCTTGTTGATGCCATTATCCTCAACCTGATAACGTATAAGGAATAGGGTATAGGGGATGGAGTGAGTATTTGTTGAATGATTTCAGTTGAGAATTGATAGAAGAGATAACGAGGGAGTATTCTTTATTTATAGGGCCAAACCTGAATCATATTCCTATGGGAAATAGATTTTTTTTTTTTTTATTATTATTGATTTAAGGAAAGTAAAACTTTCCAAAAACAAAACAAAACTAAGTGTCAAGATTAATACACAAAAAAAAGGAAAGTATGATAATGGTTGTTCAAAAAGTGGTCCGGATCTGCAAATCAGATCGGACTGGGGTACATACCGGTCCAGTCTGGTCCACACTTAACAAAATCAAATTTAACGTATTTTTACGGTCTGGTTCGATTTGGGTTTGGACCGGTGAACAACTCTAAGTATGACTGAGAGCCTGAGATTAAGTTTCATTTGGTTTATGCATGTTTAGTTCTTCTTACTTCCTCTTAGGGGTGTTCGTCGGTCCAGGACGGACCGGACCGGACCGTTTAGTCTGGACCGAAGACCATAATTGTTTAAAAAGTTGGACCATGGACCGGACCATATTTATGTCGGTCCGGTCCGAGTAGGACCGTAATAAAATGTGGACCGGACCGTAATGGACCATAATGGACCAAAGAACCCGAAATAAATTACTACCAATTTTTTTTATATAATAATAAATTTAAAAAACAACGATAAGTGCATAATCAAACTCTATAAGAATTTTATTTCATTTTCCATTTATTGTAGATTAGGATTTAAGAATTTTTATTCGATTTTTCACTTATGCGGCTGATTTTGTGCAAATTATTTATATTGTATTGCTTTATAATACGGTCCATTCGGTCCGCGGTCCAATCGGTTCGGTCCAGTACCGGACCAAAGACCAAATAATCAATATCATGTGGACCATGGACCGGACCATATAATATTCGGTTCGGTCTGGTCCGGACCAACGTGCAACGGTCCGATCCAGTTTTCGGTCCGGACCACGAAGTGAACACTCCTACTTCCTCCTAGTCAAGTATTCCTCTCACTTTTCTTTTTTGAGCTTAGTTTGGTTTTCTTCCCACTTTCCTTTTATTACTCCCTCCGTCCCAATTAATTTTTTGCCTATTCCATATTGGGACGTCTCAATGAATTGTTTGCCTTTCTATTTTAGGAATGTTTTTTATATGCAATTTGACCCTTTTCATGAGTTTTGTTCCACATGTCACTTCCTCATTGGATCCCTTAACCTTGGTGCCAAAAGGAAAGACAAACAATTCATTGGAACGGAGGAAGTATTACTTTACTCCCTCCTTGGTTTCCCAAAAAAAAATTGGGGAGGAATACTTGGAGTAGGAGGGAGTATGTTTTGAGTGGGTTCTCTGTTTTGGGTTCCTCTAACAATGATGTTCGGGTTGGTGAAATATTTTTTGACAATAGTTGACGATCAATCAAGAAGTACATGGACTATACTTTTTCAAACTAAGGACACAATTTCAGGCCTCAATTAAGACTAACAGGAGTGACAACGGGACTGAGTTCATACAAAGTCGAATGTGCCTTCATGTTCACTGAATTACAACAAAACGGAAGAGTTGAGCGTAAACATATATGGGCACCTTCTTGAGACTGTAAGAGCTCTTCGATTACATGCTAGTTTACCAATTAAATTTTGGGGCGATTGTATTCTTACTGCTACTGCTACTGTTACTTATTTGATTAATTTAATGCCTACTGCTACTGCTGTGCTTGGATGGAAATCACCTTATAGTATCTTGTTTAAAGAGGCTCCTTCGTTTTTACAGCGCGCATTCGGACCTCTCCCTTACTACGTACAGTGATGCATGCAGATTGGGGAAAATGCATGCGTTTTTTTCCTGTCGATCACTCAGTGGGTTTTGCATTTTTCTTGGCAAATCACTCATTTCATGGAAGACAAAAAAGCAAAAAAAAACTGTGAGCAAAAGTTCTGCCGAATCCGAATATCGCAGCATGTCATACACAAGCTCGGAAATGGTTTGGATTGATAGTATTCTACATGATTTGAGAGTGCAAATTCCAAAGCCAGTACCGCTGTTCTGTGATAACAAAGCAGCTGAACACATTTCTAATAACCCCGACACCTCAGCATTGATTGTCACTATGTTCATGATAAACGTAACAACAAGAAGGGTTCCTAAGTACAAAGCATGTCAGCAACCAATTTCTAGAATCTGATGTACCTCCGGGATTCAAACCTATATCTGTCACCTCCAAGAAATTCGACAATACTACGAAAGAAAGGTCGTTCTTAAACCCACTAGTGGAGGTCAAGAAAGAATGTATGGAATCTATAGGAAATGGTCATCACGCTGTGCATAATGCACATGTTGACTGCACATAATGTACATGCTGCAGGAAATGGTCATCAGACTGCGCATGTTGCAGGAAATGGTCATCAGACTGCACATAATGTACATGTTGCAGGAAATGGTTATCAGACTGCACATAATGCACATGTTGCAGGAAATGGTCATCAGACTGTACATGTTGCAGGAAATGGTTATCAGACTGCGCATAATGCACATGTATGTTGCAGGAAATGTGTCAAGTGGTCGTAAGAAAATATTCGATGCAAAAGCTGAGATCAATCGGCTCGAGAAGATGATTGCTGAACTAAAAAAAGTGGTTAATTAGGTTGGTTCCGATCCCTCAAGTCCGTAAAATATGCATTCTGCAGCTCAGTTTCTCAGTAAAGACTACAAAGTTTACTACACACTGTTGTTACAAACATTGACAAATTTCCAGTATGAAATTAAAGTTTTTGTTAATGGCTCAATGTAGACTGTAGAGACCTCGCCCATGCTTCAATTTCTGCTGATATATTTGTTCAGTGAAAGCAGATCTTTAATGGGTTGTAGTTAGCTTCGTTACCAGTACTTATTCTGTGAAGATTCGATGATCCAATCAATCGAACAGCGTTTGTTTCCCGCTTGTCCTTAATTTTCATTTTGGTTCATCTGAAAAGGGTTCTACGACAGCATTGAAGTCGTGAAAACATGACATTCCTTGACTGTCATAGGCGCTGAAAACGCTGACATTTTTTTAACGTTCAAAATCAAGTTTCCCATTTCCATTTCAGTTATTGTTTTAAGAGTAAATTAAAAATTACACCCTTTTAAGATATCAACTTTAAAATTTACTCCCTTTTGAAATTTTTGTTAAAAATAACTCCCAAAATCTGTAAAAAGTTCAAAAATTGCTCCAAAATATAATTTATGGACGAAAATGTCCCAAACCTTTTTATGCCATATTACTTCACCTCACCTTCTAACCAAGGGCATTTTCGTCCTAAAAATAAATATGGAAACAATTTTTGAACTTTTTGATAGATTTTAGGAGTTATCTTTAACAAAAATTTCAAAAAAGTAAATTTTAAAATTGGTATCTTAAAAGGGAGTAATTTTTAATTTACTCTTCTTTTAATATTAAACAAATACTTTAAACTTACTGTTTACCCTACATTTAGTTAAATAAATACTCCTATTTAATAGCCTTTACACATTTGTACCTTTAGTAATAAACCATCGATTTCTTAAAACTTGGGATAAAAGTAAATGGATATATAGCTTCGACTTCAACAGAGGGGTAATAGAATTCTATCCCATTATATTATAGTTTTTCAATGTGAGACAATTTAATTTAAGTTTATATTCGTAAGAGCACTCTTTTTAAGACTTAAAAGTTTTTTTTATTGAATATTTAAGAGCGAATGATTACTCTTATCTATAAAATTATAATAATTCTTCAATGTGGGAGAATTTAACTTAAGTTTATATTCTCAAGAGCTTTTTTAAAAAATTTAAATATTTTTAGTTTATAGTATTAACATCCATTTTTAAGACTTAAAAAGATTTTTTTGTTGATTATATCTAAGCACGAAAGATTTTTTAATTGATAATATCTCGTTACTTAGTTTTGATAACGTGTTCTCCCAAATGTTGAGAACAACGACACATATATGAGGCTAAATAAAGAAGAAAAACACGGAAAATAAGATTATACACCTGGTTGTACAATAACATTTTACAACCATGTGTAAGTTTTTGAGCTTCTGTATATACATTTATTGAGCTTAAAATTTTTTTTAGATGAGTTGTAAGTTTTTAAGCTTGAACATTTATGTGATTTAACTCGATAACTTTACACTAAAGCTCATAAATTTTACAACAAAACTCGAAATCTTTGTGATAAAGCTCAAGATCTTCAAACTAATTGTACATAGAGCTATGTACAACTGGTTGTATAATCCTCTAACTAGAAAAACACCCTCGGGCTCTTAAGCGAAAACACGGGCAAAGCAGGTTTGAATTCGTTATTTAAGGCTGAAATTAATAGGAGACATCCTAAAGAGATCGCGAAGACGTGGTATTCTAATGGGATCGCAAAGACGGGCAATCAATCTAGGATCACAAATTCTGTTTGTGACGGATATATCCGTCACAAACATGTGACGGGTCAAGTAGTACATATAAGACAAAAAGGTATAGTACATAGGAAAGAGGAAATGCATGTGATTACTTTATCAAGTGAGTAATACTTGACCCGTCATACCCTTGTGACGGATATATCCGTCACAAGGGAGACTTGCTGATCTAGGATAGAGAAGGTTGAGTACTTCATTGGGCCTGGTTAATTATTATTTCATGATAATTTTCTTTTTGAAGACTAAGGCTCGTCCTTTCTTGGTGGATTTGCACTAATAACAGCCCATTATGGACATACAAGAGAATTCCTAAATTTTTCTCATTATACCCTCTACAAACTTTTACCTTTTAAACTAGTATAGATCCCATGCAATTGCATAGTTTTAAGTAATGGTAATATCACAATAAAAAAGTATTAATAATTTATTACAATTTTGAGTTGAACGTGAAAATATTATAAATATTAGTACAGTATTAAATAAAGGGGTTGATAATAAAGGGGAAAACTTACTCTTTTATTCGGTTAAAGAGTTTCTTAAATTACAATTTTATTTAAAATAAAGTCAAATACGGAGTAATATTTAAATAAATACTTGCGTAGTTTTTTGTATTTTTTAATTTTTACGATAATCATAAAATTTAATTAGAATAATTAGAATTTATAAATACTCGTATAAGTTAATTGTTGATTTGTGCAATTATGTACTTGTTACCATAATTGAAAATTGATCATTTTGGAGGGAAAATTTTCAATGTGAACCTGCCACCTAAGCCCATGTTATCCTTTTAGTAGTATAGAGGATTGCCACTTCCCGAGAATTGTCATTTCCTCCATAATGGGGGAAGTTACTCACCAAGCCCCCCTTTGGTGTGTAGAACTTCCCGCATGATATCATTTTCCACATGGCAACCAAACACTATTTTTGTAATTCCCATGAAATACAAATTCACATGAATTTAAGTTCCGGTAACTCCACCTTCCCATGGTGAACCAAACGAGCCCTTAATAAATGTGTAATATTATACGATAATAAAGCGCGTAAAGTTGGAATTTTTCGAACGTTTGAAACACAAGTAGCATTTTATCACTTTCGGATTTTTTGGCTTATTTTATTGGAAACAATACATTGTGTCCGAGAAAAATGTTTATTTTATTAATCGAGTTATGTATTAAACCGAATAGGGAGCACCATGAACCGTTAGTTCTTTTCATTATAGCAAAGCAGGTTATTGTTGGGAGTTGACTGTAGAGAATTACAGATAAGTCCGACAGGTATGAGAACTTTCAAGTTTATTTACTTCGTACAAGTTTTGTAACGTCTTTACAAATGGTTTTCTTTTTTATTAACGAATTAAACATTTTTCACTACAAAAAAACCTATCCATAGCAAGGGATTTTTGCAACGGAAAGTCAATTCCTTGTAAAATAAATTTTTGCAAGGGACTTGCAACGGATTATGAAAACTTGCAACGGACTTGCAACGGATCATAATTTCGTTGGAGATTCACGTGTTACAACGAAAAGTCCGTTGCAAGTCCCTTGCAAAATCTCATGTTGCAACGGACTTTCCGTTGCAAGTCCCTAGCAACATCTCATAAACTAAACTCAGCATACTCCTTCTCCCTCCCCCATTTCGTTTCATTTATCGAAATTAAAAACATGAAACCCCAACCCTAAATCATCGGCTGACCCCTTCCCATCTCCGACCGCCTCCTCTACCGGCGCATCCTCTGCCGACGCATCCTCTGCCGGCGCCTCCTCTTCGACGCCCCTCCTCTGCCGGCGCCTTCTTCCTCTGCCACAAATCTCCCTCTGGTTCTCCTCCTCCTCACCCTCCTCCTTTTTTATTTTTGTTTGTGGCGATTCACCGGCGACCTCACTGTCACCGTCCTCCCTCTCCGGCACACTTGCCTTTCCCGACAACATCCTTTCCCGACCATTTCCCTTTTCTTTCTTTTTTTCCTCTTTCCTATTTTGATACTGCAGCTTCTGTTTTTTTTAATAAGTTAAAGTTTTAATAAGTTAAAAATGAAAATGTGTACTTTTCTAACCACAAGGTTAAAGAAGAATATATCCTAATATAAATAAATAAATACGGATTTGACCGTCAGAATTCAGAAATAAGGATTTGTGTTCTCAGTTATCGAGAATTATTATCTTAGTTCTTTAACTTTCTTTGTTTCTTCTATTTCATATAGGTGTAGTACTTTTGTTTCGCTAATATTGGAGTATTTTTTTAGGAGATATCATTTTGTTTTGTGATTATTTGTAGTGTTGAACGGGACACCGTTGGGAGGTTTGATTTGGTGGGTGTGAAAGTGTAAGGTTGTAGTGTTGGTGGGCATGGGCATGGGAAGCAATTTAACAATTTGCAAGAAGAGATGGTAGGAATTTCATATAAGCAATTTAACCATTCTCGTTTTAGACACTTTTACAATTCTTTATTTTAAGTCAATATATTGTGAAGTTAATGTTTCAACTAATTTGAAATGAAATTAGTATCGCAAACTAAGTTGACATATTTCTATGTGTAATATTGGGAACTAAATCTTCAGTAATTGCTAAACTTGTGAGCTTTGTTTCCATACAGAAGAAAGGAAGGTTTGCGCTTCTGCTCTTAGGAAGGGGCACCCAGATAGAATCCCAGTATGACAAATCTCTTTTATGTTGTATCCTTATTATACCTTCTTTAGTGGAAATGTATTTGCTACTTATACTGGTCTAGACTTTTTTTGTCTAGCTTGGCATAATTGGCATCCATCAAATTGAGACCAAGTGAGTACTTTCTTGTGGACATGACATAGGTCCACCCCGACGCAGCCACGCGCGGGTTTGGGGAGGCGAATGAATCTTCATATGAGAATGGATCGAATTGAAATTTAAATCAAAGTTGGAGTCGCCACCGAACTTTGTGGGAGTTCGGGCCCGTTCGAACCCACTCTATGTCGTAGTGGGTCGTGTACAAAATACGGCCCATTTCCGATGTCAGAGTTTATTGAGTTCGTCCCTTAGCATTTGATACCGATACAGATATCGTGTATTGAATGACTCTCGTTGCCAATGGTTTCGGACATCCGGAAACCGAGGTTCTGAGTAAGGGGTGAGGGTACGTGTTGGGAAGTTCACAAAGAACACCCAACCCCGCCCGCACGTTAGCGGCCTCTACTAGGATATCGTTTGATGTTTTAATACGCGCGTTAGTTGAACGATGAATGATATGCAAACATTGTTTTCCTAAGCATGTGAATAATTGAATGGGTTGCTAAGTCGTTTAATGCATGAAAATTAACGTCAAAGTTGTATTTTAGCATGCGAGGTTCGTTTTAGTATAATAAAACAAATGATGAAAAGAAATTGCCAAAAGGATAAACAAACGTGTTAGTAACGATCGAATAAATTGAATGAAAATATGAATGCGATGAATAATGCAAAATATATATATATATATATATGTGTGTGTGTGTGTCGAGATCTAAAATATCGCTAAAAAGATGCTATTTAGTCCAAAAAACTATGTTCGAAAAAATAATAAAAAACGAAGAAAGGGTCACGCGTTCCAGCCTGCTGGGCAACTCGCTCGAGTCAGGCACGACTCGCCCGAGTAGGCGACCCGCCCGGGACGCGCGCGACTCGCATCCCGGTCTGTTTTCGAAATAGATTTTTTTGGAAAAGCGATGATTTTATTAAATCGCGTACAAATATTGCACAATTTGCACCCAATTTAGTATTCTCAGAATTCGTCGTATTCGATATTCGATTATGGAATCGATATCGAATATTCGGAATAATTTTGGAAAAGATAAAAAAGTTTTAAGAAATCATTTTGTAGAAAAAACGATGTTTAGGAAAATAGATAAAAGCGAAGAAGAGGAAAAAAGGAGCCACGGGGTTCAGACCTCCACGCGAGTCGCCTGGGAGGGGGCGCGACTCGCGTGAGGGTCTGTCCCGGTTCGGTTTTTTTTTCGAAAGTCGCTAACTTCGATAGATCGCGTATAAATATGAATTAATTTATACTCGATTTATGCTTTCGATATTCGTCGTATTCGATATTCGATTTTGAAATCGATATTGAATATTCGGAATGACTTTTAGAAAAGGTTTTATATAATTGTTTTGAAAAGAAAAAATTGAACGAAAAGAAAAAGAATGTTAGTTCTCTCCGCGTTTAAATCGTTGTATTTTGTAAAAAGTAACGATTTTGTAGCATCAACGAGATTAATGTAATTCTTTTAATACGATATTCGACTATAGAATCGGTATCGTATTTTTAAAAATATTCGTTTATATGAAAATAGTTTTTAGTAATATCGATATTAGAAATAAAAAACGATGAACGACCCGTAAAAAAAATGATGACGACCCGAGACTGACGAAAAAACGAGAAGAAGAAGGAGAGAAGAGAAGTCGGGTTTGATTACACTCTCAACCTACATGCTTTTGTTAACTCGGATCGGGGCTCGTCGGAATGTGGCTAAGGCACGGGAGCGTCGTGTTAATGTCGGTGAGTTGGTGGTTCGGTTTGGATGTACAAAGGGTGACGGGTATAGGCCGGTTTTTGTAGTCTTGGGTTACACTATCGGTTTCTCGATGCTAAGTGTGTCGGATTTATGAATTGTGTATGGATGTAGAATGTCGGGAATTGTATGAATTAAATCGTGTGTGAATAATGTGTATGAAAATTGTGTTGTATCATTGATGAATATTGTGTGTGCAAGGGGTCCTATTTATAGGAAAAGAAGGTTGAGAGAGGTATCTTGCTTGTACGACAAGAATACCAATCGGGATAGGGAATGTAAGAAGTTGTGAGGAACGAGAACTCCGTTACTTGGCAAAGAAGAAAAGGGAACCAGCTGAAAACAGCCTGCTCGGCCGGGTATCCCATGCTCGGTCGAATGCTCGATTCGGTATTCGGATAGGATTCCTACTTGAGATCGAATTCTACCTTTTACAGAATTGTTTAATATTAGTGTAGCTGATTTTTTGTGGAGTTCGAGCTCGAGTCAGTCACGTGAGGTGACACGGCTGTCTCACAATTCTCGAGAAAATATCTTTGACCGGGTTTGACTTGGTCGCTAAAAGACGGTTTTACCCCCGGTGTCGGATTCGACCCAAATTAGTTTTATTTGACTCAAAACAACCCACTGGGCCTGAATTTGAGGTTAGTTTTATGAAATTTGTACTCTATAAAAAGTCCAAGCCAAATATCCATGATTTCGAGCCAATTTCCGAGTACGTTAAAGCACGTTGGCGTCCGATCATCATCGGGTGTTTGTCGGAAACTGCTATAGACACCTGACGGTCAAAATGTGGGTGTCTACAGAGCCCCCACTTTGACTGAGGCTTGGACAAGGCGAAAGTCAGAGTAGCTACCAGGCCAATCAAAGATTAAGACCTGACAGACTTCCGGTCGGGTCGTTTAAAGTCCATTAGACCTGCGTGAAGGGCCCGCCGGCCATGGATTAGAAATGTACCTGAACTGATGATGATAACTCCGTGGGGAATTGGACTTGTCGTATAAGACTTAGGTGCGCATATATATGGGCTCATCCTGTTAAATGTCGCTGGGGAGTTATGTGAATAGCGCTGTCGTGATTTGTACCTGTATAAGTTACATAAAATTTTGCATGCAACACGTAGGCGAAACAAATATGACTCGCATTGGGGAATAAAAATGATTTTTGCTGCATTTTGAAATCGAAGTCCTGAAAGCAACTCACGTGCTAGGAGATGGGTTTCCAAAATTGAAAGAGGTTGAGAAGAAATTTGCAGTTTAAATAGACTGAAATTTGACCTTGTCGAAAAGATTTTTTTTTCAAATGGCAAAGTCTTGCAAATTTTGAAGTAAGAATTTGAAGAGAGGTCTACTAACAGACTCGACTCTGGACGCAACCGGACGAGTTGACAGACATGACTGGACTCTCGAGGGGTTGGACCGTGACTCGGTAGGGGGTGGGCCACCTAACAAGACTCTTAAATTGCGCTATTCGGTAGCCTAGGCGAGTAGCAACACGGTCGTACATCGAAATGAGAAGGATGCGTTATAGGGGAATTGCAGTAGTCTGTAATGAGACTGTTTTTGCAGGACTTAGCAGTGGAATGCTGTAGACTAGTGCTCTTTTGAATCCTTTTTGATTTTAGGGTACATTTCCAAAGTGGGCATTGCCTCGAGTCCTGATAGATTCTTGTCCTCGAGTGAGCCGAGTACTAGGACACACTGTAGAAAGGTGGCTAGATTTTTGAAATTATTTGGATTATGTGAATGGATGGAGAACTTCTGCCTAGGAGAAGCCCCCAGAATGACAAAGCTAACTGTCGAGAACATGACAGTGTCGTGACCGGAATGATGGTGCTTTTTGAATGTGTGTCAATGGGTGGTTGTGCCTCTGTTGAAAGGCTGCCTACGTATTCACATGTGGTGAAATCAAACCAAGCCGTAGTTCAGTGGATTATGGTGCCTAGTTTATTAAGGCTTTGTGTGTAACTAGCCATAGCGATGGTGTAGGCTAGGTGCATTCCCAGTGATGTCTTGATCAAAGGGCTAGAATGGTTAGGATATTGATCCTGTGACTGTGAGCGTTCTCCGGGATAGCCCTCAGAGGTGGTGTGCACTATTTGGGCATGTTCTATGCCGACCGCAAGTTGAGTTCCCGTGTTTGGGGTTGGTAACTGGTTTGAATGAGAAGAATTGGGATGGGATTTTAACGAGTTCTGCTCTCGGGGATTTTAACGAGTTTTGCTCTCGGGGATTTTAACGAGTTTTGCTCTCGGGAGATTTGACGAATTTTGCTCTCGGGGGATTTGACGAGTTTTGCTCTCGGGGGATTTGACGAGTTTTGCTTTCGGGGGATTTGACGAGTTTTGCTCTCGAGTTTGCGTATGGTAATTGTGAATTCTGTTATGTAAAGGGGAAGTCGAGTAAAATGGCTCGAACTTTGATCGGGATAAGTTTTGATAATGCGAGATCTGATTTCCATGTCTGGCCCTAATGGTTAGGGGTTTCCTATGGAGCTTGAATCCTCAAAATTCCGGGCTGTCTCTGGCCTGGGTCTCGGGAAGGTCATGAGAGTTGTAATGTGGGCAGGCTAAATGTGGTGTTAGTTGACCAGCTCGATTATCACTCCCTTATTTGATGGTATGAATTTTGACCGTACCCTGGTCATGGGGCTTTCACTTGAATTGACCGTTGATCATGGTCATGTTTTTTTTATCATGGCCAGCTCTTTTGTTTTGGGCCTTTTGCTTTTTCTTGGATTGAACTTCTGATTTTTTTTGTCCAGTTTTTTTTTTTTTTTTTGTTGGTCAGACTAACACCTAAGGTAGGGATCGGTTAGTCTTATTGGATGGGTGTTTTATTGTGGGAAATGGGCTTGCCTCCCGTCTTTAACCCAAACTAGGAGATTACCTAGATTTGTCATAGGATTCGATACCGCTCCTGCTAAGGGTAGTTATGTGACTTTCTATACCAGACATGGAACAGGTAAAGGAAAACACGGGTCTCATTTCCTGCAGTCATTATAGATGTGCCTATAATAGTCACGTGCGTGTGCTCACAGTGTATGATGGTGTTCATCATGTTCTCGGAAACACACAAGGAAATCATATATGAGAGATTGAAAAGCTGACTTTATTGAATTTTGAAAAGATGACAGAATACAACTGGCTCTGACTCTGACTTTGAAATTGAAAGAAATAGAACGTCCTAGACTCGGACTCAGACTCGGACTTAAACCAAATCTAGACTCTCGGATGGTGTTGTCAATTCAGCTTCTAAGGACTCAAGTTGATGTCCAGTATAGCCTCCAATAGACGCTTCACCCAGATCTTCATTTTGTCGAAGATCATCTTCAATCCTAATGCCCATTTCGGTAAGCACTGCAAAGTTTGAAATACCGGCATACCTAAGATGGACGCGGTAGGAAGGGAGGAGGTTGTTGATGAACGCCTCCACTAGTGTCTTCTCGTTGGGCTTGTCTACCAACTTCACACTTTCGGCTCTCCACCTTTGAAGGTATTTGGTGAAACCTTCCTTAGGCTCTTGGGCCATAACCTCCAGAGTACGCATGGTAGTCGGGATTTCGGCGTTATCCGCGTAGTTTTGCGCGAATTCCGTTGCGACATCGTCCCAGGTTTTGTATTTCTTGGGATCAAGCCTGTAGTACCAGGCTTTCGGGTGCTTTTCCAGAGAGGAAGCGAAGAGATGCTTGAACATGGTCGATTTGACCCCCTTAACAGCCATAAAGTCCTTGAAAGCCCGAATATGGAGTACCGGGTCTTCCGTCCCGTCAAATATTGGTAAGCCCGCCAAGTTGAGGTTAGTGGGTAGTTCATCGGTCAAGGGCGAGTAGGTACGGGCATTTTCCGTGAGGATGGTGTTTCTGGTGGTCGAGTGGACCTGTTCTTCAAGTTTGCGAATGGCGCTGACCAGTTCAGCTATTGGCCCCGTGGTTTCATTCCTGACCTTAGGAGTCCTTTGCTCCACGACACTCAAACGGGTGGCAATGGTCGTTTGTTCGGCCCTGATAACCGTCAATTGGGCTTCAAGCTCAGCTAGGGAGGTTGCCAATTGGTCCAAAGCTTCTTGCATTTTCTGGCGTCTGGTTACCGGTGGCCTGTCTGTAAGAATACCGCGTAATCAGAGAAGTTGCTTCGGAACTCAATTTCACCAAGGCATAGGAAATAGCGCGAGAGAAAAGACGACTCCAGTTTCACTCGGGTTAGACTCTCCTAAGACAAATGTGTAGGGTACGATTCTCGTAGTGACTGTGATTAATCACTCCGTCGGAGAATAGCCCCCAAGTGAGACTAAGGACTTTGATAGAACCCAGATGGTGTGGCATCTAAGTGACTCAAAAGTGGGGTATGTGAGACAACACGTGTAAGACCTGATCCTTAGAGCAACCGTGATTGATCGCTCTGCTGAAAGGTAACCCCCGACTGGGACTGAAGATTTTTTAAGACTCGAGTGAGTGACCCTTAGACGTAAGGGTCACGGACCTTTTGTTGTAGGGCTACGCCTTATAAAAGGTTGACTCGGAAAAGACACTTAGACGGGTGACTTGTGAAAGGTGGGCCTCCCTTAGGATCCAGCTGTGTGGGCTGGGTCCTGTTTGAAAGGAGGTTCGCGTGGGATGTTCCCCAGACTTTCGATTCGATTTTGTAAATGGGCCAACCTTTGTAAGAGTATGTCCTACATAGGTGGGCCTTGCCTTAGTAAAATAAGGCGGACTGGGATAGGGGGAAACTTGTGATGTAAGATCGACATAGTTTCGACGCTAGAGACTTCAACGACTTATGACACGACCCGACACTGCTAAATACGGGAAGTCCTAAGAAGAGGAAGTCTTGAAATATGATTTTTTTGAAAAGCCCGAAAAATTCGGGGAGAACCGGCCCTTTTTCCGAGAAAAACGAAAAAGGCGGACCGGGCGAAGGTTTTGAAAGTTTCGAAAATAATTTCGATTTAAATTGGGCATAATACCGGCTAAAAAAAAGGGCTATTTTGAGTAAAATCATAAGTCCTATATTCGGTATATGTCCGGGGTTTTGAAATTGGATATTTTGAAAAGGATGCAAATTTTTGAAAATGACGGTTTTTGAAAAAAAAAAGACATGGATCAAGTAGCACGTAGTCATGGTAACAGTATAACGACGCCATGTATGCTCTTAAACTAAGTCTCGGTAAGTCTATAAGGGTCTATACCGGTGTACATAGCCTATTCGAGAATCGGGGCGAACTTCCTAAGTCGAATTGAACTTAGAACATGCCGTAAAACCCATACGAATCTGCTATGCACACCTTTTGACATATCCAATTTGGACTACATCAGTGGTATAGTGGGACGTTGGTCACCAGTATCGGCCCGGGAAAGATGGGGTTATGCATGAACCGTAAAACTAAAACGTGTATTGTACTAGTCAAACGATTTCTATTCGAGTCTCACCCTGAGGATGCCGATAGTAAGTCACACATCAGTTAATCCCCAGCGGAGTCGCCAAATTGTGGACTTGACATAGGTCCACCCCGACGCGGCCACGCGCGGGTTTGGGGAGGCGAATGAATCTCCATATGAGAATGGATCGAATTGAAATTTAAATCGAAGTTGGAGTCGCCACCGAACTTTGTGGGAGTTCGGGCCCGTTCGAACACACTCTATGTCGTAGTGAGCCGTGTACAAAATACGGCCCATTTCCGATGTCAGAGTTTATTGGGTTCGTCCCTTAGCATTTGATACCGATACGGATATCGTGTATTGAATGACTCTCGTTGCCATTGGTTTCGGACATCCGGAAACCGAGGTTCTGAGTAAGGGGTGAGGGTACGTGTTGGGAAGTTTACAAAGAACACCCAACCCCGCCCGCACGTTAGCGGCCTCTACTAGGATATCGTTTGATGTTTTAATACGCGCGTTAGTTGAACGATGAATGATATGCAAACATTGTTTTCCTAAGCATGTGAATAATTGAATGGGTTGCTAAGTCGTTTAATGCATGAAAATTAACGTCAAAGTTGTATTTTAGCATGCGAGGTTCGTTTTAGTATAATAAAACAAATGATGAAAAGAAATTGCCAAAAGGATAAACAAACGTGTTAGTAACGATCGAATAAATTGAATGAAAATATGAATGCGATGAATAATGCAAAAAAAAAAATATGTCGAGATCTGAAATATCGTTAAAAAGATGCTATTTTGTCCAAAAAACTGTTCGAAAAAATAATAAAAAACGAAGAAAGGGTCACGCGTTCCAGCCTGCTGGGTGACTCGCCCGAGTCTGGCGCGACTCGCCCGAGTAGGCGACCCGCCCGGGACGCGCGCGACTCGCGTCCCGGTCTTTTTTCGAATTTGATTTTTTTTGAAAAAGCGATGATTTTATTAAATCGTGTACAAATATTGCACAATTTGCACCCAATTTAATATTCTTGAAATTCGTCGTATTCGATATTCGATTATGGAATCGATATCGAATATTCGGAATAATTTTGGAAAAGATAAAAAAGTTTTAAGAAATCGTTTTGTAGAAAAAACGATGTTTAGGAAAATAGATAAAAGCGAAGAAGAGGAAAAAAGGAGCCGCGGGTTTCAGGCCTCCACGCGAGTCGCCTGGGAGGGGGCGCGACTCGCGTGAGGGTCTGTCCCGGTTCGGGTTTTTTTTCGAAGGTCGCTAACTTCGATAGATCGCGTATAAATATGAATTAATTTATACTCGACTTATGCTTTCGATATTCGTCGTATTCGATATTCGATTATGAAATCGATATCGAATATTCGGAATGACTTTTAGAAAAGGTTTTATAAAATTGTTTTGAAAAGAAAAAATTGAACGAAAAGAAAAAGAATGTTAGTTCTCTCCGCGTTTAAATCGTTGTATTTTGTAAAAAATAACGATTTTGTAGCATCAACGAGATTAATGTAATTCTTTTAATACGATATTCGACTAGAGAATCGGTATCGTATTTTTAAGAATATTCGTTTATATGAAAATAGTTTTTAGTAATATCGATATTAGAAATAAAAAACGATGAATGACCAGTAAAAAAAATGATAACGACGCGAGACAGACGAAAAAACGAGAAGAAGAAGGAGAGAAGAGAAGTCGGGTTTGATTACACCCTCAACCTACATGCTTTTGTTAACTCGGATCAGGGCTCGTCGGAATGTGGCTAAGGCACGGGAGCGTCGTGTTAATGTCGGTGAGTTGGTGGTTCGGTTTGGATGTACAAAGGGTGACGGGTATAAGCCGGTTTTTGTAGTCTTGGGTTACACTATCGGTTTCTCGATGCTAAGTGTGTCGGATTTATGAATTGTGTATGGATGTAGAATGTCGGGAATTGTATGAATTAAATCGTGTGTGAATAATGTGTATGAAAATTGTGTTGTATCATTGATGAATATTGTGTGTGCAAGAGGTCCTATTTATAGGAAAAGAAGTTTGAGAGAGGTATCTTGCTTGTACGACAAGAAATACCAATCGGGATAGGGAATGTAAGAAGTTGTGAGGAACGAGAACTCCGTTACTTGGCAAAGAAGAAAAGGGAACCGGCTGAAAACAGCCTGCTCGGCCGGGTATCCCATGCTCGGTCGAATGCTCGATTCGGTATTCGGATAGGATTCCTACTTGAGATCGAATTCTACCTTTTACAGAATTGTTTAATATTAGTGTGGCTGATTTTTTGTGGAGTTCGAGCTCGAGTCGGTCACGTGAGGTGACACGGATGTCTCACAATTCTCGAGAAAATATCTTTGACCGGGTTTGACTTGGTCGCTAAAAGACGATTTTACCCCCGGTGTCGGAATCGACCCAAATTAGTCTTATTTGACTCGAAACGACCCACTGAGCCTGAATTTGAGGTTGGTTTTGTGAAATTTGTACTCCATAAAAAGCCCAAGCCAAATATCCATGATTTCGAGCCCATTTCCGAGTACGTTAAAGCACATTTGCGTCCGATCATCATCGGCTGTTTGTCGGAAACTGCTATAGACACCTGGCGGTCAAAATGTGGGTGTCTACATTTCTTTTGCTCCTTGGTGCTTAGGTGTTTAATTTTTTTGTTAACCGTATCTGCTAGCTATATGAACGAATATGCATGCTACTTCCTTCCACTTCAATATTCAGTTGAGAAAGTGTGGAACAATCAAATGGAAAGATCTTAGAACTCTGTTTTTCAAAGCTATTCAATTCTGATAATAGTCGTCTAAGATATTTCTTTTTCAAATTGTTGTTGTTTTTGTTGGTGTATTAGTTGTTGGTGTTGGTGTATTCGGGTAAGTAGAAATATGCTAATATGCTTACATTTTTTTTAAAAGCATATCTAATCTAATAACATTATGATTACAAATTGTTTTTTTTTCCAGGTTCATTGATCAAGGAGTTGTTCAACTTATTACGGACAACATCTAGTACAACATCGGTCAAGGAGTTGTTCATCTTGTATCATGGATACATTAGTTTTATGTTTTAAAAAGATTGGTAGAGATATACTTTGATTTACTCAAAATACTTTGTAATTGTTGATTTAATTTAGAGTTATCAAGACATATTTTGTGACTTGTGTGTCTTGGTGTAAAATTTTTTATGAAAAAATGGGTATTTGTGGTATCGTAAATTATGATGTTTGTCGCATTTTTTTTTTGTGATTTTGGCATTTTGGGAGCCAAAAAGAGGCAGAATAAGAAACAATACAACACATTTGCAATGGATTTGCAATGGAAAACGAGGATAAAAACATAATTTTTGAAATATACGTCCCTTGCAAATCCGTTGCAAAAGGGTATTTGCAAGGGAATATGTTTTCATGCAAGCAAACTTAATTCCGTTGCAAATACCCTTTTGCAACGGATTTGCAAGGGATTTTAGTTTTTTTGCAACCACTATTTGCGAGGAAAAATATCCGTTGCTAAGGGCGTTTTGCAAGGGATTTTGGGCCGTTTGCAAGGGAATCGTCCGTTGCTATGGCAATTTTTTTTGTATAAATTTATTGGTGTCACATTAATCTGGTCAAATAATTAATTATATGAAATAATTACGGAGTAGTTTTTTATCTCATGGAAATCGTGGGTGTTTATGGTTGATTGTACATAATCATCATTTATTTTAGTGTGAAACAGACTAAATTATCAGGCGAGTTTAATATTTTCTACACGAAACAAACATTTTTCCCGTAAAAAATAAATGATTTTCATCATACCTCCGGTTCTCGTCAACATTTTTATCATCATCGTTGGTTATTAATTATACCATAGGAACACGGTTTGGGTTGGTACTTGGTAGTACGAAGCTTTATTAGCTAAAGTTCGTTATTATATCATAGGAACACGGTTTGAGCACATCAAATATCATTTTTTTTAATAAATTACAGTAGTTATTTTAAGATACTCATTAAAATTAAATTAAATTGTGAAGGACAAAGTTTTACTAAAGAACTTAAAAGTGAGGTATTTAGTAAAATTTGGGTGCTTAAAAAACACCATCAATTAATTCAGTATTCACAACCATCAATCTTGGAGAATCTATCTATATCTATATCTATATCTATATCTATATATATCTATATATATATATATATATAGAGAGAGAGAGAGAGAGAGAGAAAGAGAGAGAGAGGGGTTCACATAAGGACATCCATCCCTATATTGAAGATATTAGTCAAAGATATTATTTAGGAATATCTTCTAGTCTTTGTAAACTGCTATATTTTGTAATCTTTGTATTATTGGCAAATACTGTAACTTTCCTATTCTTAGGATTCTAGTTAGATACTAGGTTTACTCTTTCCTTAACTGTATTAGGTTTCTAGCCTGTATAAATATTGTGCTCTTGTTAATGAAATTCTCAATTCACTTTCAATAACTTTCTTACATGGTATCAGAGCAAAACGATTCCATCTAAGAAAATCGTCTCCTAAACCCTTTTCTCCCTTTTTCACGTCACCCACATCAAAAACGCACAAAATTCTTTCCCCCCCAAGATGGCCGGCTCATCATCGATCCTTGCCAATCCTCACGAGCCCAATGTCCCTCTCATTGCGGTGAACTTAGCCAATGTTATGGCACTCACCCCAACGACTTATCGGAATTGGTCACGTCAAATTGAAGACCTACTCTTTGGCTTTGATTTGTTCAAATATCTTGATGGAACTCACACATGTCCTGAAGCTACAATCACGGAGGCTGTCACTAAAGTCACATCCCCGAATCCGGCTTACCTAACATGGAACCGTCAAGACCGTCTTCTCAGTGCTGCCCTTCGTGGAACTGTATCTGAAAGTATCGCTCCGTTCTTACATAATTCTAAGAACTCTTGCGAAATCTGGACTAATTTGAAGTCCACCTATGCTAATCCTTCTCGTGGTCACATCCTTCAAATCAAGGATCGCTTCAACTCCATCTCAAAGAGTGGACACTCGGCCACAGAATATATGCAGCTAATTCGCTCATGTGTTGATGAATTAGCCAACCTAGGAAAACCCATGGATGACGAAGATATCATCACCAAGGTCATCAATGGACTCGACTATGAAAACTATCGCTCTCTTGTTGATGCCATCAAACATCGGGACACCCTCATATCCTTCGACGCCCTACATGAACGCCTTATCCAATATGATCTCTCCCTCAAACACACCCAAAACTCCACCACCTCTCCTCTCCCGGCCACCGCCCTAGCTGCCTACAACCGCCCAAACTCCCGCCCTAACACACGCCCCAATCAATCCAACCAATCCAGTATCCTCCCGACCCCTCAAACCGGTACCAATACCATCCCCTTCAAGGGCAAATGTCAATGGTGCCATGTTCCTGCTCACTATCTTGGCACTTGTGCCATATTTTGCAATCTCTATCCCAATATCACCGTTCCCCCGCGACCCGCCCCTCCCGCGAACCACGCCCGCCGCCCCAACCCCCAAGCTAATACCGTTACCCTCCCCGAAGCTTACTCTCCAAATTAGATCATTGATAGTGGCGCATCTCATCACATCACTCATGATCTCAACAACCTTGCCCTCCATGCACCTTACGATGGAAACGACGATCTTTTGATTGGCGATGGCTCTCCTCTTACCATAAATAATATTGGTTCCTTTTCTATAAAATCTCCTTCCTCTCATCTTATTAAATTCAATCATGTTTTACACGCTCCAAAAATTTCCAAAAATATTATTTCTGTCTCACAATTTTGTCATGACAACAATGCTATTGCTAAATTTTCTTCTACATCTTGTGTTTTGCAGGACCGACTAACGGGACAGGTACTGTTAACGGGACAACTTAAATCCGGCTTATATATATGGACTCCGTCACGTGACCCGATCTCCTCCCCCATCTCGGCCGACATCACCACCATCTCTCCGGATCCGTGGCATTACAAACTTGGTCATCCATCTTTATCTATACTTAGTTCTATTACTAGCTTAGCTAAAATAAAACCTACACCGGCCTCGTCCAACCCGTGCAATGCTTGCAATATTAATAAAAGTCATAAACTTCCTTTTTCCACCTCTTCTCTATCTTCCTCTCACCCCCTAGAATTAGTTTTCTCGGATGTATGGACATCTCCTCTTTACTCCGTAGATAATTTTAAATATTATGTTGTGTTTGTCGATCACTTTACTAGATACACTTGGTTATATCCCTTAAAACGTAAATCTGATACGTCCTCGGTCTTTAATCGTTTTCGTGCCTTAGTCGAATTTTTTTTAATCGACCCATAATTCAAATTTTTTTCGACAACGGGGGTGAATATTTAAAACTCACCCCCTCCGTCACCTCCGATGGTATAACCCATCTCACCTCCCCTCCCCACACCCCTGAACACAATGGTATCTCTGAGAGACGTCATCGTCATATTGTCGAAACCGGACTCTCCCTCCTCACCCATGCTCACATGCCTACCACTTATTGGTCGTATGCCTTTGTCACAGCGGTTTACTTAATAAATCGCATGCCCACACCCGTCCTACACAATGACTCTCCTTTTCTTAAGTTATTTGGTTCTATTCCAAATTATAATAAACTTCGTAGTTTTGGTTGTCTTTGTTATCCTTGGTTACGCCCTTATGCGTCTCACAAACTTGATCCACGTTCTAAACCGTGTATCTTTGTTGGTTATTCTTCCACTCAAAGTGCTTATTACTGTTTAGAACCCGTGTCAAATAAAATTTATACTTCACGACACGTCAAATTTTGTGAGTCCGTCTTCCCTTCCCCCTCCCTCTTACCCGACGCCCCTTCCTCGGTCACCCCGTCCCAATGGCTATCGGACCCACTCTTTATGATAGTCCCTACCCCAAATCCTGACCCGGTCCCAAGTCAGCCCGACCCGGTCCCTCCCTCCCCGGTGAACCCGAGTCCCGACCCGGCCACCCCCCTGCGTGTCTACACACGCAAGACCCGCCCCCACGGACCCCTCCCGTCGTCCCCCCCTCCCCCCCGTCTTCTGCTGCCTCCTCACCCTTCTCTGCTGCCTCTCCCTCGCCCTCCCCCTCCTCCTCGCCCGAATCTTCCCCTTCCTCGGTTCCCCTTACCGAACCAACCCCCCCTTCTCCTCCTCCTCCCTCGAACCGACCTGTGACTCGTGCTATGCACAATATTAGAGTCCCTAACCCTAAGTATGCCTCTCTAGCCTCCGTTGTATCTCCTTCCCTCCATCCTACTACGGTCAAGTCTGCCCTAGCTGACCCAAATTGGCACTCAGCCATGGTAGATGAATATCAAGCCTTAGTTAAAAATGCCACATGAGAACTTGTTCCTCCTAATCCCTCCTACAATGTAATTGGTTGCAAGTGGGTTTTTCGTATTAAATATAATCCCGACACCTCAATTCAAAAATATAAAGCACGATTAGTTGCTAAAGGTTTTCTTCAACGTCCCGGAGTAGATTACTCTGAAACTTTTAGTCCTGTTGTTAAGTCGGTAACAGTTCGTCTCGTCTTAGCACTTGCTCTCTCCCGTGGTTGGTCTCTGCGACAGCTTGATATCAACAACGCTTTTCTTTAAGGTACTCTTACTGAAACTGTTTTTATGTCTCAACCCCCTGGTTTTATTAATGCAAATTCTCCCTCTTTTGTTTGCAAATTATCTAAAGCTATTTATGGTCTCAAACAAGCTTCTAGGGCTTGGTATAATGAGCTTAAATCCTATTTACTCTCTTATGGTTTTAAACAATCAATTTCTGATCCCTCTCTTTTTATTCACAAAGTTATGACTAATCCTATTTTTCTTCTTGTTTATGTTGATGACATTATTGTCACCGGTCCACCGACGAAGGAACTTCAATCCTTCTTCGTTTCTTTTTCTCGTCGCTTTTCTCTAAAGATCTTGGTTTTCCGTCGTATTTTCTTGGTGTTGAGGTTACTCCTACTAAAACAGGCCTAGCCCTCACACAAACTAAATATACCTATGATATTCTCTCCCGTTACAACATGCTTGATTGTAAACCCACCCCCACCCCCATCGTCGCCTACCCGTCTCTCAAGGCCACTACGGGCAAACCCATCCCCAATCCCACCGACTACCGCGCTATTGTTGGTAGCCTCTTATATCTTTCCCTCACCCGTCCCGATATTGCTTTCGGTGTCAACAAGCTTGCACAGTTTTTGCAGGATCCTCAAGAGTCTCATTGGTTAGCCTTGAAGCGGATGCTTCGTTACCTAAAAGGCACTCTAACGGTTGGTATTAATTTATTTAGCGATACTACTCTTTCTCTTCATGCTTTTTGTGATGCAGATTGGGCAAGTGATGGCAACAAATATATTTCTACTACCGGATTTATTATCTACCTTGGACGGAACCCAATTGCTTGGTCTTCTCGGAAACAACGAGCACTAGCGCTCTCTACTACGGAAGCTGAATTTCGGGCAGTGGCTTCGACCACAACCGAACTGCTTTGGCTCCGCTCTCTTCTATCCGAACTTTGCTTCACCATTAAGTCTCCTCCAGTAATCTACTGTGATAATCTTGGTGCTACTCATTATGCAACAAATCCAGTTTTTCACTTACGAATGAAACATGTAGCCCTTGCGTTCTATTTTGTTCGAGAACATGTTCAAAATGGGACACTACGTGTACAACACATATCCACTAACGACGAACTTGCAGATGTGCTAACTAAACCACTTCCTAAGGCACGGTTTTACTCGTTATTACTCAAGCTCGGCCTTTCCTTTGGAACGTCCGACTTGCGGGAGCGTATTGAAGATATTAGTTAAAGATATTATTTAGGAATATCTTCTAGTCTTTGTAAACTGCTATATTTTGTAATCTTTGTATTATTGGCAAATACTGTAACTTTCCTATTCTTAGGATTCTAGTTAGATACTAGGTTTACTCTTTCCTTAACTGTATTAGGTTTCTAGCCTGTATAAATATTGTGCTCATGTTAATGAAATTCACAATTCACTTTCAATAACTTTCTTACACCCTATAAGTGCATAAGTTCTCTTTTGAGCCTTTGGATGGGGTGAGAATGGAGGGCTTAGATTAATTTGATCATAATTAATACACTAGCATTTAATACACACTCTCTCTCAAAACAAATTTAATATACTCTCTTTCCAACTAAATTTAATACACTCTCTTCATTCCAATTTAATACACTCTCTCAAACCCAATGAATATTTAACATAAATCAGAATATTTGAATGTTTTCATTTGAATTTTAGTATTTGATGTTTGGAGTTTCAATCGAAATTTGTATTCATCATATTTGACAGTTTTGAGTTAAATATTAATTGAGATGAATTAAAGTTGCAAAATATAAGAACTAAAGTTACAAAAATAAATGAACTGATTCGAAATAAAGTTATAAGACATGACTGGAGTTACAATATATATTATCTGAAGTTACAAAATATAATAACTGAAGTTACGTGATATATAAACTGAAGTTACAAAAATATATTTAGAATTGGAGTTACAAAAATAGATTTGAGTCACAACATACGATCTGAAGTTACAAAATATGTGAACTGAAGTTACAAAATATGTGAACTGAAGTTACAAAATATGTGAGGTGAAATTACAAAAATATATGAACTGATTAGAATTGAAGTTACAATATACGATCCAAAGTTACATAATATGTGAACTGAAGTTACAAAATATGTGAACTGAAATTACAAATATATTGACTGAAGTTACAATATACGATCTGATTGACTGAAGTTACAATATACGATCTGAAGTTATAAAATATGTGAACTAAAGTTTCAAAATATATGAACTGAAGTTACAAAATATGTGAACTGAAGTTACAAATATCTATAAAAAGCAACTCATTTACGAAGCTCGTCCGGTCTTATCTCCATTTTTAATTCTTTCTCTTCGTCTTCATCTCCATTTTTAATTGTTCATCTTCATCAAAAATCTGCAATTATTAATTGAAAACACATACTATATTAATTGAAAATCAAAAACATAATGAAAAAAATATCAATTACCATATAATAGTGAAAACAAATGAAAAAGGTGAAAATAAAGATGCAATGAAACAAAAAACCAGAAAAAATCAGTAAATCCAATGAAACAAAAACCAAGAAAAAATCAGTAAACATCATAAAAAAATTTGATTAAATACCATAAAAATTGATTAGGAACAATATTATCACCAAAAATTGATTCTTCATCTTCATCAAAAATCTACAATTATTAATTTGAAAAGATATATATGATTCAATAAAAAATAATCATAAAAATCACTATATTTCAAACTTCAAAATCTACCCATCAATTAAAAAACACAAGATTACAATATAAAATCAATTCAAATATCGAACAAACAATAAAAGGATTGAAAAAAAATATCAAACATAAAACAATCAATTAAAGTTTTATGAATAAATTAATTAATAACAATAAAAAAAATAAACAAACCTCAATAACAACCATTGATGTGCATCAATGACGGGAAAATGGCTCGATTATTCAATATTTTATTTGATGAAGATGAATGTTAATGGTGGAAGATCAATTAAAAAGAGAAAAAAAAATGAGAGAGAGATAAAATTGAGAGTGTAACAAGTGAATGGTGAGAATAAAGAATAGAAATGGAATGTATGTTAAGATGAGAGAGAAGTATTATGACTGAATGAGGGGAGTGTGCATAAATGAATATGGGAAGTGTGCATAAATGAATATGGTGGAAATATTGAGGGGGAGAAAAACGAGATAGTTGGAAGATGTGCATTTCATTGTTTTTTGTTTGAAAAATTAATAAACATAATTTAATCTCAGCCATTCATCAATGTATGATCTAAGGGATAGAAATAGGACTTATGGACTTATAAAAATCAATGAACCTTATTTGATCTCTAAAATTACAAATATATGGACTGAAGTTACAATATACGATCTGAAGTTATAAAATATGTGAACTGAAGTTACAAAATATGTGAACTGAAGTTACAAATATATGGACTGAAATTACAATGTACGATCTGAAGTTACTATAAAATATGTGAACTGAAGTTACAAAATATGTGAACTGAAGTTACAAATATATGGACTGAATTTACAATATACAATCTAAAGTTATAAAATATGTGAACTGAAGTTACAAAATATGTGAACTGAAATTACAAATATCTATAAAAAACAACCCATATATTACCAACTTATCAGAAGTAGTTTCGAACACCTATATTTTTTTTACCAACTTTTTAAGTGCAGCAAAAATAATTTTAATGTTATTATTATTATTATTATTATTTTTTTTTTATTATAACGGAACTTGCATTAAACACCAGAACAAATTACAAGAAGTTAGAGGGGAGCCGAGATACTATCTGGGCCCCCACTCCCTTAGTGATAGCAAAACTAATTCTAGTGAAAATGTGAACTGCGGCTCGCGCTCCAGCATCCTGCGACATAGCGAACTTCCGAATCCACTGGAGCAGAGAGACAGCCTCCGTGTCGAGCTCGCCGAGAGAGGAGAAGGAGAAAGGTAAGAAACCATACCCGATCGCCGTGCAGCGTGCCTGATACTTGGCACACTTACGGCGGGCAGCATCAGCAACGACCCGTCCGGGCTCAAAAGCGGTCAAGCCGGACTGGGTCAAAGGAGAGGACCCGGTCAAATCAACACACACATCATGCCCCCTGTCCCACGAGTAAAGCAGAAGATCGGCAGGTCGCAAGGGCTTGTCATTATCGTCGCAGAGGCCAATCTCTACCTCCTTACCTGCAGAGATCCCGGTCCGAAAGCAAATATCCAACAGTGTGTCACGGACAAGGTTATGGCGATGTTTAATCCCCACCATACCAGCACACGAAACCGCGAGATCACCAAAAATATCCTCTCTAAGGACCCTGGAGCAAGAAGAGCACGAACCGGAAGGTGGGAACACAGGGACTCCCAAGCGGTAACTAAGCACACTGCGATACGTTCGACCGTTCATGGTTTGCCCCAGCCCAGTAATAGGGACAGCCCTCAACCAGTCAGAAGAATGGTCCCCCTGCTGAGATTTCCACAGGGCAACCTGTCGAGGAGTCAAGGAGAAAACAGATTCCGCAGCTGAAGCAACCCTCGTGAAATATATATCTGCCAATTTCTTCATAAGTTTTGGGGCAGCGATCTCAGAGGTATTGCTCAAATAGTCAGAACCGGTAACCTCAACAAACCCACATAAGGCAGACTCAAAGGCAAGTCCAGGGGAGGCGATCTCGGAGGGACGAAGCAGCATAGCTTGCAGACCAGCAGATTGGAGTCGAGAAGCGAGGAAGGCAAAGTGCAGGGCATCAGAGGCGGCAAAGACACCGAGCCCCCCAAGGGAAAAGGGGAGGGTGGCGAGTCGCCACTGCCATTCCCCAAAACCGGGTCCGGACGCTGTGACAATGCGCTCAAGACTTGATCGGAGCGCAGTGTCGAAAGAAAGGTGGGCCGACCCAAAAGCAAGGGGGGGACAAGTGCGCAAAGCAAAGTATAACTTAGAAATACCAGTGCACGCCCGGAGAAGAAGTAACTCACACTGGGGATCCTCAATCGTAGCAACCAAGTCCATGAGCTCTATAGTACGGGCGACCCTCTTCGAGACAAGAGCACCGCTGAAAGCTGGACACACGCTGACGGGCCCCCCAAGGACCTTAACACCGCGCAAGATCCTCTTCGAGACAAGATCCTTATTATTATTATTATTATTATTATTATTTCACTGTTGTTGTTGTTGTTGTTGTTATCATCTTTAATAATAATGTTTGTACTTCAAAAATATTAATTCAAATTTTAAAATTATTTTTTGATTAAATGATAAAAAACGTTGTATTAAATTGAATATTTGTAATTTAAAATACGTATTTATTTTTTAATTATAAATCCAAATATAATATTTAAATTTAAAATTTTTATTAATTTCAATAAACTCTCACTGGCCCAACAGGTTGAATGGGATGAGTCAGGTTTCGATCCTAAATTAACGTGTCGTATTGGGGTCGGCCAAACGGGTTGCGGGTCGAAAAAATAGGTTCACGGTCCTAAAAAGGGGTTGATTGCAAACATCAAAACTGAATCTAAATATTTTAATTGATTTAAATAATTAATCTGGTACGTATTCGATCCTATAAAAATTGAGAGCAAAATCGATTGAAGGATATTTAAGGGTAAGATTAGTACTCGGACTATACTTTTAATTCCGTTTAAGGATCTGAACTCTGATCTTTAACTTTACGGTTACGGGTTGAAAATTAACACCGTCAATTAAAGTTATTCAACCTCTCAAAAATAAAGCGGAAGTGTAATATGTATACCTGTCAAATAGGTCCAGCGGGTCGGGTCCAAATAAGGGGCATATCAAATATAAGTCAGGTTATACGGGTCACGGTTCGGATTAGGGTCAAAAATAGTTTCGAACGCCTATATTTTTTATAAACTTTTTAAGTCCAACAAAAATATTTTTAATATCAATTTTATTATTTTAATATTATTATTGTACTCTTTAAGAATGTTTATATTTTAAAAAATAATTAATTCAATTTTTAAAACTATTTTACAATTAAATGATATAAAAAGTTGCATCAAATTGAATATTTATAATAAAAAATATTTATATTTAATTATAAATCCAAATATAATATTTCGATATAAATATTTTATTCAATTTTAATAAATTTCCACTAACCGAACGGGTCGAGTAGGGTATCGATCCTAAATTTAAGAGTTATTTTGGGTTAAGTCAAACAAGTTGTGGGTCTAAAAAACGGGTTTATGACCCTAATAGGGGTGTCAATTTCTTTTTTCTTTTAACTAATTTTTGAGATAGTATGACAATGTTTCTTTCAATTTTTTTAGTTAATTTTACTGTGGACATGACATAGGTCCACCCCGACGCGGCCACGCGCGGGTTTGGGGAGGCGAATGAATCTCCATATGAGATGATCAAATTGAAATTTAAATCGAAGTAGGAGTCGCCACCGAACTTTGTGGGAGTTCGGGCCCGTTAGAACCCACTCTATGTCGTAGTGGGCCGGGTACAAAATACGGCCCATTTCCGATGTCAGAGCTTATTGGGTTCGTCCTTTTGCATTTGATACCGATACCGACATTATCGGATATCGTGTATTGAATGACTGTCGTTGCCAATGGATTCGGACATCCGGAAACCGAGGTTCTGAGTAAGGGGTGACGGTACGTGTTGGTGTAGACACCCCATATTTTGACCGCCAGGTGTCTATAGCAGTTTCCAACAAACACCCGATGATGATCGGACGCAAACATGCTTTAACGTACTCGGAAATGGGCTCAAAATCATTGGCATTTGGCTTGGGCTTTTTAAGGAGTACAAATCTCACAAAACCAACCTCAAATTCAGGCCCAGTGGGTCGTTTCGAGTCAAATGAGACTAATTTGGGTCGAATCCGACACCAGGGGTAAAACCGTCTTTTAGCGACCGAGTCAAAACCCGGTCAAAGATATTTCCCGAGACTCGTGGACCAACCATGACGCCTCACGTGTCCGGTTCGGACTCCAATACTACAAAATCAGCTACATCAATGATAAACAATTCCGTTAAAGATAGAATTCGATCTCAAGTAGGAATTCTATCCGAAAACCGAATCGAGTATTCAACCAAACGTAGGATACTCAGCCGAGTGGCCTGATTTCGGCCGAGCTCCCCTTCCCAAACCGAGATTCTTTTTCTTCTTTGCCAAGTAACGGAATTCTCGTTCCTCACAAATTCTTACGTTTCCTATCCCGGTTGGTATTTCTTGTCGTACAAGCAAGGCTAACTCTACCCCTATAAATAGGACCCTTTGCACACAACACAAAAAACCTTTTCGGAACACAATATACACATACATTACACACACCCGTTTCATACCTCAATACATACAATTCCCGATATTTCTCGTCCAAAACCGGAGAAACCGTCCCCTCTACACGTCTCCTTTACACGTCCAAAACCACCATCAACTCACCGACATTAACTCGACGCTCTTGTGCCCAAGCCACGTCCCGACGAGCCCCGATCCGAGTAAACCGAAGCATGTAGGTTGAGGGTGTACCAAACCCGATTTCTCCTTCTTCTTCTCTTCTCTTTCTCGTCTTCTCTTCTCCTTCGCGTCGTCCGTCCTTTTTACGGGTCCTTCGTCATTTTTTATTATTTCTAATATCGATAATACTAAAAAACTATTTTCATATATCGAACATTCTTAAAAAATATGATACCAACTCTATAGTTGAATATCGTATTTAAAAAGAATTAAATCAAATCTCGTTGATGCAAAAAATCCTTACTTTTTTAAAAATACAACGATTCTGATGCGGAGAGAACTAACATCTTTTTTTCGTTCAAATCTCTTTCAAACTATCTTACAAAACTTTTTTAAAAACTCATTCCAAATATTTGAAATCGATTTCATAATCGAATATCGGGTACGATGAATATCGAAAACATACATCGAGTATAAATTAGTTCGTATTTGTACGCGATTTATTAGCAATTTTCGAACAACAAGCGCGACCGGGACAGACCCGCACGCGAGTCGCTCCCATCCCAGGCGACTCGCGCACGGGCCTGAAACCCGAGTCCTTTTTTTAACCTTTCGTTCGTTTTTCATTTATTCTACAAAACGATTTCTCAAAATTTGCATCTTTTCTAAAACTATTCCGAGTATTTGATATCGATTTCATAATCGATTATCGAATATAACGAATATCGAAAATATTAAGTCGAGCACGAATTATGCAATATTCGTACGCGGTTTAATAAAAGCATCGATTTTCAGAAAATCGACCCCGAAACAGGGCTGGGCGCAAGTCGCGCGCACCCTGGGCGAGTCGCGGGCAATGCTGGAAACGCGACCCGTTTTTTCCTTTTTTATTATTTTTCGAACATCGTTTTTTTATACAAAACAGCGTCTTTTTAACGATATTTTTCAGATTTCGACTAATATTTTCTCGATCTTGCATATTCATCATATTTGCTATATTATTTCACAAATCGATACTAACTCGTTTGTTCATCTTGTAGCAAATTCATTCTTTTTTATCGTTTGTTTTATTATACTAAAACGAACCTCACATGCTAAATTCAACTTCGACGTTAAATTTTTCATGCATTAAACCGACTTAGCAACCCATTCAATTCTCGCATGTTTAGGGAAAACAATGTTTGCATATCATTCATCGTTCAACTAACGCGCGTATTCAAAAATCAAACGATATCCTAGTAAAGGCCGCTAATGTGCGGTCGGGGTTGGGTGTTCTTTGTGAACTTCCCAACACGTACCGTCACCCCTTACTCAGAACCTCGGTTTCCGGATGTCCGAAACCATTGGCAACGAGAGTCATTCAATACATGATATCCGATCAAGTCGGTATCGGTATCAAATGCTAAGGGACGAACCCAATAAACTCTGACATCGGAAATGGGCCGTATTTTGTACACGACCCACTACGACATAGAGTGGGTTCGAACGGGCCCGAACTCCCACAAAGTTCGGTGGCGACTCCAACTTAGATTTAAATTTCAATTCGATCCATTCTCATATGGAGATTCATTCGCCTCTCCAAACCCGCGCGTGGCCGCGTCGGGGTGGACCTATGTCATGTCCACAATTTGGCGACTCCGCTGGGGATTAACTGATGCGTTACTAACCATCGGCATCCTCAGGGTGAGACTCGAATAGAAATCGTTTGACTAGTACAATACGCGTTTTAGTTTTACGGTTCATGCATAACCTCATTTTTCCCGGGCCGGTACTGGTGACCGACGTCCCACTATACCATTGATGTAGTTCAAATTGGATATGTCAAAAGGTGTGCATAGCAGATTCGTATGGGTTTTACGGCATGTTCTAAGTTCAATTCGACTTAGAAAGTTCGCCCCGATTCTCGAATAGGCTATGTACACTGGTATAGACCCTTATAGACTGACCGAGACTTAGTTTAAGAGCATACATGGCGTCGTTATACTGTTACCATGACTACGTGCTACTTGATCCATGTCTTTTTTTTCAAAAACCGTCATTTTCAACAATTTGCATCCTTTTCAAAATATCCAATTTCAAAACCCCGGACATATACCGAATATAGGACTTATGATTTTACTCAAAATAGCCTTTTTCTAGCCGATATTATGCCCAATTCAAAACTCGAAATTATTTTCGAAATTTTCAAACCTTCGCCCGGCCCACCTTTTCCGTTTTTCTCGAAAAAGAACCGGTTCTCCCCGGATTTTTTCGGGCTTTTCAAAAAATATCATATTTCAAAACTTCCTCTTCTTAGACTTCCCGTATTTAGCAGTGTCGGGTCGTGTCATAAGTCGTTGAAGTCTCTAGCGTCGAAACTCTGTCGATCTTACATCGCGGGTTTCCCCCCTATCCCAGTCCGCCTTATTTTACTAAGGCAAGGCCCACCTACGTAGGACATACTCCTACAAAGGTTGGCCCAGTTTACAAAATCGAGTCTAAAAGTCTGGGAATGTCTCACGTGAACCTTCCTTCGAACAGGGCCCAACCCACACAGCTGGATCCTAAGGGAGGCCCACCTTTCACAAGTCACCCGTCTAAGTGTCTTTTCCGAGTCAACCTTTTATAAGGCGTCGCCCTACAACAAAAGGTCCATGACCCTTACGTCTAAGGGTCACTCACTCGAGTCTTAACAAAGTCTTCAGTCCCAGTCGGGGGTTACCTTTCAGCAGAGCGATCAATCACGGTTGCTCTAAGGGTCATGTCTTACGCATGTCTCAAGTACCCCACGTTCGAGTCACTTAGATGCCACACCATCTGGGTCCTATCAAAGTCCCTAGTCTCACTTGGGGGCTATTCTCCGACGTCCCACTATACCACTGATGTAGTCCAAATTGGATATGTCAAAAGGTGTGCATAGCAGATTCGTATGGGTTTTACGGCATGTTCTAAGTTCAATTCGACTTAGGAAGTTCGCCCCGATTCTCGAATAGGCTATGTACACCGGTATAGACCCTTATAGACTGACCGAGACTTAGTTTAAGAGCATACATGGCGTCGTTATACTGTTACCATGACTACGTGCTACTTGATCCATGTCTTTTTTTTTCAAAAACCGTCATTTTCAAAAATTTGCATCCTTTTCAAAATATCCAATTTCAAAACCCCGGACATATACCGAATATAGGACTTATGATTTTACTCAAAATAGCCCTTTTTTTTAGCCGGTATTATGTCCAATTTAAAACTCGAAATTATTTTCGAAACTTTCAAAACCTTCGCCCGGTCCGCCTTTTCCGTTTTTCTCGGAAAAAGGGCCGGTTCTCCCCGAATTTTTCGGGCTTTTCAAAAAAATCATATTTCAAAACTTCCTCTTCTTAGGACTTCCCGTATTTAGCAGTGTCGGGTCGTGTCATAAGTCGTTGAAGTCTCTAGCGTCGAAACTCTGTCGATCTTACATCACAAGTTTCCCCCCTATCCCAGTCCGCCTTATTTTACTAAGGCAAGGCCCACCTATGTAGGACATACTCTTACAAAGGTTGGCCCATTTACAAAATCGAATCTAAAGTCTGGGGAACATCCCACGCGAACCTCCTTTCAAACAGGACCCAACCCACACAGCTGGATCCTAAGGGAGGCCCACCTTTCACAAGTCACCCGTCTAAGTGTCTTTTCCGAGTCAACCTTTTATAAAGCGTAGCCCTACAACAAAAGGTCCGTGACCCTTACGTCTAACGGTCACTCACTCGAGTCTTAACAAAGTCTTCAGTCCCAGTCGGGGGTTACCTTTCAGCAGAGCGATCAATCACGGTTGCTCTAAGGATCAGGTCTTACACGTGTTGTCTCACATACCCCACTTTTGAGTCACTTAGATGCCACACCATCTGGGTTCTATCAAAGTCCTTAGTCTCACTTGGGGGCTATTCTCCGACGGAGTGATTAATCACAGTCACTACAAGAATCGTACCCTACACATTTGTCTTAGGAGAGTCTAACCCGAGTGAAACTGGAGTCGTCTCTTCTCTCGCGCTATTTCCTATGCCTCGGTGAAATTGAGTTCCGAAGCAACTTCTCTGATTACGCGGTATTCTTACAGACAGGCCACCGGTAACCAGACGCTAGAAAATGCAAGAAGCTTTGGACCAATTGGCAACCTCCCTAGCTGAGCTTGAAGCCCAATTGACGGTTATCAGGGCCGAACAAACGACCATTGCCACCCGTTTGAGTGTCGTGGAGCAAAGGACTCTTAAGGTCAGGAATGAAACCACGGGGCCCATAGCTGAACTGGTCAGCGCCATTCGCAAACTTGAAGAACAGGTCCACTCGACCACCAGAAACACCATCCTCACGGAAAATGCCCGTACCTACTCCCCCTTGACCGATGAACTACCCACTAACCTCAACTTAGCGGGCTTACCAATATTTGACGGGACGGAAGATCCGGTACTCCATATTCGGGCTTTCAAGGACTTTATGGCTGTTAAGGGGGTCAAATCGACCATGTTCAAGCATCTCTTCGCTTCCTCTCTGGAAAAGCACCCGAAAGCCTGGTACTACAGCCTTTATCCCAAGAAATACAAAACCTGGGACGATGTCGCAACGGAATTCGCGCAAAACTACGCGGATAACGCCGAGATCCAGACTACCATGCGTACTCTGGAGGTTATGGCCCAAGAGCCTAAGGAAGGTTTCACCAAATACCTTCAAAGGTGGAGAGCCGAAAGTGTGAAGTTGGTAGACAAGCCCAACGAGAAGACACTAGTGGAGGCGTTCATCAACAACCTCCTCCCTTCCTACCGCGTCCATCTTAGGTATGCCGGCATTTCGAACTTTGCAGTGCTTACCGAAATGGGCATTAGGATTGAAGATGATCTTCAACTAAATGAAGATCTGGGTGAAGCGTCTATTGGAGGCTATACTGGACATCAACTTGAGTCCTTAGAAGCTGAATTGACAACACCATCCGAGAGTCTAGATTTGGTTTAAGTCCGAGTCTGAGTCCGAGTCTATGACGTTCTATTTCTTTCAATTTCAAAGTCAGAGTCAGAGTCAGTTGTATTCTGTCATCTTTTCAAAATTCAATAAAGTCAGCTTTTCAATCTCTCATATATAATTTCCTTATGTATTTCCGAGAACATGATGAACACCGTCATACACTGTGAGCACATGCACGTGACTATTATAGGCACATCTATAATGACTGCAGGAAACCGAGCCCGTGTTTTCCTTTACCCATTCCATGTCTGGTATAGAAAGCCACATAACTACCCTTAGCAGGAGCGGTATCGAATCCTATGACAAATCTAGGTAATCTCCTAGTTTGGGTTAAAGACGGGAGGCAAGCCCATTTCCCACAATAAAACACCCATCCAATAAGACTAACCGATCCCTACCTTAGGTGTTAGTCTGACCAACAAAAAAAGGAAAAAAACTGGACAAAAAAAAAAATAGAAGTCCAATCCAAGAAAAAGCAAAAGGCCCAAAACAAAAGAGTTGGCCATGATAAAAAAAAACCATGACCATGATCAACGGTCAATTCAAGTGAAAGCCCCATGACCAGGGTACGGTCAAAATTCATACCATCAAATAAGGGAGAGATAATCGAGCTGGTCAACTAACACCACATTTAGCCTTCCCACATTACAACCCTCAAGACCTTCCCGAGACCCAGGCCAGAGACGGCCTGGAATTTTGAGGATTCAAGCTCCATAGGATACTCCTAACCATTAGGGCTAGACATGGAAATCAGATCTCGCATTATCAAAACTTATCCCGATCAAAGTTCGAGCCATTCTACTCGACTTCCCCTTTACATAACAAAATTCACAATCACCATACGCAAACTCGAGAGTAAAACTCGTCAAATCCCCCAAGAGCAAAACTCGTCAAATCCCCCCGAGAGCAAAACTTGTCAAATCCCCCGAGAGCAAAACTCGTTAAAATCCCCGAGAGCAAAACTCGTTAAAATCCTCGAGAGCAAAACTCGTTAAAATCCCCGAGAACAGAACTCGTTAAAATCCTCGAGAGCAGAACTCGTTAAAATCCCATCCCAATTCTTCTCATTCAAACCAGTTACCAACCCCAAACACGGGAACTTAACTTGCGGTCGGCATAGAACATGCCCAAATAGTGCACACCACCTCTGGGGGCTATCCCGGAGAACACTCACAGTCACAGGATCAATATCCTAACTATTCTAGCCCTTTGATCAAGACATCACTGGGAATGCACCTAGCCTACACCATCGCTATGGCTAGTTACACACAAAGCCTTAATCAACTAGGCACCATAATCCACTGAACTACGGCTTGGTTTGATTTCACCACATATGAATACGTAGGCAACCTTTCAACAGAGGCACAACCACCCACATTGACACACATTCAAAAAGCACCATCATTCCGGTCACGACACTATCATGTTCTCGACAGTTAGCTTTGTCATTCTAGGGGCTTCTCCTAGGCAGAAGTTCTCCATCCATTCACATAATCCAAATAATTTCTAAAATCTAGCCACCTTCCTACAGTGTGTCCTAGCACTCGGCTCACTCGAGGACAAGAATCTATCAGGACTCGAGGCAATGCCCACTTTGGAAATGTACCCTAAAATCAAATAGGATTCAAAAGAGCACTAGTCAGCAGCATTCCACTGCTAAGTCCTGCAAAAACAGTCTCATTACAGACTACTGCAATTCCCCTATAACGCATCCTTCTCATTTCAATGTACGACCGTGTTGCTACTCGCCTAGGCTACGAAATAGCGCAATTTAAGAGTCTTGTTAGGTGGCCCACCCCCTACCGAGTCACGGTCCAACCCCTCGAGAGTCCAGTCATGTCTGTCAACTCGTCCGGTCACGTCCAGAGTCGAGTCTGTCAGTAGACCTCTCTTCAAATTCTTACTTCAAAATTTGTAAAACTTTGCCATTTGAAAAAAAAATCTTTTCGACAAGGTCAAATTTCAGTCTATTTAAACTGCAAATTTCTTCTCCACCTCTTTCAATTTTGGAAACCCATCTCCTAGCACGTGAGTTGCTTTCAGGACTTCGATTTCAAAATGCAGCAAAAATCATTTTTATTCCCTAGCGCGAGTCATATTTGTTTCGCCTACGTGTTGCATGCAAAATTTTATGTAACTTATACAGGTACAAATCACGACAGCGCTATTCACATAACTCCCCAACGACATTTAACAGGATGAGCCCATATATAGGCGCACCTAAGTCTTATACGACAAGTCCAATTCCCCACGGAGTTATCATCATCAGTTCAAGTACATTTCTAATCCATGGCCGGCGGGCCCTTCACGCAGGTCTAATGGACTTTAAACGACCCGACCGGAAGTCTGTCAGGTCTTAATCTTTGATTGGCCTGGTAGCTACTCTGACTTTCGCCTTGTCCAAGCCTCAATCAGAGTGGGGGCTCTGTAGACACCCACATTTTGACCGCCAGGTGTCTATAGCAGTTTCCGACAAACACCCGATGATGATCGGACGCAAACGTGCTTTAACGTACTCGGAAATGGGCTCAAAATCATTGGCATTTGGCTTGGGATTTTTAAGGAGTACAAATCTCACAAAACCAACCTCAAATTCAGGCCCAGTGGGTCGTTTCGAGTCAAATGAGACTAATTTGGGTCGAATCCGACACCAGGGGTAAAACCGTCTTTTAGCGACCGAGTGAAAACCCGGTCAAAGATATTTCCCGAGACTCGTGGACCAACCGTGACGCCTCACGTGTCCGGTTCGGACTCCAATACTACAAAATCAGCTACATCAATGATAAACAATTCCGTTAAAGGTAGAATTCGATCTCAAGTAGGAATTCTATCCGAAAACCGAATCGAGTATTCAACCAAACGTAGGATACTCGGCCGAGTGGCCTGATTTCGGCCGAGCTCCCCTTCCCAAACCGGGATTCCTTTTCTTCTTTGCCAAGTAACGGAATTCTCGTTCCTCACAAATTCTTACGTTTCCTATCCCGGCTGGTATTTCTTGTCGTACAAGCAAGGCTACCTCTACCCCTATAAAGAGGACCCTTTGCACACAACACAAAAAACCCTTTCGGAACACAATATACACATACATTACACACACCCGTTTCATACCTCAATACATATAATTCCCGATATTTCTCGTCCAAAACCGGAGAAACCGTCCCCTCTACACATCCCCTTTACACGTCCAAAACCACCATCAACTCACCGACATTAACTCGACGCTCTTGTGCCCAAGCCACGTCCCGACGAGCCCCGATCCGAGTAAACCGAAGCATGTAGGTTGAGGGTGTACCAAACCCGATTTCTCCTTCTTCCTCTCTTCTCTTTCTCGTCTTCTCTTCTCCTTCGCGTCGTCCGTCCTTTTTGCGGGTCCTTCGTCATTTTTTATTATTTCTAATATCGATAATACTAAAAAACTATTTTCATATATCGAACATTCTTAAAAAATATGATACCAACTCTATAGTTGAATATCGTATTTAAAAAGAATTAAATCAAATCTCGTTGATGCAAAAAATCGTTTCTTTTTTACAAATACAACGATTCTGACGCGGAGAGAACTAACATCTTTGTTTCGTTCAAATCTCTTTCAAACTATTTTACAAAACTTTTTTAAAAATTCATTTCGAATATTTGATATCGATTTCATAATCGAATATCGGGTACGACGAATATCGAAAACATAAATCGAGTATAAATTAGTTCGTATTTGTACGCGATTTATTAGCAATTTTCGAACAACAAGCGCGACCGGGACAGACCCGCACGCGAGTCGCGCCCATCCCAGGCGACTCGCGCACGGGCCTGAAACCCGAGTCCTTTTTTTAACCTTTCGTTCGTTTTTCATTTATTCTACAAAACGATTTCTCAAAATTTGCATCTTTTATAAAACTATTCCGAGTATTTGATATCGATTTCATAATCGATTATCGAATATAACGAATATCGAAAATATTAAGTCGAGCACGAATTATGCAATATTCGTACGCGGTTTAATAAAAGCATCGATTTTCATAAAATCGACCCCGAAACAGGCCGGGGCGCAAGTCGCGCGCACCCCGGACGAGTCGCGGGCAATGCTGGAAACGCGACCCGTTTTTTCCTTTTTTATTATTTTTCGAACATCGTTTTTTTTATACAAAACAACGTCTTTTTAACGATATTTTTCAGATTTCGACTAATATTTTCTCGATCTTGCATATTCATCATATTTGCTATATTATTTCACAAATCGATACTAACTCGTTTGTTCATCTTGTAGCAATTTCATTCTTTTTTATCGTTTGTTTTATTATACTAAAACGAACCTCACATGCTAAATTCAACTTCGACGTTAAATTTTTCATGCATTAAACCGACTTAGCAACCCATTCAATTCTCGCATGTTTAGGTAAAACAATGTTTGCATATAATTCATCGTTCAACTAACGCGCGTATTCAAAAATCAAACGATATCCTAGTAGAGGCCGCTAATGTGCGGGCGGGGTTGGGTGTTCTTTGTGAACTTCCCAACACGTACCCTCACCCCTTACTCAGAACCTCGGTTTCCGGATGTTCGAAACCATTGGCAACGAGAGTCATTCAATACATGATATCCGATCAAGTCGGTATCGGTATCAAATGCTAAGGGACGAACCCAATAAACTCTGACATCGGAAATGGGCCGTATTTTGTACACGACCCACTACGACATAGAGTGGGTTCGAATGGGCCCGAACTCCCACAAAGTTCGGTGGCGACTCCAACTTTGATTTAAATTTCAATTCGATCCATTCTCATATGGAGATTCATTCGCCTCCCCAAACCCGCGCGTGGCCGCGTCGGGGTGGACCTATGTCATGTCCACAGTTGGGAAGTTCACTAAGAACACCAAACCCCGCCCGCACTTAGCGGCCTTTACTAAGATATCGTTCGTTTTTGGTGTACACGCATTAGTTCGACGGTTGAATGATATGCAAATATTGTTTTCCCTAAGCATGCGAGAGAAATAAATGGGTTGCTAAGTCGTTTAATGCATCTTAAACTAATAATGTCAAAGTTATGCCCTCGACACGGTTAGTGCCCTCCGAGATTTGATCCGGAGGGAGGCTCCGGCCATGGTGTTTTTATGCGAGACGAGACTCTGTGGTCGTGAGATAGGGGGAGTGAAGGAGAAGGTAGAGGGGTACGATGGACTTGCGGTGGATAGCGCGGGAAGGTCGGGGTGTCTTGCTTTCTTGTGGCGGAAAGAAATTGGGTGTGAATTACGCTCAGCTTTGATCCATCACATAGATTTTACTGTTAAATGTGTGGAGGGGGACTGGAAGGTTACGGGGTTCTATGGTTGGCCGGTAGTGTCTGAGCGTCAGTTATCTTGGAAACTGTTACGGGAGCTTGCAGGACAATCTCGTTTACCGTGGGTGTGTATTGGCGACTTCAATGAAATTCTGTTTTCTACGGAAATGAAGGGAGGGAGTCGGGCCCAATGGCAGATGAATAACTTTCAAGCCGCGGTCGATGATTGTGGGTTGCGTGATATCAGAACAGAAGGGTACCTCTTCACCTTTGATAACGGGCAATCTGGGAAAGTAAATAGACAAAGTCGAATCGATCGTGCTATGTGTTCCCAAAGTTGGCAAGATAAGTTTCCGTACGCACGCTTATATCATCTCGATCGAGAATGGTCTGATCATGCACCAATTAAGCTCATTCTTGACAAAATTCCAGAACAGGCGGGTGGTAAGAAGCTCTTCCGGTTTGAACAAATGTGGGTGGGGTTGGAGGGAAGCGAGGATGCGGTGAAGAGAGGATACTGGGCAGGGGAGGGAGATTTAGTTCGACCTTTGACCTCGAGTGCCCGGGAGTTGCCTTGATCTCTCCACGGGAAAACTCATTATTTCCCGACATGTCACTTTTGATGAGTCCGTCTTTCCCTTCGCGTCTACCCCTACTCCATCCTCCGACTACTCGTTCCTCGATCTCGATCCCGATCCCGTCACTACTCTCCCGGTCTCATTTCCATCCCCGACACCCGAACCCCCGAACCACACCGAACCCACCACCCCCTAACCCCACCCACGACTACCACCCCCCCGACCTACCATACATCACCCGACCACCCCACACCACCCTCCCCCCCTACGGACCACCCCTCGCCACATACCCCCCCTACGGACCCCACTCCCACAAACCAACCACCACCACCGCCTCCAATCGTACCTCCCACCCACCACATGACCACCCGAGCCCAACACGGCATCTTTAAGCCCAAAACCCACCTAAACCTCCACACCACTGCATCATCCATCTCCCCTATCCCCACTTCCCACCTAACTGCCTTACGGGATTCGAATTGGAAAGCCGCTATGGTAGATGAGTTCCGGGCTCTAATTAATAATCATACTTGGGAGCTTGTACCCCGACCTGCTGACCAATCTATTATTCGGTGTATATGGCTATTCCGCCACAAATTTCGTTCTGACGGTTCTTTGCAGCGTTATAAGGCTCGGTTGGTAGCAAATGGTAAGACTCAACAGGTTGGAATTGATTGTGATGAAACGTTTAGTCCTGTTGTGAAACCGACTACAATCCGCACTGTCCTTAGTATTGCTGTCTCACGGAAATGGCCCATTCATCAACTTGATGTTAAAAATGCATTCCTGCATGGTGATTTAGCTGAAACAGTCTATATGCAACAACCGCCGGGCTTTCATGATCCGCAAAAACCGGGGTATGTATGTCGGCTCCGTAATTCGCTCTATGGCTTAAAACAAGCACCTCGTGCTTGGTATCAGCGATTTACGTCATATATTCTCTCCAAGGGCTTTCGAGGTAGTGTCTGTGATCCATCTTTATTTATTCATCAGCAGGGCTCTCACACCGCTTATTTATTATTATATGTTGATGATATTATTTTGACGGCCTCCTCAATGTCCATGCTCAGGTCTATTATTTCAACGCTCTCACATGAATTTGCTATGACTGATCTTGGAGCGTTACATCAGTTCCTTGGTATCTCGGTGACCCGTGGTCAAAATGGTCTATTTTTATGTCAGCGCCAATATGCCTTGGATATTTTAGCCCGTGCCTCTATGTCGGACTGTAACCCATCAAACACACCCGTCGAGCCTGGTTCTAAACTAAGTCCGTCATCAGGTCCCGCTGTAGCAGATGCCTCTCTTTATCGCAGTCTAGCCGGTGCGTTACAATATTTAACATTCACACGGCCCGACATCTCATATGCTGTACAGCAGGTTTGTTTATTCATGCATGATCCTCGAGAACAACACCTTGCCTTTCTCAAACGTGTCCTTCGATACGTAAAAGGCACGCTCGACCATGGCCTTCATATAGGCATCTCGAAGTCATTACATCTCACGGCCTATTCTGACGCCGACTGGGCGGGCTGCCCAGATTCCCGCCGCTCGACATCCGGATACTGTGTATTCCTTGGGGACAACCTTATTTCTTGGTCGTCCAAACGTCAGCCGACTGTCTCCCGGTCCAGCACTGAAGCCGAATATAAAGGTGTTGCCAACGCCGTTTCTGAAACTACCTGGCTTCGCAATCTATTACTCGAGTTGCGCATTCCTGTGCGACGTGCTACATTAATTTATTGCGACAATGTATCGGCTGTCTATCTCTCAGGTAATCCGGTCCAACACCAGCGCACCAAACACATTGAGCTCGATATTCACTTTGTGCGCGAAAAAGTTCAAGTTGGTCTTGTCCGTGTGCTTCATGTTCCGTCTGAATATCAGTATGCCGACATATTTACTAAGGGGCTTCCTCGCTACCTGTTCGATTGTTTTCGGTCCAGCCTCAGCGTTCGTCCTCCTCCCGCTCCGACTGTGGGGGCGTAATAGATATCGAGATATAATAGATATCGTTGGTATCGTAATAATATATCGTAGATATCGTAGTAATATTGTTACCTTGTTTATAGGATTAGATTCCATATTCTGTGAATATTCTGTAACTGTATGATTCTCATAATCTTGTAACTAGTATATATTGAATGGAATACAACGACCCTAATTGAGGGATTACAGTTATTTACAGATATATCTCATTCATAATTTTTTAGTTTTATTTCAATTTATATATATAAATTAACTATAATCTGACCCGTGAATCTTCACGGGTGATAAAACTAAGGAATTTTGAAACTAGTGCTCCATTACGGAGTGATTTATTTTGAAGCGTTCATACTACGGAGTATAACCTCTCCCTCGTATAAACCATACATACTCTCCTTCCTTACTTCCACAACTCATCATACTCCTCCTTTCAATTCCTAATTAAACCAGTCACATTATCAATATTTACTAAATTAATTAATTAATTAATATGCAAATGGAGTTTATTGAGAGTGAGGGTATGAGGAGAGAGAAAGACGAAAAAACCCTGAGGTTCATCGAGAAGGTGACCACCAACTGCGACGACCTTCAAAGGAAGGTATTGTCTGAGATATTGAAGCGGAATGAGCAGACGGAGTACTTGAAACGATACGGGTTGAACTGTTGAAGAGTTGCATTGACTACGACTATGAGACCTGGTTCGCAAGTAAGCTTCTGATGGTCACCTACGAGGATATCCAGCCCGATACCCAGCGTATTGCTAACGGGGATTTCTCACCTATTCTTTGTGATCAACCCATTGCCGAGTTTCTCACTAGGTAATATTTCTCACTAGTGTTTAAAATGAATTTATACCATTATATTGATGGACTTTGAAAACTCGTCACACCATACTTTACCCCCGTAATTTGTGTACGAGTATTATTCTTTCGGTTTGACTTTCACGGTCACCCTCAAATGATTAATTCATTTAAAATATAATATTCCTTATCTATATGTTGTCGTTTAAAACCAGGGAAGTATAATACTCCGTATATAAATACAATAGGAAACACTAAATATTACGGGGATTAGAGCAACAACAACAACAAACGTCAATCCAAGTTCATTTTCCGCCACATCACTGCCACATCACTTATCTACAAACTCAAACTCCATAAAACCAATGTCAACAATAGTACAAGTTCATCCAAGTTTATAAATGGGTCTCACACACAATCCACTCGCTACTTAAAATTAATTTCTACCAAAACATTTCATTTTTGAATTAACGTCATAATATATTTTTTTTAATAAATGTATAATAAATTAATCCATACACTTTTAAACAACAAATCTTAATTTAAATACATTATTTATAATAGTTTAACAATCTAAAAAAAGACAATAAATTAAGTTACTAAACACAAATAGTATAAATAATGTAATGAGTAATGAATAAATAAGATGGAGTATAATCACAAATTCTTATTTACGACGGTCATATCCGTCATTTTAACGTGACTGGTCAAATAATATTCATTTAGAAAGAAAAAAGACAAAAGCAAAGCACATGGGTGGTACTTATGCGTTGTACTTATTTATTTAAACAGTCATTATTTGATCCGTTATGTCAATAGGACGGATAGTTTCGTCACAAACAAGACTTACTCGAATGTAATATTATGAATATTCTAATGTATTGTAAGAATTATCTTAATCATATCTTATCTTAATGATATTATGATATCTCATTAAATTCATTATGAATTTGTATCATGTATTATGAATAGAGTACGGAGTAAATTGAATGAATGGAGTGTGCAGGAAACAAAAGTTTGCTAAAATACATGATGAGGTCTCACTTGTCGGCCAAAGGACAAGTTTGGTTTCTCAAACATGGATGAACGAACGTCATTTCTCAACAACACAAAACACACAGCACAAACGTTCATCCAAAATAACACCCTCAACAAACTTCTATTCTTGATGCCCTTAGAAACTAAGAAATGTAATATAATTAAAATGGTGATGAATGCAGCTCAGGGACATCAGCTGGAGAAAGAAAGCTGATGCTATTGATTGTAGAAGAAATGGGACGAAGACAAATTTTTACGGCCTTCTGATAAAGTTTACTTTTGTATATTCTTCCATCATAATACGCGAGTTGATACATATTTATAGATATCGGTACAAATATGGACGGACCTACGTGCAAGAATGGTGTAGTACTTGCTACATCAAAGTTTTTGAGAATGTAAAATTTTGGTACATTAAATTTTGTTATTCATCTTTTGATTTACATGATTTCTGTAGATTTAATATATCGTATTTCAGAGTAAAAGTAAAATACATCTGACTGTACCTATAGGCACGGAAAATTTAATCAAGCGTCGAATGCAAGAAACTAATTATTCTAAGTCAATAACAAATTTTGACTTAATTTAATTATTGACGTCCCGTAAAATTCAAAGACGGCTCGGTTCATTCCCGAGCTTGACTATTTGACCCAAAAGTCAAATAGTTGTAAGTCTGACCCAAAAGTCAAGAACATGTAGACTTGGGCCAAAAGTCAAGAAAATGTCAAGTTAACCCAAAAGTCAAGCACTCGTTGATCTGACCCAAGTCTCTAGAAAGTGTCAATTTGACCCAAATGTCAAACATTGACCAAATTTGACCTAAAAGTCAAGAAATGGTCAATTGGGCTCGAAGAGAAGTCAAACTTTCAAAAAAGCCCAACTCCGAGTCCAACAAGTGTGGATGAAGAAAATCTATAAATAGAGAGCTTCTCCACCATTTTTCAAAAAAGAGTAAAAAAAAATATACAACACAAACTCACTACAAAAGGTGAAGAGAAAAGAAGACTACAAAGTATTAAACCGAACAGGCGAACACGGAACATCATGAATCGTTAGTTCTTTTCATTATAGCAGAGCAGGTTATTGTTGGGAGTTGACTATAGAGAATTACAGATAAGTCCGACAAGTATGACCACTCTTATAGAGGATACCGTAGTATTACGCTCTCATGATAGAGATCCTAAAGATTAGGATATAATATGTTAGTAAGATTACGGTATATTGTAATACAATATACCGTAATCAGAATAATATAAAAAATTAGAGAATATCTTATACTCATTATCTACCATATTAGAAGATATAATAACGTCATATTTATATAGCATTGTAATATACCGTAATCAGAATAGTATCAAAAATTAGAGAATATCTTATATTATCTACCATATTAGAAGATATAATAACGCTATATTTATATGGCTACGAAGATATCGAAGTATCTTCTAATATGGTAGATAATATAAAATATTCTCTAATTTTTGATATTATTCTGATTACGGTATATTACAATAAATAATCTTACTAACATATTATTTCCTAATCTGAAGGATCTCTATAATGATACCGTAATACTACGGTACTCTCTATAACTTTCAAGTTTATTTACTTTGTACAAATTTTGTAACGTCTTTGCAAATGATTTTCTTTTTTATTAACGAAAAAAACATTTTTATTGGTGACAAATTAATCTGGTCAAATAATTAATTATACGAAATAATTACGGAGTAGTTTTTTATCTCAGGGAAATTGTGGGTGCTTATGGTTGATTGTGTATGGTCACATTTAAACATAATCCTCATTTATTTTAGTGTGAAACAGATTAAACAACCTGATAAGTTTTGGATAAAACAGACTAAATTATCAAGCGAGTTTAATATTTTCTATACTAAACAAACATTTTTCCCGTAAAAAAATAAATTATTTTCATCATACCTCCAGTTCTCGTCAACATTGTTATCATCATAGTTGGTTATTAATTAATAATTATACCATACGAACACGGTTTGGGTTGGTACTTGGTAGTACGTAGCTTTATTAGCTAAAGTTCGTTATTATATCATACGAATACGGTTTGAGCACATCGAATATCATTTTTTTTATAAATTACCGTAGTTTTTTTTAAGATACTCATTAAAATTAAATTAAATTGTAAAGAACATAAAAGTGAGGTATTTATTAGTAAAATTTGGATACTTAAAAAACACCGTCAATTAATTTAGTATTCACAACCATCACAATCTTGGAGATTGGACATGGAAAACTTTAGAATGAATCTTGAAACTTGTGGTCAATTAATTTATTTTGAAGCATCCATACTAACCTCTTGTTTTGGTAAAAAAATATACCGGGTCTACGATTTAAGTTGCGGGTCAAAGCGATCGTCCTATAACTACGGGTTGGTGAAATCGAGACAGAAATAGAGAACGAGGAACAACGAAAGAAAATAACGACACACAAAGTTTGGTGACGCGGAAACCCGATGTGGGAAAAACCGCGGGGGGAGTCGGAATCCCACCAAAGTTTTACTATGAATGGAGGAAGAATGAGGAAAAGAATACAAATATAAGTAATTTTTCGCTATAGCTTGGACTATTATTGCTTGCTATTACGTTCACTTGAGATGGTGTGCTTGAATGCCCCTCTCCTCTTCCTCTTTTTCCTTTATATATGGCCCCTCCTCCTCTGGTGTCTTTATGGCCCCTTTAATGTAGAGCAATTATTGCTCTTGAATGCCAAGTGACCGTTATGGCTGTTACAGTCAACTCATTATTCTCCTCCTTCCCTTTATGTTGCTGTTGACCGTTGCCTTTCTTATCCACCAGAATCTTTTCATTTAATCCCTTCTTAATTACTTGAGATTTGGCCCTTTAACTCTCCTCAGCTGTTACAATCTTCTTCTGGATTCTTTCCTGCTCAGCAGGAGAGTTTCCTGGTTTGTAGGAGTGTTTGTTGCCTCCTTCTCTCTTGGTGTGGGCTGAATTTTACCTTCCATGTGTTGGGCCTTCTTGACTAAGTGGACCATCGTTTTATTTGTCTCATGCTTCATTTGACCCATTATTTTGTTTTGTCCCGGGTTTGTTTGGTTTGACGTCTTCCGATTATTTTGACCTCCGTCTTTTAGTTTCTGACCTTGACTTTTCATCCGTGAACCGTGGACCCTTTTGTTGTTGACCCTTGACTTTTGACTTTTTGACCGTCCACTCGCTTCACGCCACGTTTCATTCTGAAGGTGCAAATTTTTGGCCCGAACAAATGCCCCCAAATTTCCGACTAAGCTCATCTTAGGCGGGAATTTCCGCTTGCCCCAGTTGTAGGCAGTTGGCTCTGCTTCAGCTGGCCTTGCTGGTTCTAGGAGAAGGCGTGATCTGTCCCCTCTCTTAGAAATTACTCCTGCAGAGAGTGGACCTCTGGTGGCAGACCTTTCTAAGTCTACCTCTTATTCTGCCCCCAGATCCGTTGATGAGGTTTCTGCTGAAGTGGTGCTCAAATTTCCTGAAGGCTTTGGTAAGTCTGTAGAGGATATGACTTTCCTGGATCATATTCTACTTCTTGGTCCCAGGTCTGTGCTAGAAGAAGGTTCTCTGAAGGAGTTGGACTTGGCTAGCAGATTGTTGGCGGAGGAATCTGGTTGTAGAGAAGAAGTGACTGGATGAGGAATTTCCTGTGGCGCCTGACCTAGATGCTCTTTCTGATGTGGAGGCGGAGGATCTGATGGAGTCCGCTGATTTCTCATTGCTGATCAGGAGGATGATGGGCAAAAAAGCGTGGACCAGCAGGATGTCGTTGATGACCCTGGGGGAGATTCTGTTGCTGTTCATCAGAGACCCCGGTTTCTGCAGAAGAATCTGCTACAGTTCCGCCTCCACCAGAGGAGAATGTCCAGGCTGTGGACCAAGTTCTGCTGGAGTGATGTTACTCCTCCTTTGTTTTCGGCTTGTGAATTCTGCATGGCATGAACTTCGGATTTGTTAGTGTTTGCAAAAAATTCTGTAATGACTTCGCCTTTGCTCAGGGGAGCGAAGTGTGTTAGTATTTTGTGGCACTTCGTGCCTTAACAGAAGATCGTAATCGTTTGCTTTTGATCGTGGTTGTTTGCGTTTGATTGTAATCGTTTGTTGTAGTTTTGTCTAACTACCTTCTGTTGTATGCATGCCTTATGTTTGTATGCTCGACCTTTGATATAGTGGTGGCCTGGGGTTTAGTTCGCCCACTCAGTCGGAGGTGGCACGCTTTGCGTGGGTGCTAAGTGGCGCAGGAGACTGTAATGTCCCGGTTGTAGGCACTTAATCACAGACGCACGCCCTCTGTAGAAATTGTACACTCCACCAAATTAGTCACCAGCACTCAGTTTGAGAAAACTGACAAAAATTTGGCAAAGATAGGGAACACAATATTTGAAGACATACGTGGAAGCAAAAAATCGAATTTCGAAAATATATGGAGAGAGAAAATTAAATTTCGAAAATGTACGCAATAAGAAAATCAAACCTTAATGCCAAAGAAAATTGAATTTTGACGACACACGTAAAAAGGAAATCAAAATTTTATCTGATTTAAATATGCGGGAAAAAATTTGAATTTTGCTAAAAGAAAGAAAAGAAAACAGAAGAATGATAGGAAAATTTAAATACGTGTTTGCGAGGTTTGAAAAGATTAAACCTGGGTTCTGGTGGAGGTGCACCTGGCAGAATAGATGCCACGTTTCTGGCGGCTGTAGCCCATGTTTCTGGCGGCAGTGGCCCAGATTGCTGGCGGCTGTGGCTCACTCAGAAGAAGTATTTCTTTAGGTGTACGATGTTCCATGGCTTTTGGATGATCTTCCCCTCCATGGTCATAAGTCGGTAGGCTCCGTTCCTAACTACTTTCTCTATTTGATAGGGTCCTTCCCAATTGTAAGCGAACTTTCCTGCTCGTTGGTTCCTGGTGTTCTGGAAGACTTTCCTGAGGACTAGGTCTCCTTCCTGCAGGATTCTGACTCTGACATTCTTGTTGTAACTTCTGGCGACTGTTTGTCTGTAGAAGGCCATCCTTATTTGAGCATCAGTTCTGAGCTCATCTATAGTATCCAAGCTGTTTGCCATCTCTACCTGGTTCCTGTCTTCGGTTATGCATCCGTATCTATGAGTAGGCACTCTCACCTCTGAAGGGATGACCGCCTCAGCACCAAAGACCAAACTGAAAGGTGTTTGTCCTGTAGCCACCTTGGGTGTAGTTCTATCAGACCACAGCACCAAGGGGAGTTCTTCTGCCCATCTGCCCCCTGCCTCCTCCAGCCTTCTCTTCAGGTTGTCTATCACAATTTTGTTGCTAGACTCCGCCTGACCATTAGACTGAGGGTTTCTGGGGGTAGACTTGCTTAGTGTGATGTTCCACCTGGCGCAGTAGGCCTCCATCTTGTTGCCAATAAACTGGGATCCGTTGTCGCAGATGATCTCTGAAGGAATGCCAAACCTGCAGATAATGTTACGTTTTATGAAGGATATAACCTGCTTCTCAATCACCTGAGGGAATGCTTCGGCTTCTATCCACTTGGAGAAGTAGTCAGTCATGGCCAACATAAAAACCTTGTTTCCTGGGGCTCTCGGTAGCTTGCCAACAATATCCATCCCCCATTTCATGAAGGGCCAAGGAGAAATTACTGGGTGCAACGGCTCTGCTGGCTGGTGATTGACCGGTGCATGTCTCTGGCAGGCGTCACACTTCTTAACATATTCCCTCGCGTCCTTGCGCATTGTCGGCCAATAGTAACCTTGGCGGAGTGCTTTGTTGGATAGACTCTTGCCCCCTGCATGATTTCCACACTCACCACTGTGGAGGTCATGCATAACCACCTCTGCCTCCTGCTGACTTAGGCACCTCAAGTATGGTCCGGCGGCTGATCTTTTGAACATGACACCATCAATGAGGGTGTACCTGGACGCTTTCATTCTAAAACTCCGGGCTTCCTTCTTGTCTGCTGGCAGGATATCGTTTTGCAGCCATTCTTGGTAGGGTTTTCTCCAGTCTGGGATTCTTTCTTGTTCTGCTGAGGTGCTGCAGATTCCTGCCTCCTGCAGCCACTGCAATCCCTGGTCTGGTGAGTTGTCCTCTTGCCTCAGCATCTGGTGTTCCTGTGTGCCTGTCCAAACTGCTGGCTCCAGTACATGGATAATGGGTATGGTGGAAACTACGCCTGGTTTGAAGGTTGCCCCCAGGGTGGCTAGGGCGTCTGCTTCCACGTTCTGGTCCCTAGGGACTTGGTTGATTGAGAAGGCTACGAACCTGAGGGAGAGCTCCGTTGCCACTTCAAGGTAAGACACCATCTTGGAGTCCTTAGCTGCACACGAACCATTCATGTGATTGACTATTAGCTGGGAATCGCTGTAAGCCTCTGGGCGCTTGATTTTGAGGTCTAGAGCCAGCTGGAGACCCAAGATTAGAGCTTCATATTCTGCCTCGTTGTTTGTTGTTCGGAACTCGCACCGTACTGCTTGGACTATGAGATCCCCCTGAGGAGACTTCAGAACTAATCCTGCTCCAGATCCTCGCATGTTGGAGGCGCCATCTACATTTAGCTTCCACACCTGTTCGCCTTTGTCCTCTTCAAGGAGGAGGATGTCTTTCTCTGCCTGTGTCTGCAGTGCTGGGCTGAAGTCGGATACGAAGTCTGCTAACGCCTGGGATTTTATCGCTGTTCTGGGGACAAATTTCAGGTCGAAGCCGCTCAAGTGTATAGACCACTTGGCCATTCTCCCTGATAACTCAGGTTTTCTCATAATAGTTTTTAGTGGATAATTTGTTATTACGGAAATAGCATGTGCTTCAAAATAAGGTCGAAGTTTGTAAGATGCTGTAACAAGTGCAAGTACGAGTTTCTCAAGGGATGTGTACCTGGTCTCTGCGAGGAGTAGAGACTTACTAACATAATATACTGGGCATTGTGCTCCTTCGTGCTCGCGTACTAATACCGCGCTGACTGCTACCTCGGTTACTGATAAATACAGGAAGAGTGGTTCTCCAGGTTCTGGTTTTGACAGCAGAGGTGGAGTGCTGAGGTAATGCTTCAGGTCGCTGAACGCCTTCTCGTGCTCTGCTGTCCAATCAAACCTTTGGGCCTTCTTCAGGATATCATAGAACAGCCGACATCTATCTGAAGACCTGGAGATAAATCTGCTCAGAGCAGCAATTCTTCCAGTCAGCCTTTGCACGTCTCTTGGCTTCTGTGGGGATTCCAGCTGGAGGATGGCCTTGATCTGCTCTGTGCTAGCTTCAATTCCCCTCTGGGTCACCATGTACCCCAGAAACTTCCCACATGACACTCCAAATGTGCACTTTGAAGGATTTAACTTCATCTTGTATTCCCTCAAGGTGTTGAAGGTATCCTCCAAGTGTGTTGTATGTTGCGAAGCTTGCTTTGACTTGACGACCATGTCGTCAATATATACCTCCATAGTGTCCCCAATCTGTCTCCTGAACATCTTGTTGACTAGTCTCTGGTAGGTGGAACCTGCATTCTTCAGACCAAAAGGCATTACATTGTAACAATATATACCTCTCTCAGACCTGAAGGCTGTCTTCTCCTGATCTGCTGGATGCATCTTGATCTGGTTGTACCCACTCCATGCATCAAGAAAGGTTAGCATCTCGTGGCCTGCTGTAGCATCTACCATGGCATCTATATGTGGTAGGGGGAATGGATCTTTCGGGCATGCGTTGTTCAAGTCGGTGAAATCGACGCACACCCTCCACTTGCCATTCTTCTTTGGAACCACCACCACGTTAGACAACCACTCTGGGTACTTCACCTCCCTGATTTTTCCAGCAGCCAGCAGACTGTCCACCTCCTGATTTATGACCTGATTTCTCTCTGGAGCAAACTTCCTTCTCTTCTGCTGGACTGGTTTGTAGCTTGGGTCCACGCTTAGCCTGTGGGTGATAATGCTCGGATCTATACCTACCATATCATCATGCGACCAAGCAAAGCAATCCATGTTAGTTTTTAATAATTCAATGAGGTTTTGGCGGATATTACCTGTGCATTCTGATCCGATTAACACTTTTCGCTCTGGATGTTGCTTGTCCAAGTTGACTTCATCCAACTCCGCCTGAGATGGCTCTACGTACTCCTGCAGAGGCAGATGAAGGCTCTGTAATTGCTATGTCGGGGGGCTCGCTGTCTTCTTAAGGGCTACCCTGTAGCAATCTTTGGCTTCTCCTTGGTCTCCGTTGATCTTCTGCACTCCCCAGGGTGTAGGGAACTTCAGGCACTGGTGGTAGGTGGAGGTGATTGCCTTCATCTCATGGATCCAAGGCCTTCCTAGAATCACGTTGTAGGTGGAGGGTACACCAATGACTAGGTACCGTACTTGCTTGTTTACTCCCCCGGCATAGGTAGGAATGGTGATTTCTCCCAGAGAATGCTTGGTCTCACCACTAAAACCCACCAAGGGAACCGCCTTCCTCATTAGATCCTTCTCGCTAAACCCCATGTTCTGGAGAGTTTCCAGCATGATAAGGTTGACTGAACTCCCAGTGTCCACCAGAATCTTCTTCACGGTACAATTCCCTATGGAGAGAGTAATTATTAATGCGTCATGGTGCCTCTCTGGAGTAGCTTCTGCATCAGTTTCGTCAAAGATGACAGCTGGAAGATCCTTGCAACTGATTCTGCAGGAGTGCTCTGGTCTGTCCCCTCTGGTCTGAGAAGCATGTCTCTTGGCTGCTGAGTAGGTCAGCCCGCATAATTCCGATCCTCCTGTTATCACATTGACAATTCTGGTACATATTGGAGGTGGAGAAGGCAATACCTGATCTGCTGCATTTATTCTGCTAGAGTTTCTGGACGTGAGGTGATCCAGATTCCCCTGATCATACTGGAACTTAACCTCTCTCCTGAGCTGGACACACTCATCGGTATGGTGTCCGATATCGTCATGGAATTCGCACTTCTTGATGGCGTCTCTTCGGTCATTGGTGTACTCCTGTCTCCTGGGCCACCTGACTCTGCGCCCTAACTCCCTCAAAGCCTTGAGCACCCCATCAAGGCTGGTAGAGAACCCATACTCACTTACTTTAGGTGGCAATCCTGGATTGTCCTTCCAGTCTTTCTCCTCGGAAATTTTGCTCACGTTCCTGTCATAGGGCTTTGATCTTTCACCCCTCTTTTCTGCTGGCGCCTTTCTGGTGACATAACCATACGCAACCCTTCTGGGGCCTGAATCTTCTTCTAGCCTGATGGTTGCCATTGCCTTGATCTGCACATCCTCGAATGTGGCACATGGGTACTTTGTGAGGTCTTTATAGAGGTCTGAATCCTGGTGGAGCCCTTGGCGGAAGGCTTCTATGGCGGTGGGCACATCACATCTGGGGATGGTGACTTTCTCCTTGTTGAATCTGTTGAGGAAGTCACGTGTAGATTCTTCGAACTTCTGCACTACCCGATACAAATCACTGGTCTGCTTCTCTGGTTTTCTGCTGCTGGCGAACTGCTGGTTGAAGGCATTGACCAGGTCAGCGAAAGAGGTGATGCTTCGGTTAGGCAGACCGACGAACCAATGGAGGGCTGCTCCTGACAGAGTGGAGCCAAAAAATCCTTTGCACATGCAGGCTTCCTTCAGGGGCCCCGTAGCGGTCACCACCATCATCTTCTGTTTGTACTGGTTGATGTGATCTAGGGGGTCTGCAGTGCCATCATAAAGCGTCATGGCTGGTGGCATGAAGCCCTTGGGTACAGCAACACAGGCTAGATCGTCGATGAAGGGTGAATCTGCGTAGCTGTCCCTAGCTGCTCTCTCCAGGGGGCGTGGCATTCCAGGAATCTTGTTGATCAGGTCCCTCAATTCCTTCAATTCCTGGCGTTGCTGATCTGCTGTGCTGATTGTTCCTGCAAGAGGGTTAGAGACAGGAGGAGAAAAGTTGAAAGGAGTACTCCCTGCATAAGGTCCTCCAGGGTGTTGACTACTAGGAGGAGGAGGTGAAGGTGCTGCTGCTGTCACGGATCTGGGCTGCCACTCTGACGCCTGCTGGTTGAGGGTAGGCGATGTCCACATTCCTCCAGAGGGCTGGTTGTTGGATAAGGTGGTCATCTCTGGTGGAGTTACAAATTGCCATCCTGGCGTCTGGTGGACAGGGGTGCCTGTAGAAGATAGTGAGTTAGTCTCTCGACTTTCGATGTTGGAGAGAAAGTTACCTGCGGTAGGAGATCTGCCGGGTGTGGGGCCATAGGTCAAGTAACCCAACCCTTGGGGTTCAATAATCGGGCTTGGTGGAGCCAATCCTAGCTCCAGTCTGGTGACCAACTCTGAAGGGACCTCTCTGGTGGTCGTCCTGCCAGCTGCTGATTCCCTACGGGTGCTGGGTTCTCCCCTAGGCATCGGAGGCAGCATCTCTGGTGACATCTGGAGCGATGCAACTGGGGTCTTGTCTGCTGCCGAGATCCGAGCCTTGATATCTTGGTTGTCCTTCTGCAGGGTTTCTACTGCTTGGCGCAGAGCATTGATTCCCTGGAGCATACTCTGCATCAGGTCTGGTGACCCCGCTCCACTGGAAGCTTCTTCTACGAATCCTCCTGGAGTCAAGGTTCTGGTTGGTACGCTTTCCTTCCTGGCCTTGGAGGAGCTGGTGACCCCAGAGGTTTTAGGCGTCGGAGGGGGCCTAGACACCGGCAACGTGGGTTTCACCGCTTGGCTGGTGGGAATACCCAAGGTGAGAGGTGTGAAAACCAGCTCTGCTGATCCTGGGGACAACCTTCCTCCAATGGGCTGAGTTGATGCTCCTTGACTGCTGGACGAACTTTGGCCGGATCCGGTCATGGTGACACGAGTTTGCTTCACGGGAGGGTTTGGCTTATAGGGAGTGATCACTTTGCCCCACGGTGGGCGCCAAATTGTTTTGGTAAAAAATATACCGGGTCTACGATTTAAGTTGCGGGTCAAAGCGATCGTCCTATAACTACGGGTTGGTGAAATCGAGACAAAAATAGAGAACGAGGAACAACGAAAGAAAATAACGACACACAAAGTTTGGTGACGCGGAAACCCGATGTGGGAAAAACCGCGGGGGGAGTCGGAATCCCACCAAAGTTTTACTATGAATGGAGGAAGAATGAGGAAAAGAATACAAATATAAGTAATTTTTCGCTATAGCTTGGACTATGATTGCTTGCTATTACGTTCACTTGAGATGGTGTGCTTGAATGCCCCTCTCCTCTTCCTCTCTTTCCTTTATATATGGCCCCTCCTCCTCTGGTGTCTTTATGGCCCCTTTAATGTAGAGCAATTATTGCTCTTGAATGCCAAGTGACCGTTATGGCTGTTACAGTCAACTCATTATTCTCCTCCTTCCCTTTATGTTGCTGTTGACCGTTGCCTTTCTTATCCACCAGAATCTTTTCATTTAATCCCTTCTTAATTACTTGAGATTTGGCCCTTTAACTCTCCTCAGCTGTTACAATCTTCTTCTGGATTCTTTCCTGCTCAGCAGGAGAGTTTCCTGGTTTGTAGGAGTGTTTGTTGCCTCCTTCTCTCTTGGTGTGGGCTGAATTTTACCTTCCATGTGTTGGGCCTTCTTGACTAAGTGGACCATCGTTTTATTTGTCTCATGCTTCATTTGACCCATTATTTTGTTTTGTCCCGGGTTTGTTTGGTTTGACGTCTTCCGATTATTTTGACCTCCGTCTTTTAGTTTCTGACCTTGACTTTTCATCCGTGAACCGTGGACCCTTTTGTTGTTGACCCTTGACTTTTGACTTTTTGACCGTCCACTCGCTTCACGCCACGTTTCATTCTAAAGGTGCAAATTTTTGGCCCGAACACCTCTCCCCTGTATAAACCCTCCATACTCCCCTTACTTCCTTCCACAACTCATCATAATCCTCCTTTCAATTCCTAAACCAATCACATTATCAACACTTACACGCAAATGAAGTTTATTGAGGGTGAGGGTATGAGGAGAGAGAAAGACGAGAATGCCCCGAGGTTCATTGAGGAGGCGACCACCAACTGCGACGAGGTTCAAAGGAGGGTATTGTGTGAGATATTGAAGCCCAACGAGGAGACGGAGTACTTGAAACGATATGGGTTGAAGATCAAGAGTTGCATTGACTGCGACTATGAGACGTCGTTCGCAAATATGGTTCCGGTGGTCACCTACGAGGATATCGAACCCGATATCCAACGCATTGCTAATGGGGATTTCTCACCTATTCTTTGTGATCAACCCATTGCCGAGTTTCTCACTAGGTAAGGTTTGTCACTAGTAGTAGTGTTTAAATGAATTTATACCATTATATTGGACTTTGAAAACTCATCACGTACACCATACTTTACCCCCCGTAATTTGTGTACGACTATTATTCTTTCGGTTTGACTTTTACGGTCACCCTGGGCTAACTTGATTTTGTCCTTACTTAATTACTCATTCAATTCTTTACCTATACGGTTGTCTGTTGTTTAAAACCACGGAAGTATAATACTCCATATATATAAATACAATAGGAAACACTAAGGGACGTTTGGTTGGCGAAAAGATAAGGGAATGAAATCAACTAAAAGAATGAAAATGAACGAAAAAGGTTACCCTTTGATGTTACTATTTGTTTGGTTACAAAATGTAAAAGGATAAGAAACAACTACAGGTCAGATATAAATACGAGTTGAATCAAACACGGATCACTTTTTGTGTTAGGGTCGCAATAATTTATGATTCCTTTCTTTTTAACAATTAAAAAATTAATTTTTTTTCTCATATTGAGTAATAAAAAAACTGTGCTTAAAATTTAAAATATTCTATTATTAAATGATACTCTGTGCAAAAATAATATGAATTGCATTTTTTAATTATTTTTCTAGTTTACCATGTTAAAGTTATTAACTTTTTAATTGTTATTTTTAATATAATAAATTAACGGGTTAGATCTCAAATTTGAATTAATGAGTCATTTCAAATTTGAGTCAAATGGGTCACGGATTCACGGGTCAAAAAATATGGGTCAACCTATCGAGTCAAAATTTAACAGGTTTACGGGAAAATATGGTGAGGGAGAGGTAATGAGTAATCAAAATTCAAACCCTAGGGGGCGTGAGGTAATGAAGGTGGAAGGGTTTGGGGATGAGGATGATTGGAGGAGGGAAAGGGAATGGAAAAAAGGTTCAAACAAACGAGAACAAAGTGAATGATGGGAGTTGTTTCTCTTTATTTTTCCAGTAAATCCCAAACCAAACGCTCCTTGAATATTACGTGGATTAGAAACTAAGAAATGTAATATAATTAAAATGGTGATGAATGCGGCTCAGGGACATCAGCTGGAGAGAGAAAGCTGATGCCAATGACTGAAGAAGAAATGGGACGAAGACAGTTTTTTTACGGCCTTCTGAGGCATGTTATGAACTTGTAAGAACCAACTCTCTCATGAACTTGTAAGAACCAACTGAAGAATAATAATTTAAAGTTTACCTTTGTATATTCTTCCATCGTTATACACGTGGTGATACATATTTATTGATATCGGTATAAAGGAATGTGTTGCTCGTATAGTTTGAGAGTTTATAACAGCCATATCATAACAGAAACTAATTTATTCTGATTGGGAAAATCGTTATGGTTACAGATACATGCCGGGGCTGGACAAAGGAAACGTGCTAAAATTTCTATTTTCCAAATCCGAAACAAGTACCCCTGGAGGCCTATTGGCACATCCAATTTTAACAAGTTACTACAAAAGCCGGCATTTCAAAAACTTTCCTTATGACCCATACAACGTCCTCACAAGTCCAATTGAGTCGATCCTCTGCCTCGACTCCTTCCAATCCATGTACACTCAAATGCTATGTGGCCTCTATGACCGCCTCTCCGTCCTCCGAGTGGGGGCCGTATTTGTTGGTGATTTAAGTGTAAATACCGGTTCATTTTAGCGTACTCTGGTGCGGTTTACGGATGTGTGAATTCAATATAACATAATATAGGTTCGGGGAAGTACGGAGTGTACGCTTATATATAATTAATTGTGAATTCACGGTACCAGGTTCATACGGTACACTATGGCGGGGGTCTCGCTGCCCTGTTGAACAGATTTTGGTGGGAATTCATGAAGAGTTGTAACTCTTCAAACTCGTATCCCTTCCTCCTTCAACCTCTATATCATAGAGGTTTGATCAAATCCGAAAACTAGAACAAAAATCTGCACAACACACTTCACAGTTATATCTCTGTTTCTTGTGCAAAATTCAGAGGAACACCGTCTTATCTCAGTAGAAAATTCGGTATCACCCTGCACTGAAATAAGGGTCGAATTGTTCTATTAGGAAAGCGTTAAGCCGATTCGGTGTTGATTTTTCATTACTTTCCATATTCGCACATAACAGTATTTGCTTCAGGCCTACTCCGAGCCATCTGATTCCTCCAACTTCACTACTCCGACCTCTCCCGTGACATTGCCTCCGGGACACTATCTCCCAAGATCAGCGACTCGAGCGTCCGGGCCTGCATGGCTAAGACCATGGGTCTCGATCCCGAGCTCGCTAAGTTTATTTACGATGCTTGCAAGGGTGAGAATTGGGAGGGGATTATTACTAAGATTTGGCCCAATACTAAGTATCTGGAGGTTATTGTGACGGGTGCTATGGCCCAATATATACCCACGTTGGACTATTATAGTGGTGGCCTACCTAAGGCATGTAATGTGTATGTTGCATCCGAGTGCTTCTTTGGTCTCAATATGAAACCCCTTTGTGACCCATCTAATGTCACCTACACCTTTTTGCCAAATATGGGCTACTTTGAATTCGTCCCACTTCACCCTGACTCGTCTAGTACGTCTCGCGGCTCAAAACCACGACTTGTCAAATTGGCCGAAGTCGAGGTTTGCAAGGAATATGAGATTGTTGTCACAACCTATAGCGGCTTATACAGGTAATTTTCAAATCCTATTCTAAACGTAAAAATAATTTCAAACTTTTTTTGTCAATAAATTTTGATTTTATTTATAATAAGCAAATGTGTGTATATTTTCAGGTATTGTGTTGGAGACGTGCTTCTAGTGACCGGGTTCTACAACTCAGCCCACAGTTCAAGTTCTTAAGGAGGAAAAATGTGTTACTAAGCATCGACATTGATAAAACAGACGAATCTGAGTTACAAAAGGGAATCGACAACGCTTCTAAATTGCTTCAACCACACGACACCAGCATAGTGGAGTACACTAGCTATGCGGCCACCAAGAGCATCCCAGGGCATTATGTGATCTACTGGGAGTTATCCTCCAAAGGGTCAATTGGGCCAGGGCGAGACGTGTTGGCCCAATGTTGCCTAGCAATGGAGGAGGCCCTTAACTCGGTGTATCGTCAGTGTCGAGTGGCTGACCGGTCAATTGGACTGCTTGAGAACCGAGTTGTTAAAAATAAAACATTTGAGAAGCTGATGGATTACGCAATATCAAGAGGGGCGTCCATAAATCAGTATAAAGTACCTAGATGTGTGACAGTTATTCCCATGGTTGACTTACTTGATTCTAGAGTTTTATCTGTCCATTTTAGCCCAGCAATGCCACATTGGAGCCCCGAACGTAGTCAACCTGGGGTGAATCCAATGGGTAGTCATAAAATATAAAGGGTTTGTATTAAATTATGGGTAATGAAGGTTGTATTTAAACCTAAATCACACACACACACACACACACACACATATACACACACACAGAGGGGGATCAAAGGAGTTACTAACTCTCCAAGAGTCTCTTAGTGTTGATCCCCCCATCCATTTAGCTTAATATGGACGGTGGATGGATGAGTTTAGATTGTATAAAAAAAAGGTTGCGGGACTGAGATGCTGCGGACAGCCATCACCCATCAACCCCATCACTAGTCAATAGCCCCCTCACCCTACCCCCCAATTAATTTCCCTCCTCTCTATACTCCCGCCCAAAGCCTTTCACCTTCCCCATTCACCTATTTTCAATTCATTTCCTACCTAATCACTCACCGCTCTCTTCCTCTCTAAAAAAAAACAATCTCCATCTCCATCTCCATTTCCGCAGCTTCTCCATCTCCAATAAGGTATGTTGAATGTTCGATTTTCGACCTCCGATTTTCCTTTTGTTCAACCCTTTTTTATTCCTTTTTCATGAACCCTAAAAAGAGCATTTTTGAGTTAAAGAGCAATTTCATGAACCCTAAAAACACCAACTCCCGCATGCATGAACCATAAAAAATGGTAAAAGAGCATTTTTCCAACCCGATAACCCTGATTTTGAGTTAAAGTTGTTGTAGTTGTACAATGGTTGTAGTTATAGAGTCGAAGATGAAGTTTTTTTTTCTTTGACAACTAATATTCACACAGTTTTTATTCTTGATTAATCGTTATTCCTCTAGTTATAACCTTAATTTTGAGTTGAAGGGGTCGTAGTTGTACACTAGTTGTAGTTATAGAGCCAAAGATGAAATCTTTATTTCTTTGTTGAAGTTCATGTTGAAGTTCCCATAGTCGTCATTGTAAGTATGCATGTGCCATCAATTAGACAGTTCTTTGTTGAAGTTTTGCATGCTTCCTTGTTGAAGCTTACGTTAAAGCAGTCTTATAGTCACAGACTTGGTGTTTGGGAAGAAATAAAATTAACATTTGAAGAGTCATACAGAGTTGGTTGTACAGTCATACAGAGTTGCTTGTACAGTCACCCGTTTGAAGATACATTGTCGCACTTGTTATATTTTGTTGTGAAGTCACAGAATGATGTACAATCACACGTTTGAAGCCATACAGTCGCAGTCTTATGATGCAAAGTCACACGCTTTATATTGTATAGTCACAGAGTCACAGAGTTGGTTGTATAGTCATACAGAGTTGGTTGTACAGTCACCCGTTTGAAGGTACATAGTCGCACTCGTTACATTTTGTTGTGAAAGTAACAGAATGATGTACAATCTCACCTTTGAATCTACACAGTCGCACTTGTTATGATGCAAAGTCACACGCTTTATATTGTATAGTCATGCAGTGTTGGTTGTATAGTCACCCGTTTGAGGCTGTATAGTCACATTCCTTATGTTGCAGAGTCGCTCTATTTTTACTATAGAATCACACCGTTGAAGCCGTATACTCAGTTGTAAAATCACACTCTTTACGCATGTTGTTATTGCAGCAGAATGTCGGGTGCGAAGAAGAAAGTTCGAACGAAGACCAGTAAGAAGAAGGCCGTGGCAGAGACATCGGTCCGCGAAAATGTAATTGATGATAGATTGGTTGTGGACCAAAATTTGGGTAAGAAGAAAAAGAAGAAGAAGAAGACTGTTGTAAAGTCTGTTGAAGATACATCAGGGGACCACATCGTTGCCGAGACAAATGTGGTGGGGACAGAAATCGTTGACGAAGGCAGACACAAGAAAAAAAAGAGGGTGACTTTTGATTCACCGGTCGCCGATCTGGATGTGGGTGAGACAGAAAGTGTTGAGGAAAGCAGGCCAAAAAAAAAAGAGGAGGGTCAAATCTGATACACCGGTCGCCGATCTGGATGTGGGTGAGACGGAAAGTGTTGAGGAAAACAGGCCCAAAAAAAAGAAGAGGGTCAAATCTGATACACCGGCCGACTCCACATACGTGTGTGTGTCTCGGAGGAAGAGGGGGGGGGGACCGCCGAGAGGGTCAGCCAGATATTCACTGTAGGCCCAAGCGGTTGCACCAACTAATTGCGCAATTATCGAATGATCAGAAAGAGAGGGTGCGTGCTGTTGGCTTCGGCGGGCTCTTGGAGCTGAGGATCGAATCGGTCCCCACTGACCATGCGCTTATGTTCCTACGTGCATTTTCTGAAGGGTCCCATATTTTCCGCGCCTCACGCCGGGAGGCATTCATGATGTCAAAGTACGACAACCACGATTGCCTCCAGCTACCTTTAGGCCCTCATCCGGTGAAAATAATCCCAACACAAAATAAGAAAGGGGCAGACTCACCTGACATGATCAGGTTAAAGAGTACCTGGAGGAAGGGGTTCGATGTGGTTGACAACAGCGGGCCAATAACATTAGGGAGGGTGCACGAAAAGTTAATGGCAACCAAAGCCGCTGACGACGACTTTGTCCGTAGGTTCGTGTTGTTCGCGTTGTCATCATTCCTCGCGCCTACTACGAACAACGCACTGGACCTGAGTCTGCTGGCCGGAGTGGAGGACGTGGACTTGATTGGTGAACAGGACTGGTGTAGCTTTGTCCTGCAGGATCTGGTGCGGGCGGGTAAGGGGACGCGTGACCCCAACAAAGTCGTCAACTACCTCCGGGGGTGCATCCCCATTCTGATGATTGCGTACTTCCAGCGCTACGATTTCCGTAGCGAGACTTGCAGATGCGACATACCATTTATCGCACATTGGGATGCACGGAGAATAAGCGATTGTCTTACTGGGGAACTGGAGACAGGATCCCTGGGAAATCAGCTGCGTTCGAAGGTGTCGTACCCACGTACATGTGGGAAAACAGGCAGCGAGTGCACCCCCGCTATAACGATGCCCTCTGACAACCAGCACTCTAGTCCAAAAAGAATAACGACAGGGGTGGAGAGAGGCGATCAACCGGAAGACAACGCGGTTGACGTAAGTGATCTCCCAGCCACTCTATAGATCATCAATTAATTATTCGTGAAACGATTTAATCTGAAAGCCTTACCTATGTTTTAAAAGCATATACGATTCATAAAACTGTGTTTATAATACAGTTGAGATTCAGTAGTCACGATCGTTATGATCACACTCATCTTGATGTATAGTCACATACTATTAGCTGTATAGTCACACACTATTACTTGTATAGACACACGCATTATGTTGTCCAGTCAGTACTATAACCTGCACAGTCACACGCTATAAACTGTATAGTCACACACTTTATTCCTTACAGTCACACACTTAGATGCTTACTCATAGTCACACTGCCAGCCTCAACACCACTGAGCTTCGCACTAATGATTTGACTTCAACTGAATTATAGGACAACCGGCGTTTTTTCAAGGAATTCCGAAGGTGTGCGCTAGCCTTTTGCGGTTTCTATTAGCAGGCTGCCTCCAAAGTAAGAGAAATGTTGACGAGGAACAATGCAGTTCTACGTCAGGACCTGTCCTCCCAACAATTCTGGGAAGATCCATCTGTCCTCCGGTATATCGATGAAGTTGTTTCGTTGGCCGGCCAGTTGAAGCAGACTACCCAGAACGCCCCCGTCGTTGAGGGCGAGGAGCAGCGCGATGCTGAAGCCTGCGGTCTGGTACGCCAAATTATGCAATACTTGCGTGATTCTGGATACGCGAATGAACATATTGAGAAATCAGGTTTCTACGTGGGAGATGGTGATGGAACAGAGGGTTCCGATGATGAAGGCACTTTTGATGGTGGCATCGTGACACCAGGTTTCTGTGAGGGGGAAGTTGAAGAGAATGATACCGCTGTAGAAATAAACCAAGACTCCGCTGTGGAGGGTTCGGTGGACATGAGTCCGACCGTAGTGGTGGCTCTACGGCAAACAGAGTGGGGGACAGCGGACGCACGGTCGGCTTTAGATGTAACACCGGCTCCGCTCGATGCGACAGTCAGTTCTAGTCTTGAGAGGGAACTGCACAAAGCAGGCTGGGCTGTAGCAGACGCTGTTGCCACCACGCCCGCGACGGCAGAAATCGTCACGACCGATACTCAGCAGACAAGCGATGGTTCAGTGACCAGGATGCACCCGGAGACTAAACATCATCGGTACATCTTCCACTCCGACGTGGCGTTTGAATGCATGGACACGATTCCGGACAATTTGGGCTGCACGTTGGACTGTGGAAGAATATTGAGGGGCCAGCTTGTAATCTCTGGATTCATGTGCTCCAACATCGTCATCTTCTGGGATATCCTCAGCATACGAAAAGACGTAATCGACTACGTCTTCGACCGGGCAACGCCACGTCCGTCAGGGTACGTACTTATTGTCCTGCTCATGTTGTTTTTAAAAATGCATGTGCTAATCGGGACTTCGTTTATTCTACAGCAAAATGCTGGTCGAGTTCATAGCTTACGACTGTATCGCAAGGGGCGACATGCAGACGCTCGAGCATGGCCTGGAGGTGATGAATAACGTCATTGACTGCTGGTGTAGGCTGCTGACCCACCTGGTGCACGACAAAAAAGCATCAAGAGTAACCAGTAGATGTTACTTCTCTCTTGGACATACGGTATGTTCAACCCCCAAATTAAGTGTATAATCGCAGACAATTGGCAATATAGTCACACACTGTTACCTGTATAGTCACACACATTGTGTTGTCCAGTCACCGCTATAAACTGCACAGTCACACGCTACAAGCTGTATAGTCACACATTTTACGCTGTACAGTCGCACTCATGTCAAACACACACAGACTACATGTATTACCATCAATGCATGTGAGCAGGCCCCAGTGTTGTCATTGTGGAAGGAAGGAGGCAAGGGCAATAAATATGACGAAGAAATATTTTACGTGTGGGGCAAGTGGATACAAAATAGTTTCTCCGACTTTGCTTTGGACTCGGACATGGTATTATCCTGGACATACTGTCTATTCGTAGTTGTTATCAGCCCATAATCCTGACGCATTGTTTGCAGGTGTTCATCCCGATCTTAACGGGTGACGAGGGTCACTACAGTTGTGACTGCATCAACTTCAATTCTGAGCAAATAGAGTACCTCGACAACCAGTTGTACGATAAAGATTTTACAAAGTTGCCTTACTATGGCATTGCTCGGACAGCGGTCAGGCCCTTTTAATTTAATATTGAATCAATTATGTGACCGCGAATGTGTTCAACAACTGATCCTGTTTGAACTTGTTTTGCAGGTTGATAAGATGGGGGAGTTCATGGTACAACGAGAGATGGAGAAAGGTGAGAAGGTCTGTGCGTTTAAATTGGTAAACGTTCCCTTATCATGGCAGGGAGTGGGGTACTCCGCCAATGACTGTGGAGTGTACCTGATGATACACATGATGCTATACACCGGGTCCGCGTTCAACTGCTCCTTGGGGACAATGGCGGCCATGAATATGTGCAGGGCGGAGATCACGGCGACCCTTAAACTGAGCGACGCGAACAAGATGAGGAACGCTGTTTTGCAGAAAGTGATTGAATTCGGAAAATACAAGGAATCGTTGGAATCTGCTCGTACGTTTGAAACCACTCCTGTGAAGGCAACCACCAAGAAGCGTCAGAGCAAATCACCGAAAACACCTGGACCCACCCCCAGATCAGTCCCAGAAGAAACACAGTCGGCGATTAAGTCTCGAATACGGGGCTGTGGAGATGGGTTGGGTTGGTTCGGTGAACCTGCCCCGGACGCCATTGTCATGTCAATCTTGTTTCGCCTGCGAGTGGGGCTGACGAGTGGGATGCTCAGCCTGCGAAAACACACCGCCGACTACTGCTTCCTCGACGATAATGGGTACGACGAAAAGTAAGTGACCGTCTTTTGTTCCTGATGCGTGTTTCTTATTACACCTACTAACCGGTGTCAACAAATCTGCAGTGAACGCTTTGGGTCCTACGGCCCTCGTGCGCAGTTGGAGAGGCGTGACATTCAATCGCTCTTCTCCGTCGGTGGCATGAGCGCCGCTGTGCTGGAGTGTTGGTCGCACCTAATGAATTGGTGCGAATCAGACGACAACCGGCGTGGGTTATCCGGACCCAACGATGGTGTGGTTCGGAATGCAACACATGGTATGCCCCCCTAACCTCCTACCTATCACATTAAATAGTACAAATGATCCCCATTCACATTAAATAGTTAGAAATAATCACAAAGTTCACTTAGCACAGTCACACATGTTGACATGTACAATCGCATGCTATTAGTTGCACAATCACACATATTGAGGTGTACAATCACGTGAAATACGTTGCACAGTCACAGATGTTGATGTGTAAATCACTCTTGTTGAGGTGCACAATCACACTGTCATGTATAGTCACACTATGCACGCTGCAAAGTCACGCAGGTTAGTCTGTACAATCACGTGCTATAAGTTGCATAGTCAGGCATTAAATAATACAAATGACCCCCATTCACATTAATAGTCAGACATCACTTTGCAGAGTCACTCTTGTTGAGGTGCACAATCACGTGATATAAGTTGTACAGCCACGCACATGATATAGTCAGACATCCTAGAATTTGAAATCACACTGTCATGTATAGTCACACTCTGCACGCTGCAAAGTCACGCGGCTTAGTCTGTACAATCACACACTTTAGTCTGTACAATCACACACTTTGTGATGTGCAGCCACGCACATGATATATTCCATTCTCGCATCCTGTCACTGATGACAACTAATATTCGCCATCCGTTAGGACTCACTGACCCGTATACTGGAACGATCCGACTCAAGTACCCCTGCGGACGAAGACACTAACGGTCTGTACGAAGCGTGGGACAGATTCATACAAGACTGCGCCGGGACATTCGACTTGAACGCCGAACTGTTGTTTTTCCCGGTGCATACTATGGGGCACTACGCGTGCGTGTGCGTCAACTTTAGAGAAAGAACAGTTGATATCCTCAATCACCAGACACACGCCCCAAGGTCACATATGTTCCGGGTGTCCAGCGAGATAGTAAGTTGCACGCATATGCTTTATTTTACCATGTCAAAAATATTCTACTGCTTGAGTGCTGATGTTAATATTACCTAATACTGCAACAGATGCAAGCATTGAGGGTCTACATGGACGAGAAAGGGCTGATTAAGGGCAGTCACCTGGCGAATTTTGAGCATCGCCAAGTAAAATTGGAATGGCAGAGCGCCCGGAAGAACGATCCGGAGTCCGACATTTTCTGCTTGATGCACATGTGCCTGTACGACGGTGCGCCGTTCACCCACACTGATATTGGGTCAAAGGTCGGGAGGCGTTACTTGTCGTTCGAGGTGGCAGCAAGTCTCGTACTTGCTGACAAGAATGAAGCTCGCGAGGACGTGTTGCCGAAAATTCGTGCTTTCATAGCAAACGCGCCGAGCATATGGAGGGAACTCGATGACAAACGTAAGCTGGGGAGACTCGTGGAACGAAAGACCTCAGCGAACCGTAAGGCATGAATGTGTAGTGAAATAAAAACATTTTTTTTGTGAATATAGAAAAAAATCTCATGTTCGAGTATCTTCTGAGTATCAGATGAATGACAACTCAGTATCAGGGTCGCATGTGCGACGTGATACAGTCACGCAACTTTTGACTCACAGTCACAGTCAAACTCCTGCAGAGTCATGACAAACGACCACAAAATCACTAATTAATTATACTAACTACCCCTGCATATATGTCCATCCATTTACTTTCAGTTTATTTCACCTTAAAAAAAACCGATGGTTCCCTTATTTACAGAAGACCCCAAAAAAAACAATACACGCACCGTAAAATCGGATTATTTCCTCAATAAGAAAACGATGGTTCGAAAATGATGTCGACAAAATATAAACTGTACATTGAATGATGTTTGTGAGTGCGACTGCGAAGTGATGTTTGTGAGTCTCAATGCACATTGAGAACACAAACCATCACCTCACTCTACTAACCCTATTTACCTCCCCTCCCCCCTTCAAATACCAACGCCATTTTTACACCAACTACTTCCAACTTCACCTCCTTAAACCTAACAAAAAATGGCAAGCAAAATAGAAGAAATCAGAAAAATGATCGAGGAGTACGATGGTTTGTTGAATACCACTAGATCCAATGAATTAAGAGCCATGCAGCTAGTCGCTCCTGCCATAGACGCGAGGACCTATATGGCATCCATTGGCAATACAGAAAAGGAGACCGAACTGGACGACTACATCGAATTCTTGATGAAAAAGTGTATTGGATGTTTCCACACTAAGAAAGCGTTGCAGTGTGATTTGGCCAACTTGAGGAAGATGCTTCAAAAAAACGGGAGTTAATTATGCATGTAGCGAAAATGAAGCGTGTAATGGATGTATCATGTTTCAAGTAATGGATGTTTTAATGTGTTTTGAGATATAAAATATATAAGTAATGGATGTTTTTACGTTTCAATAATATTTTTATGTTTCAGAATGTGACTTTTTCTATTTTTTCGTTATTTCTCTATCGTTGTTTCGCTATTTCTCTATTTTTATGGACACATGGTGCATAATCACAGTCATCGTAACATAAACCCAGTTTAGGTTTCTACGCTTCATTTTGGAGAATCACTGTCAGTGTGTTGTAGAATCAAAGACATTATCTTGTACAATCACACTCCCAAAATTAGTTGTAGAGTCACACCCTGCCTACTGTAGAGTCACATTCATTGCATTGCACAATCACACTCACTTGTTTTGTGTCAACCAAATATTAAGTTACGGACCCCCATGTTTTACAACTACGTCATATTAGAAATAATTAAGATCGACAAAAGACGTAACGAATATCACGCACCTTGACCATTTCAAACGTCAACAATCTTTATGTTTAAAAAAACCGATGTGACTGTGAAGGGATGTTTGAGACGTTGGGAAACACAACACCCACCTCAATCTCTTAACCCTAATAAATATATGAGAATAAGCCCCCCACCTAACCCATTAAATTTTCACCCCCCCTTTACTGCCTAACCTATTCATTTTCAACCCCCTATTTACTGCCTCTCCTTCTTTAAATACCAACGCCATTTTTATCACCTTAACCACTTCAACTTCACCACTTTTACCAGCCCCTACATACAACTCCACCACTTTAACCTTATAAAAAAATGGCCAGCAAAATAGAAGAGATCAGAAGTTTGATCGAGGAGTACAAAGGTTTATTGGATTCCACTGTGTCCAATGAATTAAGAGCCATGCAGCTAGTCGCAACTGCAATTGACGTGAGGAGCTTCGTGGCGTCCACTCGCGATACACATAAAGAGGCCGAACTGGACAACTACATCCAGTTCTTGATGAAGAAGTCTATGGAGTGTTTCCGCACAAGGAAAAGGTTCCAGCGAGACTTGGCCAACTTGCATAAGATGCTTAAAAAGTACGGAGGTTAAGTATGTATGGGTTAAGATGTAGCGTTTAGTAATGGTCGTTTTTATGTGTTTTAAGTTTTAATTGAATGTTAAAGTGTAGCGTTTAATGGTATGCAACGGATGTTTTCCGCATTATGTCGTAGAATGTTTTCCGCGTTTAAGGGTATGCAAGTATTACATGTTGTGTAAGAGATAGACTTTTTCTAATGTACAAATATTTCCATCGCTATTGTGCTATTTCTCTATTTCCATCGCTATTTTTCTAATGTACAGACACATGGTGTATAGTCACACTAAAAAAGTTTTATAGTCACACTAAACATGGTGTATAATCACAGTCATCATGTCATAGAACCAGTTTAGGTTTCTACACTTCATTTTGGAGAATCACAGTCAGTGTATTGAAGAATCACAGTCATTATCTTGTACAATCACAATCCCACAATTAGTGTAACCACACTCTATCTCTTGTTCTACAATCACACACTGTCTGCTGTAAAGTTGCACTCATTGTGTTGCACAATCATACTCACTTGTTTCGTGTCACCCCAATATTAAGGGTATAATGTTCCTGTACACACTACAAAAACAGATGAAATTGCGGCGGACCTTTTGCGGCGGACTAAATATCCGACACATGTTTCTACTCGCGTCGGATTCGCGTCGGATTGGGCGACGCGAAAGACTTGCGTGGGAATAGCCCACGCAAAATGGACGCAGGGTAAGGGCGCCCAAGGGTGGGAGTTTCGCGCTTAATTATGCGGCGGAAAATCCGCCGCATAGTATGCATTATACCGACGCAGGGGGACATTTAATTTAAAAAATTAATCCTGCGATGCGGCGGACAATCCGACGCATAGATGTTGACTCGCGGCGGATTTCGCGTGGGATTGTCCGCCGCATAAGTCTTCCATATATAAAAAAAAAAGACGCGGACACACATAGAAACAGCCCAAAATCGATTTCCCCAAATCGATTTCCCCAAATCGATTCCCCGAAACCCTAATCTACCCAATTCCCCTCCCCCTTCCCGTCTCCCCCACCGGCCGGCGACGACTTCCACCGGCGACAAGTCCACCGCCGGCGCCATTGTCGGCGCGCCCTTCTACTGTCGTGTCCTCCCCCCTGCCGCGCGCTCTCCTCGTCTTCGGTTCATTTTTCCGTCTTTTCTCCATCAAAGTATGTTCAAACTGTTAAATTTTTTAAATATTTGTTATTGTTAATGTTATTGTTGATTAGGTTATTGTTGTGGTTTGTTGTTGTTGGTTGTGTTAGTGTTAGGGTTAGTTTGTGTGAGTGGTGAGTTGTGTTAATTTAATGGTGGTAGTGTTGGTTTGTATGAAATAATATTGGTTGTGTTAGTGTTGTTATTGTTGTTATAATGATGGTAGTAGTAGATTTAGAGGTCAACTTGCTGATTAGTATTGTTGCCCTGTTGCTCTAATTTTGCTGTACTTGATCATGGATGTTAGTTGTATTCAGTTCAGTTGAGTTCAGTTCAGTTCAGTTCAGTTCAGTTCAGTTCAGTTCAGACACATTCAGTTCAGTTCAGTTCAGACACATTCAGTTCAGTTCAGTCAGTTTAAGTCCAGGAGAACAGGGCCTAATACTACTAATCTACTACTACTAATACTACTTAACTACTACTAATCTTCTACTACTAATACTACTAATATACTACTACTAATCTACTACTACTAATACTACTTAACTACTACTAATAATACTACTAATACTACTAATCTACTAGTACTACTAATACTACTTAACTACTACTAATCTTCTACTACTAATACTACTAATATACTACTACTAATCTACTACTACTAATACTACTTAACTACTACTAATAATACTACTAATCTACTAGTACTACTAATTTACCACTACTAATACTACTACTATTAATCTACTACCACTACTAATACTACTTAACTACTACTAATAATACTACTAATACTACTAATCTACTAATACTACTAATACTACTTTCAATGTATTTGTAGCCAAAGATGCTGCATTCCAGAATAAAAACGACTGCTATTTCAATGTATTCTTACAGTAAAAAAAACAAAAAACAATTTTACGGACCTCCATGCTTTACGACTACGTCATATTGGAAATAATTAAGGTCCGCAATAGCATATACAATATCACGGACCTTGACCATTTCAAACGTCGACAAGTCTTTATGTTTCACAAAAAAGGAAATCGCCCCCATGATCTACGACTTACACCATATTAGAAATGATTGAGGTCCACAATATACGAAAACAATGTCACGGACCTTGACCATTTCAAACGTCGACAACCTTTGTGTTTCCAAGAAGAATGTTCCTAAGTAACAGATGATATTCATGAACAATCCTCCTCGGCAATCCCTGCCGGGTCCTCCTCCTCCTCCTCCTCAACATCAACAGGTGGGTACTCAGCAAATGGGTTGGGGTAGTTCCTCTTGTCATGGTACCCCATCCTCTTGCAGTTCTTACACAGCCGTTTAGGCTTGGTGGCAATTGCAGCAGCCTTCGCCTTAGAAGAAAGCATCCGCTTCCCACTGCCCTTGTTCTTGGCTTTCTTCGGGGGCAATATGGTTATTTCAATTGCGCTCGTACAGCCGAGGATCTCCTCTAATTCTTGCGTCTTGCTACAAGGGCCAGCAGAGGCAATATCGGACCTGAAGTCGCGAATGACATCAGCTAGATTACTAACGTCTTCCTTACCCATTTTGCTGACATGACTGACGGTCTCATAGAACTCCGAAAACAGGCTCGTGACTGTAACAGCCTTCTCATCGCGTAGGCGACTCTCTGACAGGGGACACGCATTAACATTACGTAGAACATCCTTTGTCCATCTACATGCCACGTACCGTTCCGGGATCGTCTCCCGTCCTTTCGAAGAGTATATCCAAATGGCGTGCCTGCAAAGAATTCCATACCGACCGAACTTCCTGCAAGTACAGCTGACCTCACAGGTACCTGCGAGTGCATTAAAAAACACATAAAGAGTGCGACTGTTGACCGTACAGACGGTGGCTACGCAACGTACGGGATGAGACTTCCTAAAGGTATGATCACAACCTTGACAGGATACAGTCACACCCATTATGCTACATAGTCACAGTTCTTACGACGCAGAATCAAACGAATTGCGTTGTACAATCGCACGCATCGCGTTCCAGAGTCGCACCCTTTATTGTGTACAGTCACATTCAATGAATTATGGAAAAAAACTCGTTACGTTTAGAATCACAACGTTTAGATCATATAGTCAGGCTATGTGACTATGGCTACACGACATGGACAGTGACTTTCTATGCCAGTACCTAGGTTGTATTCAACAATGTAGTTGCGGTCCCGGATGGAGTCCAGTACTGTTGTCGCTTCGATACCGTCCTTCTCCTGATACCCACGAACGCTGCACGTGTACAGCAAAAACTTAACCTCTTCCCGAACGTGTGCAAAAGCCACGTGCGTGTACACACTTGCCGCGTGGCTCTCCATCGGATTCGTCGATCCAATTTTGGGGAATGACTACCGGTTATTGTTGTCTAGCCTCTTCTGCATGTGCCTGCAATGCGCGGCGACCCATTTGCTCCTGTCTTCGAACATATTTTCGAACCATTCGATCCCAACAGTATCATGGTCAATCATAATCCGCCCCCACCTATCGTCAAACTCCGACGCCTCGATGTCATCATCCCATATAATTGCATTGAGGGCTTTTACAAAGTCCGAGGCCACCTCTCTTGATCTGCCGTACTTTGTTGGAGCCTTGTTCATGATGTGTCACGTGCAGCAACGTTGGTGCGCTGCATTGAATATTTCGGGGAAGGCTTTTAAAATTCTGGGATCCTGATCTGTAATGATATAACACGGTTCCTTCCCGCCCATGGCTTCAAGAAACCGGGAGAGGACCCATATAAATGACTCGTAGTCCTCCTTAAATAGAAACGCCCCACAGAACGTGACAGATCGTTTGTGGTTGTCCATGCCAGTGAACGGTGTGAACACCATGGAATACACGTTGGTTCCGTACGTTGGGTCGAACGAAACTGCATCCCCGAATGCCGCGTAATTCCTTCGAGCTGCACCATCCGCCCAAATGACCCTGCGTAAGCTTCCGTCTGTATCCACATCGTAGTCAAAGTAGAAATCCTCCTGACTGTCCCTCAAACTCTTGAACCGGTCTATGAACAACTGACCATCCTGCTTGTGGACGAAGCACTTGACGTCCCTCCCCCAGTTCTTGAAATCAACCAACGATGCTTCGATGTTCTGATATCCGCCCGACAACTCCTTTCACATCCTGTATGTCCGAGTCGCCCCGATCTTCAGCTGCACACACAAAAATGCAACTGCATTGGTCTCGTACAGTTAGCAGTCAACCATACACTAACAACATTGTTGACAGACATTACGCACCCTCGAGTTGCAGACGATCATCTCCTTGTGATATCTTGATAGATTTCGAGATGACTTTTGAAACTCTCTGTCCTTAACCATCACAAGATCGTGGTTGTGTTCCTCGATGAACTCTTCAATATAAAACCCCCCGATCATTGCACAAAGCCTAATTCTTGCTCCACATTGCGTCCTCGTCGCCTTCGTAATCCTTTTGGGTTCGTACGATCCCACATACTCTTGCCCCTCCTTCTCTCCCATGCTCGACAGCTTCACCATGCTCTGGCTGGCTGTTTTGCCCTCCTTGTTACAAGCCAACAATTTCTTCTTGATCGAACCATCAAATGATCTAGTTGTCGTGTACCTCTTCGCCTCAAAACCAAAATAAAATGCGTAAGCTTGATCAAACTTGAATGCTCCATCGATGTCCACGAACTTCTGCCCTACGTAAGGGACAATCACTGTGTCTTCAGCTGGCATATAGGTTGGAACAAAAACAAATTATCAAAGGTTGGAACAAAAAACCCCTATATTATACAATAAAAAAGAGACCCTAAATTACACACTATCAATCTTGCAACGCACGCATTCATCTCTAACCTTATTGAAATGTGACTTTTCTCAACAACGACTGTGACTTTGCTCGTATAACAGCATGATTGTTAGAGCTTAACACCCGCACCGCATAACAAAAGCAAGTACAACTACAACCCAAGATGCAATACCAACAATAATAAATATATATATTCTCTCAACAACAAAAAAAACACCAACAATAATAAATATAACAATGATAAGGAAACAAACATATATATTTTGAATAGTAAAGCAACTTCAACGTAATACAACTACGCCTACAGCTAAATCTACAACTACATGCAACCAACAAAATAATAATTTGCCTTTATTAATATCCACAACACATAAGAACTACAAGTACAACTACAAACCAATATGCAATACTCAACAACAACAACAACAAAATACAATGATAAATATAACAATGATAAAGAAACCAACATAAATATTTGGAATAATAAAGAACCTTCGACGTAATACAACGTAATACAGCAGAACAACCACAACAACAGTGAACGTATGACTGTCTATCATCTTGAGTATGACTGTCACGTTATAACGGTGTGACTCTGCAAAAATATCAAACCAAACAAAACAATGTTCGACTGCACATTTTCGTGACTCTTCTCATTTAACATACGAAATATATATGTATATATCCATCTTACCTCCTACATGTTGCCCAGAAATTTTCAACTGCACATTTTCAAGCATATGATCATCGCGTGGTTCTTCGAGGAACAACACCATTAGAGCATAAAGACGTACAGCAATTTACGAATTAGGGTTTAGTTATTCTAAATAATGGTATAGATAGAGGGATGCTTTTTTTTGGGATAAATTTCGAATTTTAGCGAGAGCTTGGTGAGAGATTTGGGATGATTTTCAAATTTTGGTGAGGGAGTGAATTTTGTTGATGGAAAGGGTGATAGATTTGGTGATATGAATGGTGATTGCATGCTGTACTTTTGCCCTGCTACTGCCTGCTGCTTGTCATTCACGGACATATTCTCCCTTTTTTCTTTTTTTTTGATTAATCTTAGCCATCCATCCAAACCAAATCAAGGGCCAAAAATAAAACTTCCCAACTTTCCACTTTTCACCAAACTCCCTTGATCCCTTTTCTACACACACACACACATATACACACACACACACACACACACACACATATATATATATACACACACATATATATAGGAAGATCAAGTGAGTCCACTTATCATAATTGAGTCCGTAAGTCCTCATCTCAACCCTTAAATTGTTTTGTCAATTAAGAAAAATAACTAATTAAATCTTGGTCAATATTTTAATTTTTTCTCTCTCCTCCTTAATTATCTTAATGCAAATCTTCTCTCTCCCGTCAAATTTTTAATTGCATCTTTCTATCACACAACAAGTGCGTCGTTTCATCTTCATGTTCATAAAAAAAATCATCATTTCGCTACTGCATGTTACTCTAACTCATACAATGTGTTACTCTAATTCATGAATTGTGTTAATTTAACTCATAAAATCTGTTACGTTACATAATAGCGTCTTACAAAAACAGTGCATTGCAAAATGTATGTTTCTATTAAGGATACTCCAAAACAAAAATTATAAAACTCCATTATAATTCCAATTTTTCACACCTGTTAGTCGAAGAATTTGATATTGGTAATCAAATTATACTCATAAATTGTGTTACTGTAACTCATTATTTATGTTACCCTAACACATAACATGTGTTATTCTAACACACAATGTGTGTTATTCTAACACATAATGTGTATTATTCTAACTCATTTTATATCAATAAATTGGTACAAGAGTTCCAACTGAATCAACTTCATTACAATTTCAATGTTTCACACCTGTTACTCATAATCTGTGTTACTGTAACTCATTATGTTACTCTAACGAATAATGTATGTTATTCTAACAATATACTATCTTACTTAAAATACTGCTTCTTCATCCTCTTCGTCCTCTTTTTCTTCTTCTTTTTCTTCATCACCGTCAGAAGCTTTGATTTAATCTAACCACCGCGCCATCTTTTCGTTGTGTACCTCCTCACATCGAATCCACAAACCAATGCGTAGATTTTATAGAAGTTTACTGACTCATCCACGTCCTTGAAGATCTGTCCTATGTATGGAGGAAACTCTCACCCACATCCCTACACCATTCATGTGTTTTTGCATCTACTAAAAATAATAATAGTGCCAATAAACGTGGCGAAAAAAACAATCAGAACTTGAAATATGGATTATATTAAAGTAACAGATGACAAAAATTAAAGTAACAGATGAAGTGCATTGAAGTAACATTGGATTCAATTAACAAAGGATGCTTATACACCAGGTATAAAGTAACAGACAATGTGAATTAAAGTAACAGATAATGTTCATTAAAATAACACCAAGTATAGGTTAGTGCAAAAAATTCATATAATGATCAGAAATGAGAGTATGACGCAATATCTTTCTTTGAATGAGAGCGATATTCTTTGATATTGTTTCCTATTTTGAAGTCAATCACGTCCCATAATTATAGGAAGCAGTATCTTTCTTTTTTATTTTTTTTATATGGCGGTATTCGAAATCTTTTTTGTCACTCCAATGCATTACAGTAACAGATGAAAAAAACTAGAGTAACAGACGAAGTGCGTTAAAGTAACACGAGATTCAGTTAACATTATGTGCATTAAAATAACAGGGGTTAGCCATTAAAATAACAGATTGTGTATATTAAAGTAACACAGTATGTGCATTACAATAACTCCATATATTTGTTCGTGCGTAAAATTCATATAATGCTTAGACCTTTTTGTATTACTCTAATTAAAATTAGGTGTTACTGTAACTCAGAACGTATGTTACATCAACGCCGTGTCTGCTTCAATAGAAAACAAAACAATAGTATCAGTGAAGCTTAAGAAAAATCTAAAGAATAAACAAAACAATAACACGAGAGTAATGGATCATTGATATGAATCTATGAATAATCAAATGAATAAAATTCCACCTTTTAACAAATATAAAAATTTGGAATCTATATTAACAAGAAAGCAATGAACCAGATATGAATCTATGATGAATGAAATGACCATGAAAGCAATATCGACATGAAAATCGACGAAAAACATGAAAGCAAATTGACGCAAATTAGTCAAGATGATGAATAAAAATTGACGCAAAACATGAAAGCAATAACGAAATTCACCGTTGTTATAGTCGATGAATTGATTATCAACAGTTGATGAAGATGTCGCGATCATTGAATCCATAGTAACGGAATTTCAAGCACAAATTTGAATGAATGAATGAACGTGATATTGGAAGCGTTTTTTTTTAGGTTTTGATGAACGTGAACGTAAATGAATGAATGAGTGAATGAATGTGATGTTATTGTTTCCTAAAATTATGGGAGTTATTTTAGAAAGCAGTATCTCCCTTTTTTTTAATGCAAATATTAGGATGCATCTTGTCCATCCATTCTCATCTCATTCAATGGACGGGATGAGGACTTAGGGACTCATATACCGAAAAGGACTCATAAGAGCCTAGGTTCAAATAAGGTCAACAACTATTTTAAGTTTATAAGTTCTAGTGTTATCTTATACATATATATATATATATATATATATATATATATATATATAATATATATATATATAAAGAGAGAGAGAGAGAGAGAGAGAGAGATGAGTTCTGTAGACACCCATATTTTGACCGCCAGGTGTCTATAGCAGTTTCCAAAAAACATCCGAAGATGATCGGACGCAAACGTGTTTCTACGCGCTCGAATATGGGCTCGAAACCATTTATTGCTGGCTTAGGCCCTTTACGGAGTACAAATCTCACAAAACCAACCTCAAATTCAGGCCCAGTTGGTCGTTTCCAATCAAATAAGACTAATTTGGGTCAAAACTGACACCGGAAATAAAACCAACTTTTAGCAATTGGGTCAAATCCCGGTCAAAGCCGTTCTGAGACACAAAAACAGTCACTTAAACATCAAAAGTCCAATCCAAATACAAAACCCACAAATTATCGAAACCACAGTCCAAAAAACCGGACCCATGCACTGCGTCTGACCCACTCGATCGAGTGGGCCCTCAAGTTGGCCCGGCTGCGGTCACCTGGGCCACTCGACCGAGTCAGGGGGCTGCTCGGTCGAGTAACCCTAGACGAAGGGGGTGTCCGATGCCTAAACACCCTCTTGCATGCAAAATTGATCGTCTTTTTTCACCCTATTCAACCCTAATCCTACACACTCAAACCCTAAACCTAGCACTTAGGAGACAAATCCTAAACCACCATAACTTAATCTACGTAAACTCGAACTCCCGTTCCTAAGCCACAATCAAGCGAGTCCTATCCGAGACAAGAACACGTAGGTTGAGGGTGCAATAACCCCATTCCCTTCCTCTCTTCTCCCTCTCGTCTTCCTCTCGTCTTTTTCTTCTTTTTTTCGTTCTTTCATTGTTCATAGTATCGATAATAAAACTAGTACAAAATACTAAAATACTCGCTAATTCGTGTCGAGCGGGAGTGATGACGGGATAAGGAAATCCGAATATACAAGGGTGCTTCACCCGATGTTGCCGGTCGCTTATCCTGACACCCCGAACGCTTGATTGTTGAAGCGAGTTAACTTCAACAAAAATTGTCTTTTTTTTTATTCTTGTCGCGTCGTTATCATAATCGTCATCATCACATCTTCATCGATTTCAAAACCATTTCGAACGAAAACTATTTTTAACAAAAAAGAACACTTTTTAATTAGGATCGGAACCCGTTGATGCGGATCCGACATCACATAATCCGTAAGGATTTTTCGTGATGTCGGGATGCGGAGGGAATCAAGGTTTTAATTAAAGTAAATACTAAGCGTCAATCTATTAGATTCGATACCAGTTCAATAGTTGGATGTCGAATTTAAATAGTCTAGTCAATCAATCCCACTAACAAGATGTTCGTTGATGCTAAAGTAGTTGTCACCTAATTCAATTGAGTTAATCCGACACTATAAACGCGGAGATCACTCATATCGTGTTAGTCCGATGTAGGTTGACTTACAAAATCATATTTTCAAAAATCACTCTAAGTATTCGGTATTGGTCCTATAACCAAGCACCGGGTACAACGAGTAGCACGAAATCGGGACCGACAACAGTCCGACACGCGAGTCACACGTGCCTTGTGCGAGATGCGTGGTGGCGCGAGTCGCGCCCTTCTCGCGCGGGTCGCGTGGATCCCTGAAAACCGTGACATCAAATCAATTATTTCGTCTTTATTCAATTAGCAATAATTCTTCAAACTTCCTTTTTTAGCACACGCTAAATATTCGATATCGATATCATAATCGAGCATAGAATATGGCGAGTATCGATTCGGGTCAAGTATAAATCTCATTATATTTTTACGCGACCTAATGATTTGATGATTTTCAAAACCGAAAGCAATTTTGAAAGTAAAATTGAAACGAACTATAGTTCGTACAGGTGTCACTCGACCGAGTGTCATAGGCCACTCGATCGAGTGACATCTCAAAAACGAGGCATGAAGGTTTTTTTGACCACCACTCGGTCGAGTCTCACCGTGACCGGTCGAGTGGCTTCCCACTCGGTCGAGTTCTTCGATAACTCGATCGAGTGGCATCTAGAAAACAGGACAGACCCCTTTTCCTGAGGACCACTCGGTCGAGTCCTTCAGTGACTCGAACGAGTGGCCTTATCACGTCAAAACCGTGAAGTCCTGTAACGTCCTTCGAGTCTCGATAAAATACTTTTATGACTTCGGTCAACGCGTGTCAAGTCTATCACGTGATTTATTACTTTTCAAAGCCATGCATCATGTCTTTCTAAATTATTCTACATTGTTATACATTGTTGCAAACCGTTATTATCGTTATACCGTTACTAACTTGTTTGCTCATGTCTTTTCGATTTATTTCCTTTGTTTATTTTATTGTACTAAAATGAACCTGCATGCTAAATACAACTTTGACGCTAAATTTAGATGCATTAAATCGACTTAGCAACCCATTCAAATATTCATATGTTTAGGCAAGACAATGTTTACATATCATTTTACCGTTCTACTAACGCGCGTATCAGAGAGTCAAACGATATCTTAGTAGAGGCCGCTAATGTGGGGGCGGGGTTGGGTGTTCTTTGTGAACTTCCCAACACGTACCCTCACCCCTTACTCAGAACCTCGGTTTCCGGATGCCCGAAACCCTTGGCGCACGAGAGTCATTCAATACACGGTATCCGATAATGTCGGTATCGTTATCAAATGCAAAGGGACGAGCCCACTAAACTCTGACATCCGAATGGGTCATACTTTGTGCATGGCCCACTAAGATATAGAGTGGGTTCGAACGGGCCCGAACTCCCACAAAGTTTGGTGGCGACTCCACTTCGATTTAAATTTCAATTCGACCCATCTCATATGGAGATTCATTCGCCTCCCCAAACCCGCGCGTGGCCGCGTCGGGGTGGACCTATGTCATGTCCACAATTTGGCGACTCCGCTGGGGATTAACTGATGCGTGACTTACCATCGGCATCCTCAGGGTGAGACTCGAATAGAAATCGTTTGACTAGTACAATACGCGTTTTAGTTTTACGGTTCATGCATAACCCTATTCTTTCCCGGGCCGGTACTGGTGACCGACATCCCACTATACCGTGATGTACAACAATATGGATATGTCAAAGGTGTTCATAGTCGATTCGTATGGGTTTCGCGGCATGTTCTAAGCTCAACTCGACTTAGGAAGTCCGTCCCGATTCACGGATAGGCTATGTGCACTGGTATAGACCCTTTATAGACCGACCGAGACTTAGTGTAGAGCATACATGCTGTCGTTATTATGCTTGCGTGACTATGTGCTACTTGGTTTCTAAGGTCGCTTTTCAAAAACCCATTTTTTTTTCAAACAATACATCTTTTTCAAAATATCCAATTTCAAAACCCGAGAAGCATACCAAATTTAGGACTTATGATTTTACTCAAAATAGCCTATTTTTAGCCGGTATGCTATCCATTTCAAAAATTCAAAAAATTTCAACTTTTCAAAAAATTTGGGCCCGATGACATTTTTGCCAATTTTAAAAGTCGGGATCCTGTTTTCGATTTTCAAATCTTCGGAAATTCATCTTCGATATTCAAAATTCCGAAATTCCAAAAATGCATCTCTTCAAAAAATATCCAATTTTCAAAAAAACTCGGAAAGCTGCCAAAAATTAAACTTAAGATTTGACTCAAAACAAGCCTACTTTTTCTAGCCGGCATGCTGCCCATTTCAAAATTCGAATTTCCGATCCACCATTCGATTTTCGAATTTTCAAAATTCAATTTCGATTTTAAAATTTTCGGGATGCCATTCGCGATTTCAAATTTTCGAGATGCCATTTTCGATATTCAAAAATTCCGAGATGCCATTTTCAATTTTCAAATCTTCGAGATGTCGTTTTCGATTTTCAAACCTTCGGGATCCCGTTTCCATTTTTTTCAAATTGTCGGAAATTCTTTTTTTCGATATTCAAATTTCAAAATTCCAATTATTCAACTTTTCAAAAACCGGAAAACTACCGAATTTAGGACTTATGATTTTACTCAAAATAGCCTATTTCTAGCCGGTATGCTACCCGTTTCAAAACTCAAAATATTTTCGAAACTTCAAAACCGCGGCCCGATAACACTTTTCCGATTTTCGAAAAATTGGGCCATCCGCCGGTTTTTCCGGATTTTCTAAAAAAAATTCTTTTTTAAAACTTTCATCTTCTTAGGACTTCCCGTATTTAGCAGTGTCGGGTCTCGTCATAAGTCGTCAAAGCCGTTAGCGTCGAAACTCCGTCGATCTTACATCGCGGGTTTCCCCCCTATCCCAGTCCGTCTTATTTGACTAAGGCATGGCCCACCTACGTAGGACATACTCCTACAAGGGAAGGCCTGTTTACACAATCGAGTCCAAAGTCTGGGGCTGTCTCACGTGGACCTTCTTTCGAACAAGACTCGGTTCACTAGCCGGATCCTAAGGGAGGTCCACCTTTCACAAGTCACCCGTCTAGGTGTCTTTTCCGAGTAAACCTTTTACAAGGCATAGCCCTATAACAAAAGGTTCGCGGTCCTTACGTCTAAGGGTCAGTCGTCTGACACTCGAGTCTTAACAAAGTCTTCAATCCCACTTGGGGGCTACCATTCAGCAGGGCGATCAATCACGGTTGCTCTAAGGGTCATGTCTCACACGCGTCTCACGTACCTCACTTTCGAGTCACTTAGATGTCACACCATCTGAGTCCTATCAGAGTCCTTAGTCCCACCTGGGGGCTATTCTCCGACGGAGCGATTATCACATAGTCACTCCGAGAATCGCACCCTACACATTTGTCTTAGAAGAGTCTAACCCGAGTCAAACTGGAGTCGTCTCTCCTCCCGCGCTATTTCCTATGCCTTGGTGAAATTGAGTTCCGAACCAACTTTACTGATTACGCGGTATTCTTACAGACAGGCCACCGGTAACCAGACGCTAGAAAATACAAGAAACTTTGGACCAATTGGCAGCCTTCCTAGCTAAGCATGAAGCTCAATTGACGGCTATCAGGACCGACCAAACAACCCTTGCCACCCGTTTGAGTGCCATGGAGAAAGGGACTCCTAATGCTGGATCTGAACCCACTGGGCCCATAGCTGAACTATTCAGCGCCGTTCGCAAGCTTGAAGAACATGTCCATTTGTCTACAAACAACTCAATCCATGTGGAAAATGCTCGCTCCTACTCGCCTTTGAATGACGAGCTGCCTGCCAACCTCAACCTTACGGGAATACCGATGTTTGAGGGTACTGAAGATCTGGTTCATCACATTCGGGCTTTCAAAGAATTTATGGCTGTCAAGGGGGTGAAATCCACCATGTTCAGGCACTTGTTTGCTTCCTCCCTCGAGAAGCACCCGAAAGCCTGGTACTACAGGCTCGATTCCAAGAAGTACAAGACTTGGGATGATGTGGTAACAGAGTTCGCTCGGAATTACACCGATAATACCGAGATCCAGGCTACGGTGCGTACTCTGGAGGTTATGGCCCAAGAGCCCAAAGAAGGTTTCACCAAATACCTTCAAAGGTGGAGGGCCGAAAGTGTGAAGTTGGTAGACAAGCCCAACGAGAAGACACTAGTGGAGGCATTCATCAAAAATCTCCAACCTTCCTACCGCGTCCATCTTAGGTATGCCAGTATTTCAAACTTTGCGGTGCTTACCGAAATGGGCATTAGGATTGAAGACGATCTTCGACATAATGAAGATCTGGGTGAAGCTTCTACTGAAGGCTATACTGGACATCAACTCGAGTCCTTAGAAGTCGACGACTAATGACAACATCAACCGAGAGTCTAGATTTTATTTAAGTCCGAGTCTGAGTCTGAGTCTAGGATGTTCTATTTCAAAGTCAAAGTCAGAGTCAGTTGTATTCTGTCCTCCTTTCCAAAATTCAATAAAATCAGCTTTCAAAATTCTTTCTCATATATACCTTCCCTTATGTGTTTCCGAGAACATGATGAACACCATCGTACACTGTGAGCACATGCACGTGACTATAGGCACATCTATAATGACTGCAGGAAATCGAGACCCGTGTTTTCCTTTACCTGTTCCATGTCTGACATAGAAAGCCACAAAACTACCCTTAGCAGGAGCGGTATCGAATCCTATGACAAATCTAGGTAGTCTACTAGTTTGGGTTCAAGACGGGAGGCAAGCCCATTTCCCACAATAAACGCCCCTCCAATAAGACTGACCAATCCCTACCCTAGGTGTTAGTCTGACAAAAAAAAAAGCAAACGGCCAAAACAAAAGAGCTGACCATGATAAAAAAAAGCTGGACAAAAAAAAACAAAAGTCCAAGAAAAAGCAAAAGGCCAAAACAAAAAAAGCAGGTCATCATCAAAAAAAAATAAAAAATTTCATCCACCCATGACCGAGGTTAAACGATCAATCTGAATGAAGAATCCCATGACCGGGGCTAAGAAGTCAACCAAAAAAAATTCAAATGCCCATGACCGCGGTTAGCGGTCAACTCAAGTGAAAAACCCCTTGGCCAAGTACGGTCAATTATCAATACTCATACCATCAAATAAGGGAGAAACAATCAAGTCAGCTAACACCACATTTAGCCTTCCCACATTACAACCCTCAAGACCTTCCCGAGACCTAGGCTAAGAGACAGCCCGGAATTTTGAGGATTCAAGCTCCATAGGATACACCCTAGCCACTAGGGCCAGACATGGAAATCAGATCCCGCATTATCAAACCTACCCCGATCGAAGTTCGAGTCGTTTTTACTCGACTTCCCCCTTTCCTACCACATTACAATACCTTTAACCTCAAAGCCTTAGCTCCACAAAATCAAGCTCTAGATGTCAAAAAATCAAAGCCACTTACGACCTAGCACCACATTTCCAAAAACATCCAAACCAGTTACCAGCCCCGCACACGGGAACTCAACTTGCAGTCGGCATAGAACATGCCCAAATAGTTCACACCACCTCTATAGGCTATCCCAGAGAAAGCTCACAATCACAGGATCAACATCCTAACCATTCTAGCCCTTTGATCAAGACATCATTGGGAATGCACCTAGCCTACACCATCACTATGGCTAGTTACACACAAAGCCCTATTAAACTAGGCACCATAAAATATCTTTCAATACACTGAACTACGACATGGTTAAATTTCACTACACGTGAATACGTAGGCAGCCTTTCAACAGAGGCACAACCACCCACATTGACACACATTCAAAAAGCACCATTATTCCGGTCACGACACTGTCATGTTCTCAACAGTTCGCTTTGTCATCCTGGGGGCTTTTCTTAGGCAGAAGTTCTTCATCTACTCACAAAATCTAGATAAATTCAAAAAAAATCCAGCCTCCTTTCTATAGTGTGTCCTAGTACTCGGCTCAGTCAAAGATGAGAATCTGTCTGGACTCGAAGCAATACCCACTTTGGGAATGTACCCTAAAAATCAAAAATCTAGAAGAGCACTAGACTGCAACAGTCTCATTACAGACTACTGCAATTCCCCTGCAACGCATCCTTCCCATTTCGATGTTCGACCGTGTTGTCACTCGCCTGGGCTACGGAATAGCGCAACTTAAGAGTCTTGTTAGGTGGTCCACCCCCCTATCGAGTCACGGTCCAGCCCTTAGAGAGTCCAGTTCATGTCTGTCAACTCGTCCTGTCGCGCCTAGAGTCGAGTCTGTCGGTACGTCTCTCTTCAAATCCTCATTTTAAAATTTGCAAAACTTAGCCATTTGAGAAAATCCTTTTCGACAAGGTCAAATTCCAGCTTATTTAAACTGCAAATTTCTTTTCTACCCCTTTCGATTTTGAAAACCTATCTCCTAGCACGTGAGTTGCTTTTAGGACTTCAATTTCAAAATAAATCAAAATTTCAAATTTTTATTACCCAGCGAGAGTCATACTTTTACCTACGTGTTGCATGCAAAATTTATGTAACTGATACAAGTACACTCAAGGCTTCAGAGGCAAGCCCGCAAAACTCATATAACCCCCCAGCGGAAAGCCCTAGGCGGCATTTTCCCCGGAATAACACGGAATGGGCCCATATATAGGCGCACCAAGGACTTACACGACAAGTCCGATTCTCCACGGAGATATCACCACCTACTCAGGTATGATTTCTATCTTATGGCTGGCGAGCCCTTTCACGCAAGTGTAATGGACTATAAACGACCCGACCGGAAGTCTGTCAGGTCTTAATCCTCGATTGGCCTGGTAGCTACTCTGATTTTTGCCTTGTCCAAACCTCAGTCAGAGTGGGGGCTCTGTAAACACCCACATTTTGACCGCCAGGTGTCTATGGCAGTTTCCAAAAAACATCCGATGATGATCGGACGCAAACGTGTTTCTACGCGCTCGAATATGGGCTCGAAACCATTGATTGCTGGCTTAGGCCCTTTACGGAGTACAAATCTCACAAAACCAACCTCAAATTCAGGCCCAGTGGGTCGTTTCCAATAAAATAAGACTAATTTGGGTCAAAATTGACACCGGAAATAAAACCGACTTTTAGCGATTGGGTCAAATCCCGGTCAAAGCCGTTCTGAGACACAAAAACAGTCACTCAAACATCAAAAGTCCAATCCAAATACAAAACCCACAAATTATCCAAACCACAGTCCAAAAAATCGGACCCATGCACTGCGGCTGACCCACTCGATCGAGTGTCAACCCACTCGATCGAGTGGGCCCTCAAGCTGGCCCAGCTGCGGTCACCTGGGCCACTCGACCGAGTCAGGGGGCTGCTCGGTCGAGTAACCCTAGACGAAAGGGGTGTCCGATTCCTATATATACACCCCCTTGCATGAAAAATTGATCATCTTTTTTCACCCTATTCAACCCAAATCCTACACTCTCAAACCCTAACCCTAGCACTTAAGAGACAAACCCTAAACCACCATAACTTAATCTACGTAAACCTCGAACTCCCGTGCCTAAGCCACAATCAAGCGAATCCTATCCGAGACAAGAACATGTAGGTTGAGGGTGCAATAACCCCGTTCACTTCCTCTCTTCTCCATCTCGTCTTCCTCTCGTCTTTTTCTTCTTTTTTTTCGTTCTTTCATTGTTCATAATATCGATAATATAACTAGTATAAAATACTAAAATACTCGCTAATTCGTGTCGAGCGGGAGTGATGACGGGATAAGGAAATCCGAATATACAAGGGTGCTTCACCCGATGTTGCCGGTCGCTTATCCCGACACCCCGAACGCTTGATTGTTGAAGCGAGTTAACTTCAACAAATATTGTCTTTTTTTTTTCTTGTCGCGTCGTTATCATAATCGTCATCATCGCATCTTCATCGATTTCAAAACCATTTCGAACGAAAACTATTTTAACAAAAAAGAACACTTTTTAATTAGGATCGGAACTCGTTGATGCAGATCCGACATCACACAATCCGTAAGAATTTTTCGTGATGTCGGGATGCGGAGGGAATCAAGGTTTTAATTAATGTAAATACTAAGCATCAATCTATTAGATTCGATACCAACTCAATAGTTGGATGTCGAATTTAAATAGTCTAGTCAATCAATCCCACTAACATGATGTTCGTTGATGCTAAAGTAGTTGTCACCTAATTCAATTGAGTTAATACGACACTATAAACGCGGAGATCACTCATATCGTGTTAGTCCGATGTAGGTTGACTTACAAAATCATATTATCAAAAATCACTCTAAGTATTCGATATTGGTCCTATAACCAAGCACCGGGTACAACGAGTAGCACGAAATCGGGACCGACAACAGTCCGACACGCGAGTCACACGTACCTTGTGAGAGACGTGTGGTGGCGCGAGTCGCGCCCTTCTCGCGCGGGTCGCGTGGATCCCTGAAAACCGTGACGTCAAATCAATTATTTCGTCTTTATTCAATTAGCAATAATTCTTCAAACTTCCTTTTTTAGCACACTCTAAATATTCGATATCGATATCATAATCGAGCATAGAATATGGCGAGTATCGATTCGGGTCAAGTATAAATCTCAATATATTTTTACGCGACCTAATGAATTGATGATTTTCAAAACCGAAAGCAATTTTAAAAGTAAAACTGAAATGAACTATAGTTCGTACAGGTGTCCCTCGACCGAGTGTCATAGGCCACTCGATCGAGTGACATCTCAAAAACAAGGCATAAAGGTTTTTTAGACCACCACTCGGTCGAGTCTCACAGTGACTAGGTCGAGTGGCTTCCCACTCGGTCGAGTTCTTCGATAACTCGATCGAGTGGCATCTAGAAAACAGGACAGACCCCTTTTCCTGAGGACCACTCGGTCGAGTCCTTCAGTGACTCGATCGAGTGGCCTTATCACGTCAAAACCGTGAAGTCCTGTAACGTCCTTCGAGTCTCGATAAAATACTTTTATGACTTCGGTCAACGCGTGTCAAGTCTATCACGTGATTTATTACTTTTCAAAGCCATGCATCATGTCTTTCTAAATTATTCTACATCGTTATACATTGTTGCAAACCGTAATTATTGTTATACCATTACTAAGTTGTTTCCTCATGTCTTTTCGATTTATTTCCTTTGTTTATTTTATTGTACTAAAATGAACCTGCATGCTAAATATAACTTTGACGTTAAATTTAGATGAAATCGACTTAGCAACCCATTCAAATATTCACATGTTTAGGCAAGACAATGTTTGCATATCATTTTACCGTTCTACTAACGCGCGTATCAGAGAGTCAAACGATATCTTAGTAGAGGCCGCTAATGTGCGGGCGGGGTTGGGCGTTCTTTGTGAACTTCCCAACACGTACCCTCACCCCTTACTCAGAACCTCGGTTTCCTGATGCCCAAAACCGTTGGCGCACGAGAGTCATTCAATACACGGTATCCGATAATGTCGGTATCGGTATCAAATGCAAAGGGACGAGCCCAATAAACTCTGACATCCGAATGGGTCATACTTTGTGCATGGCCCACTAAGATATAGAGTGGGTTTGAACGGGCCCGAAGTCCCACAAAGTTCGGTGGCGACTCCACTTCGATTTGATTTTCAATTCGACCCATCTCATATGGAGATTCATTCGCCTCCCCAAACCCGCGCGTGGCCGCGTTGGGGTGGACCTTTGTCATGTCCACAAGTTCTAATAAGGTCAAGGATAATTTTAAGTATGTAAGTCCAAATCCTGACCATTGGATAAATTTTGCGCGGATGGCTGAGATTACATCTAGGATTAAATGTGCCACTAACATAATAATTAGGCAGGTGTTCCACTAAGCTATTAATTAGAGTTGCTTCTTCACGAGGAAGTTAATCACTCCCCCATAATTCAGCTATTTACTCCGCGCGACATTCCAATAATGAGGGAATCTCAGTTTTTTTCTCGTATTTTCCATCGGTTCTTGGAGATTAAATTGTTTATATTTAGCGTTGGGTTCTTTGTTGGCGGTTGGTTTCTGTTTTTGTCGGCAGGTCATTTTGTGAAGGACGGTAAGTCGGATTTTTAATTTTCGTCGTCAAGCCGACATTGGTTTTCGATCAAAGTATTAGTTTGGAATGGAAAGTTTGCAGATTGTTGAAGTGCCCCCAGGTAGGTGCATCCATTGTTCGGTATTTAGTCGCGTTTCGTTGTATTAATGAAGATGGAGGGCTGAGATTAGCTTAGGGATCAATTGATTCCAATTAAAATTATTCCAATTAAAATTAGTGACCCACCTAATCACTACCCTTAGAATTTCATCTTTCACGAGGATATTTCATTCAATACTACGCGCATCATTCCACTGAGATGAAAATTTAAGATGTTTTCTCGTATTCTCCATTGGTCATTGGAGTTGAAATTATTTATAAGTAGTATTGGGTTCTTGGTAGGCAGTGACTTTCTGTTTTCGTCATCAGGCCAATTTGTGGAGGGCAGTAAGTCGGATTTTCTGTTTTCGCCGTCAAGGCAACGTTGGTTTCCGATCAAAGTTTTTTCTGACAAAATATTCATCTGTACGCTTGAAACTTTAATTCAATTACTACACAACTTCAACTCTCACTTTCTGAAACTTTAGAACTCGTCTCCCATATACTTTCATCTTCAGTTCATAACGTCGAATGCTACAGTATTTATAATTTCAACAAACTCACTTTATAACTTCAACTCATTTACTTTAGAACTTCAAAGCACAACAATTACAACTTTATATATATAACTGCCGGAAAGTTGAACATTATTTCTCTGTAAAAACATACAACGACACGGATGGAACTTTAAATCAAATTCTTTACAACTCCAACTCTCAATTTATGAAACTTCAACTCCAACCTTCTGAGACTTCAAAACACGTATACTTGCATCTTCAGTGCATGACTTTCAATATTTAAATAACTGTTTGTTTGGAACTTTAATTCAGCTACAATGCAACTTCAGTACATTACATTGACAACTTCATAATTAACTGGTGTACATTACGTTAGTCAAAACAATCTACTGCACGCTTGTAACTTAAGTTCAAAAACTTTACAACTTCAACTCTCAGTTTATGAAACTTCAACATCATGCCCCTTTGATTTGTAGAACATAATTTTGAAACTTTAAGTCTTTCTCTTTACAACTTCAGTGTACAACGTCTAGAACTTCATTATTTAATGGTGGAATGTTCATTTTTCTTCTGCTCATATATTCAACCGTATGCTTGAAACTTCAATTCCAAGACCGTAGAACTTCAACTCTCATCTTCTGAAACTTCATAATACGTGTCCAATATATTTTTCATCTTCAGTACATTTTAAACTATAAGTCAAGTTAATCCACAACACAATTACCCACAACACAATTACGCCATTTTCAATGTCATTTGAAGTCCACTATCAACAAACCACTATCAAAGCAAAATATATAGTTTATATTAATTAATATAAACTATTTTCAAACATATTCTTACGATCAACTTAAAACAATTATCTATTTTCAAACTTCATCATCACAAAAATAAATGTAAACCCTTCATTAATCAATAATCACTCCAATCAACCCAAACTATATTCCTAATTCAAACAAACAAAACTCAGAAATCAAATTCATCACTAAACAATAAAAAATCAATCCTAAACAATTCAAAACAATAGATCCTGATGACAAAATTCAAATTGGGTAAACCTAAAATTGAAGAACACAATCCAATTAAAAACAACATAACAAAGACACAATCTAGCTACTACTCTACAAAATACCCAGATCAATAAAACAATGAAAAAACAAGATTAAAAGTGAGAATTGAAGGAAAAGGGAGGAATCGGTAACCGATCAACCCAAACCCTATACCTGCGCGACGAACGTGACTGAGATTGAAGATGAAGTTTTTGTAGCAACTGAAATATGTATATACTTTTGTTCTTCAATGTAGGAAGGCAAATGACGGGTGAAAGTAGAAATGGAAGAGAAACAAATGAAATAAAGGATGAATATTTGTAGATTAATTAAAATAGAGGGTGGAAAGAGTGTTGAATAAATTTGGTGGGAATATAGAGGGTGGAGAAAAAGAGGTCAATTTAATAAGCACATCTATTTATTTATTTATTTTATGAAAAATAAATAAATTCACTTAATCTCAACCATCCATTACTTTTTGATCTAAGGGTTAGAATTGAGACTTATGGACTTATAAAGACAAGGGGGCCTTATATGATCTCTACTATATATATATATATATATATATATATATATATAGGTTTAGGTTTAGGTTCATGTGAGAACCACTCCTTTCATGAGAACCGTGAGAGCTATAATATTAGTCATTGGATCATAGTGTTCAATCTTATTCGTTGGATCCTTCAAAATTCTTCAATCCCATCAATTAATCACAATTGCTTGAGTCTTCAACCCGTAAGGTCGTAACTCCTCCTTCTATAAAATTCTTTGATCCGTAATCCTTTAATCCATAATTATTCAATCGACCATTGAATCCGATTTTCAATCCATCAATTTTTCAATCGACTTTTCTTCAATCCATCAATTCATCACAATTGGGTATTGAACCCCAACAACCTAAGTAACTTTTAATTTTTTTTAAAAAAAATTAATTATTTTATGAGTTAACTTATTCGATTAAATTCATTATTTCATTATAATACTAATAGTATTATAATATAATTGCAATAATCCCGGCTATCGTTTTTTTCCCAAATTTCCTCATTGATTTAGGAGTTCATCTAAAATATTGTCCTTTAATTTCCTTTTGTACGGATTTTATATGGAATACAACATTTCTTCTTCAAGCCCTACTCGATTTAATTTCTTTTTGGGTTATTTCATGGGAATAATACCAACTATGCGCGTGCTTCTTAAATTAATACAAATTATACGTAATCTCATTTTAATATGAACTACGCATTCATTAATCTCTCTTTGTTACGTATGAAATTATGACTTGCTATTACAGGTCATAGTGACTTGTTGCAACTTTCTAGAGTTTTATTAGGTCCGTTGCAGTCATCGTGAAAGCCAAAATAATAATAAAAACATTTTTTTTCCATAGCTTCTATAAGACTAATTGAAAAAGAAATTAAAGATGAATATTCGGAAAATTTAATTATTTTTTTCAATGACCGAAAATGAACACGAAATGTGAATCAGAAGAAGAAGAGTCAGAGAAAGAGTTGAATAATAGAGGTTCAACAGGTAGCCGGTCACCCATAACAAAGCGAGATTAATGAAGACGTAGTTCGTATTAAAATGAGATTACGTATAGTTTGTATTAATTTAAGAAGTACACGCATAGTTGGTATTATTACCATGAAATAACCCTTTCTTTTTTCAATTTTAACGTACCATTTTTCAATTTTATCATACCATTGTCGTACCCCCTTGTAATTATGGTGTATCCCTTTTCAATTTTAGCGTACCCTTTCTTAAATTTATCGTACCCTTTTTCAATTTTAGCGTACCCTTTTTAAATTTCAGCGTACCCATTTTCAATTTCAATTTTAGTGTATCCTTTTTCAATTTTAGCGTACCCTTTTCAAATTTTAGCGTACCCTTTTTTCACTTTTAACGTACTTTTTTTCAATTTCAATTTTTGCGTACCCTTTTTCACTTTTAGTGTACCCTTTTTCAATTCACTTTTAGCCTACCCTCACTTTTGAATTTTAGCGTACATTTTTTAATTTTGGTGTACCCCTTATCCATTTTAGCGTACCCATTTTGGTGTACCCTTTTTGAATTTTAAGAAGAAACGTGGCTACATCGATCCAATCTTTAATTGTGAAAAACCGAAAAGTTATTACTCCGTACATAACATTGAGGTGCTACTTGAACTATAATTGAATAATTGTAGTCCGTAAGATATATAGAATGAATACAGTAGTTTATAGGCGGACCGATCTTGCTAATTTTGTTATTTAGAAATAATATAAAGATTGCATCTTTGTAATTTGATGTGTTGTACTAATTTGATCAAGATGACAAGATGTGAACTTCTAATTACTTTGAAGATGGTAATTTATCCATCATAAACTTGTCGCAGGTCAAATATGCTTAGGAAGTAGTAAATGATGAATCTTTGTTTAACCCGTCACAAATTTGTGACGGATATTCTCGTCGTGAGCAACAATTTGTGTAATTGTATTACTCGTAGTATATTACTCATACTATATGCGGTTTTTGAAGTTTTGAAGTGTGAACTAGTCACTGAATTTAATTATCTGGGATTTGAGATGCTAATCTTTAAGATTGTGTAAGTGGTTGTTGAATTGAATTTCGAGCAAAGATTTGTTTTTTGACATTAGGGTTCATCATGTTAATGATCATTAATACTAATATATAATTGAAATTACACTCCTTGTTGATCATCATTGTAGCGATTGAGGCGATACTTAAGTGACGAATTGCACTCCTTTTTTATTTGATTACAGTCTAAAATTCGGCATGTTCCTTTGTTCCGAAAGTAAAAACTTATAACAAGGAGGTATATAATACCTTAAATTGACTAATTATATGGCAAGTGAATGATTCTTCGATGTGGTTTTCCAGGTGTCACGTTACAGCAAGAGGAAGGGAGTAATTGAATAATTGAACTATTTAATGGTTCTAAATGGTTCTCATAGTTCTCATTGAGTGATAGGTTCACACCCAATCTTGACTATATATATATATGTATATATAGAAAAGGGATCAAGGGAGTTTGGTGAAAATTGGGAAGTTGGAAAGTTGTGTTTTTCGCCCTTGATTTGGTTTGGATGGATGACTTAGATTAATAAAAAAAAAAGGAGAGGATGTGCGTCGACTGACAAGCAGCAGGCAGCAGCAGGGCAAAAGCAGAGCATTGTGGACATGACGTAGGTCCACCCCGACGCGGCGAAGCGCGGGTTTGGGTAGGCGAATGAATCTCGTGGTAAGATTGTTCTCGGGTTCAAAATTTAAGTCAAAATGGAGTCGCCACCGAATTTTGTGGTTATTCGGAACCATACGAGCCCACTCTATGTCGTCATGGGCTACACACAAAGTAAGCCCACTCCGATTTCAGAGTTTATGGGGCTCGTCCCTTTGCATTGCGATACCGATACCATCTATACCGGTAATCGTGTAAAGAACGACTCTCGTGCGCCAAGGGTTTCGGGCATCCGGAAACCAAAGGTTCTGAGTAAGGGGTGAGGGTACGTGTTGGGAAGCCCACTAAGGACACCCAACCCCGCCCGCACAATGGCGGCCTCTACTAAGACATCGTTCGTGTTCGTGTACGCGCACTAGTAAAACGACTAAATGATATGCAAACAGCGTTTTCGGGCTAAGCATGTGAATTGTTGGTTTGCTACGTCATTTAATGCATCTTGATTCACGTCAAAGTGATTTAGCATGTGATGTTCATTTAAATAAATAAATGGCAAACATCGAAAATAGAAAACTCGTAAATAAATTACAAATTACACGGGCGGAATACAACTCGGAATTCACAATACAACGAGCAATAAAATAGAATAATCGAATAGGAAATGGTAGACGTTAACTAGAAACGGACCCGTATATAATAAATATAAACTAGACCGTAAGTTGTGCAATTGGACTAACTTCGATTAGATACACATTATATTGTGTACCAATCAAAGGACGGAGGTTCGAGACCTAGGTGTGGTGCTAACCCGATCTCGAACCTCGATGCCTTGTCCCGACTTATCACCTCGAGAAATGGAGTCTAAATTAATTATGTGTCGGATACGACTAAAGAGTCGTCGACATAAAATTAATAGTGCGAGACCGTCGATCAAAATCGTTTTAGGTGTCGTGATATGCATGAGTTTTGAAAATTAGAATTACGTGATTGATTATGCACGTGTCGACTAAAAGTCGTAAAAAAATGACGAGGCTCAAATGTTGCATTGAAGCTCTCGAATTTCTGGGCTACAGGACCCACTCGATCGAGTCATGGTCTGACTCGATCGAGTGTGTCTTTAAAGTAGCTACTGTCCAGATTTTTGGGTGCTACTCGATCGAGTGGCCCATGGCACTCGATCGAGTGCCCCCTGTACGAGGCATGGCTCGTTTCATTTTTATTTGTTTGAATTCGATAATTGACCGAGTTAAATAAAAATATTGCATTATTTAAATTCAACTCGGTTCTCGATGTCATAAACGTGTATTATACGATTATGAGACCGTTATCGGGATTTTATGAAATATGCTATTTTGTGATTGAAAAGTTTGATTAGTGACAAAATTGCATCCCTCTACGTCACGACATCGAAACTAATCCTTTCGGATTATGTGATGTCGGTTTTCGTGTCAACGGGTTCCGTGCTAATCATCGAAATGGGATCAAATACGTTCAACTAGGACTGATCACGATCACATCATGTCCTTGAGTACATTGGGGCGGCGCTCCTCGAAAAGGCGCCACCTCCGTCGTTACTCGTAAAGGAATTAGATGGACTTTAGGCGATCGTCATAGTCAAACGTATTCGAAACCGAGATTTTGATATTAGTATGTATATATACACGGTATAATAATGTTAGATGTTAGAATACGGAATTAAAGTGTTAGTATACAAAAATAAAAGTTAGTGTTAGAATACATAAATAAAATGTTAGAGTGCGATAAATAAAATGTTAGTAACGAAAATAAATAAAAGGTTAGTATGCACAAAATTAAAGGTTAGTGTTAGTAAATAAAATATTAGTGTCGTTAATATCGACTAATAATAATAGTACTAATAATAATAATAATAATAATAATAATAATAATAATAATAATAATAATAATAATAATAATAGTAATACATATATAATCGAAAAAAAAGGGAAAGGAGAAAAAGAAATGGGGTTTGATGACACCCTCAACCTACATGCTTAATGGCCTCGGAAACGAACTCGTAGTAGCAGCGTGTGCGCGGGAGTGTCGAGATATGTAGGGTGAGTTAGGGTGTGTTTGGTTAGGGAGAGGATGCTCTCGGGTCTTTGACGAGTTTTGATCTCGGGGTGTTGAATATGTATGTGTGTGTGTATGTGTGATGGATGTAGACTCGGTTTTTTGAGTAGTATCGCTTAGGGTTACTAAGGATTGAAGTGTGGAGAGGATGAATGAATTAGGGTTGAAAATGTAGGGTAGAATGCATGGGAAAATCTTCTCAAATGAATGGGGTTAAGGGGGTATTTATAGGCTTCACCCCCCGACCTAGGGTCACTCGATCGAGTGGCCCTAGTGCACTCGATCGAGTGCCCTTCAAAACGGGTCTTATCCAGTTGTTGACGCTCCACTCGACCGAGTGGGTCTATCTACTCGATCGAGTGGGTCAACTTGGCCGAGATAAAATAGGAAGGTGTTGACCTTGATTGCTTCGATTGATTTTGAATTGATTTGGCTGATTTTGAATTTGGCGCCAGCTTCTAGAAGCTGAATTTGGCTGATTTTTGTGTCGGATTCGTCTTTGACCGGGTTTTGACCCGGTCGCCAAAAGACGGTTTTATTTCCGGTGTCGGTTTTGGCCCAAATTAGTCTCATTTGACTCGGAATGACCCACTGGGCCTGAATTTGAGGTCGGTTTTGAGAGATTTGCACTCCTCTAAATGCCCACGTCGGATACTATTGATTCCGAGTCCGTATTCGAGCATATTAAGTCATGTTGACGTCCGATCATCATCGGGTGTTTTGTCGGGAACTGCTATAGACACTAGCAGGCAAAATGCGGGTGTCTACAGAGCCCCCACTCTGACTGAGGCTTGGACAAGGCGAAAGTCAGAGTAGCTACCAGGCCAATCGAGGATTACGACCTGGCAGCCTTCCGGTCGGGTCGTTTATAGTCCAGTGGACTTGCGTGAAGGGCTCGCCAGCCATAAGCAGAGGGTCATACCTGTCCTGATGATGATAGCTCCGCGGGGAGTCAGACTTGTTGCATAAGTCCTAGGCGTGCCTATATGTGGGCCCATCCCGTACCATTTCGGGGAAAATGCCGCCTCGGGCGTTCCGCTGGGGAAATATGTGATCTGTACGGGCTTGCTTTTGAAGCCTTGAGTCGTACCTGACCTGATGATGATGCTCTGTGGGGAGTAAAAACTTGCCTTTCGGGGCGTAGGTGTACCCGTATGCCGATACATCACGTCTTGGATGTAGCATACCGGGGAAAAGTTGACTCCGTTGGGGAATTTAAATAGTTTCGCGGGGACTTGCTTCTGAAGTCTGGAGTGTACCTGTATGCTGACACATAACAACTTGTATGTAACATATAGGCAAAACACTGACTCGTGTTGGGGAGTAAAGTAGCTGCGCGGGGACTTGCTTCTGAAGTCTTGGGTGTACCCGTATGCTGACACATGACAACTTGCATGTAGCATTTCAGGAGAAACACCGCCTTTGATGTTCCGTTGGGAAGCACTAGCTGGCACCTGAAATGTTGGATACATAGGCAGAAATAGCAGGCATAGTATATTGCAAGATAGCACATAGGAAATGCAGTTAGCATCTATAGACTGGCTTGCGCTGGGAAAATGATTTTTGCTTAGTTTTGAAATCGAAATCCTGAAAGCAACTCACGTGCTAGGAGATAGGTTTTCAAAATTGAAAGGGGTAGAAATTTGCAGTTTAAATAGACCAAAATTTGACCTTGTCGAAAAGGATTTTCTCAAATGGCTAAGTTTTGCAAACTTTGAAGTGAAAATTTGAGGAGGGAGGAACATATCGACAGACTCGACTCTGGACGCGACTGGACGAGTTGACAGACACGACTTGGCATCTCGAAGGGGTTGGACTGTGACTCGGTAGGGGGGTAGGCCACCTAAGATGACAAGACTCTTAAGCTGCGCTATTCCGTAGCCTAGGCGAGTGGCAACACAGTCGAACATCGAAATGAGAAGGATGTGCTATAGGGTGGCTGCAGTAGTCTGTAACGAGACTGTAACGACAGGACTTAGTAGTAGCAATGTTATAGTCCGGTGCTCTTTTGGATTTTTGATTTTGGGGTATAGTCCCAAAAGTGGGTGTTGCTTCGAGTCCTTGATAGATTCTCGTCTTTGACTGAGCCGAGTACTAGGACACACTATAGAAAGGTGGCTAGATTTTTGAAAGTATTTGGATTATGTGGGTGGATGGAGAACTTCTACCTAAGAGAAGCCCCCAGGATGACAAAGCTAGCTGTTGAGAACATGACAGTGTCGTGATAGGAATGATGGTGCTTTCTGAATTTGTGTCAATGTGGGTGGTTGTGCCCTTGTTGAAAGGCTGCCTACGTATTCACGTGTAGTGAAATCAAACCAAGCCGTAGTTCAGTGGATTGAAAGATATATTATGGTGCCTAGTTTATTAGGACTTTGTGTGTAACTAGCCATAGCGATAGTGTAGGCTAGGTGAATTCCCAATGATGTCTTGATCAAAGGGCTAGAATAGTTAGGATGTTGATCCCGTGACTGTGAGCGTTCTCCGGGGTAGCCCCCAGAGGTGGTGTGAACTATTTGGGCATGTTCTATGCCGACCGCAGGTTGAGTCCCCGTGTTTGGGGTTGGTAACTGGTTTGGATGTTTTTGGAAATGTGGAGCTAGGTCGCAAGTGGCTTTGATGATTCGAAATCTGGAGCTCGATTTTGTGGAGCTAAGGCTTCGAGGGTAAGGTATTGCAATGTGGTAGGAAATGGGGAAGTCGAGTAAAAATGACTCAGACTTCGATCGGGGTATGTTTAATAATGTGGGATCTGATTTCCATGTCTGGCCCTAATGGTTAGGGGTATCCTATGGAGCTTGAATCCTCAAAATTCCGGGCTGTCTCTTAGCCTAAGTCTCGAGAAGGTCTTGAAGGTTGCAATGTGGGAAGGCTAAGTGTGGTGTTAGCTGACCAGCTTGATTGTCTCTTCCCTATTCGATGGTATGGGCATTGATAATTTTTGAATTGACCGTACCCCGGTCAAGGGATTTTCACTTGAATTGAACGTTGACCACGGTCATGGGTATTTGAATTTTTTGTTTTTTTTTTTTTGGGTTGACCTCTTAGCCCCGGTCGTGGGATCCTTCACTTGAGTTGACTGTGTCCCGGTCAAGGGATTGATCGTATCTGGTCGAGGGATGTGGAGAGTTCTTTTTTGGTCATGGCCAGCTCTTTTGTTTCGGCCTTTTGTTTTTTTTTGGACTTCTGTTTTTTTTTTTCGGCTATCCCTCCTTTTGATGTTGTGGGTGGATATGGGGGTGGGCCCATCGGTTGGATTAGGCTTGTGGAGCTAAACCTTTGTAAGGTATAAGCCTAGTTGGTGAGTGCAACTCGCGGTGGAGTACTCTATGGTAAGCATGGTGATTTGGATCTCGGTATTGTCATCATAATTCCGAGCAGGCTTAGTGGGAGCATCGTCCCGAGTTGGGTATTTTTGGCATCAAGCCTATAGAGTCACGATGCTTCTTTTTTGCTTCTGGTCAGACTAACGCCTAAGGTAAGGATTGATCAGTCTTATTGGAGGGGTGTTTATTGTGGGAAATGGGCTTGCCTTCCGTCTTGAACCCAAACTAGGAAACTACCTAGATTTGTCATAGGATTCGATACTGCTCCTACTAGGGGTAGTTATGTGGCTGTCTATGCCGGACATGGAACAGGTAAGAGAAAACATGGGTCTCAGTTCCTGCAGTCATTATAGATGTGCCTATAATAGTCACGTGCATGTGCTCACAGTGTATGATGGTGTTCATCATGTTCTCGGAAACACATAAGGGAAGCTTATATGAGAAATAGAAAAGCTGATTTTATTGAATTTTGAAAAGAGGACAGAATACAGTTGACTCTGACTCTGACTTTGAAAAGAGGATGTAGGATATCCTAGACTCGGACTCAGACTTAGACTCGAATCGAATCCGGACTAAAGGATGCTTGGTTTTTTTTGGTAAGGTCTTTGATTGGAGAAAACGACAGGTGCCACGACTCGCCTAAACTCGACTTTGCGCAAATGCAAGAGAGGGAGTCAAACTAGACACGGCCCGGGGTGACGGGTCGACAAAGACTCTTGGACCGGGATACTCGAACGTTGACCTAAACGAGGTAACAACCCTGGCTTGGACTCGACGATGAGACTCAAGCTGCACGAGGGTAAGTCCGAAAATGGGGCGACCGTGTTTGGACTAACCGTGGCGACCTAAACCTTTAGGAGACTCGGGTGTTCGTAGCATAGGTACGACTCGAAGAAGACATCATAAGGACGCCGGTGTATGATGAACGTAAGGTACCCCTTAAGGTGACTGTGGTCGAATGCTCGGGTGGAGGACAGCCCCCAAGTGAGACTGAAGACTCTAATAGGACTCAGATGGTGCGGCATCTGAATGACTCGAAAGTGACACACGTGAGACACCACGTGTAGGACATGACCCTTAGAGCAACCGTGATTGATCGCTCTGCTGAAGGGTAGCCCCCGAGTGAGATTGTAGGTTTTGCTAAGACTCGAGTGTCGGACAAGTGACCCTTAGATGTAAGGACCATAAACCTTTAGCTACAGGGCTATGCCTTGTAAAAGGTTGACTCGGCCTCGAGGAAAGGCAGACGGGGTAAGGGAAGAAACTCGCGATGTAAGATCGGCAGAGTTTCGACGCTAGAGACCCTTGACTTGACTTGAATAAGGATAGACCCTGTGATTAGGGTAGACCCTTAAGTTAAAGGACTTGAATTGGGATGACTTGACTAACGGATTGAAAAACGAGCAAAATTCCCCTAGGAAAGGTTGTGGGGACCGTCCTGTCGGAGGGAAAGATCGCGTGTGACTTTCTAGTTAGGACTCGAGTGTTCAGACGAACCTTCCATTTACGAGTGTATGACTCGTGTTGGTCGGTTATGCCTTTAGAAAAAGGCGGACTAGGATGGGGAAGAAACCCGTGATGTAGGATCGACGGAGTTTCGACGCTAAAGACCTTCGACGTATTACGAAAAGACCCGACACACGGATTACGGTAGGTCCTATAATAAGGAAGGTTTTTGAAAAAAGATTGAATTTTGAAAAATTGAGAGAACGGTCCAGAAATTGGTAGTGGGCCAATAGGACCGGGCATTTTGAAATGTTAGAATGGTTGCGAGTAAATTCGCATTTTGAAAAATTGGGAGACGGTCCTGTTTTTTGAAAAGTTGAATTTTTGAAATTTTGAAATTTGAATATCGAAAATAAATTTCCGAAAATTTGAAAATTGAAAATGAGATCCCGAAGATTTGAGAATCGAAAACGACATCTCGGAGATTTGAAAATCGAGAATGGAATCTCGAGGATTTGAAAATCGCAAATGGCATCACGAAGATTTGAAAATTGAAATTGAATTTTGAAAATTCGAAAATCGAATGGTGGATCGGAAATTCGAATTGAAATGGATAGCATGCCGACTAAAAATAGGCTATTTTGAGTCAAATCGTAAGTCTAAATTTTGGCAGCATTCCGAGTCTTTTGAAATTGGATATTTTGAAAAGACGAGTCCCGAAACGGACGGTATTTCGGGTTTTTCAAAATTTGGTGTTTTGGAAAGATGGGTCCCGAAACGGACAGTATTTCGGGTTTTTTGAAATTTGGTATTTTGGAAAGATGCAATTTTGAAATGACGGTTTTTGAAAAATGACATGGAAACCAAGTAGCACGTAGTCAAACAAGCATTATAACGACGCTTATGTATGCTTTACGCTAAGTCTCGGTCGGTCAAAATAGGGTCTATACCAACAACGATGGCTTTCTCATGTGATGGACGGACTCCATAAGCCGAGTTGGTCTTAGGACATGCCGCAAAACCGAGACGAGTTCCACCATCGATGTCTTTAGCGCACCCATGTAGGAATGCACCGTGGTATAGTGGGACGTCGGTCACAAGTAACCGGCCCGGGCAAAATTTGGGTTATGCATGAATCATTAAACTAAAGCGCGTACATTAATATTCGAACGATTTCTCTTCGAGTCTCACCCTAGGAACCCCGATGACATGTGGTACATCAGGTATCCCCAGCGGAGTCGCCAAATTGTGGACATGACGTAGGTCCACCCCGACGCGGCGAAGCGCGGGTTTGGGTAGGCGAATGAATCTCGTGGTAAGATTGTTCTCGGGTTCGAAATTTAAGTCAAAATGGAGTCGCCACCGAATTTTGTGGTTATTCGGAACCATACGAGCCCACTCTATGTCGTCATGGGCTACACACAAAGTAAGCCCACTCCGATTTCAGAGTTTATGGGGCTCGTCCCTTTGCATTGCGATACCGATACCATCTATACCGGTAATCGTGTAAAGAACGACTCTCGTGCGCCAAGGGTTTCGGGCATCCGGAAACCAAAGGTTCTGAGTAAGGGGTGAGGGTACGTGTTGGGAAGCCCACTAAGGACACCCAACCCCGCCCGCACAATGGCGGCCTCTACTAAGACATCGTTCGTGTTCGTGTACGCGCGCTAGTAAAACGACTAAATGATATGCAAACAGCGTTTTCGGGCTAAGCATGTGAATTGTTGGTTTGTTACGTCATTTAATGCATCTTGATTCACGTCAAAGTGATTTAGCATGTGATGTTCATTTAAATAAATAAATGGCAAACATCGAAAATAGAAAACTCGTAAATAAATTACAAATTACACGGGCGGAATACAACCCGGAATTCACAATACAACGAGCAATAAAATAGAATAATCGAATAGGAAATGGTAGACGTTAACTAGAAACGGACCCGTATATAATAAATATAAACTAGACCGTAAGTTGTGCAATTGGACTAACTTCGATTAGATACACATTATATTGTGTACCAATCAAAGGACGGAGGTTCGAGACCTAGGTGTGGTGCTAACCCGATCTCGAACCTCGATGCCTTGTCCCGACTTATCACCTCGAGAAATGGAGTCTAAATTAATTATGTGTCGGATACGACTAAAGAGTCGTCGACATAAAATTAATAGTGCGAGACCGTCGATCAAAATCGTTTTAGGTGTCGTGATATGCATGAGTTTTGAAAATTAGAATTACGTGATTGATTATGCACGTGTCGACTAAAAGTCGTAAAAAAATGACGAGGCTCAAATGTTGCATTGAAGCTCTCGAATTTCTGGGCTACAGGACCCACTCGATCGAGTCATGGTCTGACTCGATCGAGTGTGTCTTTAAAGTAGCTACTGTCCAGATTTTTGGGTGCTACTCGATCGAGTGGCCCATGGCACTCGATCGAGTGCCCCCTGTACGAGGAATGGCTCGTTTCATTTTTATTTGTTTGAATTCGATAATTGACCGAGTTAAATAAAAATATTGCATTATTTAAATTCAACTCGGTTCTCGATGTCATAAACGTGTATTATACGATTATGAGACCGTTATCGGGATTTTATGAAATATGCTATTTTGTGATTGAAAAGTTTGATTAGTGACAAAATTGCATCCCTCTACGTCACGACATCGAAACTAATCCTTTCGGATTATGTGATGTCGGTTTTCGTGTCAACGGGTTCCGTGCTAATCATCGAAATGGGATCAAATACGTTCAACTAGGACTGATCACGATCACATCATGTCCTTGAGTACATTGGGGCGGCGCTCCTCGAAAAGGCGCCACCTCCGTCGTTACTCGTAAAGGAATTAGATGGACTTTAGGCGATCGTCATAGTCAAATGTATTCGAAACCGAGATTTTGATATTAGTATGTATATATACACGGTATAATAATGTTAGATGTTAGAATACGGAATTAAAGTGTTAGTATACAAAAATAAAAGTTAGTGTTAGAATACATAAATAAAATGTTAGAGTGCGATAAATAAAATGTTAGTAACGAAAATAAATAAAAGGTTAGTATGCACAAAATTAAAGGTTAGTGTTAGTAAATAAAATATTAGTGTCGTTAATATCGACTAATAATAATAGTACTACTACTAATAATAATAATAATAATAATAATAATAATAATAATAATAATAATAATAATAATAATAATAATAATAATAATAATAATAATAATAATAATAATAATAATAATAATAATAATAATAATAATAATAATAATAATAATAATAATAATAATAATAATAATAATAATAATAATAATAATAATAATAATAATAATAATAATAATAATAATAATAATAATAATAATAATAATAATAATAATAATAATAATAATAATAATAATAGTAATACATATATAATCGAAAAAAAAGGGAAAGGAGAAAAAGAAATGGGGTTTGATGACACCCTCAACCTACATGCTTAATGGCCTCGGAAACGAACTCGTAGTAGCAGCGTGTGCGCGGGAGTGTCGAGATATGTAGGGTGAGTTAGGGTGTGTTTGGTTAGGGAGAGGATGCTCTCGGGTCTTTGACGAGTTTTGATCTCGGGGTGTTGAATATGTATGTGTGTGTGTATGTGTGATGGATGTAGACTCGGTTTTTTGAGTAGTATCGCTTAGGGTTACTAAGGATTGAAGTGTGGAGAGGATGAATGATTTAGGGTTGAAAATGTAGGGTAGAATGCATGGGAAAATCTTCTCAAATGAATGGGGTTAAGGGGGTATTTATAGGCTTCACCCCCCGACCTAGGGTCACTCGATCGAGTGGCCCTAGTGCACTCGATCGAGTGCCCTTCAAAACGGGTCTTATCCAGTTGTTGACGCTCCACTCGACCGAGTGGGTCTATCTACTCGATCGAGTGGGTCAACTTGGCCGAGATAAAATAGGAAGGTGTTGACCTTGATTGCTTTGATTGATTTTGAATTGATTTGGCTGATTTTGAATTTGGCGCCAGCTTCTAGAAGCTGAATTTGGCTGATTTTTGTGTCGGATTCATCTTTGACCGGGTTTTGACCCGGTCGCCAAAAGACGGTTTTATTTCCGGTGTCGGTTTTGGCCCAAATTAGTCTCATTTGACTCGGAATGACCCACTGGGCCTGAATTTGAGGTCGGTTTTGAGAGATTTGCACTCCGCTAAATGCCCACGTCGGATACTATTGATTCCGAGTCCGTATTCGAGCATATTAAGTCATGTTGACGTCCGATCATCATCGGGTGTTTTGTCGGGAACTACTATAGACACTAGCAGGCAAAATGCGGGTGTCTACAAGCATGCAATCACCATTTCTGTCACCATATCTATCACCCTTTCCATCAACAAAATTCACTCCCACACTAAAATTCGAAATTCATCCCAAATCTCTCTCACTAAAATTCAAAATTCATCCCAAATCTCTCACCAAGTTCTCACTAAAATTCGAAATTTATCCCAAATAAAAAATCATCCCTTTATCTATACCATTATTCACAATAACCAAACCCTAATTCGTAAACTGCACTACGTCTTTATGTTCTAATGGTGTTGTTCATCGAAGACTCTCGCGATGATGATATGCTCGAAAATGTGCAGTCAAAAATTTCCGATCAACATGTAGGAGGTAAGATGGATATATACATATATATTTGGTATCTTGCATCTTACATTCCTTTTTTTGATCTTGGTTTGTTAATGAGAAGAGTCACACAGTTATAATGTGATAGTCATACTCGATATGACGGATAGTCGCACGTTGCTGTGTACAGGATTTGATGTATCCATTTTGTTGTTTGGTTTGATATTTTGGATAGTCACACCGTTATAACGTGATAGTCACACTTAATATGACAAACAGTCACACGTTCACTGTTGTTGTAGTTGTTCTGCTGTATTACGTTGTATTACGTTGAAGGTTCTTTATTATTCCAAATATTTATGTTGGTTTCTTTATCATTGTTATATTTATCATTGTATTTTTTTTGTTGTTGAGTATTGCATATTGGTTTGTAGCTGTACTTGTAGTTCTTATGTTTTGTGGATATTAATCAAGGCAAATTATTATTGTGTTGGTTCCATGTAGTTGTAGTTTTCTGCTGTAGGTGTAGTTGTATTACGTTGAAGTTGCTTTATTATTCAAAATATTTATGTTTTTTTCTTTATCATTGTTATATTTATTATTGTTGGTATTTTTGTTGTTGTTGAGTATTGCATCTTGGGTTGTAGTTGTACTTGTAGTTGTTATGCGGTGTGGGTGTTAATCTCTAACAATCATGCTGTTATATGAGCAAAGTCACAGTCGTTGTTGAGAAAAGTCACATTTCAATAAGGTCAGAGATGAATGCGTGCGTTGCAAGATTGATAGTGTGTAATTTAGGGTCTCTTTTTTATTGTATAATATAGGTTTTTTATTATAGTTTTTTTTGTTTCAACCTTTGATAATTCATTTTTGTTCCAACCTATATGCCAATTGAAGACACAGTGATTGTGCCTTACGTAGGGCAGAAGTTCGCGGACATCGATGGAGCATTCATGTTTTATCAATCTTACCCATCTTATTTTGGTTTCGAGGCGAAGAGGTACACGACAACTAGATCTTTTGATGGTTTGATTAAGAAGAAATTGTTGGCTTGTAACAAGGAGGGCAAAACAGCCAGCCAGAGCATGGTGAAGTTGTCGAGCACGGGAGAGAAGCAGGGGCAAGAGTATGTGGGATCATATGAAACCAAAAGGAATACGAAGGCGACGAGGACGCAATGTGGAGCAAGAATTAGGCTCTGTGCAATGATCGGTGGGTTTTATATTGAAGAGTTCATCGAGAAACACAACCACGATCTTGTGATGGTTAAGGACAGAGAGTTTCAAAAGTCAACTCGAAATCTATCAAGATATCACAAGGAGATGATCGTTTGCAACTCGAGGGTGCGTAATGTCTATGAACAATGTTGTTAGTGTATGGTTGACTGCTAACTGTGCGCGACTAATGCAGTTGCAATTTTGTGTGTGCAGCTGAAGATCGGGGTGACTCGGACATACAGGATGTGCAAGGAGATGTCGGGCGGATATCAGAACATCCGAGCATCGTTAGTTGATTTCAAGAACTGGGGGAGGGACGTCAAGTGCTTCGTCCACGAGTAGGATGGTCAATTGTTCATAGACCGGTTCAAGAGTTTGAGGGACAGTTAGGAGGATTTTTACTTTGACTACGATGTGGATGCAGACGGAAGTTTACGCAGGGTCATTTGGGCGGATGGTGCAGCTCTAAGGAACTACGCGGCATTCAGGGATGCTGTTTCGTTCGACCCAACGTACGGAACCAACGTATATTCTATGGTGTTCACACCGTTCACTGGCATGGACAACCACAAACGGTCTGTTACGTTCTGTGGGGCGTTGCTATTAAGGGAGGACTAAGAATCATTTATATGGATCCTCTCCCAGTTTCTGGAAGCCATGGGCGGGAAAGAACTGTGTTATATCATTACAGACCAGGATCCCGGTATTTTAAAAGTCGTCCCAGAAATATTCAAAGCAGCGCACCAACGGTGCTGCACGTGGCACATCATGAACAAGGTTCCAACAAAGTACGGCAGATCAAGAGAGGAGGCCTCGAAATTCGAAAAAGCTCTCAATGCAATATATGGGATGATGACATCGAGGCGTCGGAGTTCGACAACAGGTGGGGGTGGATTATGATCGACCATGATGTTGTTGGGATCGAATGGTTCGAAAATATGTTCGAAGACAGGAGCAAATGGGTCGCCGCGAATTGCAGGGAGGTGAGGATGTCCGGAATTATGAGGACAACGCAGAGATCAGAGAGTGAGAACAGTTTCTTCAAAAAGTTTGAAGACAACAATGGTACATTGGTCCAGTTCTGGATGCGTTTCGAAAGTGCGATGGACCAACAGAGGCACATGCAGAAGAGGCTAGATAACGATAACCGGCAGACATTCCCCAAAACTGGAACAATGAATCCGATGGAGACCCACGCGGCAAGGGTGTACACGCACGTGGTTTTTGCACACTTTCAGGAAGAGGTCAAGTTTTCGCTATACACGTGCAGCGTTCGTGGGTATCAGGAGAAGGACGGGATCGAAGCGACAACAGTTCTGGACTCCATCCGGGACCGCAACTACATTGTTGAATACAATCCAGGTATTGGCATAGAAAGTCACTGTCCATGTTGTGTAGCCATAGTCACATAGCCTGACTATATGACCTAAACGTTGTGATTCTAAAGTGCGGTGAGTGTGACTATGCACAACGTGGTTTTGCAACGTAACGAGTTTTATTCCATAATTCATTGAATGTGACTATACACAATAAAGGTTGCGACTCTGGAATGCGGTGCGTGTGATTGTACAACGCAATTCATTTGATTCTACGAGGTAAGGACTGTGACTATGCAGCATAATGGGTGTGACTATACCCTGTCAAGGTTGTGATTATACCTTTAGAAAGTCACATCCTGTACGTTGCGTAGACATTGTCCGTACGGTCAAGAGTCGCACTCTTTATGTGTTTTTTAATGCCTCGCAGGTACCTGTGAGGTCAGCTGTACTTGCAGGAAGTTCCGTCGGTATGGAATTCTTTGCAGGCATGCCATTTGGATATACTCTTCGAAAGGACGGGAGACGATCCCGGAACGGTACGTGGCATGTAGATGGACAAAGGATGCTCTACGTAATGTTAATGCGTGTCCCCTGTTAGAGAGTCGCCTAAGCGATGAGAAGGCTGTTACAGTCACGAGGCTGTTTTCGGAGTTCTATGAGACCGTCAGTCATGTCAGCAAAATGGGTAAGGAAGACGTTAGTAATCTAGCTGACGTCATTCGCGACTTCAGGTCCGATATTGCCTTTGTTGGCCCTTGTAGCAAGACGCAAGAATTAGAGGAGATCCTCGGCTGTACGAGCGCAATTGAAATAACCATATTGCCCCCGAAGAAAGCCAAGAACAAGGACAATGAGAAGCGGATGCTTTCTTCTAAGGCAAAGGCTGCTGCAATTGCCGCCAGGCCTAAACGGGTGTGTAAGAACTGCAAGAGGATGGGGCACCATGACAAGAGGAACTGCCCCAACCCATTTGCTGAGTACCCACCTATTGTTGACTTGTCTGTCGATGTTGAGGAGGAGGAGGAGTAGGACCCGACAAGGATTGCCGAGGAGGATTGTTCATGAATATCCTCTGTTACTTAGGAACATTCTTTTTGGAAACACAAAGTTTGTCGACGTTTGAAATGATCAAGGTCCGTGACATTGTTTTCGTATATTGCGGACCTCAATCATTTCTAATATGGTGTAAGTCGTAGATCATGGGGGCTATTTTTTTTTGTGAAACATAAAGACTTGTCAACGTTTGAAATGGTCAAGGTCCGTGATATTGTTTACGTCTATTGCAGACCTTAATTATTTCTAATATGGCGTAGTCGTAAAGCATGGGGGTCCGTAAAATTGTTTTTGGTTTTTTTACTGTAAGAATACATTGAAATAACAGTCGTTTTTATTCTGAAATGCATAATCTTTGGCTACAAATACAGCTGTACAGGAACATTATGCCCTTAATATTTGATTGACACGAAACAAGTGAGTGTGATTGTGCAACGCAATGAGTGCGACTTTACAGCAGGCAGTGTGTGATTGCAGAACAAGAGGTGGAGTGTGGTTACATTAATTGTGGGAGTGTGATTGTACAAGATAATGACTGTGATTCTACAATACACTGACTGTGATTCTATAAAATGAAGTGTAGAAACGTAAACTGGTTTTATGACATGATGACTGTGATTATACACCATGTTTAGTGTGACTATAAAACTTGTTGAGTGTGACTATACACCATGTGTCTGTACATTAGAAAAATAGCGATGGAAATAGACAAATAGCGCAATAGCGATGGAAACATTTGTACATTAGAAAAAGTCCATCTCTTACACAACATATAATACTTACATACCATTAAACGCGGAAAACATTCTACGACATAATGCGGAAAACATTCATTGCATACCATTAAACGCTACATTTTAACATTCATTAAAACTTTAAACACACAAAAACGTCCATTACTAAACGCTACATCTTAACCCATACATACTTAACCTCCGTACTTTTTAAGCATCTTCTTCAAGTTGGCCAAGTCACGTTGGAACCTGTTCCTTGTGCGGAAACAGTCCATAGACCTCTTCATCAAGAGCTGGATGTAGTTGTCCAGTTCGGCCTCTGTATGTGTATCGCCAATGGACGCCACGAAGTTCCTCGCGTCAATTGAAGTTGCGATTAGCTGCATGGCTGTTAATTCATTGGACATAGTGGTATCCAATAAACCATCGTACTCCTCGATCAAACTTCTGATTTCTTCTATTTTGTTGGCCATTTTTTTCTAAGGTTGAAGTGGTGGAGTTGTAAGTAGGGGCTGGTAAAAGTGATGAAGTTGAAGTGGTTAAGGTGTAAAAATTAGCGTTGGTATTTAAAGAGGGGGAGGCAGTAAATAGGGGGTTGAAAATTCATGGGTTAGGCAGTAAAGGCGGGGGTGAAAATTTAATGGGGTAGGTGGGGGCTTATCCTCATAAATTAATTAGGGTTAGGAGATTGAGGTGGGTGTTTGTGTTTCTCAATGTTTCATTGAGACTCACAAACATCCCTTCACAGTCACATCGGTTCTTAACATTTGTCGTCGACATCATTTTTTTGAACTCTTTTGCGAAATAAACTGATTGCGGGAACGATTTTTACGGAAATAATGTGTTGTCGACACATGGGTGCGTGAATTACATTGTAAATTATACAGCGAATTGCGGGCGAATTGCAAGGATTGCCGAGGAGGATTTGTTCGTGAATATCCTCTGTTATTAGGAACATTTTTTTGGCAATACAAAGACTGTCGACGTTTGAAATGGTCAAGGTCCGTGATACTGTTTTCGTATATTGCGGACCTCAATCATTTCTTATATGGTGTAAGTCGTAGATCATGGGGGCATTTTTTTTTTTTTGAAACATAAAGATTGTTGACGTTTGAGATGGTCAAGGTCCGTGATATTGTTTACGTCTATTGCGGATCTTAATCATTTCTAATATGGCATAGTCGTAAAACATGGGCGTCCGTAAAATTGTTTTTTGTTGTTTGGCTGTAAAAAAAACATTGAAATAGCAGTCGTTTTTAATCTAAAATGCACCATCTTTGGCTACAAACATTATTAACTTAATATTTGGTTGACATAAAACAAGTGAGTGTGATTGTGCAATGCAATGAATGTGACTTTACAGTAGGCAGGGTGTGACTCTACAACAAGAGGTGGAGTGTGGTTACACTAATTGTAGGAGTGTGATTGTACAAGATAATGACTGTGATTCTACAATACACTAACTGTGATTCTACAAAATGAAGTGTAGAAACCTAAACTGGTTTTATGACATGATGACTGTGATTATGCACCATGTTGAGTGTGACTATAAAACTTGTCGAGTGTGACTGTACACCATGTGTCCATAAAAATAGAGAAATAGCGAAACAACGATGGAAATATTTGTACATCAGAAAAAGTCACATCCTGAAACATAAAAATATTCTTGAAACGTAAAAACATTCTACGAACACAGTGCTTGAAACATAAAAACATTCTACGACATAAACATTTAAAACGCTACATTTTAAATCTTAAAACACATTAAAACATCCATTACATACCATTAAAACACGCGACATTTACGCTACATGCATAATTAACCCCCGTTTTTTTGAATCATCTTCTTCAAGTTGGCCAAATCACGCTGCAACGCTTTCTTAGTGCGGAAACATCCAATACACTTTTTCATCAAGAATTCGATGTAGCCGTCCAGTTCGGTCTCCTTTTCTGTATCGCCAATGGATGCCAAATAGTTCCTCGCGTCTATGGCAGGGGCGACTAGCTGCATGGCTGATAGTTCATTGGATCTAGTGGTATCCAACAAACCATCGTACTCCTCGATTAATTTTCTGATTTCTTCTATTTTGCTTGCCATTTTTTTTAGGGTTAGAGAGGTGAAGTTGGAAGTAGTTGAGGTAAAAATGGCGTTGGTATTTAAAGGGGGGAGGCAGTAAAGGGGGCAGTAAATATTAAACGAGTTAGGTGGGGGTCCTATCCTCCCAAAGTAATTAGGGTTAGGAGAGTGAGGTGATTGTTTGTGTTCTCAATGTGCATTGAGACTCACAAACATCACTTCCCAGTCCCAGTTCATTTGTCCTGTTAAGTTTATATTTTGTCGACATCATTTTCGAACCATCGTTTTTATTTGGGGAAATAATCTGATTTTACGGTGTGTGTATTGTTTTTTTGGTGTCTTCTGTAAATACGGGAACCATCGGTTTTTTTTAGGTGAAACAATCGTTTAATTTTAAGGTGAAATAAACTGAAAGTAAATGGATGGGCATATATGCAGGGTTAGTTAGTATAATTAATTAGTGAATTTGTGGTTGTCTGTCATGACTCTGCAGGAGTTTGACTGTGACTGTGAGTCAGAAGTTGCGTGACTGTATCACATCGCACATGCGACCCTGATACTGAGTTGTCATTCATCTGATACTCAGAAGATACTCTAACATGAGATTTTTTCCATATTCACAAAAATGTGTTTTTACTTCACTACACATTCATGCCTTACGGTTCGCTGAGGTCTTTCGTTCCACGATTCTCCCTATCTTACGTTTTTCTTCGAGTGTTTTCCGTATGCTTGACGCGTCTGCTATGAAAGCGCGAATTTTCGGCAACACGTCCCCGCGAGCTTCATTCATGTCAGCAAGTACGAGAGTTGCTGCCACCTCGAACGACAAGTATTGCCTCCCGACTTTTGTCCCAATATCAGTGTGGGTGAACGGCGCACCGTCGTACAGGCACATGTGCATCAAGCAGAAAATGCCGGACTCCGGATCGTTCTTCCGGGCGCTCTGCCATTCCAATTTTACTTGGCGATGCTCAAAATTCACCAGGTGACTGCTCTTAATCAGCCCTTTCTCGTTCATGTAGACGGCCAATGCTTGCAGCTGTTGCAGTATTAGGTAATAGAAAACGTCAACACTTATGGAAGCAGTAGAATATTTGACGCGGTGAAATAAAGCATATGCGTGCAACTTACTATTTTGCTGGACACCCGGAACATATGTGACCCTGGGGCGTGTGTCTGGTGATCAAGGATATCAACTGTTCTTTCTCTAAAGTTGACGCACACGCATGCGTAGTGCCCCATAGTATGCACCGGGAAAAACAACAGTTCGGCGTTCAAGTCGAATGTCCCGGCGCAGTCTTGTATGAATCTGTCCCACGCTTCGTACACACCGTCACTGTCTTCGTCCGCAGGGGTACTTGGGTCGGGTCGTTCCAGTATACGGGTCAGTGAGTCCTAACGGATGGTGAATAGTAGTTGTCATCAGTGACAGGATGCGAGATTGGACTATATCATGTGCGTGGTTGCACATCGCAAAGTGTGTGATTGTACAGACTAAGCTGTGTGACTTTGCAGCGTGCAGAGTGTGACTATACATGACAGTGTGATTGTAAATAACTTAATGCCTGACTATGCAACTTATAGCATGTGATTGTACAGAGTAAGCTGCGTGACTTTGCAGCGTGCAGAGTGTGACTATACATGACAGTGTGATTGCAAATTCTAGGATGCCTGATTATGCAACTTATAGCATGTGATTGTACAGACTAAGTTGCGTGACTTTGCAGCGTACAGAGTGTGACTATACATGACAATGTGATTGTAAATTATAGGATGTCTGACTATATCATGTGCGTGGCTGTACAACTTATATCACGTGATTATGCACCTCAACAAGAGTGACTCTACAAAGTGATGTCTGACTATTACACAGACTTTACATCCTTTCAGTTAATGAGAATGGGGGTCATTTGTACTATTTAATGCCTGACTATGCAACTTATAGCATGTGATTGTACACATCAACATGTGTGACTGTGCTAAGTGAACTTTGTGATTATTTCTAACTATTACACGGACTTTACATCTTTTCAGTTAATGTGAATGGGGGTCATTTGTACTATTTAATGCCTGACTATGCAACTTATAGCATGTGATTGTACACATCAACATGTGTGACTGTGCAACTTATATCACGTGATTGTACACCTCAATATGAGTGACTATGCAACTCATAGCATGTGATTGTACACATCAACATGTGTGACTGTGCTAAGTGAACTTTGTGATTATTTCTAACTATTACACGGACTTTACATCTTTTCAGTTAATGTGAATGGGGATCATTTGTAGTATTTAATGTGATAGGTAGGAGGTGATGGGGGCGTACCATGTGTTGAATTCCGAACCACGCCATCGTTGGGTCAGCGGGGGAGGATAATCCACGCCGGTTGTCGTCTGATTCCAACCAGTTCATGAGGTGCGATCAACACTCCAGCACAGCGGCGCTCATACTACCGCCGGACAAGAGCGTTTCAATGTCACGCCTCTCCAGCTGTGCACGAGGGCTGTAGGACCCCAATCGTTCACTGCAGATTTGTTGACACCGGTTAGTAGGTGTAATATGCAACACGTATCAGTAATAAAAGACGGTTACTTACTTTTCGTCGTACCCATTATCGTCGAGGAAGCAGTAGTCGGCGGTGTGTTTTCGCAGGCTAGGCATCCTACTCGTTAGCGGTCGGTGCAGGCGAAACAAGGCCGACATGACAATGGCGTCCGGGTCAGGTTCACCTTGGTTCAAAGAGCAACCCAACCCATCTCCACAGCCCCGTATCCGAGACTTAATTGCCGACTGTCTTTCTTCTGGGACTGATCTGGTGGGGGGTTCAGGTGTTTTCGGTGATTTGCTCTGACGCTTCTTGGTGGTTGCCTTCACAAGATTGATTTCAAACGTACAGGCAGATTCCAACGATTCCTTGTATGTTTCGAATGCAGCCACTTTCTGCAAAACAACGTTCCTCATCTTGTTCGCGTCGCTCAGTATAAGGGTCGCCGTGATCTCCACCCTACAAATATTCATGGCCGCCATTGTCCCCAAGGAGCAGTTGAACGGGGACCCGGTGTACAGCATCATGTGCATCATCAGGTATACTCCACAGTCATTGGCGGAGTACCCCACTCCTTGCCATGATAAAGGAACGTTTACCAATTTAAACGCACGGACCTTCTCACCTTTCTCCACCCCTCGTTGTACCATGAACTCCCCCATCTTATCAGCCTGCAAAACAAGTTCAAACAGAATCAGTTGTTGAACACATTCGCGGTCACATAATTGATTTAATATTAAATTAAAAGGGCCTGACCGTTGTCCGAGCAATGACATAGTAAGGCAACTTTGTAAAATCTTTATCGTACAACCGGTTGTCGAGGTACTCTATTTGCTCAGAATTGAAGTTGATGCAGGCGCAACTGTAGTGACCCTCGTCACTCGTCAAGATCGAGACGAACACCTGCAAACAATGCGTCAGGATTATGGGCTGATAACAACTACGAATAAACAGTATGTCCAGGATAATACCATGTCCGAGTCCAAAGCAAAGTCGGAGAAACTATTTTTTATCCACTCGTTCCACACGTAAAATATTTCTTTGTCATAATTATTGCCCTTGCCTCCTTTCTTCCACAATTCCAACACTGGGGCTTGCTCACATGCATTGATGGTAATACATGTAGTTAGTGTGTGTTTGACATGAGTATGACTGTGCAGCTGCAATTGTGTGACTGTACAGCGTAAAGTGTGTGACTATACAGCTTGTAGTGTGCGACTGTACAACATAAAGTGGGTGACTATACAGCTTATAGCGTGTGACTGTGCAGTTTATAGTGGTGACTGGACAACATTGTGTGTGACTATACAGGTAATAGTGTGTGACTATACAGCCAATTGTGTGCGACTATACAGCTAATTTGGGGATTGAACGTACCGTATGTCCAAGAGAGAAGTAACATCTACTGGTTACTCTTGATGCTTTTTTGTCGTACACCAGCTGGTTCAGCAGCCTACACCAGTAGTCAATGACGTTATTCATCACCTGCAGGCCAGGCTCGAACATTTGCATGTCGCCCCTCGCTATACAGTCGTAAGCTGTGAACTCGACCAGCATTTTGCTGTAGACCAAACAAAGTCCCGATTAGCATATGCATTTTAAAAACGACATGAGCATCACAATAAGTACGTACCCTGACGGACGTGGCGTTGTCCGGTCAAAGACGTAGTCGATTACATCTTTCCGTACGCTGAGGATATCCCATAAGATGACGATATTGGAGAACATGAATCCAGAGATTACAAGCTGCCCCCTCATTATTCTCCCACAGTCCAACGTGCAGCCCAAATTGTCTGGAATCGTATCCATGCACTCAAATGCCACGTCGGAGTGGAAGATGTACCGATGATGTTTAGTCGCCGGATGCATCCTGGTCCCTGAACCCTCGACTGTGTGCTGATTATTGTTCGTGACGATTTCTGCTGTCGCAGGTGTGGTGGCAACAGCGTTCGCTACAGCCCAGCCTGCTTTGTGCAGTTCCCTCTCAAGACTAGAACTGACTGTCGCATCGGGCGGAGCCGGTGTTACATCTAAAGCCGACCGTGCGTCAGTTGTCTCCTACTCTGCTTGCCGTAGAGCCACCACTACGGTCGGACTCATGTCGACCGAACCCTCCACATCGGAGTCTTGGTTTATTTATTCAGCGGCACCACCCTCTTGAACTTCTCCCTCACAAAAACCTGGTGTCACGATGCCACCATCAAAAGTGCCCTCATCATCGTAACCTTCTGTTCCATCACCATCTCCCACACAGAAACCTGATTTCTCAATTTCCTCATCCTCATATCCAGATTCACGCATGTCTTGCACAATTTGGCGTACCAGAGCGCAGGCTTCAGCATCGCGCTGCTCCTCGCCCTCAACGACGGGAGCGTTCTGGGTAGTCTTCTTCAATTGGCCGGCCAATGAAACGACCTCATCGATATACTGGAGGACAGATGGATCTTCCCAGAATTGTTGGGAGGACGGGTCTTGACTTGGAACCGCGGTGTTCCTCGTCGATATTTCTCTTACTTTGGAGGCAGCCTGCTCACAAAAACCACAAAAGGTTAGCGCACACCTTCAAAAATTCATTAAAAATCGTCGGTCGTCCTATAATTCAATTCCAGTCAAACCATTAGTGTGAAGCTCAGTTGTGTTGAGGCTGGCAGTGTGAGTATGACCAAGCATCTAAGTGTGTGACTATACGGAATAAAGTGTGTGACTATACAGCATAAAGTGTGTGACTATACAGCTTATAGCGAGTGACTATGCAGGTTATAGTGGTGACTGGATAACATAATGTGTGTGACTATACAGGTAATAGTGTGTGACTATACAGCTACTAGTGTGTGACTATACATCAGGATGAGTGTGATCATAATGACCGTGACTACTGAATTGCAACTGTATTATAAACACAGTTTTATGAATCGTATATGCTTTTATAAACACAGGTAGGACTATCAGATTAAATCGCCTCAAGAACAATTAATTGATGATTTATAGAGTGGCTGTGAAATCACTTACGTCAACGGTGCTGTCTTCCGATTGATCGTATCCCTCCACCCCTGTCGTTATTCTTTTGGGACTAGAGTGCTGGTTGTCAGAGGGCATCGTTATAGCGGGGGTGCCCTCAATGCTCGTTTCCCCACATGTACGTGGGTACGACACCTTCGAACGCAGCTGATTTCCCAGTGATCCTGTCTCCAACTCACCAGCAAGACGATCGCATATTCTCCGTGCATCCCAATGTCCGATAAATGGTATGTCGCATCTGCAAGTCTCACTACGGAAATCGTAGCGCTGGAAGTACGCAATCATCAGAATGGGGATGCACCCCCAGAGGTAGTTGAGGACTTTGTTTGAGTCACGCGCCGCCTTACCCGCCCGCACCAGATCCTGCAGGACAAAGGTACATCAGTCCTGTTCCCGAATCAAGTCCACATCATCCACTGCGGCCAGCAGACTTAGGTCCAGTGAGTTGTTCGTAGTAGGCGCGAGGAATGATGACAACGCGAACAACACGAACCTACGGACAAAGTCGTCATCAGCGGCCTTGGTTGCCATTAACTTTGCGTGCACCCTCCCTAATGTTATTGGCCCGCTGCTGTCCACCACATCGAACCCCTTCCTCCAAGCACTCTTTAACCTGATAACGTCAGGTGAGTCTGCCCCTTTCTTGTTTTTTGTTGGGATCACCTTCACCGGATGAGGTCCTAAAGGTAGCTGGAGGCAATCGTGGACGTTGTACTTTGACATCATGTATGCCTCCCGGCGTGAGGCGCGGAAAATATGGGACCCATCAGAAAACGCACGGAGGAACATAAGCGCGTGGTCAATGGGGACCGATTCGATCCTCAGCTCCAATAGACCGCCGAAGCCAACACCACGCACCCTCTCAATCTGATCATTCTATAATTGCGCAATCAGCTGGTGCAACCGCTTGGGCCTACAGTGAATATCCGGCTGACCTCTAGCCTCTCCTTTTACTGCTTGTCGACCCTGTTGTCGGTCCCGTCTCCTCCTCCTCCGAGACACGTGCACGACAGTAGGGTCGGCCGGTATATCAGATGTGACCCTCCTCTTTTTCTTTGGCCTGCTTCCCTCAATATTTTCTGTCCCTCCCACATCCAACTCGGCGACCGGTGTATCAAATGTGACCCTCTTTTTTCTCTTTCGCCTGCTATCGTAATCAATTTCTGTCCCCCCCACATACGTTTCGGCAACGATGTGGTCCCCCGATGTATCTTCAACAGTCTTCTTCTTCTTCCTACCCAATTGTTAGTCCACAACCACTCTATCATCAACTACATGGTCGCAAACCGTTGTGTCTGCCACGACCTTCTTCTTACTGGCCTTCGTTCGAACTTTCTTCTTCACACCAGATTTTCTGCTGCAATAACAACATGCGTAATTAGTGTGATTGTACAACCGAGTATACAACATCAACTGTGTGATTCTATAGTAAAATGCCCATGACTCTGCAACATAACGGGTGTGACTATACAACTTCAAACGGGTGACTATATAACCAACACTGTATGACTATACAATAAAAAGCGTATGACTTTGCATCATAACTATTGCGACTATACATCATTCTGTCACTTCACAACAAAATATAACGATTGCGACTATGTAGCTTCAAACGGGTGACTGTATAACCAACTCTGTATGACTATTCAAATTTCAAATATTTATCTTCCCAAACAGCCCATGCAACTCTGTATGACTATACAACCTCAAATGTGACTTTTACAACAAAACCCGCATCAGTTATGTCACATGCATCATTGGAAAGATGATTATGGTGATTTGAACATGAGAAAATAAGACTACTTTAACATAAACTTCAACAAGGAAGCATGTAAATTGTATGACTATACAACTACAACAGTGTGGTTATAGAACATAGTACGTGTGACTATACAACTACAGCAGATTTACAGAACAACAACAAAAAACTGCCTAATCGATGCCACATGCATAATTACAATGACGATTATGGGAACTTCAACATGAACTTCAACAAATAAATAAAAATTTCATCTTTGACTCTATAACTACAACTAGAACAACTTCAACTCAAAATTAGGGTTATCGGGTTGGAAAAATGCTCAATATTAGGGTTAGGGTTTATGCATGACTAAAGGGTTGTATGAAAATGGAAATGGAAATTGAGATGGAAATGGAAATATAACGTGATAGTCACACAGTTCATGAAAATGGAAATCGAAATTCAAAAGGGATACAAAAGGGTTGAACAAAAGGAAAATCTGAGGTCAAAAATGGAACCTTCAACATACCTTTGTATGATCATCGGAATTTTAGGCATGATCGGAGATGGAGAAGCTGCGGAGATGGAGATGGGTTTTTTTAGAGAGAGGAAGAGAGCGGAGAGTGAATGGCCGTTGAAATGAATGGAAAAGGGGGTGAATGGGGAAGTGTAAAGAGGTTTGGGCGGGAGTATAGAGAGGAGTGAAATGAATGGGAGTAGGGTGAGGAGGGAAGTATTGATTACTGATGGGTTGATGGCTGATTAGTGATGGTTGATGGCTGTCGCAGCATGTCAGGCCCTTCCTTTTTTGTAATAATTGAACCCCTTCCATCCACCATCCATATTAGGATGAATGGATGGTTGGGATCAACACTAAGCAACTCTCCAAGAGTTGCAAACTCCCTTGAACCTCTCTCTCTCTCTCTCTCTCTATATATATATATATATATATATATAGAAAAGGGATCAAGGGAGTTTGGTGAAAAGTGAGAAGTTGGGAAGTTGTGTTGTTGGCCCTTGATCTTGGGTTGAATGAATGGCTTAGATGGATGATGTGTAAAAAAAAGAAAAAAAAAGACAGCAAAGTGACAAGCAGCAGTGGAGAGAGGGAATCAACCCTCCCCTCAATCACACTTCGCAGCAGTGGAGAGAAGGGAGCATCCTCTCCTCAATCAAACTCTCCCTTCTTCATTACTTCCCTCCTCTCCTTTTCAATTCATTTCCCTAATTCAATTCATCTCTCCCTAACAAAACTCCATCAAATAAGCTCCATTAATAACTCCGACCATACTCTGTCAACAACTCCGATCATACTCCGTTTTTAACACAACATGACGGATAATTATACCAAGGTATGTTTATTCATAAACTTTGATCATCTTCATTTTTTTTAGCTTCTTCTTCATCCTCATCTTCATCTTCGATCATCTTCATCTTCTTCAAACTTCTTTTTATTTTTCATATCTTCTTTTTTTTGGTATTTATAAAATTATTCATCTTCATTATCTTAAAAAAAAGAACAACTTCATCTTTAAGATGAAGTTTGAAGATGAAGTTGTTCTTTTTTTGTGGGATGAATGGAGCTTGAAGATGAAGATGAAGATGAACAAGTCATTTAGTGCGTAATGTTTTTGCAGAATTGCAAAGTCACACTCATTATGCTGTATAGTCACACTCATTATGTTGTAGAATCACGCAGTTGTACACTCATTGTAGTCACATACTCAGTTGTATAGTCATACTCATTATGCTGTATAGTCACACTCGCTATGTTGTAGAATCACGCAGCTGTAGAATACCTTGGGATTAAGGTATCATTTGTTGAATCATCTTCATGCTTGTTTTATTTTTCATACTTTTTTTTGTGTATTTATAAAATTATTCATCTTCATTATCCAAAAAAAATGAAAGTTGAATATGGATGAATGGATGTTGAATTTTAATGAATGTTTAGATATTTTCATTTTTTTTAAAGTCATAGTCGTTCATTCATCCATATATATTCAACTTTCATTTTTTTGTGGATAGTGAAGATGAATAATTTTATAAATACAAAAAAAGGTATGAAAAATAAAACAAGCATGAAAATGAAGATGGTTAAACGCATGATACCCTAATCCCAAGGTATTCTACAGCTGCGTGATTCTACAACATAATGAGTGTGACTATGCAACATACTGAGTGTCACTGTACAACTTAAAGTGTGTGACTATACAACTTAAAGTGTGTGACTTTTTTCCGGTATTTTTTTTATCTACGTTCAAGTTTCCACGTTCGTCAAATCCCTACTTCCGAACCTCGATGATTTTCAGGTATTTGTTTTTATCTTTTTAGAGCATCTTTAAAATAAGTACGATGATTAGTGTATGTAATCATAATCTCTGTGACTATACAACTAAATTATACTCGTACTTATTTATACTTCAATCATCATTAGCAAAGATGATTACATACACTAATCACTGCAAGAATTTGTGTGATTCTACAATACAATGACTCTACAGCTGCATGATTGTACATCATAATGAGTGTGACTATACAGCTTTAACTGTGTGACTATACAACATAAACTGTGTGATCCTACAACATAATGACTGTGATCCTACAACATAACGAGTATGACTATACAACTTCAACTGTGTGACTATATATACAACATAATCTCTATGACTATACAACTGTGTGATAAAAAGAAACCCTATATTACACACTATCAATCTTGCAACGCACGCATTCATCTCTAACCTTAATGAAATGTGACCTTTCTCAACAGCGATTGTTGAGAAATATAACAATCATAAGTATAACAACCATACAAAATACCAACAATAATAAATATAAAGAAACCACGCTCCAATGGTGCAAAATAACTAAACCCTCTACATCTCCATGCTCCAATGGTGCTGTTCCTTGAAGTTTCGTATGTGCTCGAAAATGTCCAGTCGAAAATTTCTGTTCAACATGCAGGAGGTAAAATGAGTACATACATATATATTTGGTATCTTGCATTTGGAATTCCATTTTTTTGTTTGGTTTGTTAATTTGAAAAGTTATACAGTTGTAATGTCACAACCACACTCTATATGATGGACACTCACACATTTATAACGTGGTAGTCACACTTAATATGATAGACAGTCACACGTTGTATTATGTTATAACGTGGTTGTGACAGTCACACTTAATATGATAGACAGTCACACTTAATATGATATAACGTGGTAGTCTACAGCTTCAACTGTGTGACTATACAAATTATAACATTCATTAAATATTCAATCTTCATTCATTCATATTCAACCTTCATTTTAATCCATATTTAATCTTCATTTTTTTTGGATAATGAAGATGAATAATATTATAAATACAAAAAAAAAGGCCTGAAAAGTAAAACAAGCATGAAGATGAAATGATTGTGAAGGTATTATACAGCTGAGTGATTCTACAACATAAAGAGTGTGACTATACATCATAATGAGTGTGACTATACAACTGAATATGTGACTACAATGAGTGTACAGCTGCGTGATTCTACAACATAATGAGTGTGACTATACAACTGAAAGTGTGTGGTCTTGCAATTTTGTAAGAACATTACGCACTAAATAAGTTGTTCGTCTTCATCTTCAACATTCATTCATCCCACAAAAAAGGAACAACTTCATCTTCAAATTTCATCTTAAAGATGAAGTTGTTCTTTTTTTTTGTGGATAATAAAGATGAATAATTTTATAAATACAAAAAAAAAGATATGAAAAATAAAAAGAAGCATGAAGATGAATATGAAGATGATGAAGAAAAAGAAGCATGAAGATGAAGATGAAGATGAAGATGAAGATGAAGATGAATATGAATATGAAGATGATGAAGAAAAAGAAGCATGAAGATGAAGATGAAGATACCTTCGTATGATGATCGAAGTTACTGACGGAGTATGTTGGGTTAAAAACGCAGTATGGTCGGAGTAGTTGACGGAGTATGGTCGGAGTAGTTGACGGAGTATGGTCGGAGTTATTAATGGTGTGGTCGGAGTTATTAATGGTGATTATTTGTTGGGGTTTTGTTAGAGAGAGATGAATTGAATTGAGAAATGAATTGAAAATGAGGGGATTGGGAAATGTATGAGGGAAGTAATGTAGGGATTGATTTGGGTGAGGGGATGTTTCCCTCTCTCCACTGCTGCTATGTCAGTTCATTGTCTCCTTTTTTTTTAATAATTGAACCACATCCATCCACCATCCATATTAGGATGAATGGATGGAGGGGATCAATACTAAGCAACGCTCCAAGAGTTGCTAACTCTCTTGATCCCCCCCCCCCCCCCCTCTCCCTCTCTCTCTCTCTCTCTCTCTCTCTATATATATATATATATATATATATATATATTAGGCTTTTTTCGAGCGATCTCATTGGTCCGTTTCATCAAACCTCAAATTAGGAAAGTATCATAAATAATAATAAAAATCAACTAGAGAATCTTTTAATTATTATAATATTTACTCCCTCCGTTTTTTTTATAAGACTTTCTAGTGAATTAGTAATTTTTCACTTAAGATGACGTTTTGTTGTTACCCATGTTTTGTCTTTCCCATGAATAATTATTCCACTACCTCATTAATTGCTCTACACCTTTTTACTACTCCTAAAACTCATTATTGTTGCAAATAGTACTCACTTAAAACTAGTGGGTTAAGGTAGAGTATTGTTTTATACGTACATTCATATTCTTTCAACATGTGGTCTTTTACTCCTATTTTACGGAAAGCATACGAGTGTTATTGTGTCATTTCATTGTTTTAGTTTACGTAAACTAATTGAACACAAGATGAACACGGAAGATAGAAAAAATTCTGAAAAGGAAAAAAAGTGAAACAATATTTCATCGACAAAAATCAATTGATCATGAGTCTAATTGATTTCTTACATTTTGGACTAAGATGGGATCACATGAAATTTCATTAGGAAGAACACCTAATCGCTCCATTCTTGCCTTATTTACGTGCGGGATTTTGTAGCGATTTGATCCTCCATTTTTCATTATTTCAATCATACATAATTGCAAAGTTATCCATGTTCGATTTATCTTGGTTGTTGAATACTCCTCAAATGACTTCTCCACGGCTTCGATGAGTTCATCAACGGACGTTGATTTCTTCTTTTGTTGTAATGATTGAATGGCACTAAAAAAACCAAGGTCTAAAATGTTCAAATCTGGGGAGTTTGACGGTTGGCACATTAGTCTAATATCGAAACCATTTTGTGAAGCAACCCTTCGAAATTCGTCATCATTTGGATCAATATGCGTTCTTGCATTATCTTGTTGTATCCATATGGTATTTCTTGCATCCTCAATTGGCCATACAGCTTGAATACTTGGAATTACCTTTTCAATTAAAAACTTTCTTATAACTTCTCTTGTGATAGATGGTATCGGTTTTGTCACCAACGTACCCGCTTCTCTATTTCGACTCCTTCTTAAAGCTGGTTCTTTAGTGACAAGAGGAAACACTCCTATTTTACCGGAGAAAATTTCATTTCCTTCGGTATCAAATCTAGGACGATCCATAGCAACTAAAAACATGACTTTTCCGATAAAATTCTTACTTTGACATGTTCGGAGAGGGTCACTTTCCATTGGATGTAGGTAATATTTTTCGACTTTCTTTGTGAGATAGAACCATTTTTCATCGATATGTACAACATTATACATACCCATAAATTTTGGCTCGTACATGACACTATTCGGTTCTAACATAGATAAGCAAAACCTCAGGCGAGCATGCTTATTCACATCTTTTAAAAGTGGTTTTATGGAGTTAGAGTGACGCCGAATAACACCCTCCTTAAAAAGTCTAAATAATGCGGAGTGACTAATACCCAAAGACTCGGAAAGTGACCTTAATGTGGTTCTTTTGGTCAAATCTATTTCCATGAGACGTTGAGGATCCAAATGAACTTTTCGATTACCACAATTTTTATTTTTCCGATGTTTAACGTCACCTCCGTTAGTTTGTCCTAATTTCCAAATTCGTTGAACGGTACGTATAGGTATCGAAAATAAATTAGAAACCTCGGTTGTAGTAGTTTTTTTCAATTTTCCTTCGCGACTTCTTTCTAAGAGGGCAAGATAAACTTTCTCTCGCTGATCATTTGTCAAGAAATGTCTTCTACGAGTATTTGCCAATGGAATACCTATAACACACAAAAAAAAAGAAAATTAACGTTAAACTACTGTACTAAGTAAACAATAAATTTGCAAGTAAATTTTTTTACTCCGTATAAACTTAGAATCACACAACCATCTTCTTCCATATGATTGTCATCATTGGTTTGGTATCCTCTTTCTCCTTGCTCATCATCAACTAAATCTTCATCGACAAACGGTGTATTCAAATCCAATAGTCCGCTTCTCACATCGTCATTCTCGTCAATATTAAAATCTTCGTCACCTCGAGATTCCTCCCATCGTCGATCAACTTCATTTTCAATATCGTCCTCATCCCAAGGGAATTGGTTAAGATCAAACAATGGAGTGCCCATATTATTTTGTTGAATGTATTTTTGATAAACAAACTCCTATTTATAGAACATGGTTGGAGTATGAATTTGAATTTGGCTCAATGTGAAGTGTTTTGAATTTGGCTCAATATGAAATTTTCGTAGATTTTTTTTTCAAGTTTTGGCTCCAATTCTCTTTACTTGAATTTTTTTACTCACAAAATTTGGCTCCAAATTTGTATGAGTACGTATGTGCATGGGTAGAGTTAAAGTATTGGAGTATTAGGTGGTGTAGGAGTATAGGAATAATTGCTACAGTAGATAGTGTAGGATTAGATAGAGTAGGAGCAGTAATTAATTAATGCTTGCACACCAATTCATTTTTCTCAGCTTCCAAGATGTAAAATCAAAGTCCAAGAATGTTTCTTAATTCTTGTGCTTTTCCTCCAAACGTCTTATAAAAAAAAACGGAGGGAGTATTTAATTTATCATATTAATGGGATATTTTACCCTTCTTAGTTAAAAACCTTTAGAGTTCATTTTTAAACATTATCCTAAAATAATTATAAACCTTTAAAGTTCATTTTTTAAAAACATTATCGTAAAATAAATTATAAAAATAAAATAATTATATTCGTGGTAAAAAATGCTTTCATCAGAGTATAAATTTCATATTATTTGTTTCACATTATGTAATGAGTTTATTACATATAACAGTTTTAAAACTGTGGACATGACATAGGTCCACCCCGACGCGGCCACGCGCGGGTTTGGGGAGGCGAATGAATCTCCATGAGATGGTCAAATGGAATTTAAATCGAAGTCGGAGTCGCCACCGAATTTTATGGTTATTCGGAACCGTTCGAGCCCACTCTATGTCGTAGTGGGCCGTGTACAAAATATGGCCCATTTCCGATGTCAGAGTTTATTGGGCTCGTCCCTTTTGCATATCGATATAGATGCCGACTGAAGCGGTTAATCGTATATTGAATGACTCTCGTTGCCAATGGTTTCGGACATCCGGAAACCACGGTTCTGAGTAAGGGGTGAGGGTACGTGTTGGGAAGTTCACTAAGAACACCCAACCCCGCCCGCACATTAGCGGCCTCTACTAGGATATCGAATGACGTTTTAATGCGCGCGTTAGTAATACGATGAATGATATGCAAACATTGTCTTTCTAAACATGTGAGGAATTGAATGGGTTGCTAAGTCAATTTAATGCATGAAAATTGATTATCGTCAAAGTTGAATTTAGCATGTGAGATTCGTTTTAGTATAATAAAACAAATGAAATAAAAGGATGAATTTGCTACAAAGGATGAACAAACGAGTTAGTATCGATTTGTAAATAATAATAGCAAATAAAATAAACGAGATCGAGAAAATAAATATTAATCAAAATTTGAAAAATATTGTTGAAAAGAACGTTGTTTTGTATAAAAAACGAAGTTCGAAAAATAGTAAAAAAACGGAACAAAGGCACGGCAAAGAGCCGACCGCGCGACTCGCCCGGGACGTCGGCGAGTCGCGTGGTGGCCTGTTTCGGGTCCGGTTTTCGAAAACTCGAAGTTCGTATTAAATCGCGTGTGAATATTGCATGATTCGCACTCGACTTAATATTTTCGATATTCTTTATATTCGACAATTAACTACAAAATTAATATCGAATACTTGGAATAGTTTTAGAAAAGATGTAATTTTTAGAAACCGATCGAAGAATAAATAATAAAACGAACGAAAAAGTTGAAAAAAAGAAGTCCCGGATTCCAGGCCTGCGCGCGAGTCGCCTGGGCATGGCGCGACTCGCGTGCGGGTCTGTCCGTTTTTGGTTCGAAAATTGTTATTTTGAACGAAAAGTAAAAGAAAAAGAATTTTGACAAAAAAAGATGTAACAATTTCTGAAATCGTCGAAATTTTAATATAATTCTTTTCGATACGATATTCGATTATAGAGAAATCGATATCGTATGTTTAAGAATATTCGTTATGAAAATAGTTTTTCGTTAACAACGAAATTAGAAAAATAATAAAAAAAATGACTCTAGACCCGTAAAAAGCGAAACGGACGAAGAGGAGAAAGGGAGAGAAAGGAAGAAATCGGGTTTAATTACACCCTCAACCTACATGCTCTTGTTGACTCGGATCGGGACTCGTCGGAATGTGGCTAGGCACGGGAGTGTCGAGGCAACATCGGTTGGGTTAGGTGCAGGTTCGGACGGGTGAAGGTTCGGTTATGGGAACCGGTTTTCCTTCGGATTTCGAACGTAATATCGGTTTAACGATGCTAAGGAATTATATGTCCCGGGATGCTAGATAACTATTGCTGAAGAATCGTGTGTATATGTGTGAAATTGGTGTTAATCAAATGTCCTGTTTGTGTTGGATGCAAGGGGCTATTTATAGGAAATTCCCGACCTTGGCTTGGGAGAGTTTGACTACCGCTTAGGATAGGAAATGTAGGAATTTGAGGGAAATAAGAATTCCGCTTTCTTGTGGAGGAAGAAAGGCAAACCGGTGGATTTGCTCTTGTTTTGGACTGTTTCGGCCGAGTGTTTTACACTCGGTCGGATGCTCGAATCGATTTTTTTAATAGGACTCCTGTTTGAGCCAGAATTACCGCTTGAGTAAGAAGCTGAGGAGAACGAGAATTCCGTTTTCTTGTGTGGGAAGAAAAGAGGAATACCGGCTGGTATGTACTACTTGGCCGAGTGGTTTAGCTCGGTTGAGTGTTTGAGTCGGTTCTCGGATAGGATTCCTACTCGGGATCGAATTCTACCTTAAACGGAATTGTTTATTATTTTGTGAATGGCTGATTTTTGTAGAGTTGGAGTGTGGACCAACCGTGTGAGATGTCACGGTGGACTCACGGGTCTCGAGAAATATCTTTGACCGGGTTTTGACTCGGTCGCTAAAAGACGGTTTTACCCCTGGTGACGGATTCGACCCAAATTAGTGTTATTTGACTCGAAATGACCCACTGGGCCTGAATTTGAGGTTGGTTTGGTGATATTTGTACTCCTTAAAATGCCTAGGCCCAATATCCATCATTTCGAGCCCATTTCCGAGTACGTTAGAGCACGTTAGCGTCCGATCATCATCGGGTGTTTGTCGGGAACTACTATAGACACCTGGCGGTCAAATGTGGGTGTCTACAGAGCCCCCACTCTGACTGAGGCTTGGACAGGGCGAAAGTCAGAGTAGCTTTCAGGTCAATCAAGGATTAAAACCTGGCAGCTTCCGATCGGGTCGTTTAGGGTCCATTAGACCTGCGTGAAGGGCCCGCCGGCCATGGGCTAGAAATGTACCTGAATTGATGATAACTCCGTGGGGGAATTCGTCGCATGAGACTTAAAATGGGCCTGTATGTGGGCTCACCTTGTTAAATGCCGCTGGGGAGTTATGCAAATTGCATGGTCCTGCTTGAGTCGTCCTGTACATATTTATGCAAAGCTGCAAAATTTTGCATGTAACATTTGTAGGAGAAATGACTCGTGCTGGGGAATAAAAATTTTGAGAAAAGGTTTGAATTTTTGAGTTTGCAAAAAGTCTTTGAAAAATTAGGGAATTTTTGTTTTGACTTTGAAAAGGAATAGGAATGCTCGGGATGACTTAGCTAAGCCTTAGGACAATGGCTTGTATGCTAAATGCTCTAGGATTGGGAATCTTAAGGTGAGGAGGACTTATTCTCATGCTATAAATACCCCTTCTTGCTTCATTAATTCCCATAATTCTCTACTCCCTTAATTACTTGGAGAAAAGGATAAGCCCTGAAAAATTTATTCCCTCTTTTAGCAAATCAAATATGGGAATCGACCGATTAGTCGGAATGTTGCACGAGTGGTCCAAATATTTTAAGGATGCCGATAGGGCTATCCTAAATCAGAATGGCGTTACCCAATTGTCTGTGATCCGTCAGATGCAAGTAGACTGCCACTTCTTGGATGCTTGCCTATCCTATTGGGATGATACCTATCATGTATTTGGTTTTCCTCGAGGAGAGATTTGCCCTATTCCTGAGGAAATTGCTGCTGCAGGAGGATGGAATCCTATACTTCGCCCTGCTATCCCTTTTTCAGTTTCTGACCCAAGGAGGAAGTTAAGGGAATTTTTAGGGCTTTCCCATATGGAGGTATCCCGTATGCTAGAAGGAGATACCGTTTCCCTGATCGACCTGGCTGAAAAATTCATGAATCCAGATGACGTCCGGGTTAGGCCAGTTCATAGTCGTAGGGCCTTTACTTTTTGTATGCTCCATGTTTATGCCTTTGAAGGGCATATGGACTTATTATCTTGCATGGGCCACGTTAGACTTTTCACCGTGGCTGACCTGATGGAGACGGAGCACAGCCCGGCTTGGCTGATTACAGGGGAGATTATCCAGGGCTTGGACAATCGTAAGAGGGATCCGTCAGCCAGGTTGACTGGGAGTACCCGGCTTCTGCAGGTATGCCGTTCCTTTGAATTTTTTGATTTTTTTTGAATTTCCGGCTTCTCCCATTTTCCGGTTTTGCGCGGTTTTTTCCCGATTTTCCGGCTTCTGCGGTTTTCTCGGTTTTCACGCCTTTTCACGTTTTTTTCTTTTTTTTTTCTTTTTTTTTTAACGTGATTTTGACGATTTTTGCAATTTTGATTTTTTTCGGATTTTTTCAGCTGTGGCTATTCGAGAGGTTATCGATCTTGGATCCCCTCTTAAATGTGAGCCGATATCAACCCAGGCAAGTTATGTCGAGGAGACGAGCTATTGCCTTTTCTCGCTTCAACACCCAACAATATTGGGATGAAGTGTTATCTTTCCATGGAGGCCTGTTGATCCGTTGGGCCGTGCCATGGTGGCCGATTTACCTTTGGACTGGTCTGGAATCTCGAGATAGGGCTAGATATCAGGTAATCCTATCTTTTAGGCAGACAATTCACCTCTTTCCCGATCGCATACTTAGGCAATATGGCCGGGCACAAAGAATCCCAGAAATCGAGGCCGTTGTGAGTGAATCTACTCAGCTGACGGATGCGATGTGTGACACCTGGATGCAAAGGTGGTATACACGAGCTACTTGGCCTGTTCTTAAAAATTCTCATTCGATCTGGGTAACCGATTCTTATGTAAGATGGACCCGAGCTGACTCAGCTAAGACCCGGACTGCCCTGAAAATTGACGAGGCTTATGACCTGTTACGCCGGGAGCATGCTAAGGACAATAGGAGCTTCTTTACTGAGGGAGATACTTCGACAGGTCAGAAAAGAAGATCTAAGACTCAGACTGAAGGGTCCAGTAATAAGGGTGCACGGGGGAGGGCGAGCCCCCAGATGGACTTAGAAAGGAGACTAGGGCCAAGACTGGCTGCTAAGGATCGACTTGGTCCTCGAGACAGGCTTCCCGAGCCGGTCAGGGCTCGGCTTGGGCCGGTGCAACAGATAGAAAACCCAAAATCGAAGAAGCGGGTTCGAGCAAAGAAAGTTCCCCTTGTGATTAGGGAACGTTCGCCCCCGCCCCGTCGGCCTCGGGCTCCACGTGACCCGAAAGATAAGGGAAAGGGTAAAATGTACGAGTAGTCTCCTAAATTTATTATTTAAGTATTACTACTATTTTTGTGGTGTGATTTTGTTGTTTTTTTTTTGTTGTGATGTATTTTTTTTTTGAAATAATAAAAAGACATATTAGTGAATACCGTTCCCGTCTTTTCGTTATTGCAATGGTTGTACCCTTTTGAGGGGTTGCCTACGTATCCAAAATTAATGGAATCAAACCTTCCGTAGTTCAGAAGTATTTTTGCAATTTTTCGAAATACATCAAGATTATTAATTCGAGATGTGCAACGGTAGGATAAATGATCCTAACTTATTGACTTGCTTAAAATTTTGAAAATTCATAAAAAAGACATTTTTATAAACTTTGCAAATGACATTGAAATAGGGTTTACGGGTAGTAACGCTTCAGTTGGTCCAAGTTTGTTGGATTAACGAACTTGTTTCCGTCCAAGTCTGTTAGCATTACTGCTCCTCCTGAAAGAATTTTCTTCACTAAATATGGCCCAGCCCAATTGGGTTTGAATTTTCCCCTTGGGTCAACTGGTAGTAAAGCTCGAACAGATTTTAGGACTAGATCGCCCTCTTTGATGTTCCTGGGCCTAACCCTTTTGTTAAAAGCCCGTTGGATCCTTTTCTGATATATCTGAATATTATTCAGAGCCCGGGATCGCCGTTCGTCTAAGAGGATTAGCGAGTCATATCGGGCCTGGACCCAATCTGCTTCAGGTACTTGGCTTTCGAGCAGAATCCTAAGAGAGGGTATTTCTAGTTCGACCGGCTGGACTGCTTCCATTCCATATGTCAGATAGTATGGAGTTGCTCCGGTTGCAGTTCGAATCGATGTCCGATATCCCCATAAGGCAAAGGGTATCTTGTCGGGCCAATCCCGGTAATTCTCAGCCATATTTTTAAGAATGGTGACAATTGTTTTATTGGCCGCTTCTACCGCTCCATTTGTTTGAGGACGGTAAGGTGACGATGTATGCCTTTGGATCTTGTACTTTTCCAGTAGAGTGGCAGTTTCAGCTTGGAAATGGGTCCCGTGATCGCTGATGAACTCGTGTGGAATCCCATATCGACATATAATTTTGTTTTGGATGAACTTAGCCACATGTTTGGCATTCAAGATCCGGTATGACTCGGCTTCGACCCATTTGGTGAAATAGTCGATAGCCACTAGAATGAAACAGTGACCTCCTGTCCCAGAAGGGTTCACTTTCCCGATTATATCAATTCCCCATGTCGAGAATGGCCATGGTGATGTCATTGTATATAGTACGGATGAAGGCATATGCTGAACATTGGCGAAAATCTGACAGTTGTGACAGTGTTTGACATACAGCTGACAGTCAGTTTCCATGCTATTCCAATAGTAACCGAGTCTCGCGATTTTCCGGGCCAACATATGGGCATTCATGTGTGGACCGTTTTCGCCATCGTGCACCTCGGCCATAACTCTTTCGGCTCGAGTTTTGTCAATGCATAGAAGTAAAGCCTCCTGTGCTGTCTTCTTGTACAGCTGTCCATCGTCTGTGCGGATGAACTGGGTTGCCCATCTTCGCAGAGCTTTCTTGGCTCGGCTTTCAGTTCCCGGAGGATATTCCCCTGACGTCAAGTAGGTTAGAATAGCCTGATACCAAGGTTCTGGATCAGTTATTTCAATATCTGAGATAGCGTGGATGTATGCCGGCTCAGACCGTCTTTCGACACAAATGGGCATGCTGGTTAGATGTGCTGGGATATTCAGTAAAGATGCTAATTTTGAAAGAGCATCTGCAAACTGGTTTTCTTCCCGAGGCAAATAAATGTATTCCACTTTTTGAAATTGTTTTTCGAGAACCCTTACTCGTGCTTGGTAAGCCACGAGATTTGCGTTCCGAGTCTTCCATTTTTGTAGGGTTTGATTTATGACTAGTGACGAGTCACCGTGGACCCGGAGGTTTGTTACTCCTAAATCGGCGGCGGCTTGCAACCCGTGAATGCATGCTTCGTATTCGGCTGAGTTATTAGTCACGTCAAAATCTAGCTTGATGGATAGCGGGGTATGTTCACCTTGTGGTGAGATTAGCAAGATCCCGACACCAAATCCTCGAAAGTTGGACGCTCCATCAAAATACAGATCCCATGTGTCAGTGTCGGTATGGAATATATCCTCATCTGGAAAGGCCCAAGTGTCGGTGTGATCTTCCTCAGGTACCGGACTATCGGCGAGGAATTCTGCTACTACCCGACCCTTGATGGCTTTTAAAGGTACGAACTTGAGGTCAAACTCAGCTAGCATTAAAGTCCACCTGGATATACGACCGTTGAGGATGGGCTTTTCGAATAGATACTTGATCGGATCCATCTTGGATAGTACATGTACCTCGTGACTAAGCATATAGTGTCGGAGCTTTTTAGTGGCCCATACTAATGCTAGACACGTCTTCTCGAGCATAGTGTATTTGCATTCATATTCCAAGAACTTCTTACTGATGTAGTAAATGGCCCGTTCTTCAGAATTGACCGTCTGAGCTAGCATAGCGCCCATGGCTGTCTCAGTCGTTGTTAAATATAGCGATAAAGGCAAACCGTGCTGAGGTGGCATTAGCACCGGTGGAGAGGATAGAATTTCCTTGATTTTGTCGAAAGCCATTTGACATTTGTCGTCCCATAGTGTTCGTTCTCCTATCTTCAGTTTCTTGAAAATGGGTTCACATACCATGGTTAGCTTTGAAATGAATCGGCTTATATATTGGACTTTCCCGAGAAACCCCCTTATCTCCTTTTCGGTTTTAGGCGGTTGCATCTCGGTTATCGCCTTGATCTTTGCTGGGTCAACTTCGATGCCCCGTTGGCTGACAATGTGGCCCAGTAGCTTGCCCGATGTTACCCCGAAACTGCATTTTTGAGGGTTTAACCTCATGTTGTACTTGCGTAGTCGGGTAAAGAATTTCCTTAGGGCTGCAATATGCCCGTTTCGGTCCTTGGATTTGACAATCATATCGTCGACGTAGACCTCTACTTCCTTATGCATCATGTCATGTAATAAAGTAGTAGCGGTCCGTTGATAAGTGGCACCAGCGTTAATAAGCCCAAATGGCATCATTGTATAACAGTAAGTCCCCCAAGGTGTGATGAAGGTGGTCTTACTCATGTCTTCTTCCACCATTTTGATCTGATTGTATCCGGCATACCCGTCCATAAATGATAGAAGGGCATGATCGGTCGTGTTATCCACCAGTATGTCGATATGTGGCAATGGAAAATCGTCTTTTGGGCTGGCCTTATTAAGGTCCCGGAAATCTACACATACTCGGACTTTGCCATCCTTTTTGGGTACGGGTACTATGTTTGCGACCCAGTCTGGATATTCAGACACTTGGATAAAGCCCGCTTTGAATTGTTTATCAACTTCTTCCTTGACTTTGAGAGACCATTCGGGCCTCATTCTTCGGAGTTTCTGTTTTACCGGCTTGTACCCGTCTTTGATGGGTATTCGGTGTTCAGCTATCTCCCGGTCTATTCCCGGCATGTCCTTGTAGGACCATGCAAAAACGTCTTTGAATTCCTGGAGGAGGTCCGTGAATTGTTGTTTCTCCTCGGGATCTAAAGATAGGCCCAACCTAAGTATCTGAGGCTCTAAAGGGGTTCCTACATCGATGGAATCGGTTTCTTCGATTACCGGATTTCGGGACTCCCTTTGTTCAAGTTGCTCGATTAGATGCGGAGGCAATGGTACCTGTTCTTCGGGTTTCTCAATGTCATTGCAAGTAAGATTTTTGAAAACATTTTGAAAATAAGCCAAATCATAAGCAGAACGGTTATCGTTATTATTGATAGTAAATTTTGAAAAGAGCTCGAAGAGAGCTGCCATCTGATCGTTGGTCAGAGGCGGGATAGGGAGAGCCCTCGGGACAGACTCCGGGGCTCCCGATGGTGAGGCTAAAGAAGGGAGAGGGGTTACAGACTCGATCCTAGTACTGGACCCTCTAGACTTTGACTCAGACTCCGACTCTGACTCTGACTCGGACTCGGACTCAGATTCAGACTCGATAGCATGCATATCTCCTTCGCCAGTAGTTAGCTTGTAGACTCGACCATGGCTGTCGGTCCACTTGGTTGTCTTCCTCCAAGCTCTCTTCCCAGTGTCGGCACCAACTTCCGAGATCAGCTTGGTTGGATCAAACCTGCTGCTGCGAAGGATAAGGCTGACTAGCTCCTGCTTAGGGGTCGGGATGACCTTGTCTTCCCCAAAGAGTAGTCCTAGAATGGGCTCAGTGTTGGTCGGGCCCTCCTTTGATTCGGCCTGGATAAGGGCGAATATGTCATCCGGGATGAAGTTGCATTCCCGAGCCAGTTTGGTCCCGGGGTATGAGATAGTGGGCCGATAGAGGCCCGTTTGTATGGTTTCGAATACCGGGGTGACGAACGTGACCGTCTTGGTTTGGTTCGTGTAGCCGGATGCCATAGTATAGCCTAGACCGAGGTGAGATTGCCCGTTGTTCAGGGTTTCGATGATCTTTCCCGGTGAAAGATATGGCCTTGACGTAACTCCCGGTAGGCAACCTAGGTTCTGTAGCATCGTATAGATGCTAACGGTAAAGTATGGCTGAAAAAGATATTCTTCTTCGATCATTCCCACAAAGTTGAATCCTCGAGGGTCGGCTGAGCTTGCCGTGTTGCAGCTGGACACGGTTATGGGAGTAGCTTCGAGGGTGATGATCCCGTCTTGTAGAGGTAGTTTGACCTTCCTATGAAGAGTGGAGGACACTGCTTTGACTGCGTGAATCCATGGTCTTCCAAGTAGCAGATTGAAAGATGAGGTAACATCGATCACTTGGAATTCCAACTCCTTCTCGATCGGGCCTGTTATGATGGTTAGTTTAACGGCCCCAGCAACTGATTTTGGGCTTCCATCAAAAGCCTGGATAGTCTTTGCGGTCGGAAGGTAGTCAGCCTCGGTAATGCCGAGGGCCTTGGCTGTCCTTAAAGGAAGGACGTTAACCGCGGACCCGTCATCAATTAGGGTCATCGGGAGATATTTGTTTCGACAAATCACTGTAATGTATAGGGCCAAGTTATGCGTGGTCTCGAATGGTGGAAGGTCGGATTCAGAGAAGGTGATAAGTGGGCCTTCTCCTTTGGGCTTGTCCTTGAGATATGGCAAGACCGTGGCTACCATTTCAGCGGGGGTAACCGATGAGTCGACCTTGATTTCATCAAGGGCCTTAGTAAGTGCCGCTCGATGCTCTTGTGAACTAACCAAAAGCTGCCATATGGTAATATCGGTTCGGACCCTCTTCAATTGTCTGACTAGGGCCGTGTCGGCATTTGGTTCTTCAGAAGTGAGTTCCATCCTGGAAGGTTCAGTGACGGCTTCCGGGGTGGCTGTGATGGTGTGTGAACCGGCCAGAGCTCTGGCTTTAGCCCTCCGGATTTCCTCAATGGTAACGGGGATAGCCTCCCCTTTAGCCAGGTAAATATCGTCTTCATCGTCGTTCCATATCCCGTTGATTTGGGAAATGAAAGGGGAAATGAGATGAGTGCAGTCAACTACCTCTCCAGTAAAAATAGCATGAGTAGCGAGAGGATTATTTTTGTTGCTGGGCTTGTCACTGGGTAGCGGTATCTTCCCATTTTCGATCAGATCCTGGATAAGATGTTTCAATTTCTAGCATTTCTCAGTGTCATGCCCGTTGCCTTGGTGATAATGGCAATAGGCCTGGATGTTGTAGCTTTTGGACCGTTTTTCTACGGGAACTTCTGGAGTTGGGCCTATCGGTTGGATTAGGCCTTTTGAAGATAGCCTTTGTAAGGCATTAGCATAAGTTGTCCCTATGTCAGTGAATACCCGATTTGGAGTATTCTTCTTGGTTGAGGTGTCGAGTGAGTTTACCTCGTCGAAGATGCTTCGGGCCGCCGTTGTGTTGGCGGGCTTACTGGAGGATGAACTAGCTCCTTGATACCCCTTGGTAGAGGCCTTAGTAAGGCTCTCTTGCCTTAAATCGTCTTCGATTCTGGTACCCATTTCGGTCAAAGTTGCGAAGTCGGGTATAATAGCGTACCTGAGATGGACTCGGTAAGCAGGGAGGAGGTTTTTGACAAAGGCCTCCACTAGAACTTTTTCGCCGGGCTTGTCAACCAGCTTAACACTTTCGATCCGCCACCTTTGGAGGTATTTGGTGAAACCCTCCTTTGGTTCTTGGGCCATAACTTCCAGAGTACGCATGGTAGTCTGAATTTCAGCATTATCCGCGTAGTTCCGTGCGAATTCCATTGCAACGTCGTCCCAAGTTTTGAATTTCTTGGGGTCGAGCCTGTAGTACCAGGCTTTTGGGTGTTTCTCCAGAGAGGAAGCAAAGAGATGCTTGAACATGGTCGGTTTGACCCCCTTGACAGCCATGAAGTCTTTGAAAGCCCGAATATGAAGTACCGGATCTTCGGTCCCATCGAACATTGGTAAGCCCGTTAGGTTAAGGTTAGCGGGCAATTCATCGGTTAGGGTCAAATAGGTACGGGCATTTTCCGTGAGAATGGTGTTTCTGGTGGTCGAGTGGACCTGTTCCTGCAGTTTTTGGACTGCGCCGGCTAGCGCGGCTAAGGGCCCATCGTCATCGATCGAGGCGTTAGGAGTTCCCTGTTCTACGGCACTAACCCGGGTGACGATAGCGATCTGGTCTTCCCTCATTTGCCTCAATTGGGTCTGGATTTGGGCCAACGTGGTGTTCAACTCATCTATGGCTTTTTGCGTCATGGTTCGAGTGAAGGGTGGCCTGTCTGTAAGAGCACCGCGTAATTAGCAACTTAACCCGAATCCTAAGGAAAGTACATCCCGAGCAAGGGAAAAAAAAAAGAAGACTAAAAAGACGGTAAATGACTCGGAAAAAGACACCTAGACGGGTGACTTGTGAAGAGGTGGGCCTTCCTCAGGATCCAACGCTGTGGGTTGGGCCCCGTCCGGAGGAAGGTTCACGTGAGACATTCCCAGACTTTTAGACTCGATTGTGTAAACGGGCCAACCTTTGTAGGAGTATGTCCTACGTAGGTGGGCCTTGCCTTAGTTAGGTAAGGCGGACTAGGATGGGGGGGAAACTCGTGATGTAAGATCGACGGAGTTTCGACGCCAGAGACTTCAACGACTTATGACACGACCCGACACTGCTAAATACGGGAAGTCCTAAGAAGAGGAAGGTTTTAAAATGTGATTTTTTGAAAAGCCCGAAATGAATCGGGTGGAGAAATCCGGCCCTTTTTCGAAAAAAGAAAAGGAGTGGGCCGGATGTCGGGTTTTGAAAATTTCGAAAATATTTTCGAGTTTTGAATTGGGCATTATACCGGCTAGAAAAAGGCTATTTTGAGTAAAATCATAAGTCCTAAGTTCGGTATATGACCCGGGTTTTGAAATTGGATATTTGAAAAAGGATGCAAATTTTGAAAAGATGACGGTTTTGAAAAAGATGTGGATCAAGTAGCACGTAGTCATGGAAACAGTATAACGACGCCATGTATGCTCTTAATCTAAGTCTCGGTCAGTCTGTAAGGGTCTATACCAGTGTACACAGCCTATCAAGAATCGGGGCGGACTCCCTAACTCGAGTTGAGATTAGGACATGCCGTAAAACCCATATGAATCGGCTAATGGACACCTTTGACATAACCAGTTTGGACTATATCAACGGTATAGTGGGACGTCGGTCGCGAGTACCGGCCCGGGAAAATGGGGTTTATGCATGAACCGTAAAACTAAAACGCGCATTGTACTAGTCAAATGATTTCTATTCGAGTCTCACCCTGAGGACACTGAAGGTTTTTAACTCATCAGAAAATCCCCAGCGGAGTCGCCAAATTGTGGACATGACATAGGTCCACCCCGACGCGGCCACGCGCGGGTTTGGGGAGGCGAATGAATCTCCATGAGATGGTCAAATGGAAATTTAAATCGAAGTCGGAGTCGCCACCGAATTTTATGGTTATTCGGAACCGTTCGAGCCCACTCTATGTCGTAGTGGGCCGTGTACAAAATACGGCCCATTTCCGATGTCAGAGTTTATTGGGCTCGTCCCTTTTGCATATCGATATAGATGCCGACTGAAGCGGTTAATCGTATATTGAATGACTCTCGTTGCCAATGGTTTCGGACATCCGGAAACCACGGTTCTGAGTAAGGGGTGAGGGTACGTGTTGGGAAGTTCACTAAGAACACCCAACCCCGCCCGCACATTAGCGGCCTCTACTAGGATATCGAATGACGTTTTAATGCGCGCGTTAGTAATACGATGAATGATATGAAAACATTGTCTTCCTAAACATGTGAGGAATTGAATGGGTTGCTAAGTCAATTTAATGCATGAAAATTGATTATCGTCAAAGTTGAATTTAGCATGTGAGATTCGTTTTAGTATAATAAAACAAATGAAATAAAAGGATGAATTTGCTACAAAGGATGAACAAACGAGTTAGTATCGATTTGTAAATAATAATAGCAAATAAAATAAACGAGATCGAGAAAATAAATATTAATCGAAATTTGAAAAATATTGTTGAAAAGAACGTTGTTTTGTATAAAAAACGAAGTTCGAAAAATAGTAAAAAAACGGAACAAAGGCACGGCAAACAGCCGACCGCGCGACTCGCCCTGGACGTCGGCGAGTCGCGTGGTGGCCTGTTTTGGGTCCGGTTTTCGAAAACTCGAAGTTCGTATTAAATCGCGTGTGAATATTGCATGATTCGCACTCGACTTAATATTTTCGATATTCTTTATATTCGACAATTAACTACGAAATTAATATCGAATACTTGGAATAGTTTTAGAAAAGATGTAATTTTTAGAAATCGATCGAAGAATAAATAATAAAACGAACGAAAAAGTTGAAAAAAAGAAGTCCCGGATTCCAGGCCTGCGCGCGAGTCGCCTGGGCATGGCGCGACTCGCGTGCGGGTCTGTCCGTTTTTGGTTCGAAAATTGTTATTTTGAACGAAAAGTAAAAGAAAAAGAATTTTGACAAAAAAAGATGTAACGATTTCTGAAATCGTCGAAATCTTAATATAATTCTTTTCGATACGATATTCGATTATAGAGAAATCGATATCGTATGTTTAAGAATATTCGTTATGAAAATAGTTTTTCGTTAATAACGATATTAGAAAAATAAAAAAAAACGACTCTAGACCCGTAAAAAGCGAAACGGACGAAGAGGAGAAAGGGAGAGAAAGGAAGAAATCGGGTTTAATTACACCCTCAACCTACATGCTCTTGTTGACTCGGATCGGGACTCGTCGGAATGTGGCTAGGCACGGGAGTGTCGAGGCAACGTCGGTTGGGTTAGGTGCAGGTTCGGACGGGTGAAGGTTCGGTTATGGGAACCGGTTTTCCTTCGGGTTTCGAACGTAATATCGGTTTAACGATGCTAAGGAATTATATGTCCCGGGATGCTAGATAACTATTGCTGAAGAATCGTGTGTATATGTGTGAAATTGGTGTTAATCAAATGTCCTGTTTGTGTTGGATGCAAGGGGCTATTTATAGGAAATTCCCGACCTTGGCTTGGGAGAGTTTGACTACCGCTTAGGATAGGAAATGTAGGAATTTGAGGGAAATAAGAATTCCGCTTTCTTGTGGAGGAAGAAAGGCAAACCGGTGGATTTGCTCTTGTTTTGGACTGTTTCGGCCGAGTGTTTTACACTCGGTCGGATGCTCGAATCGATTTTTTTAATAGGACTCCTGTTTGAGCCAGAATTACCGCTTGAGTAAGAAGCTGAGGAGAACGAGAATTCCGTTTTCTTGTGTGGGAAGAAAAGAGGAATACCGGCTGGTATGTACTACTTGGCCGAGTGGTTTAGCTCGGTTGAGTGTTTGAGTCGGTTCTCGGATAGGATTCCTACTCGGGATCGAATTCTACCTTAAACGGAATTGTTTATTATTTTGTGAATGGCTGATTTTTGTAGAGTTGGAGTGTGGACCAACCGTGTGAGATGTCACGGTGGACTCACGGGTCTCGAGAAATATCTTTGACCGGGTTTTGACTCGGTTGCTAAAAGACGGTTTTACCCCTGGTGACGGATTCGACCCAAATTAGTGTTATTTGACTCGAAATGACCCACTGGGCCTGAATTTGAGGTTGGTTTGGTGAGATTTGTACTCCTTAAAATGCCTAGGCCCAATATCCATCATTTCGAGCCCATTTCCGAGTACGTTAGAGCACGTTAGCGTCCGATCATCATCGGGTGTTTGTCGGGAACTACTATAGACACCTGGCGGTCAAATGTGGGTGTCTACAAAAACTATCTCACATCGACGAATTATAATATGATGATGAAATTTTATATTATAAATAAAGAGTAATAATTCGTTCTTCGATATCTACCAAAAGTCTTTTGAATCTCAAAAAGAGTTCCTAAGACTATAAACCTTAGGTAATTATCTTTTGAATCTCAAAAGGAGTTCCTAAGACTATAAACCTTAAGTAATTATCCTATATTGAAAAATTATTATCTTATATTGAAAAATTATGATGAGGTGATGAAATTTTATATTATAAAGAAGAGTAATCATTTGGTTTTAAATAAATATCGACCAAGAAAAAACATTTAAATTATCCCACATCGAAAAATTATGATGAGGTAATGTAATTCTATATTATAAATAATAGTAACCATTCAATTTTAAATATCGACAAAAAAACTTTTAACTCTTAAAAAAGCTTTTAATATATAAGACTATAAACTTAAAATCATTTCACATTGAAAAATTATGATGGAGTGATGAAATTCTATATTATAATCAAAAGTAAGGACGTACTTTTTTTAGTTTTGAAAAGAGTTTTTAAACTATAATCTTAAGTAAATTATCTCACATCGAAAAATTATGATGAGGTGATGGAAGACTATAAACTTAAATAAATTATCCCACATCGAAAAATTATGATAAGTTGATGAATTTTATATTATTAATAAGACTAACTGATCATTCATTCTTAAGTATCAATCAAAAAAACTTTTAAGTCTTTAAAAGTCTTTTAGTAAGACTACAAACTTAAGTAAAAATAATCTTACATCGAAAAATTATAATAAAGTGATGAAAATTTATCTTATAAATAAGAGTAATTATGTGCTCTTAGATATTAACCAAAAATCTTTTGAGTTTTAAAAATATATAAAGACTATAAACTTATAAAACTATCCCACATTCGAAAAGTTATAAAGTTTCATCAAACAAAAATTTTTAAGTCTTAAAAACGTTCTTAAGACTATACACTTAAGTAAAAAATTATAATAAGGAGAAGAAATTATATATTATAAATAAGACATAATAATTCTTCCTTAAATATCAACCAACTTAAGTGATTCGAGCTTAAGTAAAAAATTACAATAAGGGGAAGAAATTATATATTATAAATAAGACATAATAATTCTTCCTTAAACATCAACTAACTTAAGTAATTCGCTCACATCGAAAAATTGTGATGAGATTATGAATTTCCACTAAATAAGAGTAATCATTGTTTTTAAATATCAACCAATAATATTTTGAGTTTAAAAAAGGTCTTAATAAGACTACAAACTTAAAATTATCCCGCATCAAAACAATTAAAATAAGGTACGGTTATGATTCTATATTATAAATAAAAAAACAAATTTTAGTTAAATTATCCCACATCCACAAATTATAATAAAACGATGAATTCCTATATTATAAATAAGACTAAGCTAATTATTTGTTCTTAGATATCAATCAAAATCTTTTGAGTCTTAAAAAACTCTTTAAGTTTATAAACTTAAGTAAATTATCTCACATCGAAAAATTATACTCACTCACTTTTGAGTTTTTAAAAAACAAACAATATTTTGAGTTTTAAAAAAGGTCTTAATAAGACTATGAACTTAAAATTATCTCACATCAAAACAATTAAAATAAAATACGGTGATGAGTTTATATTATAAATAAGGATACACATTTTAGTTAAATTATCCCACATCGACAAATTGTAATAAGATGATAGATTTCTATATTATAAATAATGGAGTATGTATGTACTCCGTAGTAATCATGTGCTCTTAGATATTAACCAAAAATCTTTTGAGTCTTAAAATATATATTAAGACTATATAAACCTAAGTAAAACTATCCACATTCGAAAAATTATAAAGTTTCATCAAACATAAATCTTTTGAGTCTTAAAATAGTTGTCAAGACTATACACTTAAATAAAACAATTATAATAAGATGATGAAGTTCTATATTATAAATAAAACTAATAAAAAAATCCTTAGACATCAACTAAAAGTAATCATTGTTTTTAAATATCAACCAACAAAAAAACTTTCGTTTTTTTAAAAAACTATGATGGAATTTTATATCATTTTTTAAAAAATTATGATGAGGTCATGAATTTGTAGTCTTTTTTAAAAAACTTTTGATTTTAAAAAAGGTCTTAATAAGACTACAAAATTGAAATTATCCCACATCGAAACAATTAAAATAAGTTACGGTGATGATTCTATATTATAAATAAGGCTACGAATTTTAGTTAAATTATCCCACATCGACAAATTATAATAAGGTGATGAAATTCTATATTATATAAAGACTAATTATTTGTTCTTAGATATCAATCAAAATCTTTTGAGTCTTAAAAAACTCTTAAGATTATAAACTTATACCCCTTCTCTTTTGAGTCTTAAAAACACTTTTGAGTCTTAAAACACTCTTAAGACTATAAACTTTTATTTATATAATAGAATTTCGTCGTATTATCATATTCTCTTCGGTCACTATTAAAATACCCATCACCTTAATATTTGTGACCGAAAAGAGTATGATAATACGATGGAATTCTATTATATAAATAAATGTAAACGTTCCTCTAAATTATGATGAGGTGATGTAAATCTATATTATAAATAAGACTAATCATTCGTCCGTAGATATCAACAAAAAACTTTTTAATCTTAAAAAAAGTTTTTAATAAGACTACAAATAAAGTTAAATTAGATTATCACATATCGAAAAATTATAATGAGGTGATAGAATTCTATGTAGTCTTTCGTTCTTAGATATTAACCAACAATTTTTTGAAACTAAAAAGAAGTTCCTAAGACTAAGACTATATAGTTAAAGTATATTTATCTCACATCGAAAAATTAAGATGGGTTGATGAAATTCTATATATTATAAATAAGTGTAATCATTCGTCTATAAATAAAAGTTCTTAATTAGACTATATCAAAACTTAAATAAATTTAAGTAAAATTATCCCACATCGAAAAATCATAATAAGGTGAATATTTTTATTATATAAATAACAGTAATTCCTTTTAACTTAGATATAAAAAAAAATTCTTTTATGCCTTAAAAATAGCTCTTAAAACTATAAACTTTAATTAAGTAAATTATACCACATTGAAAAATTATGATGAGGTGATGAAATTCTATATCATAAATGAGTCTTTTTTCGGTTTTAAATATCAACCAACAATCTTTTTAGTCTTAAAAAGCTTTTAAAAAGACTACAAACCTAAAATTATCCCACATCGAAAATATTAAAATAAGGCGATGATTCTATATTATAAATAAGAGTAATCGTGCATTTTTTTGGGTCTTAAAAGCAGATCTTAAGACTATGAAACTTGAGTAAATTATCTTACATCGAAAAATTATGATGAGGCAATAAAATCTTATATAGTTATATTATAAAAAAGATTAATCCTTCATTCCTAGATATCAATTAAAATATTCATTCGTTCTTAGATATCAATCAAAAAACTTTTAATTCTTAAAAAATCTCTTAATAAGACTACAAGCGTAAAATTATTTCCACATCGAAAATTTATAATAAGGTGATAAAATTTTATATTATAAATAAGAGCAATCGTGTGTTATTTGAGTTTTAAAATAAGCTCTTAAGACTATAAATTCAGTTGAAATTAAGTTCGATTACTAATATCATGTGATCATCTTATTTATTGTAATGACATAGTTTGATTAAGCTTCTTATTTAACGAATGTACATCATCAATGTCCCGTAATATTATTACATGTCCCGTAATATTATTATATCATAAAATATTCTTACACTATAAACATATACTCCCTCCAGTTCTCTATTTTCTTCCCACTTCATTAAAATACTAGTTGGAAAGCCCGTGCGATGCACGGGCCGATTTTTAAGTACCTCACACACAAATAAATTTCCAGTTACATATTCGTACCAATATTCATTTCTTACCTTTGTAGAAATTTTCGATGTTCTTAAGAACTCTTTTTATAACTTAAAAGATTTTTGTTTTTATATCTAAAGACGAACAATTATTTTTATTTACATAATAGAATTTCATCAACTTCTCGATGTGGGATCATCTTACCTCAATTTATATCCTTAAGCTAAGAGTTGTTATAAGACTCAAAAGTTTTTTATTATTATCTAAAAACGAACGATTTCTCTTATTTATGATATAAATTTCTCACCTCATCATAATTTTTCAATTTTGGATAATTCAACTTAGAGTTATACTCCGTAGTACTCTTCAAAACTCTTTTTAGACTCAATCAAAATATTTCATGTTGAAATCTAAAGACGAATGAAAACTCTTAATTATATACGGAGAAATAGAATTCTATCAACTTATTACTTCATATTATTTTTTTATGCGTTTCTATTTAAATTTATAGTCTTATTAAGAGCTGTTATGGACTCAAAAGATTTTTCGATTAATATCTAAAAATGAATGATTTCTCTTTATGTATGAAATAGAATCTCATCAACTCATCATAATTTTTTTGATTTGTGAGATAATTTTACTTAAAGTTTGTTGTCTTAAAATCTTAAAAACTATTTTTAAGATTCAAAAGATTTCAGGTTCATAAGTAAAGACGAATGGTTACTCTTAATTATATAATAGAACTCCATCAACTTATTATAATTTTTCGATGTATGATATTTCTACTCAAATTTATTGTGTTAAGAACTTTTTTAGGACTCATAAGATTTTTGGTTGATTTATAAGGATGAATGATTACTTTTATTTATAGGGAAATGATAAATACAGTCTTTAGGATTGCATCTAAGAGTGTAAAAGAGGAAACAAATTCTTAATAATTGTATTAATTGCATCGATGTATGTGTATTTTATTCTTTAATTTTTAACTTTATACCAAATTGAGAAGGTATTAAAGGTTTAAAAACAACCTTAAGGGTTGTATTTAACATAACCTTATTTATATAGTAGAATTTCATCCCCTCATTAAAATTTCTCGATGTGGGATAATCTTGCTTAAACTTAAATTTATAGCCTTAAAAACTGTTATAAAACTCAATTTTTTTGGTTAATATCCAAAAACGAATGTTGTCTCTTATTTATGATATAGAATTTCATTACCTCATTATAATTTTTCGATGTGAAATAATTTTACTTAAGTTTATAGTAATCTTTAGAACTTAAAAGATTTCATATTAATATCTAAAGACAAATTATTACTATACTCAGTAATAGAATTCCATCAACTATTATTATTTTCCGATGCGAGATATTTCTAGTTAAATCTATAGCCTTAAAAGATGTTATAAGACTCGACAGAATTTTGGTTAATATCCAAAAACGAATGATTTCTCTTATTTAATTATGATATAGTACGTAGAATTTATCACCACAATTTTTCAAAGTGAGATAATTCTACTTAAGTTTATAGTTTCAAAAACTCTTTTCGGACTCAAAGTTTTTTGGTTAATATCTCAACTCGAATGATTTCTCTTATTTATGATGTAGAATTCCATTACCTCATCATAATTTTTTCGATACAGGATAAATCTACTTAAGTTTATAACCTAAAAAACGATTTTTAGAACTAAATTTTTTTTGATTGATATCTAAATACAAATGATTACTTTTATTTTATATAATAAAATTTCATCAATTTGTTACGGAGTATTATAATTTTTCGATGTGGGATTATTTTACTTAAATTTGTAGTCTTAATAACTCTTTTTAGGACTCAATTTTTTTTGGTTTATATCTAAAGACGAATTATTACTTTTATTTATATAATAAAATTTCATCATCTCGTTATAGTTTGTCGATGTGAGATAATTTTAGTCTCACTTCTGTTTTTGACATTATTCACAAATAAAGAAAATCTTCAATATTCTTGACAATGTATAAGAGGGAATATAGTCACGTGAGATCTTGTGTGTTTAGTCGTTATAAGTATATATTCGGTTATGTTAAATACAACCCATAGGGTTGTATATAAGGCATTAAAAGCTTCCAAATTTAGTATAAACATAGAATTTGAAGCCCAAATTACACATCCATCGATGCAATTAATGCATGTATTGAAAATTTATTTCCTCTTATGGCCTTTTAAATACAGCCCTAAGGGCTGTATTTATCATTTTCCATATTATAAATATCAAATTTTTATATTTTCTGCTAATGTATATTTGATATTGATGGTGCAAAACGCGTCTCGACAAATGTGAAAAAGCAGATGGGAGCATTGGATATGAATAGAGGAAATATGTAATAGTTTCACCGTTTACATTATTTCTTGGATGTGGGAGAAAAACACATTAAAACTTACTCTGACATTTTTTCGAGCAAAAAATACAATACTTATGAGACTCATTTTTTTAAAAAAAAAAATTACCTAATGACCAATGATGCATCTTATTTATTATAATCACGTCTCATTATTATAATTTTTAAATGTGAGATAATTTTTACCGTTTTATATATATGTAAACAACAAAATTATCGTAATTTCATATTTTTGGAGTTTCTAATATTGATTATAGGGTGAATAAATAAATACTCGTAAATATTTAAAAATTCGTCAAATAGAATTGACTACAGGTTCCACGCGGTTTCTGTTAAATTTTTGTAATATTTTGAAGTGATAATTGACTGTTTATATAGTGATAGTTTTTTTAATCTTTGGTGCAGCAGGTTTGTTTTTTCCTATACGAATCTAATATCGTTTAAATCTGAGGTGGAGTAGGATTAATTTATCCTATACAAATTCTTATATTCTTATTTAAATTAAAAAATATATTAAAACTTTATATTAAATAATGTAAAAAACTCCGACCAATCATATCGTTCGAAAAGTTCCTGCTTTATTAATATACTAGTTGAAAAGCCTGTGCGATGCACGGGCCGATTTTTAATGACGTTGATAATGACGTCAAGTTATTATGCATAATAGTAAACGAATATTATCCACGTGAATGTATTTCTGGGTAGATGTTATTTGCGCTAAACGTCAAATTAAATTATAGGCATACATTATAGTTAGAAAGATTAATTAAAATACCTCTCACACAATTACATCTTCAACTACATATTCGTACCATTATTCATTTATATTTATATGGAATATTTATTTGTTACTCTATAAGTTTTGCATTCAACAATATTATCTACGGATTATTATTATTATTATTATTATTATTATTATTATTGTTGTTGTTGTTGTTGTTGTTATTGTTATTGTTATTGTTATTGTTATTGTTATTGTTATTGTTATTGTTATTGTTATTGTTATTGTTATTGTTATTGTTATTGTTATTGTTATTGTTATTGTTATTGTTATTGTTATTGTTATTATAAATGTAATAACTAATAAATAAAATGACAAATAATATTTACGTATCAATGTAAAGTAAGAGATCCAATTTGACATAGATAATTCAAAAACATATTGTACGTAGAGTGGATATATAGCGATATGAGTAATTAAATTTCATGATAGTATAAAACGACGTGTTTATTTCTTACACAATAAATGTATAAATAATTAATCTAATAAATGATTAAAATATTGCTCATATGATTAACTAAGTACACATAAGATTGTGCAAATACTTTAAGACAATTTCTATAAATTGTCAAATATAAAAATCTCTTACCTTATCTCACTTTCTTAAAAAAAATAAAACTCTTGAATCATGCTATTAGTAATAAATTATAGTCAAATATACCGATACATGGGCCTTGTTAGTGATGTTGATAAAAAAAATTATTATAATTAATTACATTTTAAAAATAAAAATTTAAGAAACTTTTCAAGTATCTTGTACGAAGTATAATAATTACACTGATGAGGTACGTTTTTTTATTCTCAAATTTTTTTTGATTGATATAATGATATCTAAGGATGATTGATTTCTTTTATTTATGATATAGAATTTCATCACCTCATCATAATTTTTCGATGTGAGATAATTTTATTTGAACTCTTTTTAAGATTCAAAAGATTTCTGGTTGACGGATGATTCCTTTTATTTATATAATAGAATTTCATCATCTTATTAGTATAATTTTTCGATGTGCGATAATTTTACTTCAATTTCTAGCCTTAAGACTTAAGAGTTGTTATATGACTCAAAAAAATTTTCGTTAATATCTAAAACGAATGATTTCTCTTATTTATGATATAGTATAAATTTCATAAGCTCATACAGATTTCTATATATTCTTTATTTAAATTAAAACAATAATAATTATTAATAATAATTATTTAAAAAATCAAAATTTTAATTTTATATTTTCGAGATAAATAAATATTAAAACAATTATCAAACAGAATTGACTAAGCGTTTCACGATGCCGTGGTCCAATTTTTGTTGCCTTATGAGGTGATAATCGTCGGTTTATATAGTGATAATTTTTAGAGTCTTAAATGGGGTAGGATTATTTTTTTCCTATACAAATTCTTATATTATTTATTTAAATAATAAAAAATTGAGTCTTAGGTGGAGTTGAATTTTTTTTATATACAGATTTTTATATTCTTTATTTAACTTTAAAAATATATATAAAAATTTGGATCAATCATATCGCTCGAAAAGTTCCTGCTTTATTAATATATATAAAAGTTCCTGCTTTATTAATATATATATATATATAGAGAGAGAGAGAGAGAGAGATGGGATCAGGTGAGTCCACTTATATATATTGAGTCCGTGAGTCCCCATCTTAGCCCTTGATTCAATGTTAGATTAATGGACAAGATTTGATCTCATAATTAAGGAAATAACTATAATATCTATCAAAATATATTTTCTTTCTCTCTCTTCCTTAATTATCTCGGTACAAAATCTCTCTTTCCTATCAAATTTTTAATTGTCTCTTTCTCTCACACAACAAGTTTATATAAAATGAAGTTTTTTTTCATCTTCAGCAAAAAATCATCCGTTCCCTACTGCCATTGTACGTATGTTACCCTGTTACTGCCATAATCCATAAACTATGTTACTGTAACTCATACGTTGTGTTACTCTAATTCATGAACTGTGTTACTTTAACTCATAAAATCTGTTACGTTGCATAGTCTCTTGCAAAAACTGTTACTCTAACTCATACAATGTGTTACTTTAATTCATGAATTGTGTTACTTTAACTCATAAAATCAGTTACGTTGCATAGTAGTCTCTTGCAAAAACAGGAGTTCCAATTAACAAAAAGAACAATGTTTGTTTTTATTAAGATACTCCAAAACAAAAAGTGGTACAATATTCCAACTAAATCAACTCCATTACAATTCCAATGTTTCACACTACTTATAATTCTGCTTCTTCTTCATCCTTCTCGTTTTCTCCGTCTTCTTCTTTTTTATCTTCTTCATCATCATCTCAGAAGCTTTGATTTAATCTCAATGGAGGAAACTCTCACCCACATCCCTACATCATTCATATGGATTAAAGTAACAGATAACAAGAGTTAAAGTAACAGATGAAGTGCATTGAAGTAACAATTAATTAAATTAACAGAGTATGCTTATACACCAGGTATAAAGTAACAGAAGTCAGATATTAAAGTAACAGATAGTACGAATTAAAGTAACAGATAATGTTCATTAAAATAACACCAGATATAAGTTAGTGTAAAAAATTCATATAATGATAAAAAATGATAGTATGACGCAGTATCTTATTCTTTGATATTGATTCCTATTTTGAAGTCATCACGTCCCATAATTATAGGAAGTAGTATTTTTTTTTCTTTTTTTTTATATGGCATTATTCTTTGATATTGTTTCCTATTTTGGTGGCAATCACGTCCCATTATTATAGGAAACAATATCTTTTTTTTTTTATTATTTTTTTTAATATGGCAGTTTCCTAAATTCTTAGGACAATACAATGCACTTCAATAACAGATGAAAAACACTAAAGTAACAACTGAAGTGTATTAAAGTAACACGACATATAAAGTAACAGATGGTAGACATTAAAGTAACAGAGGCTCTACACTAAAGTAACACTAAAGTAACAACTGGAGTGTATTAAAGTAACACGACATATAAAGTAACAGATGGTAGACATTAAAGTAACAGATGCTCTACACTAAAGTAACGCAGTATATGAACTATAATAACTCAATATATTGTAAACGTAAAAACTAATAATTGAGTAGCATCTTAATGACTTCCATGGCGATTCCGGTATAAATTACAAAACATATATACTCACCGTTTGTGTGTTCTACGATTTGCATATGAATCTATGATGAATAACACGACCATGAAAACAATATCAACATGAAAATTGACGCAAAACATGAATGACACGACCATGAAAACAATATCAACATGAAATACGCAAAACATGAACACAAATTGACGCAAATTAATCAAGATAATGAATAAAAATTGACGCAAAACATGAAAGCAATATCGAAACTCACCATTATTATACTCGATGAATTGCTTATCAACCGTTAATGAAGATGACACGATCATTGAATTCATAGTAACGAAATTTCGAGCACAGATTTGATTGAATGAATGAACGTGATGATCGATGGGAGCATTTTTTTTTTAAGGTTTTGATGAACCTGTGAATGAACGTGAATGAATGAAGCATTTTTTTTAAGGTTTTGATGAACCTGTGAATGAACGTGAATGAATGAATGAATGAGGAATGATGGTGATTATGGGAGTTATTATTTCCTAAAATCATGGGAGTTAATTTAGGATACTAAATCTTTTTTTTTTTTTTTAATACAAAATATTAGGATGCATCTTGTCCATCCATCATCATCTCATCCAACGGATGAGATGAGGACTTAGGGACTCAACATATATAAGGGGACTCATTAGAACCCATCTATATATATATATATATATATATATATATATATATATATATATATATATATATATATATATATATATACTAGTTGGAAAGCCCGTGCGATGCACGGACCGCTTATTAGTGACGTTGATAACGATACTAAGTTCGATGGTTGCATAAATTGGTAGACTGCACAACAGCATGTAGAGAGTCAGTCGAAGGTAAGATTATGCCTAATAGTAAATGAATATTATCCACATACGTGAATGTGTTTCAAGGGATCAGAGATAATATATGCGGTAAACGTTAAATTAAATTATAGGCATTATATATGGTGTATTGTAGTTAGAATGAAAGACTAATTAAAGTATCTCGCATATAAATATACGTAGATATAAATAATCACTGGGTAAAATCGGAACATAATACAATCAACAACGACGAAACATGTGATAAAAAAAAAACAAATTTCTGATCATCAGCGCACAAGTTATAGTAATGAATGTTGTCGGTTAAAGTAATGATGCATACCCTTGCTTATTTAAAGTAGTACAATTATGAACGCATTTTAAATGATAGTAAAGTTGAAAATTACGACTTTCATATTTATAACTGTAGATACTCACCACGTTAGAGTCTTAGGACCATGCAATATGTTCTTAAATTTTTGGTTGAACTAAGAACGAACGATTACTCTTAATTTTTCGATGTAGGATAATTTTTTGGCTGATATCTAAGGACAAACGACTACTCTTATTTATCATAATAAAATAAAGTAAAACATAATATATCTACTTGTATTAGGATAATAACAATAATTTTATTTTTATTATTAATTATTTTAAAATTTTAAAATTTTAATTATATATTTTTTTAATTTCTAGAGAATTAAAAGTTTTTTGGTTTATATTCTTAAAAATTCTTTTAAAATTCATTTTATGACTCAATAGATTTCTGATTAATACTATTTAATAACGAATTATTACTTTTATTTATATAATAGAAATCTATGACCTCATTATAATTTTTTGATGTGAGATAATTTTACTTAACTTTATAATCTTTAGAGATTTTTTAGGACTAAAAATATTTTTGGTTAATATCTAAAAATGAATGATTATTACTCTTACTTATATAATAGAATTCTATCACATTATATTATAATTTTTCAATGTGAGACAATTCAACTTAAGTTTATAATCATAAGATCGCTCCTTTTAAAACTTAAATTTTTTTTGTTGATATCTAAGGATAAAGGATTATTCTTATTTATAGAACTATAATATTTCAGTGTGGACAATATAACCTAAGTTTATAATTTTAAGAGTTTATTAAAATTTATAGTAATATTTTTGGTTTGTAGTCTTAACAGCTCTTTTTAAGACTTAATAAGATTTTTTTGTTGATATCTAAGCACGAAAGATTACTCTTATTTATATAATAGAATTCTTTCACTTCATTATAATTTTTCGAAGTGGATAATCTTACTTTTTTTTATATATATGTGATAAGAATAGATTCATCACTTTTTCGAGTAAATAAAATGAAATTTATACTCTAATGAAAAAAATTTCTACCACAGAATCTAACTACTCGTATTTCATTTGTTTAATTTTGTCACGATAATATTTTTATTAAATGAAACTTAAAAGTTTTTACTTTAAATGGTAAAACATCACATTAATATAATAAATTAAATATATATTATAATAATTAAAAGTTTATAATCTTATGAGCTTTTTCTAAGACTCAAAAGATTGTTGGTTTACAGAAATACTCACTCCCCTTCAATAAAATGTTCCACATTTTTCTTTTAGGAAAATTCACTAAGATGTTTCACTTCCCTTATTAGTATATATTTTGTGATTCATATTGTTTGTGACCCACTTTCTTTTATTTTTTCTTTCTTGGTTTCTTCCCAAAAGTAAATTGGAGGAAGGGGAAGGCGTATCTAAGAACGAATGATTACTTTTATTTATATAGAATTTCATCACGTCGTCATAATTTTTCGATGTGCGATAATTTTTATTATCTAAGCTTGGAATCTTAGCAACTTTCTTAATATTTAAAAGATTGTTTGTTGATATCTAATAACGAATTATTGCTCTTACTTCTATAGAATTTCATCACCTCATCATAATACTCGTGTGAGATTATTTCTTTCATACACAAATTTCTATATATTCTTTATTTAAATTAAAAAATATATTGAAACTATAATAATTATTTAAAAAATTCAAAATTTTAATTATATATTTTTTGAGGGTGAGTAAATAAATATTAAAACAATTACTCGTATCAAACAAAATTGACTAAGCGTTTCACGCTGTCGTTGTCCAATTTTTGTTGCCTAATGAGGTGATACGTCGGTTTATATAGTGATATTTTTTGAATTTTAAATGGAGTAGGATTGTTTTTTCTATACAAATTCATATATTCTTTATTTGAATTTAAAAAATCGAGTCTTAGGTGGAGTAGGATTTTTTTCATATACAAATTTTTATATTCTTTATTTAACTTAAAAAAAATATTAAAAAATTTGGACCAACCATAATGTTCGAAAAGTTCCTGCTTTATTAATATATATTGATTGATTGATTCCTCACATATAATAGGGAGTGGGAAGAAAAAAAGAATGGGAGAGAGTAATATTGTTCTTTTATCATGTCCGACACGTTTAAAAATAACATGAAACGTGTGTCCAACAACACAATTTTACAGGTGTTCGACACGACATATTGGTTTGGAGGAGTGTCGGTGCTATCTAGGCTGTAGTAGTAATCCCTCCATTTTATTCATTTGTTTGATTGTAAGGAATATTTTAAAAGACACGTAAATAAACAGGACGAAAGAAGTAAAATTGATCACTTTAGTGGAAAAGATAATGATGATAATGTATTAGCAATTAGCATTAACAAGGAATAGTTTTATCTTGATGACGCTAAGCTAAGCAATCCATCTACTCATCTACCATTCTACCTTCATCTTCAAACACCAAAGTAGACCAAGAATCCCTAAACTTTTTCCACGACCATCTCCTCTTACCTTCTCCTGCCTTCTCATTTTCTTACTTGCCTTGCATTGCATGCACTATTCTTTTTTATTCCCAGGATAGGTATCTAATCAATAGACATATTCCGAAAATCTCCTATATATTAAGTACATGAAAATCTACTAAATCAAATGGGTGAGTATGGTCAATAACAAAAGCCCACGGGCTGACCCGTTAGACCTATTTAATACTCTTGCATTTATTTTTTCACATTGTCCGTACACATTTTTTGTCAATATCTTTAGTTACGTATTTCTAAAATTATAAAAAAAATTGATATTTATAACGTACTCGATTACTCAATTTAAACAATATCTCACATGATTATGTTTTATCTTATACAGAGTATATTAGAAGTTACATTAGCGATTTCATTCACATGAGAATAGTGTCCAAAAAATAAATGCAAAATAATCAAATGGAATGGATGGAGTATGTGGACATGACATAGGTCCACCCCGACGCGGCCACGCGCGGGTTTGGGGAGGCGAATGAATCTCCATATGAGATGGTCAAATTGAAATTTAAATCGAAGTAGGAGTCGCCACCGAATTTTGTGGTTATTCGGAACCATTCGAACCCACTCTATGTCGTAGTGGGCCGTATACAAAATACGGCCCATTTCCGATGTGAGAGTTTATCGGGTTCGTCCCTTAGCATTTGATACCGATACCGACATTATCGGATATCGTGTATTGAATGACTCTCGTTGCCAATAGATTCGGACATCCGGAAACCATGGTTCAGAGTAAGGGGTGAGGGTACGTGTTGGGAAGTTCACTAAGAACACCCAACCCCGCCCGCACTTAGCGGCCTTTTCTAAGATATCGTTCGTTTTTTATGTACACACGTTAGTTCGACGGTTGAATGATATGGAAACATTATGTTCCTAAGCATGTGAGAAAAATAAATAAATGGGTTGCTAAGTCGTTTAATGCATGTTAGACTAATAACGTCAAAGTTATTTTAGCATGTGAAGTCGTTTTAGTCTAATAAAACAAAAGACGGAAATAAATTGCTACAAACACGAGAAAACGAGTTAGTAACGATGAATAAATTGAATAAAGATGTAAATAAATAATATGCATGATTTTTGAAAATATTTTTGTCACGTGATGGATTAGCACGCGTTGACCGAGGTCAAAAAAAAATATTTATCGAAATATGTCGCAAAAGTCGCTTTTTATGTAAGATTCGAAAAGAATAAAAAATAGAAAAGCGAGGAAACAAAAAAAGAGGACCCGACCAACCAGGCCACCGCGCGAGTCGCCTGACAGGCGCGCGACTCGCGTGGCGGTCTGCTCGGGTTTTTTTAATTTTGTCGTAAATCGTTAATTTTTATAAATCGCGTACAAATATGGATTAATTTATACCCGATTCATATTTTCGATATTCGTCGTATTCGATATTCGATTATGAAATCGATATCGAATAGTCGGAATGATTTTAGAAAAGGTTTTGAAAAAAGTTTGTTTTGAACGAAAAGTAAAAAAAAGAATTTTGAACAAAAAAGATGTTAATTCTCTCCGCCTATAAAATCGTCGAATTTTGTTTTAAAAAAAAGATGTAACGATTTTATTAGCATCAACGAGAATTAATTAATTTTGTTCTTGTTAGATACGATATTCGATTAGAGAATCGATATCGTATTTTAAGAACGTTATAAAAAAAGAGTTTTTTTTTAATATCGATTATTAGAAATAAAAAATATGCGACGAACGACCCATATTAAAATACAAAACGACCGACGACACGACCAAAAAACAAAAAAAGACGAGAGAAAGGAGGAGAAGAAGAGAAGAATCGGGTTTGATTTACACCCTCAACCTACATGCTTTGTTTTCTCGGAATAAGGCTCGTCGGAAAGTGGTTTAAACTTGGGAGCGTCGAGATGATGCGAGATGAGTTAAGGTGTCGGTTTGGACGTGTAGCGTGACGGGTTTTGGCCGGCTTGTGGGGTCGGGTCGTCGGGCTGATTTTGACAGTATTTCGATGCTTCTTTGGATGTATGAATGTTATGGGATTATATGTAACGAAGGTGTATGATTATGGATTGTAGATGTGTGTTTTTGTGTGTGTCGTGAGGGTCCTATTTATAGGAGCAGAGGTTTAGGAGAGGTGTCTTGCTTGGACAACAAGAAACACCGGTTTGGATAGGAAACGTAAGAGGTTGAAAGGAACGAGAACTCGCTTTCTTGGTGAAGAAGGCAAAGAACTCGGCTGTTTTGGCTGATTTCGGCCGAGTGTTTGACACTCGGTCGGTAATTGCTTTAGTTTTTCGGATAAAATTCCACTTGAGATCAAATTCTACCTTTAACGGAATTGTTTAATATTTTCGAAGCTGATTTTTTGTGGTGTTTGAGACCGAATCAGCCACGTGAGGTGTCACGGCTGACTCGTGTGTCTCGAGAATATTTTTGACCGGGTTTTGACTCGGTCGCTAAAAGACGGTTTTACACCTGGTGTCGGAATCGACCCAAATTAGTCTCATTTGACTCGAAACGACCCACTGGGTCTGGATTTGATGTTGGTTTTGTAAGATTTGTACTCTGTAATAAGCTAAACTAAATGTCCATGATTACGAGCCCATATCCGAGTCCATCAAAGCACGTTTACGTCCAATCATCATCGGGTGTTTGGCGGGAACTATTATAGACACCTGACAGTCAAAATGTGGGTGTATACAGAGCCCCCACTCTGACTGAGGCTTGGATAAGGCAAAAGTCCGAGTAGCTACCAGGTCAATCAAGGATTAAAACCTGGCAGACTTTCGATCGGGTCGTTTAGAGTCCATTAGACTTGCGTGAAGGGCTCGCCAGCCATCAGATAGAAATCATACCTGGGTAGATGTCAACAATGTCGCGGGGACTTTTCCTAAAAAGTCTTGGGTGTGTCTGTTTACAGACACATCCCATCTTGGAATAGCGTGGGGACTTCTCCTAAAAAGTCTTGGGTGTGTCTGTTTACAGACACATCCCATCTTGGAATAGCGCGGGGACTTCTCCTAAAAAGTCTTGGGTGTGTCTGTTTACAGACATATCCCATCTTGGAATTGCGTGGGAGCTTGCCTTGGAAGCTCTGGGTGTATCTGCTTACAGATATATCCCGATTCCTTAATAGAAATGTTGCATGATCCTTCCACTGGGGAGTCTTTGAGAATTCTTCGGGGAGTCTTGGAGTACCTGTCTGTTGATACATAACAAATTGCATGTAACATTTAGGCGAAACACTGACTCATGCTGGGGAAGAAATGATTTTTGATTGATTTTTTGGAAAGAAAATGAATTTTTTTTTGGAAATTAGAATGCTTGGGATGACTTGATTCCTAATCCGATTCTGACACGGACTCCTAAAGTCTCTGGTTAGGCCTGTATGCCTAGATGAAGTGTGATAAAAATTCCTATTCCCGTGGTGACTAGGAAAGAGATTTTCTCAAATGGCTAAGTTTTGCGAATTTTAAAATGAGAATTTGAAGAGAGAGATATACCGACAGACTCGACTCTGGACGCGAGAGGACGAGTTGACAGACACGACTTTGACTCTCTAAGGGTTAGACCGTGACTCGGTAGGGGGTAGGCCACCTAAGATGACAAGACTCTTAAGTTGCGCTATTCCGTAGCCTAGGCGAGTGGCAACACAGTCGAACATCGAAATGGGAACGATCTGCTATAGGGGAATTGCAGTAGTCTGTAATGAGACTGTTTTAGCAGTAACAATGCTGTAGTCTAGGGCTCCTTTTGAATTTTGGTTTCGGGGTACATCTCCAAAGTGGGTATTACTCCGAGTCCTGACAGATTCTTGTCTTCAACTGAGCCGAGTACTAGGACACACTATAGAAAGGAGGCTAGATCTTTATTCTTTGAATTTATCTGGATTTTGTGAGTGGATGGAGAACTTCTGCCTAGGAGAAGCCCCCAGGATGACAAAGCTAGCTGCTGAGAACATGATAGTGTCGTGACCGGAATGACGATGCTTTTTCGAATTTGTGTGAATGTGAATGGTTGTGCCTTTGTCGAAAGGCTGCCTACGTATTCACGTGTAGTGAAATCAAACCAAGTCGTAGTTCAGTGGATTGAAAGATATATAATGGTGCCTAGTTTACTAGGGCTTTGTGTGTAACTAGCCACAGCGATGGTGTAGGCTAGGTGCATTCCCAGTGATGTCTTGATCAAAGGGCTAGAATAGTTAGGATGTTGATCCTGTGACTGTGAGCATTCTCCGGGATAGCCCCCAGAGGTGGTGTGAACTATTTGGGCATGTTCTATGCCGACTGCAAGTTGAGTTCCCGTGTTTGGGGCTGGTAACTGGTTTAGATGTTTTTGGAAATGTGGAGCTAGGTCGCAAGTGGCTTTGATGTTTCAAAATCTGGAGCTCGATTTTGTGGAGCTAAGACTTCGAGGGTAAGGTATTGTAATGTGGTAGGAAAGGGGGAAGTCGTGTAAAAATGACTCGGACTTCGATCGGGCAGGTTGATAATGCGGGATCTGGTTTCCATGTCTGGCCCTAAAGGTTAGGGTGTATCCTATGGAGCTTGAATCCTCAAAATTCTGGGTTGTCTCTAGCCTAGGTCTCGAGAAGGTCTTGAGGGTTGTAATGTGGGAAGGCAAGATGTGGTGTTAGCTGACCAGCTTGACTGTCTCTCCCCTATTGGATGGTATGAGTATTGATAATTTTTGAATTGACCGTTTCACGGTCATGGGTTTTTGAATTCTTTGGGTTGACCTCTTAGCCCCGGTCATGGGATTCTTCATTTGAGTTGACCGTGTCTGGTCGAGAGATGTTGATAATTCTTTTTTGATCATGGCCAACTTTTTTGTTTTGGCCTTTTGCTTTTTCCTCTTGGACTTTTGATTTTTTTTGTCCAGCTTTTTTTTTGTCGGTCAGACTAACACCTAAGGTAGGGACTGGCTAGTCTTATTGGATGGGTGTTTATTGTGGGAAGTGGGCTTGCCTCCCGTCTTGAACCCAAACTAGAAGACTACCCAGATTTGTCATAGGATTCGATATGCTCCTGTTACGGGTAGTTATGTGGCTTTCTATACCAGACATGGAATAGGTAAAAGGAAAACACGGGCTCGGTTTCCTGCAGTCATTATAGATGTGCCTATAATAGTCACGTGCGTGTGCTCACAGTATATGATGGTGTTCATCATGTTCTCGGAAACACATAAGGAAAGTATGTATGAGAAATAGAAAAGCTGATTTTATTGAATTTTGAAAAAAGAGGACAGAATACAACTGACTTTGACTCTGACTTTGATTTGGAAATGAGGATGTAGGGTATCCTAGACTCGAACTCAGACTTAGACTCGAATCAAATCCGGACTCGGACGCTCGGTTGGTTGTTTTTTTGGTAAGGTCTTTGATTGGAGAGAAAGACGGGTGCCACGGCTCGCCTAAACTCGGCTTTGCGCAAGTGCAAGAGAGGGAGTCAAACTAGACACGGCCCGGGGTGACGGGTCGACAAAGACTCTTGGACCGGGATACTCAAACGTTGATCTAGACGAGGTAACGACTGCGAATTGGACTCGAGCTGCATAAGGGTGAATCCGAAAATGGGGGCGACCGTGTTTGACCGTATCACGTGCTCGGACCAACCGTGGTGACCTAACCCTAGATGACTCGAGTATTTGTAGCATAGGTACGACTCAAAGAAGGCATCATAAGGACGCCGGTGCAGGATGAACGTAGGGTACCCCTTAAGGTGACCGTAGTTGACTGCTCGGGTGGAGGACAGCCCCCGAGTGAGACTAAAGACTTTGATAGGACTCAGATGGTGCGACATCTAAGTGACTCGAAAGTGGGGTACGTGAGCCAACACGTGTAAGACCTGATCCTTAGAGCAAACACGGTTGATCGCCCTGCTAAAGGGTAGCCCCCGAGTGGGACTGAAGACCGACTCCTAGACGGGTGACTCGTAGATGGTGGATTCTCCCTGGGTTTTGGCAAAGTGGGCCTAGTCCCGTTCGAAGAAAGATCCGTGTGTGAAATCTCCAGACTTTGGACTCGATTGTGTAAATGGGCTTCCCTTTGTAGGAGTTTGTCTTACGTAGGTGGACCGTGCCTTGACAAATAAGGCGGACTTGGGATGGGGTAGAAACTCCTGATGTAAGATCGACGGAGTTTCGACACTATAGATTCTAACAACTTATGACAAGACCCGACACTGCTAAATACAGGAAGTCCAAAGAAGAAGAGGGCTTTGAAAAGAGACTTGGATTTGAAAACCGAACAAAGTCGGGTAGGATGGTCCGATTTTTTTTTTGAAAACCGAGAAAAAGGCTATCGGGCCGAGATTTCGGAAATTTTGATGAAGTTTGGGCAGCATACCGGCTAAAAATAGGCTATTTTGAGTCAAAATCATAAGTCCTAAATTCGGTAGCTTTCCGGGCTTTGAAAAATGGATAGGTTTGAAAAGATGCAAGCTTTTGAAATAGCGGTTTTTGAAAAAGAAGGCAAGTAAATCAAGTAGCACGTAGTCATGGAAACAGTATAATGACACCATGTATGCTCTTAATCTAAGTCTCGGTCGGTCGAATAGGGTCTATACCAACGACGATAGCATTCTCGCAAATCAGGACGGACTTCCTAAGCCGAGTTGGTCTTAGAACCTGCCGTAAAACCCATGCGAGTTCCGCCATCGAAGTCTTTAGTGCACCCATGTAGGAATGCACCGTGGTATAGTGGGACGTCGGTCACAAGTAACCGGCCCGGGAAAGAATTGGGTTATGCATGAACCATTGAACTAAAACGTGTACATTACTAATCGAATGATTTCTTTTCGAGTCTCACCCTGAGGATGCCGATGGTAAGTGACACATCAGTTAATCCCCAGCGGAGTCGCCAAATTGTGGACATGACATAGGTCCACCCCGACGCGGCCACGCGCGGGTTTGGGGAGGCGAATGAATCTCCATATGAGATGGTCAAATTGAAATTTAAATCGAAGTAGGAGTCGCCACCGAATTTTGTGGTTATTCGGAACCATTCGAACCCACTCTATGTCGTAGTAGGCCGTATACAAAATACGGCCCATTTCCGATGTGAGAGTTTATCGGGTTCGTCCCTTAGCATTTGATACCGATACCGACATTATCGGATATCGTGTATTGAATGACTCTCGTTGCCAATAGATTCGGACATCCGGAAACCATGGTTCTGAGTAAGGGGTGAGGGTACGTGTTGGGAAGTTCACTAAGAACACCCAACCCCGCCCGCACTTAGCGGCCTTTTCTAAGATATCGTTCGTTTTTTATGTACACACGTTAGTTCGACGGTTAAATGATATGGAAACATTATGTTCCTAAGCATGTGAGAAAAATAAATAAATGGGTTGCTAAGTCGTTTAATGCATGTTAAACTAATAACGTCAAAGTTATTTTAGCATGTGAAGTCGTTTTAGTCTAATAAAACAAAAGACGGAAATAAATTGCTACAAACACGAGAAAACGAGTTAGTAACGATGAATAAATTGAATAAAGATGTAAATAAATAATATGCATGATTTTTGAAAAGATTTATGTCACGTGATGGATTAGCACGCGTTGACCAAGGTCAAAAAAAAGCATTTATCGAAATATGTCGCGAAAGTCGCTTTTTATGTAAGATTCGAAAAGAATAAAAAATAGAAAAGCGAGGAAACAAAACAAGAGGACCCGGCCAACCGGGCCACCGCGCGAGTCGCCTGACAGGCGCGCGACTCGCGTGGCGGTCTGCTCGGGTTTTTTTTTATTTTGTCGTAAATCGTTAATTTTTATAAATCGCGTACAAATATGGATTAATTTATACCCGATTCATATTTTCGATATTCGTCGTATTCGATATTCGATTATGAAATCGATATCGAATAGTCGGAATGATTTTAGAAAAGGTTTTGAAAAAAGTTTGTTTTGAACGAAAAGTAAAAAAAAGAATTTTGAACGAAAAAGATGTTAATTCTCTCCGCGTATAAAATCGTCGAATTTTGTTTAAAAAAAAAGGATGTCACGATTTTATTAGCATCAACGAGAATTAATTAATTTTGTTCTTGTTAGATACGATATTTGATTAGAGAATCGATATCGTATTTTAAGAACGTTATAAAAAAATAGTTTTTTTTAATATCGATTATTAGAAATAAAAAATATGCGACGAACGACCCATATTAAAATACAAAACGACCGACGACATGACCAAAAAACAAAAAAAGACGAGAGAAAGGAGGAGAAGAAGAGAAGAATCGGGTTTGATTTACACCCTCAACCTACATGCTTTGTTTTCTTGGAATAAGGCTCGTCGGAAAGTGGTTTAAACTTGGGAGCGTCGAGATGATGCGGGATGAGTTAAGGTGTCGGTTTGGACGTGTAGCGTGACGGGTTTTGGCCGGCTTGTGGGGTCGGGTCGTCGGGCTGATTTTGACAGTATTTCGATGCTTCTTTGGATGTATGAATGTTATGGGATTATATGTAACGAAGGTGTATGATTATGGATTGTAGATGTGTGTTTTTGTGTGTGTCGTGAGGGTCCTATTTATAGGAGCAGAGGTTTAGGAGAGGTGTCTTGCTTGGACAACAAGAAACACCGGTTTGGATAGGAAACGTAAGAGGTTGAAAGGAACGAGAACTTGCTTTCTTGGTGAAGAAGGCAAAGAACTCGGCTGTTTTGGCTGATTTCGGCCGAGTGTTGAACACTCGGTCGGTAATTGCTTTAGTTTTTCGGATAGAATTCCACTTGAGATCAAATTCTACCTTTAACGGAATTGTTTAATATTTTCGAAGCTGATTTTTTGTGGTGTTTGAGACCGAATCAGCCACGTGAGGTGTCACGGCTGACTCGTGTGTCTCGAGAATATTTTTGACCGGGTTTTGACTCGGTCGCTAAAAGACGGTTTTACCCCTGGTGTCGGAATCGACCCAAATTAGTCTCATTTGACTCGAAACGACCCACTGGGTCTGGATTTGAGGTTGGTTTTGTAAGATTTGTACTCCGTAATAAGCTAAACCAAATGTCCATGATTACGAGCCCATATCCGAGTCCATCAAAGCACGTTTACGTCCAATCATCATCGGGTGTTTGGCGGGAACTATTATAGACACCTGGCGGTCAAAATGTGGGTGTCTACAGAGTATTTAAAATCTCTTACAGAATACTCCTTATTACCGTATATCTTAGAAATTTGGATATAATGTTAAGTTTGAACTTTGAAATGAGTTAAATAGTTTGCTAAAAAATAGCGTAGTTTTCATATTCATACCTCTAAGTCTATACCCATAAGTAGAGTTGATAAAAGATGACCTGATCCGACAAATCGATCCGATCCACGTAAAACGCGACAAAAATAAATAATTAGTTCAACTTTTTTATTTTTTTTAAAAAAATGCACTAATAAAATTCTTACGAAAACATTTATCATATGAGTATCCAGTTTTTTTGAAAACAAAGCGGAAATTATACAGTATTATACTCCGTATGGTATCCAGTTCTTGATACTACTTCATACTCATATTTCAAGATGATGCGAGTATTTTAATTATACAGTATTGCAATGATGCGAGTATTTTAATAGGATCATGAAATTTCTATCATAGATTGTACATTTGTACTGGGTACTGAATTTTTTGTTTACGACTATATAAAAGCATTTAAAGTAATTTATGCTAGTGTATTTTTTAATATCTACTCATGTATTTTTTTTTTTGAGAATAATCTCAAGGAAAAAGGGCTTTGAAGGGTTAAATTATACTAACGTAAATCTAGTTCTAGATACTTTAATTTCTAGATCCATCCTTTTTTAATCCAATCCATCGGCCAATACTAGAGTGGTTGAGGAAGAAGTTGTTTTTTTAAAGTGTGTGTGTGTGTGAAAGGGTAGTAGCCTAGTATGAGAGGGAATTTAGAAGTCAGCTTTTCTCTATCATTTTCAGGGACCGTAACCGTAAGAGTGGTATTGACCACACTTTTTTCCTGGGGAGGATGAAAGAAGCGTGATTCTATGAAGCAGTGACACTTTATACAGTGGACGAGAATTTTGGACGCACTTAATTAGATGAACGGTTGGAAAGTCTTGGCAATGCTAGTGAAAGTCAGTCTAAAATTCGCTTTTACTTTTGGTATGGCTATTGGTTTTGGTTTACTTTAACAGTTGTTTTTCGATTGAAAGTTTTGGTTTACTAAAGTAAGGTGATGTGACTTGAAATACTCTCCTTCCTTCGCCCCATTAAGATTGTTCCGTTTCATTAAAATATCCTCCAGAGAAATGAGATAATCTTTTAGGGACGGAGAGAGTACCAAATTGTAGGAAAAAAAAATTCTAATGCGGGATTAAGTCGATAAAATTCCCTCACGGTATCCATTTTGTAAACAAGTCGATAAGACCTGCAAACTGCACCTAATACCAAAAAACCCAAAAACTGTAGAGATGGAATCAAGAGAGTTATGAAAGTTTTAATCCCACAATTCTTTCAATAATAAAATTATTGTATCCGCATTAATTTTTCCGCCTTGTTATTATATCATCACGGGGTCGAATTTTTATGGTTTACAGTGTGCTTTACCGTTTATGGGTATGAAAATGTGGGAAACCAATACTTTTATGTGCAGCATGGCATTGTTGGTATGAACTCATGAGCTCAAGTAACCTCCATTGTTGTAAGCTTGAGCTTATCTTGAAGAAGAAGTAAATAGAAGATATTTTTGTATTATTGCATAAAAGTTGTTACAATGAAATCATGTATGTATGTATGTATATATACACTATCTTCTATCTATCTTACTATACTGTTATATGAGTATTGCATTGTATGTATTGTTTGTTATACATATGTGTATATGAGTCAGCTTGAGTAATATACTCTTATACTCCCCCCTCAAGCTGAACTTGGTGCAGCGAAGTGCTTCATTCCAAGTAACTCTGCAAGGAGATGGTGATGTTGGCTACCCAAAGCCTTAGTCATGAGGTCTGCAAGCTGCATTTCTAAACTCACATGCTGAGTAGCTATGACAACCTTCTTGAACCATATCCCTAACATAATGACAATCTACCTCCAGATGCTTTGTCCTCTCATGGAAGATCAGACTGGATTCTGAGCCAAGTTGTAGACACCCGCATTTTGCCTGCTAGTGTCTATAGCAGTTCCCGACAAAACACCCGATGATGATTGGACGTCAACGTGACTTAATATGCTCGAATACGGACTCGGAATCAATAGTATCCGACGTGGGCATTTAGCGGAGTGCAAATCTCTCAAAACCGACCTCAAATTCAGGCCCAGTGGGTCATTCCGAGTCAAATGAGACTAATTTGGGCCAAAACCGACACCGGAAATAAAACCGTCTTTTGGCGACCGGGTCAAAACCCGGTCAAAGATGAATCCGACACAAAAATCAGCCAAATTCAGCTTCTAGAAGCTGGCGCCAAATTCAAAATCAGCCAAATCAATTCAAAATCAATCAAAGCAATCAAGGTCAACACCTTCCTATTTTATCTCGGCCAAGTTGACCCACTCGATCGAGTGGATAGACCCACTCGGTCGAGTGGAGCGTCAACAACTGGATAAGACCCGTTTTGAAGGGCACTCGATCGAGTAGCACCCAAAAATCTGGACAGTAGCTACTTTAAAGACACACTCGATCGAGTCAGACCATGACTCGATCGAGTGGGTCCTGTAGCCCAGAAATTCGAGAGCTTCAATGCAACATTTGAGCCTCGTCATTTTTTTACGACTTTTAGTCGACACGTGCATAATCAATCACGTAATTCTAATTTTCAAAACTCATGCATATCACGACACCTAAAACGATTTTGATCGACGGTCTCGCACTATTAATTTTATGTCGACGACTCTTTAGTCGTATCCGACACATAATTAATTTAGACTCCATTTCTCGAGGTGATAAGTCGGGACAAGGCATCGAGGTTCGAGATCGGGTTAGCACCACACCTAGGTCTCGAACCTCCGTCCTTTGATTGGTACACAATATAATGTGTATCTAATCGAAGTTAGTCCAATTGCACAACTTACGGTCTAGTTTATATTTATTATATACGGGTCCGTTTCTAGTTAACGTCTACCATTTCCTATTCGATTATTCTATTTTATTGCTCGTTGTATTGTGAATTCCGGGTTGTATTCCGCCCGTGTAATTTGTAATTTATTTACGAGTTTTCTATTATTTGATGTTTGCCATTTATTTATTTAAATGAACATCACATGCTAAATCACTTTGACGTGAATCAAGATGCATTAAATGACGTAGTTAACCAATAACTCACATGCTTAGCCCGAAAACGCTGTTTGCATATCATTTTATCATTTTACTAGCGCGCGTACACGAACACGAACGGTGTCTTAGTAGAGGCCGCCATGTGCGGGCGGGGTTGGGTGTCCTTAGTGGGCTTCCCAACACGTACCCTCACCCCTTACTCAGAACCTTGGTTTCCGGATGCCCGAAACCATTGGCGCACGAGAGTCATTTTATATACGAAAGCCGGTGTAAACGGTATCGGTATAATAATACAAAGGGACGAGCCCCATGAACTCTGAAATCGAAGTGGGCTTACTTTGTGTATAGCCCATGACGACATAGAGTGGGCTCGTATGGTTCCGAATAACCACAAAATTCGGTGGCGACTCCATTTTGACTTAAATTTCGAACCCGAGAACAATCTTACCACGAGATTCATTCGCCTACCCAAACCCGCGCTTCGCCGCGTCGGGGTGGACCTACGTCATGTCCACAATTTGGCGACTCCGCTGGGGATACCTGATGCACCACATGTCATCGGGGTTCCTAGGGTGAGACTCGAAGAGAAATCGTTCGTAGATTAGTGTGCGCGCATTAGTTTAATGATTCATGCATAACCCAAATTTGCCCGGGCCGGTTACTTGTGACCGACGTCCCACTATACCGCGGTGCATTCCTACATGGGTGCGCTAAAAACATCGATGGTGGAACTCGTCTCGGTTTCGCGGCATGTCCTAAGACCAACTCGGCTTAGGGAGTCCGTCCATCACACGAGAAAGCCATCGTTGTTGGTATAGACCCTATTTTGACCGGCCGAGACTTAGCGTAAAGCATACATAAGCGTCGTTATAATGCTTGCTTGAGTACGTGCTACTTGGTTTCCGTGTCATTTTTCAAAAACCGTCATTTCAAAATTGCATCTTTCCAAAATACCAAATTTCAAAAAACCCGAAATATTGTCCGTTTCGGGACCCATCTTTCCAAAACACCAAATTTTGAAAAACCCGAAATACCGTCCGTTTCGGGACTCGTCTTTTCAAAATATCCAATTTCAAAAGACTCGGAATGCTGCCAAAATTTAGACTTACGATTTGACTCAAAATAGCCTATTTTCTAGCCGGCATGCTATCCATTCGAATTTTCGATCCACCATTCGATTTTCGAATTTTCAAATTCCCTTTCGACTTTCGAATTTTCAAAATTCAACTTCAATTTTCAAATCTTCAAAATTCCATCTCGATTTTCAAGTCTTCGAGATTCCATTCTCGATTTTCAAATCTCCGAGATGCCGTTTTTGATTTTCAAATCTTCGGGATCTTATTTTCGATTTTCAAATTTTCGGAAATTTATTTTCGATATTCAAATTTTCAAAATTCCAAATATTCAACTTATCAAAAAACTCGGACCTGTCGGCATGCTGCCAATTTCAAAAGACGGGATCGCCTCCTCAATTTTCAAAACGCGAATTTACTCGCAACCATTCTAACCTTTCAAAATGCCCGGTCCTATTGGCCCACTACCAATTTCTGGACCGTCCTCTCAATTTTCAAAATTCAATCATTTTTCAAAAACCTTCCTTATTATAGGACCTACCGTAATTCGTGTGTCGGGTCTTTTCGTAATACGTCGAAGGTCTTTAGCGTCGAAACTCCGTCGATCCTACATCACGGGTTTCTTACCCATCCTAGTCCGCCTTTTCCTAAAGGCATAACCGACCAACACGAGTCATACACTCGTAAATGGAAGGTTCGTCTGAACACTCGAGTCCTAACTAGAAAGTCACACGCGATCTTTCCCTCCGACAGGACGGTCCCCACGACCTTTCCTAGGGGAATTTTGCCCGTCTTTCAATCCGTTAGTCGAGTCACCCCAATTCAAGTCCTTTAACTTTAGGGTCTACCCTAATCACAGGGTCTATCCTTATTCAAGTCAAGTCAAGGGTCTCCAGCGTCGAAACTCGGCCGATCTTACATCGCGAGTTTCTTCCCTTACCCCGTCTGCCTTTTCTCGAGGCCGAGTCAACCTTTTACAAGGCATAGCCCTGTAGCTAAAGGTTCGTGATCCTTACATCTAAGGGTCACTCGTCCGACACTCGAGTCTTAACAAAACCTTCAATCTCACTCGGGGGCTACCCTTTAGCAGAGCGATCAATCACGGTTGCTCTAAGGGTCAGGTCCTACACGTGTTGTCTCACGTAACCCGCTTTTGAGTCACTTAGATGCCACACCATCTGAGTCCTATCAGAGTCTTCAGTCTCACTTGGGAGCTATCCCCCACCTGAGCAGTCAACCACAGTCACCTTAAGGGGTACCTTACGTTCATCATACACCAGCGTCCTTATGATGCTTTTCTTCGAGTCGTAACTATGCTACGAACACTCGAGTCACCTAGGTTTAGGTCGCCACGGTTGGTCCAAACACGTGACGCGGTCAAACACGGTCGCCCCATTTTTGGACTTACCCTCGTGCAGCTTGAGTCTCATCGTCGAGTCCAAGCCAGGGTTGTTACCTCGTCTAGGTCAACGTTCGAGTATCCCGGTCCAAGAGTCTTTGTCGACCCGTCACCCCGGGCCATGTCTAGTTTGACTCCCTCTCTTGCATTCGCGCAAAGTCGAGTTTAGGCGAGTCGTGGCACCTGTCGTTTCCTCCAATCAAGGACCTTACCAAAAAAGAAACAACCAACCAATTATCCGAAAATCCGGATCCGATTCGAGTCTAAGTCTGAGTCCGAGTCTAGGATATCCTACATCCTCATTTCAAAGTCAGAGTCAGAGTCAACTGTATTCTGTCCTCTTTTCAAATTCAATAAAATCAGCTTTTCTATCTCTCATATATGCTTTCCTTATGTGTTTCCGAGAACATGATGAACACCATCATACACTGTGATCACATGCACGTGACTATTATAGGCACATCTATAATGACTGCAGGAACTGAGACCCGTGTTTTCCCTTACCTGTTCCATGTCCGGCATAGACAGCCACATAACTACCCCTAGTAGGAGCAACATCGAATCCTATGACAAATCTAGGTAGTCTCCTAGTTTGGGTTCAAGACGGAAGGCAAACCCATTTCCCACAATAAACACCCCTCTAATAAGACTGATCAATCCCTACCTTAGGCGTTAGTCCGACCAGAAGCAAAAAAGAAGCATTGTGACTCTATAGGCTTGATGCCAAAAATACCCAACTCGACACGATGCTCCCACTAAGCCTGCTCGGAATTATGATGACAATACCGAGATCCAAATCACCAAGCTTACCATAGAGTACTCCACCGCGAGTTGCACTCACCAACTAGGCTTACACCTTACAAAGGTTTAGCTCCACAAGCCTAATCCAACCGATGGGCCCACCCCCAAATCCACCCACAACACCATAGGAGGGGATTACCGTGAAAAAAAAAACTGGACAAAAACAGAAGTCCAAGCAAAAAGCAAAAGGCCCAAAACAAAAGAGCTGGCCATCAAAAAAAGAACTCTCAGCATCCCCCGACCAGATACGGTCAATCCCACGACCGGGGCCAAGAGGTCAACAAAAAAAAAAAAAATTCAAATACCCACGACCATAGTCAACGGTCAACTCAAGTGAAAGTCCCTTGTCCGGGAACGGTCAATTCAAAAACATCATCAAAACCCATGACCAGGGCTAAAAGGTCAGCCAAAAAATATTCAATAACCCATGACTGTAGTGAAAACGGTCAAATAGGGGAGAGACAATCAAGCTGGTTAGCTAACACCACATTTAGCCTCCCCATATTACAACCCTCAAGACCTTCCCGAGACCTAGGCTAAGAGACAGCCCGGAATTTTGAGGATTCTAGCTCCATAAGATACACCCTAACCATTAGGGCCAGACATGGAAACCAGATCCCGCCTTATCAAACCTACCCCGATCGAAGCCCGAGTCATTTTCACTCGACTTCCCCCTTTCCTACCACATTACAATACCTTACCCTCGAAGCCTTAGCTTCACAAAATCGAGCTCCAGATTTCGAATCATCAAAGCCACTTGCGACCTAGCTCCACATTTCCAAAAACATCCAAACCAGTTATCAGCCCCAAACACGGGAACTCAACCTGCGGTCGGCATAGAACATGCCCAAATAGTTCACACCACCTCTGGGGGCTACCCCGGAGAACGCTCACAGTCACAGGATCAGCATCCTAACTATTCCAGCCCTTTGATCAAGATATCATTGGGAACACACCTAGCCTACACCATCACTATGGCTAGTTACACACAAAGCCCTAATAAACTAGGCACAATAACATGTCTTTCAAACCACTGAACTACGGCTTGGTTTGATTTCACTACACGTGAATACGTAGGCAGCCTTTCAACAAGGGCACAACCACTCACATTGACACAAGTTCAAAAAAGCATCATTATTCCGATCACGACACTGTCATGTTCTCAACAGTTAGCTTTGTCATCCTGGGGGCTTCTCCTAGGCAGAAGTTCTCCATCCACTCACATAATCCAAAGACTTTCAAAAACTAGCCTCCTTTCTATAGAGTGTCCTAGTACTCTGCTCAGTCAAAGACGAGAATCCGTCAGGGACTCGAACCAACACCCATTTTGGGACTGTACCCCAAAACCAAAGATCCAAAAGGGCACCAGACTATAACATTGCTACTACTAAGTCCTGTCGTTACAGTCTCGTTAAAGACTACTGCAGCCACTCTATAGCACATCCTTCTCATTTCGATGTTCGACTGTGTTGCCACTCGCCTAGGCTACGGAATAGCGCAGCTTAAGAGTCTTGTCATCTTAGGTGGCCCACCCCCCTACCGAGTCACAATCCAACCCCTCGAGAGTCCAAGTCGTGTCTGTCAACTCGTCGTCCTGTCACGTCCAGAGTCGAGTCTATAGGTACCTCCCTCCTCAAATTTTCACTTCAAAATTTGCAAAACTTAGCCATTTGAGAAAATCCTTTTCGACAAGGTCAAATTTCGGTCTATTTAAACTGCAAATTTCTTTTCTACCTCTTTCAATTTTGAAAACCTATCTCCTAGCACGTGAGTTGCTTTCAGGATTTCGATTTCAAAACTAAGCAAAAATCATTTTCCCAGCGCAAGCTAGTCTATAGATGCTAACTGCATTTCCTATGTGCTATTTTGCTACATACTATGCCTGCTATTTCTGCCTATGTATCTAACATTTCAGGTACCAGCTAGTGCTTCCCAACGGAACATCAAAGGCAGTGTTTCTCCTGAAATGCTACATGCAAGTTGTCATGTGTCAGCATACGGGTACACCCAAGACTTCAGAAGCAAGTCCCCGCGCAGCTACTTTACTCCCCAGCACGAGTCAGTGTTTTGCCTATGTGTTACATACAAGTTGTTATGTGTCAGCATACAGGTACACTCCAGACTTCAGAAGCAAGTCCCCGCGAAACTATTTAAATTCCCCAACGGAGTCAACTTTTCCTCGGTATGCTACATCCAAGACGTGATGTGTCGGCATACGGGTACACCTACGCCCCGAAAGGCAAGTTTTACTCCCCATGGAGCATCATCATGAGCTCAGGTACGACTCAAGGCTTCAAAAGCAAGCCCGTACAGCTCACATATTTCCCCAGCGGAACGCCCCGAGGCGGCATTTTCCCCGAAATGGTACGGGATGGGCCCACATATAGGCACGCCCAGGACTTATGCTACAAGTCTGACTCCCCGCGGAGCTGTCATCAACAGGACAGGTATGACCCTCTGCTTATGGCTGGCGAGCCCTTCACGCAAGTCTACTGGACTATAAACGACCCGATCGGAAGGCTGCCAGGTCGTAATCCTCGATTGGCCTGGTAGCTACTCTGACTTTCGCCTTGTCCAAGCCTCAGTCAGAGTGGGGGCTCTGTAGACACCCGCATTTTGCCTGCTAGTGTCTATAGCAGTTCCCGACAAAACACCCGATGATGATTGGACGTCAACGTGACTTAATATGCTCGAATACGGACTCGGAATCAATAGTATCCGACGTGGGCATTTAGCGGAGTGCAAATCTCTCAAAACCGACCTCAAATTCAGGCCCAGTGGGTCATTCCGAGTCAAATGAGACTAATTTGGGCCAAAACCGACACCGGAAATAAAACCGTCTTTTGGCGACCGGGTCAAAACCCGGTCAAAGATGAATCCGACACAAAAATCAGCCAAATTCAGCTTCTAGAAGCTGGCGCCAAATTCAAAATCAGCCAAATCAATTCAAAATCAATCAAAGCAATCAAGGTCAACACCTTCCTATTTTATCTCGGCCAAGTTGACCCACTCGATCGAGTGGATAGACCCACTCGGTCGAGTGGAGCGTCAACAACTGGATAAGACCCGTTTTGAAGGGCACTCGATCGAGTAGCACCCAAAAATCTGGACAGTAGCTACTTTAAAGACACACTCGATCGAGTCAGACCATGACTCGATCGAGTGGGTCCTGTAGCCCAGAAATTCGAGAGCTTCAATGCAACATTTGAGCCTCGTCATTTTTTTACGACTTTTAGTCGACACGTGCATAATCAATCACGTAATTCTAATTTTCAAAACTCATGCATATCACGACACCTAAAACGATTTTGATCGACGGTCTCGCACTATTAATTTTATGTCGACGACTCTTTAGTCGTATCCGACACATAATTAATTTAGACTCCATTTCTCGAGGTGATAAGTCGGGACAAGGCATCGAGGTTCGAGATCGGGTTAGCACCACACCTAGGTCTCGAACCTCCGTCCTTTGATTGGTACACAATATAATGTGTATCTAATCGAAGTTAGTCCAATTGCACAACTTACGGTCTAGTTTATATTTATTATATACGGGTCCGTTTCTAGTTAACGTCTACCATTTCCTATTCGATTATTCTATTTTATTGCTCGTTGTATTGTGAATTCCGGGTTGTATTCCGCCCGTGTAATTTGTAATTTATTTACGAGTTTTCTATTATTTGATGTTTGCCATTTATTTATTTAAATGAACATCACATGCTAAATCACTTTGACGTGAATCAAGATGCATTAAATGACGTAGTTAACCAATAACTCACATGCTTAGCCCGAAAACGCTGTTTGCATATCATTTTATCATTTTACTAGCGCGCGTACACGAACACGAACGGTGTCTTAGTAGAGGCCGCCATGTGCGGGCGGGGTTGGGTGTCCTTAGTGGGCTTCCCAACACGTACCCTCACCCCTTACTCAGAACCTTGGTTTCCGGATGCCCGAAACCATTGGCGCACGAGAGTCATTTTATATACGAAAGCCGGTGTAAACGGTATCGGTATAATAATACAAAGGGACGAGCCCCATGAACTCTGAAATCGAAGTGGGCTTACTTTGTGTATAGCCCATGACGACATAGAGTGGGCTCGTATGGTTCCAAATAACCACAAAATTCGGTGGCGACTCCATTTTGACTTAAATTTCGAACCCGAGAACAATCTTACCACGAGATTCATTCGCCTACCCAAACCCGCGCTTCGCCGCGTCGGGGTGGACCTACGTCATGTCCACACAAGTGTTGAGCTGCTTTGTTGTCACAAAACAGAGTAATTGGCTTAGGTACAATAACACTTAAATCTGCCAGTAATAAACGCTCCATCCAAACAATTTCACTTGTAGTATAGGACATACACCTATATTCTGCCTCAGTGGAACTCTTGCTCACCGTCTTTTACTTCTTTGTCTTCCAAGAGATCAAAGAAGTACCTAAAAAAACGCAATATCCACTCAAGAAACGACGGCTAAACATGCATTTGGCATAATCTGCATCACTATATCCCTTCATAGTGAGACCATTATTTGCAAGATAGAACAAACCAGCATTGACTGAGTGTCTTAGATATCTAACAACATGAACTGCTGCTAGAAGATGAGGCTTCCTAGGCTGCGTAACAAACTGACTCAGATGTTGGACTGCATAAGAAACATCTGGCCTACTGAGATTCAAGTACAGCAAACGACCCACAAGTCTCCTGTATGACTCAGGATCAGGAAGCAAATCTCCCTCATCAGTGCTCAAATGCAACCCTTGAGGAAGGGGAATGTATGTCTCAGCACAATCTTCCATCCCCATATCTCTCACAATGTCTAAAACATACTTCCTCTGATTAATGAGGATACCTGACTCATTTATGGCAATCTCTAGGCCTAAGAAATACCTCATTTGGCCCAAGTCCTTAATAGTAAAAGTGTGATGCAAGCCATCTTTCACACGATGTATCTCAGTCATATAGGACCCTGTAAGTAGCACATCATCCACGTATACCAATGCAACCAGAAATTTATCTGTGTTTGGGTCTCCCTTAGTAAACAGGGAGTAATCTTGTTTTGACTGTACAAAGCCAAAACCAACAAGATACTTGGTCAACTCAATATTCCACTACCTTGAAGCTTGCTTCAAGCCATAGATTGACCTTTTTAACTTGCAAACTTGATTAGTTTGGGCAAGGAAATAACCTTGTGGAGGTGTCATATATACTTCCTCATCAAGAAAGCCATGTAAAAAAGCATTATTTATGTCTAATTGATGTAGGATCCAACCTCTGGCTGATGCAATTGCAATCAATGCCCTAACAGTAGCAAGCTTTGCAACAGGTGAAAAGGTATGTTTATAGTCTTTATCCTTAACTTGGTTGTATCCTTTGGCTACCAATCTAGCTTTATATCTCTCTATTGATCCATCAGGTCTATGCTTAATTTTATAGACCCATTTAGATCCTATGGCCTTTTTTCCTTTAGGCAACTGGGTCATATCCCAAGTCTGATTGGCTTCCAAGGCTGCCAACTCCTTTTGCATAGCTTCAATCCATCTTGGATCAGTAGAAGCTTGACTATAACAATATGGCTCATGTGCAGTACGTACATGATTGAGAGAAGCTAGGTAACCAGGATCAAACACATGTAAGTGCTGTAATATCTCAGCACAAAGTACAGTGTTCTTATTAATTTTATTTGTTGGACAATGATAATCAGTTAACCTTACTGAAGGCATCCTAGGCCTAGAAGATCTCTTGACTTCCACTTCAGGTTCATTTCGAGGATTATCATTAGAATCATCATTCCCATGAACATTAATAGGAATACTAGAAGGAACACCCTCCTCAGCTATGTGCTCATCACTATTATCATTGTTTTCATGTTCTGAAATGCAGAAGTTTCAGATTCAAGGAACCCAGTAAGATCATTCATTACTGTTTCTGAATTATCAGAATTGTAATGTGTATTAGTACCAGGTATACCTTGGGGCATGTATGGAACATTTGCTGGGTTAACCAGCATGTCCAAATGTCTGATATTAGCATTGTTATCATGCAAAGAAGAGTGAATCTTGTAGGGAAATACATTTTCCTTAAAGATTACATCCATACTTGTAAAAACAACATGCTTATCTAAATCATATAACTTGTACTCCTTTTGTGTTTGTGGATATCCCAAAAAAACACATCTTCTAGCCCTATATCCAAGTTTATCTCTATATTTTGCAGGAACAGTGGCGTAACAAAGAGTTCCAAATATCCTAAGCTCAGCATAATCTGGTGTCTTGTCATATAGAACTTCATATGGGGATTTCCAAGACAATAAGGCCATAGGAATTCTATTTATCAAGTAAGTAGCAGTCAATAAACACTCACCCCAGAATTTTATAGGTAAGTTTGACTGGATTTTTAAAGCCCTAGCAGTTTCTAAGAGATGCCTATGTTTTCTCTCTACACGTCCATTCTGCTGGGGTACTCCTGCTATACTAGTTTGATGTATAATCCCTTTTTCAAGAAACAAAGCAGAACAAGGCCCTTGAATGAACTCTGTTCCATTATCTGACCTAACAGTTTTAATCAAACAATCAAACTGAGTATGCACATAACTAACAAAACTCTTAATAAGAGCAGGCACTTGCATTTTAGTTTGAATTAAGTACACCCAGGTAGCCCTAGAATGATCATCTACAATATTGAGAAAGGACTTTGCACCATCCATAGTTGATGTTCTATATGGTCCCCAGACATCCATATGAACCAAATCAAAGCATTGCAAAGCATAAGACTTACTTCTATTGAAAGACAAAGTGTGATGTTTAGACAGAATACATGTCTCACATTCTAAATTTTTGTTCAAACCATATGCAAAATCAGCAATATGCTTTAACTTGTCTATAGAAGGATGCCCCAAACGAATATGAAGCAATTTAGCATTAGCAGTAGCCTTAGAATTATTTGACAAACCAACAGAAGTAGTATTAGTAACATGACAATCTGGGTCCTGTATTACTTTGTATAAACCATCCTGTCTCCATCCCTTAGTCAAAGTAATCCTACTTGAACTATCCTGAAAGAAACAATCAGTAGTAGAAAACCAGACTCTCATGTTAGCATGTTGTAACAATGCCCCTACAGACAACAAGTTCTGCTTGAAAACAGAAATATAAAAGACATTATCCAGAGTAATCTCTTTTGTGAGGTGCATCTTTCCTATTTTATCAACAGATTTAATACTACCATCAGGAAGAGAAACAGCAATAGGTCTCTGAAAATCACATAAATCATGCAGTAAACTTGAACTACCAGTCATATGATCTGAAGCACCTGAATCTACTATCCAAATAGATCTTATACTTTGATATGCAGCAGAACAAGAAGAAGAAACAGTGAGATCAGAAATACCTGAAAAACCTGCAGAGTGAGACGTCTGAGCTGCAGAATGAGAAGTCTGAACAGTGTTGGCATTGTGTGAGGGGAATCTTTTAGAAATTTGCTTCATTACCCTGTCAGTTATGGTGTCAACAAAGCCATTCACCATTCACCAGGTGATCATCCTCTAGTGGATGATGATGATTACGAGTAAACTGGCGAGATGATCCCATGTCATGCAATGGGGGTGAAATCATCATCATATTCCTCCTCTTCATAGCTTAACACATCAACATTATTGACTCTTCCTCCTCTCTGAGACCTGCCTCTGCCTCCTCTGTAAGAACCCGACCTTCCTCCTCTCCTACCCTGAGATGGTTTGAGTTTTTTGAGTTTGTAGCAGTGTTCACGAATGTGCCCTTGGATATTGCAGAAAGTACAAGTTTGTAGCTGGTAACACTCATCAATAGTGTGCCCTTTCTTTGTGCAGTGGGTACAGTGTTTACCACTCTTGCCTTCTGCATCTTCCATTCGAGCTTTCTTCAAAGCCTGGTCAGAATTATCCTTCAAGCTGTTGTAAGCAGCACCTTCAGGTAGAGAATCAGCTGTTTCACTGAGTTGTTTTTGCTTTTCAACTCTCTGTAAGAGCCCTATAACTCTACTGATGGATGGAATCTCCTCCATGGTTAGGACATGTGTCTTAATTTGCTCATATGAAGTGTTTAGTCCCATAAGCAGTTGTATGATCTTACATTGATTATCCCTGTCCTGCATTTTCTTAATCAACTGACATGTGCAATTATCAATTGCAGTACAGGTGCAAGCAGACATTGGATCCAAATCATCCAATTCCTCCCAAGTTTGCTTCAATGTTCCACAGTATTCAACCAAAGGTCGATTGTCTTGTGTAAGCTCATTGAGGTTTTTCTTGAGATGATATAACTCTATTCCATTAGTTTGACCATAGGTATCCATCAATTCACCCCATAGCTGCTTTGAGGAATTCACATAAATCATATTACTCCTGATTTTCTTATCCAGGGAATTCAAAATCCACTTAATAACCAGTAGATCACACCTCAGCTATTGATGATACTTCCTATCAGATTTCTTAGGTTTCACACATGTACCGAATACAAATCCTTCCTTATTTTTCGACGCTATCGCCATTAACGCATCACGTTTCCAAGCAAGAAAGCCAGTACCATCAAACAGAGTGCTAACTAGCGTAAGATTAGGTTGATCTGAGCTAGTTAAGTACAGAGGATCATCATATATATCATATGACGATTGAGAATGAGAAGAATGTGACGAATTTGACGAATCAGGTTCACCAGCCATGATTACTCAATCACGAAGAATGTACTACTAGCTTCTGCACAGACAATACTCAAACAATGGCGAATACAAACGAAATCACAGATATGTTGATTCCTAAGTATTCAATCACTAAACAATCAATGAAGAATCACTAAGCGAAGAAATAACAAACTCGCGGTGATAAAATTGTTGAGCTGGAATGAGAGAAGAAGAAAAATTGATTTTACGAGATATCGCAAATCAATCGATCAACCGAATGAGAAGTAATTTCAGAGAAACAATCAATGGAGACAAGCTCAGATTAGGACGCTTATACCTGATGCTCTGATACCATATGAACTCATGAGCTCAAGTAACCTCCATTGTTGTAAGCTTGAGCTTATCTTGAAGAAGAAGTAAATAGAAGATATTTTTGTATTATTGCATAAAAGTTGTTACAATGAAATGATGTATGTATGTATATATACACTATCTTCTATCTATCTTACTATACTGTATATGAGTATTCAATTGTATGTATTGTTTGTTATACATATGTGTAATTGTGTGTATGAGTCAGCTTGAGTAATATACTCTTATAGTTGGCACACAAGTGACAAGTTCAAACATGATAGTTGATCACGATTTTTTGTCAAAGTTGTGGGTTTTTTTATCATCCCTTAAAAGATTTGGGAGTATAATGAAAGCTTAACTCAATGCTTCGTGCAAGTCGCATGACTAATAAAATGAGATTTTGATGAATTTTTTATTGTTTTAATGCTTTTTATTAAACAATTTATTAATTTAGCGTTCATCCGAAACTATTTCCTCTCAATGGATCCACGTCACCATTTTTCTACAGTATATTTTTGCATTTCAGAAATGGAGCCGCTACTTGAAGTAGCGACACTCCCTAAAATATCACGCATAAACAAAAAAAACAGAGGAAACCCTACTTTACACTAGAAAAAAACAACCACCGAAGGCGGCAAACCTGCAAACACCTCACCCTAAGAAAACAACTCCAAATGCAGAAAACTTTAGTCACCACCGAAGGCGGCACACCTGCAAACACCTCACCTAGTTCCAACTCACTAATCAAAGCACCAATATTGGCAGACTCAGATCACAGGCACCAGCATACACACCACCACCCACCGTACCACTTCAGCCACCACCACCGAAACTGCCTTGACCCCTACAGTCCGTGAACTTGAACGAATCCTAATGACAATCAAATAAATGGATGGAGACAACACAGGCAACGAGAGTTTGATTTGGTAGCTTATAGAGGAAAATTTGGGGGGAACTTGAACGAATCCGAATCTGATTTTTTTTTTGGTAGAATATAGAGGTAAATTTGGGGATTTTTGTAGGCTAGGGTTAGGAAAAACTTGGTTTTTTTGGTGCTTTAGTGTTAGAATTTATGATAGACTTAATAACTGATTGAGTTGTTTAATCAGTTTAAAGTTACTGAATTGTGGTCCATTTGGTGATCAACCTAAACTCTATTAAATATCTATCTCCTATCTCCTACAATCCTATATTCAATTAACCACTATACAGAATGTTTATCTTGTTGTAACTTTATCTTTGATGGAAAGATTAGTATAAATACAACGCTATTCAGGGTCACTAGATTCATCTTCTCTATTCATCTGTACACCATCTAAATCTGAGAGGAAAGAGTTTAGAACCGACAATATAGTTAAGACGGTAGACGGTATTCGGGGACGGTATTTTCGGGTTGTAGATAAAGCTGTTCAGGAATCCGATAAGCAATGGCTGGAGGTTATTTCTAGATCTTATTATTTAGCTTCCGCTTTTGAGTTTATCGTTATGTTCATTTATTAATTAAGAACATGATAAATTCATATAAAGAACTTACATATGGTATCAGAGCTTCAGTTTATACCTCTGTCTTGCTATTGTGGATCGATTTTCGTCCGTCATATTTTTTGTTTACTGCTGTTTTTCCGTCGTCCATGAGTGATATATTTACTGCGTACTGCTAGCGGTATTTCGTTTTGTTTTCTGGATTTGTTTCTTATTTTTCAAGAGGATGAATGTAGATGGATATTATGCAGTAAGTTACAGTATGAAATTTTATTGTTGTCCTTTTGCCTCTCACTATATTTTTACACGTGGAGAGCTTAGCATGCTGAAATCACTAGTCTTTGCATTTAATTGATGATGATGGTATGTACAGCTAGCTTTTGCATTGGAGTTTGATAGTGCTTGTTTTTCTTATGTGGAATGACAAATCTTACTACATGTTGTGGATACCGTAAAGTACGCATATGTTTCTAGTCTTGATATTCATTGTTTTCAAGCGTAACTTTTCACATGTATGTATATTATTTTGTATGACATTCAAATATTTGTTAAGTCAAATAATAAGTTACCTTTTCGGTCATATGAATATTAAGTTTCACATAATAAATCTACTATTATTATTATGTCGGTTTTGAGCTGTCTATATAACTTAAGTTAAAATATATAGATTAATAAAGTAATGTTGAGTGATTCGTAAATTTTATTGGTTAGGGAGTAGCCACAGCATCTCTAATTGTTTGAAATTTCGTTTTGGAATCACATGTAGTAACTAAACATTAATTGTAATCAATTGTACGTAATATAATAAAATATACCCACAGGAAATTTTGTTATATTTGTATGATTAATTAGGATGAATATTAAACTATATTTCTTGATCTACCCACAGGAATTAAGAAATAAAAATTTGATAGTCTCATCATTAAGTTAATTTAAATAATTAAAAATTTTATGAGTCTAATTTGAGTAGGACTTTAGCCCACAGGCAAGTTTTATGTCACTAGATTCATATTAATATGATTTTACATTGGTAAAGCATGGTTATAATTATGTCTCAAATTATTAATAAGCATGTTATTTATTTATTTGCAGTTATTTTGTCTGGTAGTTCTTCTGATGTCAAATTTGACATTCCTGAATTAAATGGTGAAAATTATAAGGTCTGGAAAGAGAGGGTACTACTGCAGTTAGGATGGATGGATGTTGATTATGCTATAAGGAAAGACGAACCGCCAAGTATAATGGACGCTAGTCAACCTGATGAGGTAGATCTTTATGAAAAGTGGGAGAGATCTAACCGTCTCTCCATTATGTTCATAAAGACCAGGTTATGTGCTAGTATTCGTGGTTCAGTCGAAAAGTATGATAAGGTCAAAGACCTAATTAAGGCCATCGATGAGCAGTATGTAACTTCAGACAAATCTCTTGCCAGTACCTTAATTATGCAATTTTCATCCCTAAAGCTCACTCAAACTAAAGGTGTGCGTGAATATATCATGCGCATGAGGGACATTGCGGCTCAACTTAAAGGCTTGGAGGTTACTATGTCCGACTCCTTTCTGGTGCACTTCATTTTATGCACTCTTCCTTCACAATATGCCCCATTTAAGATATCCTACAACACACATAAGGATAAATGGTCTATTAATGAGCTTATGACCATGTGTGTTCAGGAGGAGGGTAGATTGCTACTGGAAGAAGGTGAAAAGGTGAACTTTACCACTTCTAAAAAGAAGGGTGATGATCACAGTAAAGACAATGGAAAGGGGAAGGTTCCAGCTCAGTCAGTCATAAAGAAGGAATCTTCGTGTTTCTTCTGTAAAAAGAAGGGACACATGAAGAAAGATTGCCCTAAATTCAAAGTCTGGCTGAAAAGAAAAGGTAATTTTCTGGCACATGTATGTTATGAATCTAATATGGTTTTGAATCATAATACATGGTGGATTGACTCTGGCACTACAATCCATGTTTCGAATACCTTGCAGGGTATGACAAACCTAAGGAAACCGGTGGGCAGTGAAGCCTCTATCTATTCAGGAAATCGGATGGGATCACATGTGGAAGCCATCGGAACATGCACTTTAATTCTTAGTAGTGGTTTTAATTTGGTTTTGCAAGAGACATTTTATGTTCCTAAATTTATTTGCTAGGAATTTGATTTCAATTTCCAGACTTGTACGCTTTGGATTTTCTTTTAAATTTTTGGACTCTGGTTTTAATATTTTTAAGAATTCTGAAATAATTGGTTGCGGTATTTTGTCTGAAAATTTATATCGTCTCAGTTTGCAAAATGATACCACTGAAAGTACTATGCATGTCAATACTGGTTTAAAAAGATGTATTATGGATGAAAATTCTTCTATGTTGTGGCACCGGAGATTGGGACACATCTCCATTCAGAGGGTTAAGAGATTGGTGAAAGAAGGGGTACTTAGTACCTTAGACTTCACCGATTTCGAGAATTGTATTATTTGCATTAAGGGAAAGCAAACTAATACTCATAAAACTGGTGCTAAGAGAAGTTCTGAATTATTAGAAATCATACACACAGATATTTGTTGTCCGGACATGAATGCTAATGATCCAAAATACTTTATCACCTTCATTGATGATTATTCGCGATATATGAATCTCTACTTACTTCGTTCCAAAGACGAATCTTTAGATGCCTTTAAATTGTTTAAAGTTGAAGTAGAGAACCAATGTGATAAGCGCATTAAAATCGTAAGATCAGATCGAGGTGGTGAGTACTATGGTAGATACACTGAGAACGGACAAGCACATGGTCCATTTGCTAAATTTCTTCAAGAGCATGGGATTGTTGCCCAATACACCATGCCTGGTTCTCCGGACCAGAATGGTGTAGCAGAAAGAAGAAATCGGACATTAATTAACATGGTGCGGAGTATGCGAAGTAATGTTAATCTTCCATCATTTTTGTGGGTTGATGCTCTCAAAATGGTAGCGTATATATTAAACCGGGTTCCTACCAAGGCCGTCTCTAAGACACCTTTTGAGTTATTCAAAGGTTGGAAACCGAGTTTGCAACATATACGCATTTGGGGATGTCCGTCTGAAGTGAGAATTTATAACCCACAAGAAAAGAAACTTGATCCAAGGACTATTAGTGGGTATTTCATTGGATATGCCGAGAAGTCTAAGGGTTATAGATTCTATTGTCCATCTCACAGCACTAGAATTGTGGAATCAAGAAATGCTAAATTTCTTGAGAATGCCTTGATCAGTGGGAGTGATCAATTTCGGGATATTATTCCTGAAAAGGATCACAATGAGGTTCCACCATCTGATTCAAGTGTTCGGTTGGTCGTCATTCACACTCCTCAGGTCCAACCGAGTGTTAAACGACCAAATAAAGAAACTCCACATACTGCTGAACGAAATGTGGTAGAGACTGAGGAGGTTCGGGCCGAGGGTGAACAAGGTCCACCTGAGGGTGGACAAGGTCCACCTGAGGGTGAACAAGCTCCATTAAGAAGATCTACCCGAGAAAGAAAAACAGCTATTTCTGGTGATTTTATGGTGTATTTACAAGAATTGGATTATTGTGTTGAAGTCGATAATGATCCTTTGTCATTTTCACAAGCTGTAAGTTCTACAGATTCAAACTTATGGATGAATGCTATGAAAGATGAGATGAATTCTATGGCATCTAATGGAGTCTGGGATCTCGTCGAGTTGCCTGATGGTGCAAAAACCATTGGATCTAAGTGGGTCTTTAAGACAAGGAAAGACTCGCTAGGCAACATCGAGAGGCATAAGGCAAGACTCGTTGCTAAAGGATTCAATCAAAGGGAAGGAATCGATTACACAGAGACTTTCTCTCCTGTATCCAAGAAAGATTCTCTCCGTGTTGTCATGGCATTAGTAGCTCATTTTGATTTCGAGTTACATCAGATGGATGTGAAAACGGCATTTCTCAATGGAGATCTAGAAGAATAGGTTTATATGAAACAACCTGAAGGATTCTTCTCTAGTGATGGTGAGCATTTGGTTTGTAAGCTGAATAAATCTATATACGGTTTGAAACAAGCTTCCCGACAATGGTATAAGAAGTTTCACGAAGTTATTTCTTCATTTGGTTTCGAAGAAAATATTATGGATCAGTGTATATACCTTAAGGTCAGTGGGAGTAAGATTTGTTTCCTTGTGTTGTATGTGGATGATATTTTGCTAGCAACCAATGATAAGGGGTTTCTATATGAGGTGAAACAATTTCTTTCAAGTAACTTTGATATGAAGGATATGGGTGAGGCATCTTATGTCATTGGCATTAAGATCCATATAGATAGATCCCGAGGCATTTTAGGCTTGTCTCAGGAGGCCTATATCAACAAAGTACTCAAAAGATTCAGAATGAAAGATTGTTCGCCAAATGTAGCACCCATTGTGAAAGGTGACCGGTTCAGTTTGGACCAGTGTCCCGGGAATGACATTGAGAGGGAACAAATGAAAAATATTCCCTATGCTTCAGCAGTTGGTAGCATTATGTATGCTCAGGTCTGTACCAGACCCGACATTGCATATGTTGTTGGAGTATTAGGCAGATATCAGAGTAACCCAGGAATCGATCACTGGACAGCTGCAAAGAAAGTGTTGAGATACCTTCAGGGTACTAAGGCTTACATGCTTATGTATAGACGAACTGAGAGTCTTGAAGTGGTAGGGTATTCCGCTTCAGACCACGGTGGCTGCATTGATTCACGAAAATCCACCTCAGGATATGTGTTTATGCTAGCCGACGGGGCTATTTCTTGGAGGAGTACCAAACAGACAGTGGTAGCCACTTCTTCTACGGAGGCCGAGTTCATTTCTTGTTTTGAGGCTACCTCACATGGTGTATGGCTGAAAGGTTTCATATCTGGTCTTAGAGTTGTTGACTCTATTAGTCGGCCAATACAAATGTATTGCGATAATACAGGTGTTGTCTCTATGGCTAAGAATAATAAAAGTGGAGGTGAAAGTAAGCACATCGACATTAAGTATCGGGCCCTTAGAGAACGTGTTCAAGAGAAGAAAGTGATTGTTGACCACATTAGCACTGATCTTATGATTGCCGATCCCTTGACTAAAGGCATGCAAATTAAGAATTTCAAGGGTCATGTAGTAAGTATGGGACTTGGTCCCGAAATGTGATACATTTATTGTGTTGTTTTGAACTTTTCATTCAGTTGGATATTATCTCACATTAATTTATACACGTACGTATTTTGTTACCTTTATTTATTGAGAAATATCATTTTGTTTTGACCTAGAGTAAACATATGGTTTATTCATCAAGTTGAGAGTGGTGAAAGACCGAGTATATTGTGATACATGGAAGGTTAATTCTCGTTTTAAATAAGAGGATTAGTCGCTGTGATTCGTATATGCGGTTTCTCGTTTAAATGGACCAAGTGGGAGAATGTTAGAATTTATGATAGACTTAATAACTGATTGAGTTGTTTAATCAGTTTAGAGTTACTGAATTGTGGTCCATTTGGTGATCAACCTAAACTCTATTAAATATCTATCTCCTATCTCCTACAATCCTATATTCCATTAACCACTATACAGAATGTTTATCTTGTTGTAACTTTATCTTTGATGGAAAGATTAGTATAAATACAACGCTATTCAGGGTCACTAGATTCATCTTCTCTATTCATCTGTACACCATCTAAATCTGAAAGGAAAGAGTTTAGAACCGACAATATAGTTAAGACGGTAGACGGTATTCGGGGACGGTATTTTCGGGTTGTAGATAAAGCTGTTCAGGAATCCGATAAGCAATGGCTGGAGGTTATTTCTAGATCTTATTATTTAGCTTCCGCTTTTGAGTTTATCGTTATGTTCATTTATTAATTAAGAACATGATAAATTCATATAAAGAACTTACATTTAGTACATTGATTTATGTCCTCTGTTTTTTCTTTTGTAAAGTAGGGTTAAACACTAGTTCAACTAGCGGTGGTAGGGAGATTTCTCTTATGGGATGTCCTCTGTTTTTGTACACGTGTGATGCGTGATATATTAGCTAGTGTCGCTATTTCAAATTTTCAATAGCGGCTTCACTTCTGAAATGAAAAAATATAGAAAAATGGTGACGTGGACCTATTGAGAATAAATAATTTCGGATGAACGTTAAAACAATAAATAGTTTAATAAAAAGTATTAAAACGATAAAAAATTCGATTTTGATGTAAGAGTTGGGCCTTGTAGATTGTTATCCTTGAAAACAAAACACAAACTCCTTCAATAATTTGATTCCACCTGGTGGAGCCGTCAGCCGTGGAGGGGAGAAGCCAATGAGCCATAGAGAAAAAAAAATAGGGAACTGTTATAAAACGAGAGAGAAAGGAAAAGTAGAGAGAAAATAGAGCGAGAAATATGTGAGAGAGTTATCTTATTTATGTCATTGAGAGGGATATATATAGTGCATCAGCAATGATAAGGGAGTCCCCCTTGAATGTACATTACGAAATAATATGTCTCATAAAAACCTCACTCGAAAAAAAAACCCGTGGGAAAAAAACTAGTGTAAAATAGAGCACATTATTCCTCAAACATGCATATGATGCTGCCTCATCAAAACCTTTCCATGGAAAACCCAGTGGGACAAAACCATATATAAGGAAAAAGAGTACAGCGCGTGCATACTCCCCCTGATAGTTACATCACTCGGAAAATAACAATATTATCCATGATGTGACGATGAATCTCGATCTTTGAAATAATAATCATCATACTTGATAAACTCCATAGATGTCTTCGATAATCAGAAATTTATCATTGTTCTTCAAATAGTTATACGGATAATATGAAGATAGTCTTTCAGTGTTGCGTCTTCATCCAAATATCACTTCAACATTTCAAAATATAGTCAGATTATCAATAATTTGCACGAATATAATATGTGACTAAATTTACTATATGAATATGAAATGATGCAACGATGTGATAAGAAAACTAATATGAAATGATATACTTAGTTTCTATATATCAGCATGATGACTCGATATGCAAACTGTATTGTATACTTTAAAATATCATCAATAAATTTGATGAATTTCAGGATTATGAGCTCATTGATGCCAATAAATATGTCGACGGTCGTACGGATTTATAAAATCCTTATTCAATAGGTCACTTGATATTGCGCACAAATGTGTAGTCATTTCATATCGATGTAATTTCGTAGAATCGTCATTCTACTTATATATTACTGTACACGATAAATAACGCGTAATTTGATATGATAAAACTTCTTTTGTTTTACCAACTTGTCATTCACTTTCTCCCCCTAAGGTGGTAAAAAAAAATATTCAAGATAGATTGCAATCATTTACTTAACCACCTTTGAATGCGTTTATCATATCATATGCAAATAAGATTTCATTGATGGGTATTTTTGCAAGATTATGATATATTTCGGGGAGTACGTGATTCATAAAATAATTGACTTTAATTTTAATGGCTGATTCTAAATGCCAAATTTAAGAGATCAATTTATTCACATGATAACGATTAGATTGTGAATTCTAATAACACAAATTACTCGTATTTGATATGTGGTCTCCAAGCCACTTAAAACAATATCGATCAATTCGTAGAATTGAACTTAAAATATGCTTATTCAACCTCAAGTTATGTGCAATTGGATCTCCAAATATCATCATTCATAGTCAATTTTAATTCACAATTCTTAAACCCATACTTTTAAGCACTTGTTGATCACATATGCTTAATCAGTTCATGTCAAATGTTGATATTTGTTCGCAATTAATTGCAATAATGCATATACGAAGTTAGCTTATCTCAATATGTATAATTAGCAATTGCATGTCAAACTATTGAATGCTAAACTTACTCAATATGACACGAACTTTATATTCATCTCGCAAAATGGAACACTTCTAGTGTCTCATGTAAATTTGCAAGATCTGTCATATATTAATATCCTTTTGGGAAATATAATAATATATTCCGTTTGAGTAATTACTCAAATGATGAATATTTAAGAGTTATGAAGTGAGATATTTTAGACTTCCACATCGAGTAAAGAATTGGAGAATAATTATGAGTAAGATTACTCCATAAATAAATTATCTCACATTAAACTCATGGGAGACTTGACTGAACTTATATCGATCGAAGATCGTAAATTTACAGAAATCATCTCTCATTATACCGATAAAATACCGTCTCACATTAATGTGATCTCACATTGTAATGACAAAAAAATTTGATAGGAGATTGTCTCGCATTAAAATGATAGAAGATAATCTCACATTAAATCATCGCTAAACAACTTACAATGAAATGCAAGTTATGCGTGACAAATATAACTTAAAAAATAATGAACATAATTATGAAAATTTTAACATTCTAAATTGCTAATAGTAAGTATATCATGTCACTAAGAAATTGTAATACCCTAAGGATGGTCATCACTATTTCATACAATATAATATGTAGCAAAATGGAAAGATTGTTACCGTAATTACGAAAATTTTACTACCATAACTACATAGCTATAATAAGGTAGAGAATATATTATTATAGAAATTAAATATTTATGATATCAAAATCTATGACTTTAGGAAATGTGTATTTTAGATAATCATCCAAATTGACATCTAAATTATATTGTTGAAATAAACTAAAGTTGCCAATTTTTCGTTTAAAATATATTGACAAAGAGACAAACAAAATATTAGAATTGTAGGAACTTAACTATTATGCTTTAAAGTATATATCTCAATCGTTAAAACGACTATTTTAATATATATATATATATATATATAATTCTTTGCCACAAAGATACAAATATGAAGATGCATTGAAAATACTCCATATATATACTATGATCTCCTTATAGTCATAAGATAATAATAGATCATATGTGTATCTTCAAAAGACATGAATTAACTTCTTGATATAGGACTTAGAAATAAAATACGTCTTCTTTGCTATAAAGATGCAAGAATCAAGAAAAATAACGAACTTCTTACTTTTATAGATGCAAGGATTGAAAAAAATAAGGAACTCCTCGCTTGAGAGATGCAAGGATTGAGAGAAAAATTAACGAGTTCCTTGCTTAAGAGATTGCAAGAATTGAAAAAGAAAATAATGAACTCCTTGCTTAAAAAATACAAGGATTGAGAAAAAAAATGAACTCTCCTCAATTGTTTTCTACTCAGTAATTAGAGTCTCGTGCTGATAACGTGTTATAAAACGAGAGAGAAAGGGAAAGTAGAGAGAAAATAGAGCAAGAAATATGTGAGAGAGTTATCTTATTCATGTCATTGAGAGGGATATATATAGTACATCACTAATGATAAAGGAGTTTACATATGGGTCAAAAGCCCAATGGACATTTACCTAATATGATTTCATAACAGGAACAATATACTCACACTTGAACTGTACTGTACGTAATACGGAGTAGTAATTTGAATTGTTTTTCATATAGAGTATGCAAGTATCTTATTTTTTCTCCATCACAAAACTTAATTGATCAAATACTCATATTATACTTCGTAAATAAGATTGGAATCAAAATCATCAATATATATAATTAAAGGGGGCTTTTTTTATTTTACAATCAATATTAACTATATTATTATTTTATTTCCGGTTTTGATTAAATATTAGGTTAGAAATAGACTTCTTAATTCTAACCTAACGGATTTTGAGTGAAAGTAGAATTCTTTTTATAAACAACACAAGTCTACTAATTACGTTACGATAATTACTTTACGCAACACGGGTAATATGTCATATTATATATAACAATAACAATAATGCATGGGCTTAAAATTGATTGATTATTATGTAACACACTACTAACACGTATAAAATAATAAATTTTGATTGAAAGTAGAATTCATACTTCTAACCTTACAAGACGGATTTTTTTAATGTACATAATTTTTTAAATAACTTTAAACATGTCGGGTCAAAATATTGGATACGGGTCAGTTTAATTACGGGTCGTGCTATATGGGTCCGAAACGGGTTATGGTCAGAATACGGATAGTTTTGAATGTAGATTTTTTACCTCTTTTTATTTATTTTAATAGTACTTCGTATTATTTTTATACTCCTTAATTATGATGTTATATTTCAATTATTTAAACTAATATTCATCGCACGGACTTTATATTTCAATAAAATTTTAAAATTATTTTATAATTAAAAGATAAAAAATTAAATTGAATATTAGTTTATATTTTTAATTAAAATATCGAGTCATAGATCAAGATTTAGAGATCTTGACTCTTGACCTACAAAAAAATGAGTTGGGCATGTCGGGTCATGTTTTGTCTTATAGGAATGTTGAGTACTATTTAACACGATAAGACAACACTTTTGTCTTCTATGTGCAACTGTAGAGGAGAGTAAGTTATTAAAAATGCTAAATGATTTAAGTTAAGATTAGACATAAAATTATATTCAAATAAAAGGATAATATATACGGAGTAATAATTAATTTCTCCCTCCATTTTTTTATTAACCCCATATGAGTTTGGTAAAATTTTTAAGAAAAAGTGAAAAAATAAGAGAAAATTGGTGATATAGTGCATGTGATGAGAGAAAAAAACAATTAATAAATTTCCATATGAAGAAATGGGGCTAACTAAATAAAATCCCTAAAAGAAAATAGGGCTAAATCAAAAAAATGGAGGGAGTATATATTGAATTGCTAATAGGTTAAAATTAGAGTTTTAACAAAATCTAGGCATAGGAATAGATTGGCTAGAATTGTGCTTTAGACTTTGTAATCTCTTCTTTCCAACGGGTTGAACGGGTCGGACCATGTCAGGTCCCAAAATTAATAGGTAATTTAGGATTTGGGTAAAAAAACTGGGTTCATGACCCAAAAAACAACAGATTGGGTGGGACGGGTTTGCGGGTCAGGTCGAATTTAAAGCGTGATGGTTGCATGCATGCAAATATATTAGATGTAGTATAGTCAAATGGTTAACGAGTAAAAGACATAGATAAACTCAATGTTTGCAGATGAGTTGTCATGGTCTCACGGACATATTAATATTGCTCACAGACGCAAGACCTGGTATTTTGATGAGTGTCATTTGTGTAGACACCCACATTTTGACCGCCAGGTGTCTATAATAGTCCCCGCCAAACACCCGATGATGATCGGACGCAAACGTGCTTTGATCGACTCGGATATGGGCTCGAAATCATGGACATTTGGTTTAGCTTATTACGGAGTACAAATCTTACAAAACCAACCTCAAATCCAGGCCCAGTAGGTTGTTTCGAGTCAAATAAGACTAATTTGGGTCGAATCGGGCACCGGGGGCAAAACCGTCTTTTAGCGACCGGGTCAAACCCGGTCAAAGACATTTTTTCCCGAGACACACGGACCAGCCGTGACACCACACGTCCGGTTTGGACTCAAATACTACATAAAATCAGCCTCGAAAATATTAAATAAATCCATTCAAGGATAGAATTCGATCTCAAGTAGGAATTCTATCCGAGAACCAAATCAATCTACTGACCGAGCTCAAACACTCGGCCAAAACAGTCCCAAAACAGCCGAGATACTCGGCTTCCTCACCAAGAAACGGGACTCTCGTTCCCTTTCGAACTCTTACGTTTCCTATCTAAACCGGTATTTCTTGTTGTCCAAGCAAGGTACTTCTCCTAAACCACCTCGCCTATAAATAGGACCCTCCGGTCAATCAATTACAGATCTATTCATCATTTCATCCTCAACACCTTCAATTACTTATTAATCTCACAACATTCAAGCATCGAATATAGCATCGAAAGACCGATAGTATCATCCCGACACACGACACAAACATACCGAGACCACGCCCGACCAAAACCGGCCCCCCTCTCACGTCACCTTACACGACCAAACCGACACCCAAATTCATCCCCATCATCTCGACGCTTCAGTGCCTAAGCCACTTCCCGACGAGCTCTATTCCGAGAAAACAAAGCATGTAGGTTGAGGGTGTAAATCAAACCCGATTCTTCCTCTTTCTCTTCTCCTTTCTCGTCGTCTTTTTCTTTTCTGCGTCGTGTCGTCGGTCCTCGTTTTTAATATGGGTCGTTGTTGCATATTTTTCATATCTCTAGTATCGATATTATAAAAAATATTTTCATAATATGTAAACATTCTTAAAATATGATATCGATTCTCTAGTCGAATATCGTATCAAAAGAAGAACTAAATTAAACCTGTTGATGCTAGGAAATCGTTATACGGTCTTAAAAACATAATACAACGATTTTCAACGCGGAGGGAGTCAAACATCGTTTACTTTTACTTTACAAAGCGATTTTCAAACTTTTAAACCTTTTCCTAAAATCATTCTAACTATTTGATATCGATTTCATAATCGAATATCGAATACGATGAATATCGAAAATATAAATCGAGTATAAATTAATCCGTATTTGTACGCGATTTATAAAAATTGACGATTTTTGAAAAATAAAAAAAAGCGGGACAGACTTCCGCGCGAGTCGCGCGCCTGCCAGGCGACTCGGGCGAGGGCCTGGAAAACCGTGCCTTTTTTCTTCGCTTTCTCGTATTTTATTCTTTTCGTTCCTTACATAAAATAGCGACTTTCGCGACATATTTTCAGATTTCGATAAATACTTTTTCGACCTTGGTCAACACGTGTTAATCCATCACGTGTCATAAACCTTTTTCAAAATCATGTCATATTATTGTGTTTGCATCTTTATTCGATTTATTCAATCGTTACTAACTCGTTTTTTTTCGTGTTTGTAGCAGTTTATTTTATTTCTATTGTTTTATTAGACTAAAACGAACTTCACATGCTAAAATAACTTTGACGTTATCAGTTTAAGATGCATTAAACGACTTAGCAACCCGTTCAATTTCTCTCACATGCTTAGGGAAAATAATGTTTGCATATCATTCCACTATCGAACTAACACATGTACACCAAAAACGAACGATATCTTAGTAAAGGCCGCTTAGTGCGGGCGGGGTTGGGTGTTCTTAGTGAACTTCCCAACACGTACCCTCACCCCTTACTCAGGACCATGGTTTCTGGATGTCCGAATCCATTGGCAACGAGAGTCATTCAATACACGATATCCGATAATGTCGGTATCAGTATCAAAAGCTAAGGGACGAACCCGATAAACTCTGACATCGGAAATGGGCCATATTTTGTATATGGCCCACTACGACATAAAGTGGGTTCGAACGGGCCCGAACTCCCACAAAGTTTGGTGGTGACTCCTACTTCGATTTAAAATTCAATTCGACCCATCTCATATGGAGATTCATTCGCCTCCCCAAACCCGCGCGTGGCCGCGTCGGGGTGGACCTATGTCATGTCCATAATTTGGTGACTCCGCTGGGGATCAACTGATGAGTCATTTACCATCGGCATCCTCAGGGTGAGACTCGAAAAGAAATCGTTCGATTAGTAATGTACACGTTTTAGTTCAATGGTTCATGCATAACCCAAATTTTTCCCGGGCCGGTTACTTGTGACCGACGTCCCACTATACCATGGTGCATTCCTAAATGGGTGCACTACAGACTTCGATGGCGGAACTCGCATGGGTTTTACGGCAGGTTCTAAGACCAACTCGACTTAGGAAGACCGTCCTGATTTGCGAGAAAGCTATCATCGTTGGTATAGACCTTATTTCGACCGACCGAGACTTAGATTAAGAGCATACATGGTGTCATTATACTGTTTCCATGACTACGTGCTACTTGATTTACTTGCCTTCTTTTTCAAAAACCGCTATTTCAAAAGCTTGCATCTTTTCAAACCTATCCATTTTTCAAAGCCCGGAAAGCTACCGAATTTAGAACTTATGATTTTGACTCAAAATAGCCTATTTTTAGCCGGTATGCTGCCCAAACTTTATCAAAATTTCCAAAAATTCGGCCCGATAAGACTTTTCGGTTTTCAAAAAAAAATCGGGCCATCCTATCCGACTTTGCTCGGTTTTCAAATCCAAATTCCCTTTTCAAAGCCCTCTTCTTCTTAGGACTACACGTATTTAGCAGTGTCGGGTCTTGTCATAGGTTGTAAGAGTCTATAGCGTCGAAACTCCGTCGATCATACATCACGGATTTCCTCCCTATCCCAGTCTGCCTTATTTTTCAAGGCACGGCCCACCTTCGTAGGACAAACTCCTGCAAAGGGAAGCCCGTTTACACATTCGAGTCCAAAGTCTGGAGAATTCTCACGTGGACCTTCCTTCGAATGGGACTAGGCCCACTTTGCCAAATCCAAAGGAAGGCCCACCATCCACGGGTCATCCGTCAAGAATTCGATTTTCGGTCCTTTTTTCGTCTAGTCTTTTCTTTCCTCGGGATGTACTCTTTGATTTTAAGATCTGGGTCAGTTACTGATTACACGGTGCCCTTACAGACAGGCCACCCCACACCCGAGCCATGACAAAATAAGCCATCGATGATTTGACAGCCTCGTTGACCAAAATCCAAGACCAATTGAGACAAATGAGGGAAGACCAGATTGCCATCGTCACTCGGGTAAGTGCCGTGGAACAAGGAACCCCCAATGCTTCGATCGAGGATGACGGACCTTTGGCCGCATTGGCCGGCGCGGTCCAAAAACTGCAAGAACAGGTCCACTCGACCACCAGGAACACCATCCTCACGAAAAATGCCCGTTCCTATTCGCCCTTGACCGATGAACTACCCGCTAACCTCAACTTAACGAGTCTACCAATGTTTGACGAGACCGAAGACCCAGTACTCCATATTCGGACTTTCAAGGATTTTATGGCTGTTAAGGGGGTCAAATCGACCATGTTCAAGCACCTTTTTGCCTCCTCTCTAGAAAAGCACCCGAAAGCCTGATACTACAGGCTTGATCCCAAGAAATACAAAACTTGGGACGATGTTGCAATGGAATTCGCACGATACTATGCGGATAATGCTGAAATCCAGACCACTATGCGCACCCTGGAAATAATGGCCCAGGAACCTAAGGAAGGATTCACGAAATACCTTCAACGCTGGAGAGCTGAAAGCGTTAAACTGGTCGATAAGCCCAGTGAAAAAGTGCTGGTTGAAACCTTCGTCAAGAACCTCCTGCTCATCAACAAGCAAGCCCACATCTACTGCTGCCGCTCGTAGCATTTTTGACGAGGTCAATCTACTTGATACCCCGTCCAAGAAGAATACCACATCCCGGGTATTCACCGACATAGGCACCACCTATGCAAATGCCTTGCAGAGGCTATCGACAAAAGGCGTAATCACCCCGATAGGCCCAACACCTGAGCTCCCAGTCGAGCGCCGATCCAAGGCCTATGACGTTAAGGCCTATTGCCAATACCACCGGGGCAATGGGCATGATACCGAGAAATGTTGGAAGCTAAAGCACCTAATCCAGGATCTCATCGAAAGTGGTAAGATCCCTTTGCCCGGGGGTAAACCCAAAAACAAGGATAACCCCCTAGCCACCCACGCCATTTTCTCCGGGGAAATAGTGGATTGCTCACACCTCATTTCTCCATTTGTCCCGCAAATAAACGGGATCTGGTGCGATGACGAAGACGACGTCTATCTCCCCAAGGGGGAAGCTGTCCCCATCACGCCCGAGGAGATTCAGAAGGTTAAGTCCAAGGTCTTAGCCAATAGTCAAGCCCTCATCATCGCCAAGCCACCTAGAGTGGAGGTCGCCCCGGAAGAGCCAACTACTGAAAAGGCTCTTGTAAAGCAGCTGAGCAGGACTCGAGTTGACCTCTCTATATGGCAACTCCTAGTTAGCTCACAAGAACATCGAGAGGCACTCACTAAGGCCCTTGATCAAGTCAAAATCGACTCCATGGCTACCCCAGCTGAAATGGTAGCCACGGTTCTGTCCCACCTAAAGGGGAAAGCTAAAGAAGAAGGCCCACTTATTACCTTCTCCAATGCTGATCTACCACCATTCGGGCCAGCCCACAACATGGCCCTCTACATCACGGTCATTTGCCGTGGAAAGTACCTGCTCATGACCCTGATCGACGACGGGTCCGCAGTTAATGTCCTCCCCTTGAGGACCGCCAAAGCCCTCGGCATAACCGAGGCCGACTACATTCCCACAGCCCAAACCATTCAGGCTTTCGATGGAAGTCCAAAGTCAGTAGCCGGGGCCATAAAACTTACTATCATAACAGGCCCGATAGAGAAGGAGCTGGAATTTCAAGTGATCGACGTGACTTCTTCCTTCAACCTTCTTTTAGGAAGACCTTGGATCCACGCGACCAGGGCTGTATCCTCCACCATGCATCGGAAAATCAAGCTACCTTTGCACGACACCGTCATCACTCTAGAAGCCACGCCTATGACTGTGGCTAACTGCAACACCTCAGGCCGCACCGATCTCTGGGGGTTCGACTTCGTAGGGGCCATTGAAGAAGAGTATCTTTTCCGACCCTACTTCGCGGTCAGCATTGACCGGATGTTGCAGAATCTGGGCTATCTGCCGGGGGCTACATCAAGGCCCAATCTCCTCGCAGGGAAAATCCTCGAAGTCCTAGATAACGGGAGGACTCAAACTGGTCTGGGTTATACCATAACCCCAGAGAATATGGGCCAAACAAGGACAAACACTGTCACTTTTGGTACTCCAGTATTTGGGCCAGTCCAAACAGGCCTATACCAGCCCAGCACCACGCGTCCTGGGAGTCACTTGGCCCAGGATTGCAACTACATACCAGATGACATCTTCACTCTTATCCAGTCCGAAGATGCTAAGAATGCTGAGCCCGCACTAGGGCTACTTTTTGGAGAGGAACTCACGGCCCTAACACCAAAGGAAGAGCTGGTCAGTCTCATTCTCCGCAGCCGCACCTTTGATCCATCTAAGCTGATCTCGGATGTCGGGTCCGGGACAGGAAATAAAGCCTGGAAAAAGACTGTCAAATGGACTGACAGTCAAGGGAGGACTTACAAGCTGATCACAGGGGAAGGAGAAATGCCAGAATCTGAGTCTGAGTCCGAGTCGGAGTCCGAGTCAGAGTCTAAGATTGAGTCTAGTGAGTCTGGTGCTAGGGTCACTCCGGTAACTCCCCTTCTCCCTTTAGCTACTCCTGGTGCCTCGGGGTCTGTCCCGGGCATCCTGCCTATCCCGCCACTGACTAGTGATCAGATGGCAGCTCTTTTCGAGCTATTTTCTCAATTCATGATCAATAATAACAACCGTTCTGTTTACGACTTGTCTCATTTTCAAAATTTTCTTAATTCCACAAATATTTTGTGCAATGACATTGAGAAACCCGACGAATAGGTATCCTTACCTCCACATCTGATCGAGCAGCTAGAACAAAGGGAATCCTGCAATCCGGTAATCGAAGAAACCGAATCCATTAACGTGGGAACAACCTTAGAACCTCAGATGCTCAGATGCTCAGGATAGGGTTATCCTTAGATCCCGAGGAGAAACAACAATTCGTAAATCTCCTTCAAGAATTCAAAGACGTCTTTGCATGGTCCTACAAGGACATGCCGGGGATTGATCGCGAAATTGTCGAGCACCATATACCGATCAAGGAAGGGTTCAAGCCGGTTAAACAAAAACTCCGACGCATGAGGCCCGAATGGTCCCTCAAAGTCAAGGAGGAAGTCGACAAACAATTCGAGGCTGGGTTCATACGAGTCTCCGAGTATCCAGATTGGGTTGCAAACATCGTACCAGTCCCTAAAAAAGACGGTAAGGTGCGTGTCTGTGTAGACTTTCGGGATCTTAACAAGGCAAGTCCAAAAGACGATTTCCCGTTACCACACATCGATATACTGGTGGATAACACAACTGATCATGCCCTTCTATCATTTATGGATGGGTATGCGGGGTATAACCAGATAAAAATGGCAGAAGAGATATGGATAAGACCACCTTCACTACACCTTAGGGTACTTATTGCTATACTGTTATGCCATTTGGTCTCATCAATGCCGGGGCCACCTATCAACGAACCGCCACAACTTTATTACATGACATGATGCATAAAGAAGTGGAAGTTTACGTGGACGACATGATTGTCAAATCTAAAGACAGGGACGGTCACATCACCGCCCTGAGAAAATTCTTCACCCGATTACGCAAGTACAACAAGAGGTTAAACCCTCAGAAGTGCAGTTTTGGGGTAACATCTGGCAAATTACCGGGTCATATCGTTAGCCAACGTGGTATCGAAGTCGATCCAGCCAAAATCAAGGCCATCACCGAGATGCAGCCCCCTAAAACCGAAAAGCAGATAAGAGGGTTTCTCGGAAAAGTCCAATACATCAGCAGGTTCATTTCAAAGATAACCATGGTGTGTGAACCGATCTTCAAGAAGCTGAAAATAGGGGAACGGTTACTATGGGACGACAAGTGTCAAGCAGCCTTTGATAGAATCAAAGAAATTTTGTCTTCGCCACCGGTCCTGATGCCACCTCAGCACGGTTTGCCTTTGTCACTATACCTAACCACGACAGAGACAGCCATGGGGGCTATGCTAGCTCAAACGGTCAACTCCAAAGAACGAGTTATATACTACATCAGCAAGAAATTTTTAGAGTCGAGTGTAAGTACACCATGCTCGAAAAAACGTGCTTAGCTTTGGTCTGGGCCACCAAGAAGCTCCGACATTACATGCTCAGTTACGAGGTACAAGTACTATCCAGAATGGATCCGATCAAGTACCTCTTCGAAAAGCCCATCCTCAACGGTAGGATATCGAGATGGACCCTAATGTTGGCAGAGTTCGACCTAAGGTTCGTACCATTGAAAGCCATCAAAGGACGAATAGTAGCCGAATTTTTCGCTGACAATCCCATAACCGAAAAAGGACACACCCACACTTGGTCCTTCCCGGATGAAGACATTTTCCATACCGACGCCGAAACATGGGACTTATACTTTGACGGAGCATCCAATTTCCGAGGATTTGGAGTAGGGATTCTCCTAATCTCGCCAAGAGGGGAACATACTCCCGTGTCCATCAAATTAGACTTTGACGTCACTAATAATAATGCCGCTGAGTATGAAGCATGTATCCACGGGCTATAAGCCGTCGCCGACTTAGGGGTCACAAACCTCCGAGTACACGGTGATTCATCTCTGGTCATTAATCAAGCACTCCAAAAATGGAAGACTCGAAATGCTAATCTCGTGGCCTACCAGGCACGAGTAAGGAATCTCGAGAAACAGTTCCAGAAGGTAGAATATATATATCTACCTCGGGAAGAGAATCAGTTCGCAGATGCACTCTCAAAATTGGCATCTATACTAAATATTCCCGATCATGTGACCAGCATGCCGATTTGTGTCGAAAGACGATCCGAGCCAGCATATATCCGCGACATCGAAGATATCGAGATACTCGATCTCGAGCCATGGTATCAAGCTGTGTTGACGTACCTAACAACCGAAGAATATCCACCCGGAGCCGACAACCGAGCCAGAAAGGCCTTGCGAAGACTGGCAACTCAGTTCATCCGCACCGACGATGGGCAACTTTACAAAAAGACAGCACAGGGGGCTCTCCTTCGATGTGTCGATAAAGCCAACGCTGAAAAAGTTATGGCTAAGGTACATGATGGCGAATGCCGCCCACACATGAATGCCCAGATGTTAGTCCGGAAAATCATGAGGCTAGGTTATTACTGGAATAGCATGGAAACCGACTGCCAGCTATATGTTAGACATTGCCATAATTGTCAAATTTTTGCCAATGTGCAGCATATGCCACCATCCCTGCTGTACACCATGACATCACCCTGGCCATTTTCAACATGGGGAATCGATATAATCGGAAAGATAAACCCTTCGGGAACCGGAGGACACTGCTTCATTTTGGTGGCTATCGACTATTTCACCAAATGGGTCGAAGCTGAATCCTACCGTATTCTCAATGCCAAGCATGTCGCCAAGTTTATTCAAAATAAGATAATATGCCAATATGGGATCCCGCACGAATTCATCAGTGACCACGGGACCCATTTTCAAGCCGAGACAGCAGCATTATTAACCAAGTACAAAATTCAAAGGCATACATCTTCACCCTACCGAACCTAAACCAATGGGGCGGTAGAGGCGGCTAACAAAACAATTGTCACCATAATAAAAAAGATGGCTGATAATTACCGGGATTGGCCCGACAAAATACCATTTGCACTTTGGGGATATCGGACCTCGATTCGTACTGCGACCGGGGCAACACCGTATTACCTTACATACGGGATGGAAGCAGTCCAACCTGTTGAGTTAGAGGTGCTGTCACTCAGAATCCTACTCGAGAGTCAAGTACCCAAAGCTGATTGGGTTCGAGCACGATATGACTCGCTAGTCCTTTTAGACGAACGACGATCTCGTGGCCTCAATAATATACAAATCTATCAGACGAGGATCCAACGGGCTTTCAACAAAAGGTTGAGGCCCAGAAACATCAAAGAAGGAGATTTGGTTCTCAAATCTGTTCGAGCTTTATTACCAGTAGACCCAAGAGGAAAGTTCAAACCTAACTGGGCTGGGCCATATCTGGTAAAGAAGATTCTATCAGGTGGAGCAGTAATGCTAACGGATCTGGACGGGAATGAGTTTGTCAACCCAACTAACCTGGACCAGCTGAAGTGTTACTACCCCTAACCCATCTCTCTCAATGTCATTTGCAAAAGTTTATTAAAAGCATCTTTTCTACATAAGTTTTTAAAGACAAGTCAAAAGCTAGAATTACTCATTCTACTGTTACAAGCATCTTGAACCAATAGTCTTGATGTATTTCGAAATTGCAAATTAAGTTTGAACTACGTTTGGTTTGATTCCATTTATTATGGATACGTAGCCAACCCCTCAAAAGGGCACAACCACTGCAATCGAGAAAAGAAAACAGGAACGGTTTTTTTTTAATAAATTTCCTTTATTTATTTCCAAAAAAAATCTCCGATAAGCTCGGAAAATTACAAAAAATAAAAAAAAAGCACACAATAAATAATACTAATACTTAAATAATAAAAACTAAGGCATTTTTCCCTTTCCTTTGTCCTTAGCTTCCTTTTCCGTCCACCGACATCGACGTGGAGGTGAGCGTTCCCTAATCACCAAGGGAACCTCCTTAACCCGGGCTCGTTTCTTCAAACTCGATTCCCCGGTCACCTCAGTCGGTCCTAGGCGGGCCCTCACCCTCTCGGGTAACCGGTCACACGGACCTAGTCTATCTCGGACCGCTAGTTTTGGTCCGAGCCTTCTCTCCAAGTCACTAGCACCGGTCTCATTAGCTCGAGTCTTAGTTTTTGACTTAGAACCCGACTACGGCTGGACGAGGGTAGTTGGAATTTCCTCTTTATCAAAGAACCGCCTATTGTCTTTTACCGATTCTCGACGGGCCAAGTCAAAAGCCTCGTCAGTCTTCAAAGATTTACGGGTCTCCTTGGATTCTTCAGAAGTCCATTTTCGGTATGACTCAGAAACCCAAACGGTTTGACAAGGGCGAGGTATAGTCCATATGACACGGGTAAACCAGCGTTGTAGCCACGTGTCACACATAGCGTCTGTCAATTGGAGCGAAACGCTAATGATTGCTTCAGTCTCGGGGATCTGCTGAAACGAATCGAACTGTCTCAGAATACGATCCGGGTAGATATGGACGGTCCAATCCAAAGACAAGATCACCAGATAACGGGCTTTGTCTCTCTTAGCTAATCCCGTCAGTTTTGAAAGGAACCACCAGATGACATTCCATCTAATCAAAGGCCCGCCATGGAATTTTAGCTCTTCATCCCAATAGTTCCGATTTATGTGATGACTCGGGCTTATCCGTCGGGATCGTGAGCCAATTTGACAGCTGCGATATCTGGATATGTTCACCGGGGGCTCTATGATTGACAGGCGCTCGGACAACTAGATCTGCAAAAATTTTCGAAAAGTCAAAAACTTTCGAAAAATCAAAAAAATCAAAAAGTTCGATTTTTTCGGAAAAATTCGAAAAAAGTTTTCGGAGAAATTTTCAAAAAAAAATTCGCAAAAAAAATTCAAAAAAAAAAAATTTCGGAAAAATTTTCAAAAAAGAAAAAAATTTTAAAAAAAAAATTCGAAAAAAAATCAAAATTTCGAAAAAATCAAAAAATTTTGAAAATCTGGAAAATTTCGAAAAAAATTCAAAAAAAATTTTCGAAAAATTCGGGCAATCTTTCGAAAAAAGAGGAAAAACGGTTAAATACCTGCAAAAGGCGGATGCTTCCTGTCAACTGTCGATCCGAGTCAAGTCTTCTAGCATCAAGGCCCATAATAATCTCCCCGGTTATCAGCCAAGCCGGGCTGTGACCTGTCTCCATCTGGTCAACTATGCTAATCAGCCTGATTTCGCCCAAACACGAGTCAACATCCATCCGACCTTCAAAAGCATATCGATGCTGCATACAAAAGGCAAAAGCCCTACGCCTATGGGTAGAAGTAATTCTTGCGCCAATTGGATTCATGAATTTGTCAGCTAGGTCAAATAGGGAAACCGAATCTTCCTTTACCATACGGGTCGTCTCAGCATGCGACAAGCCTAGAAAATCCCTTAATCTCCTCCTTGGGTCACGATAAAACGGGAGAATGGCAGGACGAGCATTAGGGCACCAACCACCTATAACTGCAATTTCTTTGGGAAGAGGACATATTTCTTCTCGAGGAAATGCGAAAACATGGTGGGTAGTATCCCAAAAAGATAAGCAAGCATCGAGAAAGTGCGAATCTACCCTGAGTCGCTGAAGTGGGAATAAAACAACGATTCCCATTTGAGTTAGCTAAACTTTATCTTCGTCCCGAAAGTCTTGAGCCCATGCCTGAAGCATCGCGGTCAGATGATCAATACCCATTGCAAGAATAGTTTTTTGTTTTGTCTTAAAAGTCTAAGGGATTTTAAAATAGAAGGAAAAGATTTGGGTTGGAATATGAAAATAAAGAGCAAGAACCCTCTATTAATAATAGAGAAAATCCCTTTCCTAGTCACCACAGAAATAGGAATTTTTACCACACTCCCTACTTCATCTAGGCATACAAGCCTAACCAAAGAATTTTAGGAATCCGTGTCAGAATCTGATCAGGAATCAAATCATCCCAAGCATTCTTATTTCCAAAAAAATTCAAAAAAAAATTTCAGCATTTTCTTTCTAAAAATCAATCAAAAAATCATTTCTTCCCCAGCGTGAGTCGGTGTTTCACCTAAATGTTACATACAAATTGTGTCAGCATACAGGTACACCCAAGACTCCCGAAGAATTCTCAAAAATTCCCCAGTGGAGAAACTCAAGCGACTTTTTTCCGGGATGTATCTGTAAACAGATACACCCATAGCTTCCAAGGCAAGCTCCCGCGTAATTCCAAGACGGGATGTATCTGTAAACAGATACACCCATAGCTTCCAAGGCAAGCTCCCGCGTAATTCCAAGACGGGATGTATCTGTAAACAGATACACCCATAGCTTCCAAGGCAAGTTCCCGCGACATTGTTGACATCAACCCAGGTATGATTTCTAGCTTATGGCTGGCGAGCCCTTCACGCAGGTCTAATGGACTATAAACGACCCGATCGGAAGTCTGCCAGGTTTTTAATCCTTGATTGACCTGGTAGCTACTCTGACTTTTGCCTTGTCCAAGCCTCAGTCAGAGTGGGGGCTCTATAGACACCCACATTTTGACCGCCAGGTGTCTATAATAGTCCCCGCCAAACACCCGATGATGATCGCACGCAAACGTGCTTTGATGGACTCGGATATGGGCTCGAAATCATGGACATTTGGTTTAGCTTATTACGAAGTACAAATCTTACAAAACCAACCTCAAATCCAGGCCCAGTAGGTTGTTTCGAGTCAAATAAGACTAATTTGGGTCGAATCAAGCACCGGGGGCAAAACCGTCTTTTAGCGACCGGGTTAAACCCGGTGAAAGACATTTTTTCCCGAGACACATGGACCAGCCGTGACACCACACGTCCGGTTTGGACTCAAATACTACATAAAATCAGCCTCGAAAATATTAAATAAATCCATTCAAGGATAGAATTCGATCTCAAGTAGGATTCTATCCGAAAACCAAATCAATCTACCGACCGAGCTCAAACACTCGGCCAAAACAGTCCCAAAACAGCCGAGATACTCGGCTTCCTCACCAAGAAACGGGACTCTCGTTCCCTTTCGAACTCTTACGTTTCTTATCTAAACCGGTATTTCTTGTTGTCCAAGCAAGGTACTTCTCCTAAACCACCTCGCCTATAAATAGGACCCTCCGGTCAATCAATTACGAATCTATTCATCATTTCATCCTCAACACCTTCAATTACTTATTAATCTCACAACATTCAAGCATCGAATATAGCATCGAAAGACCGATAGTATCATCCCGACACACGACACAAACATACCGAGAGCACGCCCGACCAAAACCGGCCCCCCTCTCACGTCACCTTACACGACCAAACCGACACCCAAATTCATCCCCATCATCTCGACGCTTCAGTGCCTAAGCCACTTCCCGACGAGCTCTATTCCGAGAAAACAAAGCATGTAGGTTGAGGGTGTAAATCAAACCCGATTCTTCCTCTTTCTCTTCTCCTTTCTCGTCGTCTTTTTCTTTTCTGCGTCGTGTCGTCGGTCCTCGTTTTTAATATGGGTCGTTGTTGCATATTTTTCATATCTCTAGTATCGACATTATAAAAAATATTTTCATAATATGTAAACGTTCTTAAAATATGATATCGGTTCTCTAGTCGAATATCGTATCAAAAGAAGAACTAAATTAAACCTGTTGATGCTAGGAAATCGTTATACGGTCTTAAAAACATAATACAACGATTTTCAACGCGGAGGGAGTCAAACATCGTTTTCTTTTACTTTACAAAGCGATTTTCAAACTTTTAAACCTTTTCCTAAGATCATTCTAACTATTTGATATCGATTTCATAATCGAATATCGAATACGACGAATATCGAAAATATAAATCGAGTATAAATTAATCCGTATTTGTACGGGATTTATAAAAGTTTACGATTTTCGAAAAATAAAAAAAAGCGGGAAAGACTCCCGCGCGAGTCGTGCGCCTGCCAGACGACTCGCGCGAGGGCCTGGAAAACCGTGCCTTTTTTCTTCGCTTTCTCGTATTTTATTCTTTTCGTTCCTTACATAAAATAGCGACTTTCCCGACATATTTTCAGATTTCGATAAATACTTTTTCGACCTCGGTAAACACGTGTTAATCCATCACGTGTCATAAACCTTTTTCAAAATCATGACATATTATTGTGTTTGCATCTTTATTCGATTTATTCAATCGTTACTAACTCGTTTTTTTCGTGTTTGTAGCAGTTTATTTTATTTCTATTGTTTTATTAGACTAAAACGAACTTCACATGCTAAAATAACTTTGACGTTATCAGTTTAAGATGCATTAAACGACTTAGCAACCCGTTCAATTTCTCTCACATGCTTAGGGAAAATAATGTTTGCATATCATTCCACTATTGAACTAACACATGTACACCAAAAATGAACGATATCTTAGTAAAGGCCGCTAAGTGTGGGCGGGGTTGGGTGTTCTTAGTGAACTTCCTAACACGTACCCTCACCCCTTACTCAGAACCATGGTTTCCGGATGTCCGAATCCATTGGCAACGAGAGTCATTCAATACACGATATCCGATAATGTCGGTATCGGTATCAAATGCTAAGGGACGAACTCGATAAACTCTGACATCGAAAATGGGCCATATTTTGTATATGGCCCACTACGACATAGAGTGGGTTCGAACGGGCCCGAACTCCCACAAAGTTCGGTGGCGACTCCTACTTCGATTTAAAATTCAATTCGACCCATCTCAAATGGAGATTCATTCGCCTCCCCAAACCCGCGCGTGGCCGCGTCGGGGTGGACCTATATCATGTCCACAATTTGTTTCACCCAGGTAACTAATGAAGACACTAGAAGGTCTAGAACTGTCGAGTGGGCCAGGTCAAATACTGGTCCTGTATCGAGTTATGGTTAGAGTACAGGACAAATAGTTTCGAACGCCTAATTTGTTATCGCTTTTTAAGAAAAAAAAAAATTTATATTAAATTTATATTTATTTTAATACTAATTTCCTTTAAATTATAGTTTTTATATTTAAAAAAATCAAAATTTTCTAAGTCTGTCTCACTTTTTGATTTCTCTCGGCGTCGTCCCCTTGAGATAAACATTGATAAGCGGTGTCAAATCTTCGAAATGACAATGCTTTGAAATAATTATAATCACTTCGTTGCATAACTAATACTCCCTCCATCTCACTAAAAGGGTCACCCCACCTCTTTAATGAGAATTAAGGTGTATAAAATTGTGTAGTGGAAAATGAAAGGTGGAAAATAAGTGAAGTTAGAACAAATATTAACCACAAAAATCAGACAAAATAAGAATAAAGCAAAAAGTGACTTTTAGAAAGACAGCCCAAAAAGAAAAGAGTGACTCTTCTACCGACATGGGGTACTATTCTATATGTTAAAATTTGAGTTTTAGCAAAATTCAGACATAAAAGTAGATGGCTAGAAATTGGCTCTTAGACTAAAGTTTTGTGGTTTCTTCTTTCCAACAAATTGAACAGGTCGGGCTAGATCATGACCCAAAATCGAGTAATTTAGGATTCGGGTTAAACGGGCTGCAAGTAAAAAAAGCGGACTCATGCCTCTAAAAACGTGTCAGGTGGGTCAGGTCAAATTTAGAGCGAGATGATGACATATATACAAATATATTTAATGCGAATGTCAATTGCTTAGAGAACAAAAGACACAAATAGACCCAATGTTCCAAATGAGTTGTCACGTACATTAAAACTGCTAACAATGACTAGTAGGGGTGAGCAAAATCGGATATCCGATCCGGCTTGCGAAACTGGATCGGATATCCGGTTTTATAATTATGAAATTTTACTATCCTGATCCGATCCGAATTAAACCGGATATCCGGTTTTTCCGGATATACGGAAACCGGATATCCGGTATCCGGTTTTGAGGTTTCTTTTATTTTTATTTTTAATTTTTCTTTAAGTGCATGTAATCCGATTTTTGATTTTAAGGTCGTAACGAACGTTGCGTTCATTGATATACAAAAATAATACGTAAATAAACAAGAAAAATATCTAAAAATAATTTAATTATCACAATCATCCCGAATATTCAAATACTACTAATAATTCCCCGATAATAGAGTCATAGGCAAACAATCTGCTTTCTTCAAACAAGAAACTTGAAGATCAAATCTCTTCCACACAAATCAACCCAAAACAACACCAATTGATAGACAAACGAAGTAGCGAACAATCAAACAAAGAATCAACCTTAATGAGCTTGAAACGTGAAACAACGGCTTGAAATATGAAGTAGTGAGAGACTGAATGTGAGAGACTGAGAGTGGCATTGTGGCGGAATGAAAGAGTAAGAGTGTTGGGCTTTTTTGTTTTTAATCCATTAAGTCATTTAGTTTTAGTATTATAGTTTGTTATTTTTTTTTTTTGTATTTTTGAAAACTGGATCGAAAATCGGATATCCGGTTTTCAATTTTGCTGATACGTATCCGCTACGGTTTTATGAAAAACCGTATCGGATATACGAAAATCCGTATAATTGCAACCGTATACCGTATCGTATACGTATAATAAACCGTATCGGATTTTTCTGCTCACCCCTAGTGACTAGACATTATGATGAGCATCGTTTGTTTTAGCCATGTAGTTAATGTACACACTAGACCTGTCACCGGTCGGGGTATACGGGTCATGCTCAGAAATAGTTTCAAACACTTAATTTTGTTACGACTTTTAAAGTAAAAAAAAATATGTATTAAATTAGGGTCAGGTTTATGTGTCGAGTCGAATCTAACAGGTCTATGTGTAGCATCATAGCCCGCGTCTGCTACTTTTCGTATAAAATACATGCAAATGTGGAGTGCTAATCCTCTAAAATGACAATTATTTGAAATAATCGTACTCATTCCATTGCAGTCAATAATTACAAAAGAAAGTATTAAGGTTGATTTAGTAAGTTATTGTTACACCCGTGCATCGCACGGGCATCAAAACTAGTTCTAAACAAATAGGAGTAATCTGTTATCCGTACGAGTGGGCTTGTCAAAATTGACCCGACCCGAATAAGTCAATCTGAACTGAAACCCTGATATTGACGCGTAAACCAAATTGACTCGGGCTAACTCGAAAGTGAACCGACTATTTTTATAAAAAATGAACCAATATTCTTAAAAAAAGTTGAAAATAATAAACCTGAAAACAATCCGACCCAACCTGAAATGAACCCGATTTCTACAACTCGAAATTAATCCGAGCATATTGATCCATTTGCATGATCTATGTACAACTATACAAGTATACCATGACGTTTGTGTTAAGAAAATGATTAGGAGCGAGATTCAAAGAATGAAAGAGTGTTGTTTCTGGTCGTCGGCATTTCAGCCAGGTCGTCGGCGCTTTTTAATGTAAAGGACGACCATGACCTTCCCTAATTACATTAGTTAACTAAGTTAATATAATTTTAGAAATGAAATTATGTTAATGAAACTCGTTGATGAAACCCAACTTTTCTTTGAAAAATCGACTTTCCCCAAAATGGATCAACAAGCGGTTGGTGCACTTTTAATTTTATTTTCCTCCCTTTTGATTATATTTTCTCATTTAGTTTAGCATACAAAATCGCTTTCTTGTTTAATTTGTCGTTTATGTTTACGGTTTGTCGTATTCGATGTTGTGCTCGATTTTCGTGTTATATAAAAATAAAAAGAGGACGCAGAGAAGAAGTCGGGCGTCGATTTCTGGTGCCTGGGGGGTCCCCTGGGCGTCAGTTTCTGGCTCCTGGGGGTTTCCCTGGACGCCAGTTTCTGGCTCCTGGGGGGTCCTCTAGGCGCCAGTTTCTGGCTCCTAGGGGGTCCCCTGGAAGCCAAAAACTGGCTCCTGGGGGGTTCCCTGGAAGCCAAAAACTTGTGCCCAACCCAGTTTTTTCTTTTTTTAAATTTTTTTCGTACGACATTATACGTTACGATATCCGTTTAATTTGTTTTTGTTCTTCGATAAATATTTATATCGTGACTCGGGTGTTGTTATTTTGAATGTTTGGAATTATTATGATACGAAAATGTTAACAAAATGTTATAAATTTTCTAAAACGATTCCCGGGTTACATTGAGACGCGTGTCTCAAAAACCTTAAAAAACTACAAAAACCGTAATCTTAAATTAGTCGTAAAATAATAATTATGTTATAAATATATTGTAGAACAATATCGTAAACCGGAAATCGAAATGAGATTATGTTGATGTGTGTATTACAATACATGAGTTGATCGATATTTATAGATATCGAAACATAAAGGACACGTCTCTTCGCGGAGAGACGTATTGCTTGGAAGGATAATAACATCCATATTATAACACTCCCCCTTCGATGTTTATTATCCAAAAATGTGACATTTTACGATGCGAATGAACCGCTGCCTCATTAAAACCTTACCAGGAAAACCCAGTGGGAAAAAACCATGGTTAAGTAAAAAGAGTACAGCTCGCATTACTCCCCATCATAATTACATAACTTAATACGTTGAAATGATACATAATTTGGCAAAAACTCTTGATCATCGATGTCGATTCCATTGTAGCTGATGATAAACTTGATATTATCTTCGATTAATAAAACTTCGTGATATACTTGTAATCATCACGTGTCTTCAAAACTCATAATATTAATGAGTCACCTACCACTCATTTCAAGTATTATATACTGTTTTGTGGTATGTTCGTGACATAACTTGTTCACGATAATTATCATGTCAATAACATAAAAGATACACATCTACCTCGTTAAAAACCTTGCTAGGTAAAACTCAATGGGACAAAACCCTAGTCGAGGAAAAAAGAGTGTAGAAGTTATCTATCCATTTTGATCTCTTCAGGAGAATCAATCCGATCATCAAATAAGTCGTCATAATTTTCAATCTTTATGGTATTTTTAGACCACAAATTATTTCATATACTTTGGAAGACTTTCTTCTATTAACTCTCTGTTAGGAAATAAGTGCCTAGCAATTGTCTTTTCGGATCTCGAATTGGTTTCCGACCTGAATCTGTTTAATTAGGAAGGTTTCCTAATTAATATCTGATTGATTAGAGTTTCCTAATCAATATCTGAGTATCTGACCTAGGATTTCCTATTGTATAGGGTTTCCTAATCTGTTTAGGGTTTCTGTTTGGGTTGAGAGTAGTATATAAACTCTCATACCTCTACCCTAGAAATTATGATATCAGTCTGAAATCTGTAACCTCTCCTCAAATTAATAAAACTATCCCCTCCTTCTGCCGTGGACGTAGCTAACAGGTTGTTAGTGAACCACGTAAATCTGTCTGTCTCTCGATTTTACGTTCTTATTTGTTTGTCTTTCTCTTCCGTTATAACAAACTGGTATCAGAGCTTTGGTTATTCCGATCTGTGAGAAAGATGTCTGGGATGAGCGTTAAAATTGAGAGTTTTGATGGGAGGAATAGTTTTAGTCTTTGGCAGATCAAGATGCGGGCGTTGTTAAAGCAACAGAGACGGTGGGCGCCATTCGTGAAGAAAGACGACACAGTCACCGCTGAGATGGCCATTCTGGAGGAGAGTTCAGTCTGTCTGTTGATATCATCACTGAAATCGGAGGAAGATAGAAGTAGTAGTGGTAGTACTGATAAACAGGTGGAGCAGCAAGTAACTCTTGATGAGAGTGAAGCAAAGTCTGAAGATCAACCACTACAGTCTGAATCTGAGTCTGAATCTGAATCTGAATCTGAACCATCAGGTTCTTCATTGCCAGTTCAGAATCAGCTGAGATTGGCTCGTGAGCAGTCAATCAAGTTTCCGAACAGGTATGGTAATGAAGATGAGGTGGGTCTGTTTGATCTGGTTCTGAATAGCAAGGTCCAACACGGTCTGGACTTGCTAAATTCAGGAAATATCTGATTGCCCTTTGTTGGGCAATATCTGAGGCAGGAGAGGGAGGAGTTTTACTTCTGGTACATCTGGCATTCGTTGGAGTGCATCTGGTACATCTGTTGAGGAGATTTCTGGTACATCTGATCTGGCATTCGTTGGAATGCATCTGTCTGATCTGATTGAGAGACAATTCGAGGCAAGGTGGAGATTGTTAGGAAATAAGTGCCTAGCAATTGTCTTTTCGGATCTCGAATTGGTTTCCGACCTGAATCTGTTTAATTAGGAAGGTTTCCTAATTTATATCTGATTGATTAGAGTTTCCTAATCAATATCTGAGTATCTGACCTAGGATTTCCTATTGTATAGGGTTTCCTAATCTGTTTAGGGTTTTTGTTTGGGTTGAGAGTAGTATATAAACTCTCATACCTCTACCCTAGAAATTATGATATCAGTCTGAAATCTGTAACCTCTCCTCAAATTAATAAAACTATCCCCTCCTTCTGCCGTGGACGTAGCTAACAGGTTGTTAGTGAACCACGTAAATCTGTCTGTCTCTCGATTTTACGTTCTTATTTGTTTGTCTTTCTCTTCCGTTATAACACTCTCATATGCTTAAACTTCTGGTTAAGATGATATTACGCTCAAACTTTTGGTTGACAATATTGAATTACTCAAATGATAAACTCTTCAAGAGCTTCAATATTTCTCTTTTAACTCAATCAAGGTAACTTCACATCTTAATGAAGAAGTTATACAAAATCATACAAACTTAATCCATTCATTAATCTCAATTTCATGATCATTCAAACACAAGCTCCTTCAGGGAGTCATAGATCATGGCAACATTTACGAGTATAATTCATTTATCCTACAATAAAACATTTAATAACAATAATAGTGTGCATGCATGTAATATAATATAAACAATGTCTTAAGCTAATGATGATAATGTATGAAACAAAAAATGAAATTCTATTTACATGCACATGAAGACCAAATGTAAATTACACGGAACTTTTAACGAATATTCATAATTTGATTGACTTCGGGTCAATAGGTGGACTCAGATCCATGAGCTCATTTTAACCATAAATTATATGACGAATTTCTAGATGGACTTTTATATAAGATCCCCACTAATGTCCATTTTATATCGCGCGCAAATTTGTATTCGGTTCTAAAAAGTATTTATATCTATATAATTTCTTATATTATCAGTACTGCTTGATATCTGAATTCACATATTTCGTATAGGTCATCTATTTTCTTTCAAATATCTATATCACTTCTGAGACATTTATTTTTCTCTAAGCTTTAGTACCAACTGCACATGCTTGCCATTTTCTTACTTATGATATATGAACCGAATATTATTTTCATACTACACATCAAATGTGATTAATTTATGATTTTGGCAAGTTTCGCAATTTATATCTTTGTATGATAAGGTGCTGATATATCATCGTCATCATATCCAAGTGATGTAAATCATAATTCATACGGAGTTCTTTCACCTCGGATTGATATATTCATATTTTAACAAGTCACTGAACTTCGAGTTCAGTTGGGGACCAATTATTACTTGTTTGTTCTTTTTACCATCTTATCCTTATCACTCTCCCCCTAAGATGGTAAAAACTATCATTACCTGATAGACTTAAAGGGCAATTATATCCACCTTAGCTAGAAATTATTTCATATTTCATAAACTTTAATCAATTGTTTCTTTTCAATCGAATAATATATTGGGGAGCTAGATATAACGCAGTTGGTTTTCCACGTGCTGACTTAAAATTGCCCATTCAGGAGATTGTATTGTTCACATAATACTCAAATTGTGAACTTTGATCACACGAACTACTCGTAAAATTCTGTGTGACTACAAGTCACATAATCAAACCATACATAAACGTTCATTTTCATCATCCAACTACGAGTAGTATTCAAATCTCCAACATAATTTTCATCTCAGTGTATTGTCTTGCCTCAAATATTATTTCATTGATACACGAGAGAAGTTCAGCACTTTTCCATTTCTTTCAAGATAAACTACGGGTTTATCAAAAACGGGTGTAATAATAAGAACCCGGATGACCTTTATTGTCACATCTTTATCATTTTCTTGTCGACTTTAGCTTCATTTCATTGCAATTTTCTTATGCATTTGGCTATATCTCGATAAATCCACTTCTTGTATGCCGTATTTTTAGTTAACTGAATCTCATCATGCTAAAACTTCTGGTTAGCTATATACATCGTATGTGCACAATAATTGTATTTTATCATATGGCCAAAACAAAAATGATAGATGTGACATGACACAACTAGTGTCTCATATAAATAGGCAAGACTCTTCAATATTCTTTCTGGGAATATGACTATATTTTTCTTTTAATAATTAAATTTTATTTGCAATAATTACTCTTATATCATTACCCGACTTCTGCTTTTGGCAGAGTCTTTATCGAATGTCACATCCACTTCATCAAGAAATAATCTCGATCGATTGAAAGAGATTTATCGTCTTTAACCAAAATTATACTCCGTACTTATTATTTTGTTCAACTCAAGTGAACAGGAAATTTATTCAGAGTATTTCTAACAACTCTTTTCCTGTTATATTGCCTTCAGGACAATATTTTTCCACTCAAGGGTAAGGGAATAAATTTTCTCATCACATAAGTGATATTAACACAGTCCATATACCTTCCGGGAATATGACTATATTCCTCTTACGTGCTTTGAGTATTTTAAAAGTCGTAATTTATTCATTTTACGCGTATACTTAATATATTGTCTTTCATTCTTTTGTATTACCAATATAATAATATTTCAAACTTCAGGTTAATTACAAATTGATGACATAAATTTTAACATCGCTTCATTACAATTTCATATAACGATGTTAATTTATGTATCTCAATTACAAAATATTCATACTTTCTATTAAAAAATGGATTGATCATTGATCATTTAGAGAGGAAAATATCAATAAATTTGGTTATTACTTGTAAATCAATAAATATAATAACATATTATAATCAAAAACATAAATCATGTAGATTACAAACAATGAAGGGCCGAATTCGCACATGTAAATTAGGAAATATGGGATATTAGGAAGCAAAACTAAGATATTAATCTAAGTTTGACAAATGATAAGTAGAGAAGTAAGATACTAAAATATGTGTGCACTTCATGCGGACTAGGGTTAACGAATTGCATACAATATGCAAGAACACAAAATTGCTGATAAAAATTAACACACCTCATAAAGTTTTAAGATAAATATTATTGCTGATAACAAATGTAATATAAATGAGAATAAATAGTGACTTACGGTAAATTGATATGCATCATGTAATGAGAAGAAATAATGACATACAAAGCGTATTATACATCATATATAGTTATGTTGGCATATTGAGAGTATTTCTAATGATTTGCACAAATTCATCTACTACATAATTTAATACTTGCGATCTTTCATATACGTTCCTATGACTAATCAAATTGTCATCACTAATCCAATTGTTGCGCGGTTATCAACATTCAACACATATTAAAATGAACATTAAAATTGTACGGAGTATGTGTCATTAATATATAAAAAGAAATCTATTGTAAAATTGGGGATGAATCAAATCAAGCAGATGCATGTCCATGTGTATTGCTTTTTTTTTTATTGATATTGATTTTATTATCATTACTTGAACCTGCCAAAATTAAGAATCATCATACGAAAAACCTTCGCCAAAAGGAATTAGTAACAATGGTGGATTATTAGCAAACATAAGGAATTAGTCACAAGAAATATGTCTCTAACATGTACAATAACATACGGGGAATTATATATGATTGCCATCTAGCAAAGCATAATCATCAAATTATTTCATGTTTGATTTGTAAATACAACAAGACTGGTAAACATAAATCAAAGATGGGTAGATATAACTTAATAATCCTTTCATATAAACCCAAACATATACGGAGTACGTTATTGTGAGATAGGAGCGTAAGTATTACAACACGTCAATCAATAGATGCATAGAGATTAAAACAAGTGCACGTTATACATCCAGAAATGATTAAAGCAATACATACTTATGACAGAATGATCTTGAATTTTTTTTTCTATATCAAAATGACAGAATGGTGCATCATATGTTCGTAACAGATACTCGTATAACACAAAGCAACATGCATTTTCTTGTAATGGCAACACAAACAAACATAATGGTGCTTTAATAAACCAACAATTATGGAACTCCTATCTGTAAGAATATTTTATGATATAATAATATTACGGGATATGCAATATATCTTCCCTATTATTATGCTAATATTTCTTCCTCATAATTATGGTCTTATTGGAAATCGAATCTTTAAGAGATATGCTATCACAATAATATCGGACTAAATAAGGAGTTTTTCCATATTTATTTACTCAACCTTGATGGAAGGTCGAGATTACCGTAATCTAAAACCCTAATAGGAAACCGGTCCTCTCTCTGCCTATATAATGGAGTCTTCCCCATCAGAAACTTCATATGATGAATAAAAACGTAATGCATGAATGCGTATTGTTAAGGTAAAACAACACATATTACGTTATGGGACAAGAGGGAGAAACCATACCTATTAATTATGAACCGTACCTATTATTATTATTATTATTATTATTTGAAGATCATATGAAGACGTATTATTATTATTTGAAGTCGTCTTATTATTTATGAAGTCTTCTTATAGAGATCTAATATCGTTCGTATTAGATTTCGACTTATTCCGTAATGAGGTATGTCTTAATCTCGTCTTAATTAATCTTTTGTGACCTTCATGTTGTTCAAAGATTTATGGGAATTATGTTTTATTTATGTCATGTTAATAATATGCTAACATGTGGTATCAGAGCTTAGGTTATTGAACTCATGATTGTCCATTAATTAAGATTGTTATTACAGAATAATGACGTATTATACATTATAGTATAATAGTATGTGAAACTACTTGTGTTCCGTTTTGCGACTGATTTTATGTAATCACCTTTTGTTACTACTCCATAATAGTCTACACAAATCAATCTCCTTCATGTGTGTATATGTATAGTATGCAAAGCAATTGTAGATTACAAAATCACACAACTATGATGCTAAGTAATTGTTTGTAGTATGCATGTCAAATTGGTTTATGCTTTTCCTAGTCCCATTATGTTATTCATGCAATTTGTTTAACTACCTCATCGATTTGTACTACTCGTATATATTATGTGTATATACGTAAATTAGGTTTAATGGTTGATGGTCTTTATGGATTTGCTAATATTAAGTTCAAGTGATTTTTCCATATTCAATTCGATCATGTAATGTTTGATGATGAGTAGTTATCTCCTGAATTTCTTACCACGACAAAGTTCTTATTATTTATATGAAATTAATGAAAGTTTAACCTGAAATTGATATCATTATTGTCTTGATTATTCTGTTAAACTGATTTTGTCATGATTATATGATTTACTATATGCATATTGATTAGTATATATAGATTAAAGTTTTAATATGAAGTGAATTAAAATTCTATTATTTGAGAAGTAATTCCATGATAATTTGTTAATGAATGATGATATACTCCGTATGATTATGATTTACTGAAACGTGGTTTCACCTTATTGTTTATGCTCATTCGATATAATTATTCGTTTGACAAATAATGATTTATGATATAATTTAATTTCATATCTGGTTTTAGATAATGATAATATGAAATTCTTATGGTTAAATTTCACCGCAGTGAATTTACAACTTAAGTTCAATTTTGACATAATATTGTCATTATATCGTTCACACATATAAAAATATATATTTACCCACAGGTAGATTATATTGACATGTGTAACATTCTAGTCATTATATCGTTCACATATAAAAATATATATTTATCCGCAGGTAGATTATATTGTCATGTGTAACATTCTATTTATTTAAATATTTTAGTGACCACCCACAGGAGCACTATTATTAAAGATGTGTTGTTTCACATATTAAAGTCTCATATTATTTATGTTGTCTTATTTTATCACAATTAAAATTACCTAACCAAGTGAAATCTTATGGTATAACTCTGTTGTTGAGCTTAATGGAACGGATAAATTACTCTGACTAAAAAGAGTAAGTAATTTAAGTTCGCCTCAAAGTTGATGAAATTGGATACTTGTCTTCGCAAAGACAAGCCGACTGACTTAACTTCTGAAAGTATGTACTGCTCAAATTAAATATCTATCCATGAAGGTTGGGAGAGATCTGACAGATTATGCATTTTATTCTTGCGTTGGATAATACCAACATTAAGACTTAAGAATTCATCGTATGAACTGAAACAAGCATTGAAACAATGGTACTTAGAATTCAATAAAATCATTACTGATTTTAAAGAACTTATCGTGATCTTTGTATAAATCTCAAGATTAGTGGGAGTAAGTTCATATATTTGATTCTATATGATGATATTTTATTAACCAGAAACGATCTTGGTTTATTACATAGAACCAAGACTTATGTATTGAAATGGCTAAATAAAGAATATACTTATGCATCTCTGGTTGGGAACTTAATGTATACTCAGGTAAACCTGACATTATTACTTATGCTCACATATAGAAAATTAGATCACCCACAGGTGACTGATTATTCTGATTCAGATTTTGGAGGATGTTATGACACAAGTCACTGTACTCATAGTTGTTTTATACCTCTACCATGGAAGCTGAATATGTGATTTTTTTTATGAGGCTTTAATATAAGGAGCATGATTGCGTTATTACCGTGATAATAATGAAATTGCAATCTTTTTCTAGCTCCATGAATGATATGATATTTAAGGGATCAAAACACATGAACCTTAAATATCTTTACTGAAGCAAGATGTTAGATCACGAAATTAATGAGATCTCTTTAACGATTCTACACTTGCTATATAATATTATTTCTGTTTTCCAATGTGTATACATTTATTATTGGATGAATGATAACGGAAATATAGTCTTTTTAAGACATTATGTGGACCATTACGTAGAACTCCACTTATGGCCTAACTGTTCAATTCGTTGATGCAGTGGTACATGGAAGTAATCATGTTGCAGATTGACATGTGCACGTCATGACTCTCTTTAATGATTGAATTAGTCAAGGCACTTATGAACGTCGATTTAAATGAAGTGTTTTAGCATAATATGCGCAACTTATATTCTCTAAAGAACATTACATATGTTCCAATCGACCAAGTGGGAGACTGTAAGAATATTTTATGATATAATAATATTACGGGATATGCAATATATCTTCCCTATTATTATGCTAATATTTCTTCCTCATAATTATGGTCTTATTGGAAATCGAATCTTTAAGAGATATGCTATCACAATAATATCGGACTAAATAAGGAGTTTTTCCATATTTATTTACTCAACCTTGATGGAAGGTCGAGATTACCGTAATCTAAAACCCTAATAGGAAACCGGTCCTCTCTCTGCCTATATAATGGAGTCTTCCCCATCAGAAACTTCATATGATGAATAAAAACGTATTGCATGAATGCGTATTGTTAAGGTAAAACAACACATATTACGTTATGGGACAAGAGGGAGAAACCATACCTATTAATTATGAACCGTATCTATTATTATTATTATTATTATTATTATTATTTGAAGATCATATGAAGACGTATTATTATTATTTGAAGTCGTCTTATTATTTATGAAGTCTTCTTATAGAGATCTAATATCGTTCGTATTAGATTTCGACTTATTCCGTAATGAGGTATGTCTTAATCTCGTCTTAATTAATCTTTTGTGACCTTCATGTTGTTCAAAGATTTATGGGAATTATGTTTTATTTATGTCATGTTAATAATATGCTAACATGTGGTATCAGAGCTTAGGTTTCAAAGAAAATATCGTTGATCCTTGCATACTATACATATACACACATGAAGGAGATTGATTTGTGTAGACTATTATGGAGTAGTAACAAAAGGTGATTACATAAAATCAGTCGCAAAACGGAACACAAGTAGTTTCACATACTATTATACTATAATGTATAATACGTCATTATTCTGTAATAACAATCTTAATTAATGGACAATCATGAGTTCAATAACCTAAGCTCTGATACCACATGTTAGCATATTATTAACATGACATAAATAAAACATAATTCCCATAAATCTTTGAACAACATGAAGGTCACAAAAGATTAATTAAGACGAGATTAAGACATACCTCATTACGGAATAAGTCGAAATCTAATACGAACGATATTAGATCTCTATAAGAAGACTTCATAAATAATAAGACGACTTCAAATAATAATAATACGTCGTCATATGATCTTCAAATAATAATAATAATAATAATAATAATAGGTACGGTTCATAATTAATAGGTATGGTTTCTCCCTCTTGTCCCATAACGTAATATGTGTTGTTTTACCTTAACAATACGCATTCATGCATTACGTTTTTATTCATCATATGAAGTTTCTGATGGGGAAGACTCCATTATATAGGCAGAGAGAGGACCGGTTTCCTATTAGGGTTTTAGATTACGGTAATCTCGACCTTCCATCAAGGTTGAGTAAATAAATATGGAAAATCTCCTTATTTAGTCCGATATTATTGTGATAGCATATTTCTTAAAGATTCGATTTCCAATAAGACCATAATTATGAGGAAGAAATATTAGCATAATAATAGGGAAGATATATTGCATATCCCGTAATATTATTATATCATAAAATATTCTTACACTATCATCATCATCATCTAAGCAATTCATTTAATTAATAAACCAACAATATATCATCATCAACAAATGTTGTAAACAGGCATTACAAATATATGATATGCGAATACATTGGTATGCAGGGCATTCAAATTAAGCAAATTAAGTGTCATATTGTTAAAATTGGAGACTGATACGCGATACAGTAAGTCTGGCATCAAGATTATGTGATAAAATGCCTATGTGCCCCTCTACCAACCACTTGACATCGAAAGATAAAACCTACCGACTTGATTAAGCAATTTGATTATGATAAAAACTTACCCACTTGACTTCGAACCATAAGAATCAAATAAGAGAAAATAAGAATAATTCCTTGTTCTTTTCGATCAACTTTGAAATCGATTATGAATATATTTCCGTTAGGAATAATTCCATGATGATAGACGATCGTTGTAACTCCCCAGATTTAAACAAAAGGAATAAGATAGATAATTATAGCGTCTTATATTAATAATACACCATGGTGGCGGAAACACCATGGTTAACTAAATCCGAGTGTTACCAACATAGATAATTAATATGTCTTAACGCATACAACTACTCTCGGAATTGAAACCCGATAAAAATAAGACTACAAGGTTCAATTATTAAACATATAATTCATTATTTATCCTCTCTCAAGTCAACCCCATTCATGACCAAGTAGCACATCAACCTGAAAAAAATAAAAGTCCACCGTCAGTGGGGAGTAACTAGGAGTCCTCCCAGTCATGATTGATGAAAATCTAATCATAATTACGAGAATATAATAAGAGATAATATATACTCCAATTAAAAAAACATGATAACATATAAAGTTCATCAAAACATGTGATAAAATATTAATAGCAAGGAATATGTGACAACGTAACTAATACCAAGCCATAAATAAATAAATAAATAAAATGTAGAACTGATATATATATATATATATATATATATATATATATATATATATATATATATATATATATATATATATATGTCCTTCTAGAACTCGAACCAAAATATACAGAATAACACGAGCTAAGAACGAGCACCGTCTAGGGCCAATAACCTGAAACCCTAAACTTCGATGCCAATAACCTGACACCAAAATAACCCTACGGTGGGACACATAACCGTGAACCCATGTCTAAGACTGGCCAGACTTTTGAGGGACAAAACGTCTAGTTAAGGCGTAAAAGTGCGGACCCTTAACCAGTCAAGGCGTAAAAGTGCGGACCCTTGACCCTCAAACGACATATCCATAGACTCATAAGAGTATTCCATAAGGAACGGTCAACCCTTAGCAGGCCAATAACCTGAAACCATGCCAGGGTACTAGGTAGCCAATAACCTGAAACCTACCCAGTTTGGTACTGCTCTTCTCGAGTAGACCAATAACCTGAAATCTACTCGATATCTTATACTCTAGCCATACCATATATAAAATGGAACAAGGTCCAAAAGATAATATCCGGGCACCATGGATAACCCAATGTTAACATGCCAAACGCTCATAACCGAGCAATCAATTTTAATAGCATCAATAAAAATAAAGTATAATAAAATTGCTAGAGTATAAGATAAATTTCAACCATAAAAATCAATGTCGCTTAAAACAACCATTTATCAAAGTCATATTATCCGATCATGAAGACTAAATAAATTTTTATGTTAACCATACGATTAAGCAAATAGTATTAGATCATATGACATGTACAACAATTAATTACAATATCTTATATTTCTCGTACACATGAATAAAAATTCATTTATTAAATAAATGATCAAATTATTATTTACGATACATAATAAAAGTTGAAAAATATTAAATAATTGATATTTGTAAAAATAATAGATCTAATTCTTAAAATAAGTATGTCTATTTTTTACATCATAACATGTAATTTATTCACATAGTATAATAAATCATTAAATAGTAACTATAAAATTTAATTTTAAAACAAGTGTATGAAAAAATATGAAGAAGTACAAAAAGTATAATAAATCATTAAATAGTAGCTATAAAATTAAATTTTAAAAGAAGTACAAAAGGATGTGGGCAGTGGGGTTTGAACCCTGGTCATCAGGTAAAAGGGCACTGTGTCTAACCACTGCAACACAACCACTATTCCTTTTCCTTTCAGAATTAAATTTTACTTACTTGTAAACAAACAGTGTTATTTAGGGTGACGAAAACTTATCTTTTTAATTATTATACAATCATGAATATACTTAATTACACATTATAAATGATTAAATTAAAATTACATACTGTCCATGAAAATTTATTTAATATAAAATTTATTTTTAATTTCAATTAAAATAATGTCACATTAATTATTTAACAAGTTTTTATACTTACAATTTATAATAACATTTTAATAGGAAATTTCAGGGATAATTAATTAAATAAATAAATAAAATATTTTATGACACTTATAAATTAATTTTAACAAAAAAAAATCAGAATATATTTATATATAATACCATATGAATTTATCTCATATTTATTATAACTTGAGAGCTTTATTGGCTAGTTATCCATTTAAATCAAAAATAATTATATAAATTATAAAACCACCATGCAAAATTTTATTACACACTAAGAAGTCATATTATAACAAAAAATATTTTTTTCATAATTATTTACATATTGTGGATATTTATGCATGCATGAATGAGTAATCATAAAAAAAAATGTGATAATATGGAAAAATAAAATAATGATCCGAAAATCAAATCTAAAAACTTAAAAATCTACATGCAACATCATCAACATAAAAAAAAGTAGGAATATAATTAAGAACATAATTATTTTAATCATGTATATATTTATTGCATGATAAATAAATTACAAGCATGATTAAATAATGAGCAAAAAAAATCAATCATATATTCATATTTTCATCACAAAAATATATACATAATTTATACCATGAAGTTCATATATTATCAAAAATTTTAAATTTCATATATATTCTCAATCTCATTATAAATTCATAAAAATATTAGAATTTCATAAATCTAGAAAAGAAGTAAACCTAGTTACCTTGAGAGAAATTAGTATTACTAATAAGTAGAATATGAGTGATATCAACCCAAGTGGTTTCCTTCCACCAAGGTCTCTTGTTCACCTAGTTTTAGATTAATAAAATTTATCAAGAAAACAATACACAATTTAACTAGAAATGAATAAAATTAATGAATAAATAATCTATACTTACTAGTAATTAGGATGGATAGTATGGAATGAAGCTATGAAGAAAAGAGTATGAGGAAGGTGGATGATGGATGATGGTTTACGGTGGAGTGGTGAAGAATGAAGAGTTCATCACCTAGCTTGGATTTTAAGGACAAACTTAAGGCTATGTAATGATGATTAGCCATAGCCATATAGCCATGCATGGCTATAAACCTATGCTCATAGACCTTGGGCTCTAAGGAAGTGCAAGTGGGCAAGTTGGCAAGTTGGCAAGTTGCAAGCTAGTAGCACAAAACTAAGTGAAGTGTGAGTGAAATAGATGAGGACGACGGAATTGCGGTCCGCGGATTACGGTGACAACCTATCGTATTTCAAGCATAACTTTCTCTACAGAACTCCAATTAAGATGATTAAGGTGGCGTTGGAAAGCTAAGAGGAAGATCTAAAACTTTTATGTTTTGATCAAGAGTCAAATACGTCTCTAACCTGACGTAAAATTAGCAATTATATTGCCTAAGTTTATTAGTTCATCCGAACGTAAGGGTTTGAGAAGATAAATAAAAGTGTGAAGGATGAGAACCTAGAACATTACTTCCAATCATACAAGTGATGAGTGGATAAATGGATAATGAGGATGGAATTAAAAGAGTTTATATGTGTTTATCAAATTATGAAAATACGGGGTGTTACAACCCTCCCCCCTTAAGAAAAGTTTCGTCCTCGAAACTTGAATGAGTGTGTACCTGTATCAAACAAGTGAGGGTATTTTGCTTGCATGGACGCCTTTGTCTCCCATGTTGCTTCTTCAAACCTTTGACTACTCCACAAAACCTTTACTAATGGTACAACCTTATTCCTTAAGGTTTTGTCCTTCCTATCTAAAATATGGACGGGTTGCTCCTCATAAGTCAAATTTGGTTCCACCTCGACTGTGTCCGACTGAAGTACATGAGATGGATCGCTCCGATATCTTCTCAGTTGAGATACATGAAAGACATCATGTACTTTAGACAGATTAGGGGGTAAAGCTAACTTATAAGCTACTTCACCAATTCGTTCAAGTACTTCATATGGTCCTACAAACTTAGGGCTCAATTTTCCATTAATTCCAAATCTCTTCACCCCTCTCATGGGCGACACCTTAAGAAAGACCTTGTCCCCAACATCAAATTCTACTTGCCTTCGACGCAAGTCAGCATATGACTTTTGCCGATCTTGAGCCGCTTTCATCTTTTCCCGGATCAACCTAACTTGCTCAATGGACTCTTGGATCATCTCAGGGCCAACAACTGCAACCTCACTAATATCATCCCAACATAAAGGACTGCGACATCTCCTCCCATACAAGGCCTCAAACGGAGCCATCTTGATACTAGCGTGGTAACTGTTATTGTACGAGAACTCTATTAAGGGAAGACTCTTCTCCCATCCTGTTTGGAATTCTAGCACGCATGCTCGGAGCATATCCTCTAAAGTTTGAATAGTGCGTTCGGTTTGGCCATCGGTAGCAGCGTGAAAAGCTGTACTCAACTTTAACTTACTACCTAACGCCTCCTGGAGCTTCCTTCAAAAATGCGAACAAAATCGTGGGTCACGATCAGAAACTATGTCTTTAGGAACTCCATGAAATCTAATAATTTCTCTTTGGTATGCCACCGCCATCTCATCCAAACTCCAAGTATCTTTCATTGGAATGAAGTGAGCTACTTTAGTTAAACGGTCCACCACTACCCAAATGGCATTCTTTCCCGTGGGTGACCTTGGTAACCCAGTTACAAAGTCCATGGAGATGGAATCCCATTTCCACACGGGTATTTCTAAGGGCTGCAAGAGACCACCAGGTCTTCGATGTTCGAACTTTACTTTCTGACAGGTAAGACATCTGGCCACAAAATTCGCAATTTCTCTTTTCATGTTAGGCCACCAAAAGAATTTCTTCAAATCCTTATACATCTTATCCCCACCAGGATGAATAGAGTATGGTGTACTATGAGCTTCCTGCATAATCTTCATTTTGAGATCATCACAGTCAGGGATGCACCACTTACCTTGAAATCTTAAACTTCCATCCGTCCAGACTTCAAAATCATTTTCTTCACTGACCTTGGCACGTAGGCCTTCAAGCACTGGATCCTCTTGTTGTCTAATTCGAATTTCGTGGTAGATCTCAGGTTCAGCACTCATAGCATTCAGAGCGATACTTGATAAGTGTAGTTTGTAGTGCATATTTTGTAGTGTTTTGGTCCCATTTTCCTTGTAGAATCGCTCCTTGGGAGCGGTTTAGGGGCTTCTTATGCTTCCTTTAGTTCGTTTCAGGTTCCCGAGACCGATTTGGAAGAGTTGGAGCGATTCCGACTCTATACATACACATTTTGGAGCCAACGGAGTAAAGGAACGATGACTCGATGCTTTGGAATCGACCCCGAGACCTTGGGACCCAATCCCGAGCCTCCGAGACCCGATCTCGAGTCCCGAGAATCGATGAGAAGTCCATGTGAGGCAAGGAGGAACCAAAAGGGTCATATTGAAGGCCTACAAGACTCATCCCCGACGGGTATGCACCTCATCTCGTCGGGGATGAAGTGCACTTTGGAGGAGGCCACTGCAAGGCCGTCCCGGTCGGGATGGTGGGTCCGTCCCGGTCGGGATGACCCGTCCCGGTCGGGACCAAGTGTTGTTGCCCGCATTTCACTTTCTTTCTTCTCCCTTCCATTTGTAACCCTATAAATACCCCTCCTCTTGTAATCTTAGCTTATGTTCTTCACTTCCCACTAAACCCTAGACTACTTTAGGTTAGATTAGTTTAGATTAGTGTAGATTAGTCGGTAATTAGTGATTAATCTTAGTTTAGTACTTGTATTAAGGGAATTCTTCAAGATCCTTCCAAGATTGACAACCTTGGTGGTTTGTTTTGGGTTTTCTTCATTAATGCAAGTTTCAATCTTTCCTCTTTACTAGTTTGGTATAATCTTCTTCTCCTTTTACTCTTAATCCTTTATTGTTTATCAAGTTTGAATCTTTAGTTATTGTTTATTGTTTTGTTCATCATATTTGGTAGTTTCATTATGGATGTTTTGATGTTTGTGTTGTTTCCTCTTGTTCTTGTTAGAATTAGTTTGATTATGTTAGAGTAGTGTTCTTGCTAGGGTTAGTAGGGTGATTAGGGTGTTAATTGGATGATTAAGGGTTTGTTGGAGGAATTGGTGGAAGATTTGGGTTTCTTCTTGAGTGATGCACATTACATGTTTGTTGGAATGCTTGAATGACTAAGTAGGTTGGAATGCTTGTTTTTCTTGTCTTCCTTTGTCGTGTGTGTCGCCGGATGGGTTCCATGAGGAACCTCTAGGTCGGTCTAAGTTATATTACCTAGATTACCCTACTACCTCCTTCACTCTACTTCCTCCTTGACCATTCCGTTACCTCTTTGACCCCGACCTAATCCTAGCCCGTTCCTTGTTTGTTTTCTTTAGTCTTGGTCTAGCTCTCTCCCCTTCTATCATTCTTTAGCTTAGCTCGTTGACTTAGTCTCGTATTTAGGCGACCTTGGTCTAGACGACTCTTACCGTCCCCGTGGATTCGACCCGACTTACCCTAGCTACCCTAGTTAGGTTTTGCCGGTTAATTATTTGGCGGTTGGGATTCCACGACAAATCCCTCCCATCAAATTGGCGCCGTTGCCGGGGACGGTGCTAGTTTAGACTTTGTTTTCCTAGTTACTTGGCTTTGTCTTGTGTTTTGTGTTTTTCTTTTTTCTTTTTGTTACCTTGCTTCTTATGTGTGTGGTTTATTTCTCTCTTGTCTAGTGCCCAAAAAGCACTAGACTTCTCACGTTTGTTCCTAGTCTACAGTTTATGCTTAGAGGTGGTGACTATCTTCTTCTTGCGATTAAGAGCCGCTTTAACGGACGGTTGCTAGAATGAGTGGTTTCCAACCGGGTATGGACTACGATTTTCGAGCAAGCATGGGGTTTGATCTAAACTCCACACACTCGGGAGCCGATATGAGCTACTCCTCTTCTTCCATGAACCAAGGGTATGACATGACGTCCCCCTACCACTATCAAGCTTCTTGGGGTAATCAAGAAGGGTATGATCCTCAAGAATATGGAAATGGCTACCAACAAGTGAACGATTACCAATCCTACGATCATGGTGACTATTACTCGGATTATCAATGTGAACCCACCATGTTCAATCAAGATTCACCTTATGGAAGCCAATACCACCAAGACCCACCATATTACCCTCCACCCCAACCACAATATGAACCCCATGACCCACAATACTACCAATCACCTCAACCTCACTACCAACAATATGATGCCCTACCCCTTGGGCATCATCAAGACACCATGTTTAATCAAGATTATCAAGATTATCATCAAGATTATCAAGATTATCATGGAGCTTTACAAGACCTCAAGGACCACCAATCGTCAAACTTGGAGTTGTATCATTCTATGCTTCAATTGCAAAAAGAACAAGATGAATTAATGGCCCAAATTCGAAGGGAAAACGAGGCGATTGATGCTCGATTAAATGCAATATCGGTTCAAACCATAATGTATTTATCCCGAACATCGCGATTAGATGAAGGGTGCCCACTTGAGAGAGAGGAGCAACCTAACCATGAAGCCGCCGATGTAGTTCCCTTTGGAGGAGAGATTTGCTTTGAAGAACCTCAATCGTCTACCCAAAAGGAGACGAATGAGGAGATGACCCTCGGTGAAGACAACATTGGTGAGGAATTGGAGGAGGATGGTGAGTGGGATGGTTTGGTAGAATTTGTGAGGATGTTGGGTGAAGTTGTTAGCCTCGAGTTGCCCTTATGCGATAATGTGGATAAGCATCAAGAGCCCCTTACTAGTACACCAAGCGATGACTTGGAGGAGATTGAAACCGCCGGTAGAAGTTTCGATCCTCTTCTCCAAGATGATATGGGGCCTAGTGATGAAGATGGGGAACCACAACTTGAGGAAAGCGTGGGGGTGTGCATCGAGGAGATGAGGCCAAAACCGCTTTTTGTGCCTTGTTTCTTGGAGATGAAGCTTGCTTGTGATTGGAGGCGATACCTAGGGAGGAAGAGGTCGGTTAAGCTCGTAGGATGGATAAACCCCGGAGACGACATGAATGATGACGTTGGGTCTTTTGATTCCTACTTCTTGCCTCCTCCTTGGAGGCCGTGGAGGTTGGCAAAGCTCGAGCGCTTCTTGGGCCTCCACTATGATGTCGGTAGCGCGTTCGAATTGCTCCTCCATGCCCTTGAGGGCTACGGTTGAAGAAGAGTCCACCATCCTAGATTTGACGGAGTTCCTAAAGAACCGTCATGTTGTATATTCTCCTCTCCTCTTTAGAGTACTTGTGTTTGTATTTGTGTGATTTTTCTCTTGATTTTGTTAGTTTTGTGGTATCCTTGTAATATTGGATTGTTGATGAGCGATGTGAGGGAGTGAATTTGATGTGTACTTTGAGTTTATTGTGATAGGTGAAGTGAAGGTGACTCCTAGAAAGGAGTGGTTAGTGATAGAGCTTGGATCGTGAGCAAGGGAGCCGGTTTTTGGGGTCTTGGGAGTCATGAAGACCCTTCCCGACCGGGAAGGGTGTGTCGTCCCGACCGGGATGGGGCCGTCCCGATCGGGATGAGGGTGCCAAAAATCGAGTTCACTGGAGTGTCATCCCGATCGGGAAGGAGGCTTCCCGACCAGGACGGGTATGTCATCCCGACCGGGATGACCCCCTACTCCTTTTTACATACCCCATTTCCCCCTCATTTCCCCCTCACTTTAGACCGATATTCACATCAAATCCCACCCCCTAGCACCATTACTACCTCTACCGTGCGGTTCTATCAAGCTTGAAGAAGGATGACAATGACGACAACAAGCAAGCACCTATATTGATCATTGAGACGATGGAGAGAGTGAGTTGCTAACCGGTCGGTATGGCAACTATCCTTTCTTTTCCGTTTTTTTTCATTGCTTTTTTTCCCCTTGCTTCTCCCCTTCCCCTTAGTCATGGTGGCCTTCGAGGCCTTGGTTGTGGTTGCTCCCGATTCTCGATGATGTGACTAGATCGAGAGTCATTTTTCAAAATCCAAGTTTTACAAGTTTTTCACTCTTTCTTTTTGGGGATTTAGTCGGATTTGGGCGGAATCCGGGCTAGGTGACTTGATTACACCTAGCCCTCCCCTCCCATTTCCTTTTATTTCCTTCCTTTTATTTTTCTTCCCCCATCCATATCTTTTTCTTGTCTCGGCCCATGGTGACTTGACTACACCCCGGCCGGATACCTTCTACCCTTTTCTCCACTTTTCTTTTTGATTTCTAGCTTTATTTTCGTAGTTTCTTTTGTGCTCCCATGCACTACGGTCGAGCATGAGGACATGGCTCGACTTAAGTGTGGGGGAGTGGTATTCTAGCATAGTTAGCTTTATTTTTGTAGTTTTTCGAAAAAATCTTTAAAATCCATAAAAATTTGAAAATTTTTCATAAAAATCAAAAAGATTTTCCTTTTTGTGTGTTTTCCTTTTGTGTCTTTATGTCGTGTATTTGTTGTATTGTGTGTGTTTTGCCTCCTCTTTCCTTATAGGTTGCTTAAATCACCGCTAGCTTTGGAGAGCTTTCAAGACTACCGGTAACATCTTATCCCTTTTTCTTCTTTATCTCTTGTGGAAGCTTGGAGAAGATTGTGATGTTGTGTGCTCGGGAGGAGCTTTGTAATGCTTGTGGTCGATTTGATGGCTTGTTTGGAAGCTTGGGGTGGTGTTTGTGTTTTCTATGTGTTTGTTTTGTGTTGTTCTTGTTTTGTCGCTTTTGTTTCTTTTTCTTTCGTTTTTGTTGAGTCTTTGTTTTGTGTTTTGTTGTGTGTCTTGTGTGTAAATGGTTTTCGAAAACCCGGTTTAGAGGCTAGTGAGTGAGTGTTTACTTTCCCTTCCTAGTAGTGTAAATCGAGTCTTGGACTTTAATCTAGTAGAATGACCCTAAATCAATGATTTCGTTGGTCCTTTACCTTGAGTCCACCTAGCTTACTAGGGATTTACTACGGGATTTGCACTTTTGACCATTATGACCACCCACGGTGTGAAAAGGCCTTGGTTACCGAGTCCCGTCCCTTAGGTGACCGTGTCTAGGATCGTTTGATTAGTCCAAGTTCTCCACTTTTTGTGGGTTTGAAGGGAAGGACGCTCCCCGACTCACCCATTACCCTACCTCCTACGCATTTCCACACAATAAAATTGCAAATTGTTGAATTCGTCTTTCTTTGCAATAAGAAATGCCAAAAAGCCAAATCTTGCCAAAAAGGGCAAAGAAAAGAAATAGAAAGAAAATGAAAGAAAGAAAAGAATGAAGAAAAAGAAAAGGCACACAAGCCAAAAAGAAAATAGAAAAGAAGAGAAAGAATGGCATGGCAAAACAAGGCAAAAATGCAAAAGAAAAGAGAAAATGCCAAAAGAAAATCGTCTCACAAAAAGATCTTAACCCCACAAAAATAAGCCTTTTTCCGACTTTTGCCGTGAAGAGCCTACCGAAGGACCGAGTCCCGAGGAAGGATGATAGCGGCATTAGTCGGTCTTCCCTCATTTTGCATATTTCCACTTTTTACTTGGACTAGTTAGGCGGTTTTGGACACGGGACGACCCTCTTGGCTCACGCTAAAAGGGGGCGGGGTCTCACTTACCTACAGTGTCGACTAACACCGTGGATCATCACTTCCCACTCCGCCGATCGTCCCGTAGTACGTTCTTAGAAGGTTAGGAGGAATCGAGGTAAGTTACCAACGTTTTTATTGCTTTGTCGTCATACTATTAGGTTTTAGTCCATCTTGGTTTGTATTGCTAGCTTGGGAACGTTGTCACTTGCCTTGAGTCCTAAACCGGTGCTTCTTTCACCGCTTGGTTGAGGGAAGCGGTATTTGTTTTCTTTTGGGTGCAACCATTAGTGTGTTTGTTTGTGTGTTTGCTTGTTTATGTGTTTTGTGTCCGGTTGCATCCACAGTTTTGTCGCAAGACCCCACTTGCCTTGTGGGGTGCACTTTTCCTCTAAGTGCACTCGCGTGAGTTGAAAGGGCGTAGGGTGCGCTAATACCCATTCGGCTAGTATAGTAGTTAGTATGTGCTTACTCGAGGGCGAGTAAGGGTTAAGTGTGGGGGAGTTGATAAGTGTAGTTTGTAGTGCATATTTTGTAGTGTTTTGGTCCCATTTTCCTTGTAGAATCGCTCCTTAGGAGCGGTTTAGGGGCTTCTTATGCTTCCTTTAGTTCGTTTCAGGTTCCCGAGACCGATTTGGAAGAGTTGGAGCGATTCCAACTCTATACATACACATTTTGGAGCCAACGGAGTAAAGGAACGATGACTCGATGCTTTGGAATCGACCCCGAGACCTTGGGACCCAATCCCGAGCCTCCAAAACCCGATCCCGAGTCCCGAGAATCGATGAGAAGTCCATGTGAGGCAAGGAGGAACCAAAAGGGTCATATTGGAGGCCTACAAGACTCATCCCCGACGGGTATGCACCTCATCTCGTCGGGGATGAAGTGCACTTTGGAGGAGGCCACTGCAAGGCCGTCCCGGTCGGGACCAACCCGTCCCGGTCGGGATGGTGGGTCCATCCCGGTCGGGATGACCTGTCCCGGTCGGGACCAAGTGCTGTTGCCCGCATTTCACTTTCTTTCTTCTCCCTTCCATTTGTAACCCTATAAATACCCCTCCTCTTGTAATCTTAGCTTATGTTCTTCACTTCCCACTAAACCCTAGACTAATTTAGGTTAGATTAGTTTAGATTAGTGTAGATTAGTCGGTAATTAGTGATTAATCTTAGTTTAGTACTTGTATTAAGGGAATTCTTCAAGATCCTTCCAAGATTGACAACCTTGGTGGTTTGTTTTGGGTTTTCTTCATTAATGCAAGTTTCAATCTTTCCTCTTTACTAGTTTGGTATAATCTTCTTCTCCTTTTACTCTTAATCCTTTATTGTTTATCAAGTTTGAATCTTTAGTTATTGTTTATTGTTTTGTTCATCATATTTGGTAGTTTCATTATGGATGTTTTGATGTTTGTGTTGTTTCCTCTTGTTCTTGTTAGAATTAGTTTGATTATGTTAGAGTAGTGTTCTTGCTAGGGTTAGTAGGGTGATTAGGGTGTTAATTGGATGATTAAGGGTTTGTTGGAGGAATTGGTGGAAGATTTGGGTTTCTTCTTGAGTGATGCACATTACATGTTTGTTGGAATGCTTGAATGACTAAGTAGGTTGGAATGCTTGTTTTTCTTGTCTTCCTTTGTCGTGTGTGTCGCCGGATGGGTTCCATGAGGAACCTCTAGGTCGGTCTAAGTTATATTACCTAGATTACCCTACTACCTCCTTCACTCTACTTCCTCCTTGACCATTCCGTTACCTCTTTGACCCCGACCTAATCCTAGCCCGTTCCTTGTTTGTTTTCTTTAGTCTTGGTCTAGCTCTCTCCCCTTCTATCATTCTTTAGCTTAGCTCGTTGACTTAGTCTCGTATTTAGGCGACCTTGGTCTAGACGACTCTTACCGTCCCCGTGGATTCGACCTGACTTACCCTAGCTACCCTAGTTAGGTCTTGCCGGTTAATTATTTGGCGGTTGGGATTCCACGACAAATCCCTCCCATCAATACTTCCTTGCTGAATTACCTCTAAATTCAACTTTCGAAAATCATGACAAAGGTCGTCGGGCAACACCATGATGGCGTTCATTGTGTGTTTTTCTTTTCTACTTAATGCATCGGCCACCACATTGGCCTTACCTTCATGGTATTGGAGTTGGAGGTCGTAGTCGTTAATCAATTCTATCCACCTCCTTTGCCTTGCGTTTAGATCTCTTTGGGTAAAAATGTACTTTAAGCTCTTGTGATCGGTGTAAAAGTTGCATGATACCCCATAAAGATAGTGCCTCCAAATCTTGAGAGCAAAGACTACCGCTGCCAACTCGAGATCATGAGTCGGGTAGTTTTTCTCACATTCCTTTAGTTGTCTTGAGGCATAGGCCACCACCTTTCCATTTTGCATCAACACGCAGCCGAGTCCATTCTTTGACGCATCGCTGTAAACATCAAAGCTCACTCCTTCTTCGGGTAAAGTCAAGATTGGTGCTGACGTTAATCTTTTCTTTAACTCTTCAAACGCCTCTTCGCATGCACTAGACCACACAAATTTTGACTCCTTCTTCAATAAAGAAGTCATTGGCTTTGCTACCTTTGAGAAGTCCTTCACGAACCTTCGGTAGTATCCTGCCAGACCCAAGAAGCTACGTATTTCTCTCACATTCTTTGGACTTTCCCAATTCACTATAGCTTGAACCTTAGCTGGGTCAACGCTAATGCCTTCACCAGAAACGACATGGCCTAAAAATGCAACCTTCTTAAGCCAGAATTCGCATTTTGAGAACTTCGCAAACCACTTTTGCTTTCTTAACGTCTCCAATATCGACCTCAGATGTTTAGCATGTTCCTCTTCATTCTTTGAATAAATGAGGATATCATCGATGAATACCACTACACATTTGTCCAAATACTCATGGAAGGTCCTATTCATCTGATCCATAAACACCGCTGGAGTGTTGGTTAGGCCAAAGGGCATCACTACAAACTCATAGTGCCCATACCTTGATCGAAAAGCGGTTTTAGGGATATCCTCTTTCCTCACTGGGATTTGATGATAACCCGACCTCAAGTCGATCTTTGAGAAAGTACTCGCTCCCTTAAGTTGATCGAATAAATCCTCGATTCTTGGGAGTGGGTAACGGTTCTTGATCGTTACCTTGTTCAATTCTCTATAGTCGATGCATAATCTCATGCTTCCATCCTTCTTTCTCACAAACAGTACTGGGGCACCCCAAGGTGACACACTTGGGCGAATAAAGCCCTTATCTATCAATTCCTCCAGTTGTTTCTTTAACTCTTGCATTTCGGCAGGAGCCATACGGTAGGGTGCCTTTGAAATAGGTCCAGTACCGGGTAGGAGGTCGATGTTAAACTCAACATCTCGCTCTGGAGGGACACCTGGAAGCTCATCGGGAAACACATCGCCGAACTCCCGAACAATAGGAATATCCTCAATCTTAGCTTCCGTAGTGACATCTTGTACACTACATAAATACACCTGATATCCCTTTCTCCTCAATTCCCTAATCTTTAGGGCAGACACCCATTTAATTCCTGGTTTAACTGAGATACCCTTATACAAAATCCTTGTACCCAAAGGACTTTTCAGAATGATCTTTTGATCTCGACACACGAACTTTGCGTCAAACCTAGCTAACCAATCCATGCCAAGTATAATGTCGAATTCCGAGAGTTTAAAACTTATGAGATCAGCGGGAAAGTCAGTTCCCGCAATGGATATGGAAATGTCACGAAAGATTGTGGAACAAGAGACAATCTCCCCAGTGGGAAGGGCTATGGTGGTTTTAGTGGGGCCACTAGGTATGATTTGAGCCTTAAGAACAAATGATGTGGAGATAAAGGATAATGAAGCACCAGTATCAAATAATACGAATGCAGGAATAGAGTTAGCAAGAAATGTACCAGTAATGACATCTGGATTAGTCTCTGCCTCCGCACGGTTCATCACATAAATACGACCCTGGTTGGGCACCTGTTGAGGTCTATTGTTCTCACTACCACTCCCCGAACCTTGAGAAACTCTTTGGGGGCAACGATTTGCAGTGTGACCAATACCCTGGCAATTGTAGCATGTAATATCAGTCCCATTGCAATTCTTCCCAGGGTAATAAGCTTTCTTGCAACGAAAACATTGACGATCGCTCTGGTGAGTGGTGTTAGCGAGAGTTGTCCCAGAAGTGTTGTTATACTTCATCTTTTTCGCAGGTCCTTGGATAGCTGGCAATGGAGCAGGTGTTCTCTTTCCCGACCGACGCTCCAGAGTTTCTTGACTCAGAACCGCATCATAAACACTAAGGGCACGGTTATAAGCTTCTTGAAAAGTCTGCGAGGGGAGAGCCGCAATTGCAGTACGAACCTTTGGAGCTAACCTCAATTCATAGCGACGAATTTTCTCCGTCTCAGTCGGGATTACCATGGATGCAAAACGAGCAAGTTCTATGAATTTTCTTGTGTATTCCTCAACAGTCATATCACCTTGCTCAAGATCCAAGAATTCTTGTTGCTTCCTCCAACGAAGAGCCTCGGGATAAAAACGAGCTTTCACACTTTCTTTGAACTCAGACCAGCCAAACCCTGGTTGAGCCCTTAGCGAGTCTTTCATAAGGTCCCACCAATGATCTGCTTCATCGCGGAAGTAAAAGCTAGCCAAATCAATCTTCATATTTTCAGGTATCTGGGTCACGATAAACAACTTTTCCATTTGGTGGGTCCAATTCTCAAGGATGATAGGGTCCGTGACTCCCATAAATTCTGGGGGCTTGTGGCGATTGAAACGCTCAAAGACGGATCCTTCACGATCAACTTGTGAAGCATTGTTCTCTTTCTCCAGTAGTTTTAGTAAAGCCGTTTCGATCATACGAACCCTATCATTCTCAGCGTTGGCGTGGCCGTTCCCCTGGCGAGTATTCATCTGCATCCAAAGATAACAAGTGATTCGAGTGGTAGAGATCCTATGCTACCACTAACATGCAACTACTCAATCATAAGAAGACAACAAAAGTGTATCTTACCCACAAGTAAGAGACCCATATTATAAACACCAATTGAGTCCTTACTTGTTTCTACCTCACTCTCTTTTAGTTAAACTAATATTTGTTTAAGTCTTATTTCAATCCGAGAGTGTTGGGAGCGTTTTGGCTCGGATACCAACTGTAACTCTCCGGATTTAAACAAAAGGAATAAGATAGATAATTATAGCGTCTTATATTAATAATACACCATGGTGGCGGAAACACCATGGTTAACTAAATCCGAGTGTTACCAACATAGATAATTAATATGTCTTAACGCATACAACTACTCTCGGAATTGAAACCCGATAAAAATAAGACTACAAGGTTCAATTATTAAACATATAATTCATTATTTATCCTCTCTCAAGTCAACCCCATTCATGACCAAGTAGCACATCAACCTGAAAAAAATAAAAGTCCACCGTCAGTGGGGAGTAACTAGGAGTCCTCCCAGTCATGATTGATGAAAATCTAATCATAATTACGAGAATATAATAAGAGATAATATATACTCCAATTAAAAAAACATGATAACATATAAAGTTCATCAAAACATGTGATAAAATATTAATAGCAAGGAATATGTGACAACGTAACTAATACCAAGCCATAAATAAATAAATAAATAAAATGTAGAACTGATATATATATATATATATATATATATATATATATATATATATATGTCCTTCTAGAACTCGAACCAAAATATACAGAATAACACGAGCTAAGAACGAGCACCGTCTAGAGCCAATAACCTGAAACCCTAAACTTCGATGCCAATAACCTGACACCAAAATAACCCTACGGTGGGACACATAACCGTGAACCCATGTCTAAGACTGGCCAGACTTTTGAGGGACAAAACGTCTAGTTAAGGCGTAAAAGTGCGGACCCTTAACCAGTCAAGGCGTAAAAGTGCGGACCCTTGACCCTCAAACGACATATCCATAGACTCATAAGAGTATTCCATAAGGAACGGTCAACCCTTAGCAGGCCAATAACCTGAAACCATGCCAGGGTACTAGGTAGGCCAATAAACTGAAACCTACCCAGTTTGGTATTGCTCTTCTCGAGTAGACCAATAACCTGAAATCTACTCGATATCTTATACTCTAGCCATACCATATATAAAATGGAACAAGCTCCAAAAGATAATATCTGGGCACCATGGATAACCCAATGTTAACATGCCAAACGCTCATAACCGAGCAATCAATTTTAATAGCATCAATAAAAATAAAGTATAATAAAATTGCTAGAGTATAAGATAAATTTCAACCATAAAAATCAATGTCGCTTAAAACAACCATTTATCAAAGTCATATTATCCGATCATGAAGACTAAATAAATTTTTATGTTAACCATACGATTAAGCAAATAGTATTAGATCATATGACATGTACAACAATTAATTACAATATCTTATATTTCTCGTACACATGAATAAAAATTCATTTATTAAATAAATGATCAAATTATTATTTACGATACATAATAAAAGTTGAAAAATATTAAATAATTGATATTTGTAAAAATAATAGATCTAGTTCTTAAAATAAGTATGTCTGTTTTTTACATCATAACATGTAATTTATTCACATAGTATAATAAATCATTAAATAGTAACTATAAAATTTAATTTTAAAACAAGTGTATGAAAAAATATGAAGAAGTACAAAAAGTATAATAAATCATTAAATAGTAGCTATAAAATTAAATTTTAAAAGAAGTATAAAAAGATGTTGGCAGTGGGGTTTCAACCCTGGTCATCAGGTAAAAGGGCACTGTGTCTAACCACTGCAACACAACCACTATTCTGTTTCCTTTCAGAATTAAATTTTACTTACTTGTAAACAAACAGTGTTATTTAGGGTGACGAAAACTTATCTTTTTAATTATTATACAATCATGAATATGCTTAATTACACATTATAAATGATTAAATTAAAATTACATACTGTCCATGAAAATTTATTTAATATAAAATTTATTTTTAAGTTCAATTAAAATAATGTCACATTAATTATTTAACAAGTTTTTATACTTACAATTTATAATAACATTTTAATAGGAAATTTCAGGGATAATTAATTAAATAAATAAATAAAATATTTTATAACACTTATAAATTAATTTTAACAAAAAAAAATCAGAATATATTTATATATAATACCATATGAATTTATCTCATATTTATTATAACTTGAGAGCTTTATTGGCTAGTTATCCATTTAAATCAAAAATAATTATATAAATTATAAAACCACCATGCAAAATTTTATTACACACTAAGAAGTCATATTATAACAAAAAATATTTTTTTCATAATTATTTACATATTGTGGATATTTATGCATGCATGAATGAGTAATCATAAAAAAAAATGTGATAATATGGAAAAATAAAATAATGATCCGAAAATCAAATCTAAAAACTTAAAAATCTACATGCAACATCATCAACATAAAATAAAGTAGGAATATAATTAAGAACATAATTATTTTAATCATGTATATATTTATTGCATGATAAATAAATTACAAGCATGATTAAATAATGAGCAAAAAAACCAATCATATTTTCATATTTTCATCACAAAAATATATACATAATTTATACCATGAAGTTCATATATTATCAAAAAATTTAAATTTCATATATATTCTCAATCTCATTATAAATTCATAAAAATATTAGAATTTCATAAATCAAGAAAAGAAGTAAACCTAGTTACCTTGAGAGAAATTAGTATTACTAATAAGTAGAATATGAGTGATATCAACCCAAGTGGTTTCCTTCCACCAAGGTCTCTTGTTCACCTAGTTTTAGATTAATAAAATTTATCAAGAAAACAATACACAATTTAACTAGAAATGAATAAAATTAATGAATAAATAATCTATACTTACTAGTAATTAGGATGGATAGTATGGAATGAAACTATGAAGAAAAGAGTATGAGGAAGGTGGATGATGGATGACGGTTTACGGTGGAGTGGTGAAGAATGAAGAGTTCATCACCTAGCTTGGATTTTAAGGACAAACTTAAGGCTATGTAATGATGATTAGCCATAGCCATATAGCCATGCATGGCTATAAACCTATGCTCATAGACCTTGGGCTCTAAGGAAGTGCAAGTGGGCAAGTTGGCAAGTTGGCAAGTTGCAAGCTAGTAGCACAAAACTAAGTGAAGTGTGAGTGAAATAGATGAGGACGACGGAATTGCGGTCCGCGGATTACGGTGACAGCCTATCGTATTTCAAGCATAACTTTCTCTACAGAACTCCAATTAAGATGATTAAGGTGGCGTTAGAAAGCTAAGAGGAAGATCTAAAACTTTTATGTTTTGATCAAGAGTCAAATACGTCTCTAACATGACGTAAAATTAGCAATTATATTGCCTAAGTTTATTAGTTCATCCGAACGTAAGGGTTTGAGAAGATAAATAAAAGTGTGAAGGATGAGAACCTAGAACATTACTTCCAATCATACAAGTGATGAGTGGATAAATGGATAATGAGGATGGAATTAAAAGAGTTTATATGTGTTTATCAAATTATGAAAATACGGGGTGTTACAATCGTGCTGATAACGTGTTATAAATATATTGTACTCCCTCTGTCCCAATGAATTGTTTGCCTATTCTATATTGGGACGTCTCAATGAATTGTTTGCTTTTCTATTTTAGGAAGCCTTTTATATGTAATTTGACCAATCTCATGAGTTTTGCTCCACATGGCACTCCCTCATTGACTCTCTTGCCCTTGGTGCCAAAATCAAAGGCAAACAATTCATTGGAACGGAGGGAGTAGAACAATATCGTAAACCGGAAATCGAAATGAGATTATGTTGATGTGTGTATTACAATATATGAGTTGATCGATATTTATAGATATCGAAACATAAAGGACACGTCTCTTCGCGGAGAGACGTATTGCTTGGAAGGATAATAACATCCATATTATAACAAATTACATTAATTAAGAAACTTAATTAATATCATTAATCATAATTACATAAAGGTAAAAGAGTAAATTCACGTATAAAGCGCCGACGATCTGACTGAAATATCGATGACCTAAGTAGGAGGGGCCTATGCCTATGGGTATGCATGGCCCATTTGCCCCCATCCATCTTGCCTTTCCACTCAAACACACTTATACTTATTCAATTCAATCTGATATACGTAGGGACTATAGTCTTGAGTCTTGACGAATGACGATAATGGACTATGGATCTACCTTTCTAAGGTAATCAATTGGATATTTTATTTAATTTCATGGATCACTCTCCCCTACATCCACTCTCTCTAACTACACTCTTCAATCTTCACAAATCACAATTATTGAAAAACAGGTATGATAAGATTATGGATACAAGTTTGATCGAAAAACAGGTATGAATTATAATTTATCCCCAATTATTGAAATTAGGGTTCTAGAGATTGTTCAATTTTTTTTCAATTATCATCGATTCCCTTCAATCCCTAATTATTGAAATTAGGGTTCTATAAATCGTCCAATTTTTTTCAATTATCATCTATTCCCTTCAATCCCTAATTATTGAAATTAGGGTTCTAAAAATCATCCAATTTTTTTTCAATTATCATCGATTCCCTTCAATCCCCAATTATTGAAATTAGGGTTTTATAAATCGTCCAAATTTTTTTAATTATCATCGATTCCCTTCAATCTCTAACTATTGAAATTAGGGTTCTAAAAATCGTCCATTTTTTTCAATTATCATCGATTCCCTTCAATCCCAATTATACTAATTACTCCCTCCGTATCTATATGTTCGTCCACTTTGTTTAATATATGGGTGGAGTATTATATTGAAAGTGGACGAACATATCGATACGGAGGTAGTACATTTTATGATAAATCGTGAAAAAGTTTGTTTTTTAATAAAAAAAACGTAAGTATTTATTTAAATACTAGTTGGAAAGCCCGTGCGATGCACGGGCCTATTTTTAGTGCAAATGGTAATGACACCGGGTGAGACGATTGCATAAATTTGTGGAACTATTAGTTGACAGACTTTTATTTATATAATAGAATTACATCGTCTTATTATAATTTCTAGATGTGATATAATTTGACTTCAATTTATAGTTTTAAGAGTTGTTATAAGACTCAAAAAAAATTTCTAAGTCAGCTCATCATAATTTTTCGATGTGAGATAATTCAACTTAAATTTATAATTTTAAGAACTCTTTTATGACTCAAAAGATTTTTGATTGATACCTGAAGACGATGATTACTTTTATCTATATAATAGAATTTCATCACCTTAATGCAATTATTTTTCGATGTGGGATAATTTTAATTCAATCTATAGCCTTAAGAGCTATTATAAGACTCAAGAGATTTTTTTTATTAATATCTAAAAACGAATAATTTCTCTTACTGATGATGTAGAATTTCACACATGTTTATAGTCTTAAGAACTTTTCTAAAATTCAAAAGTGAATTTATGACAATCCTCATACGCAACAGTAGAAAGTAAGTCGAAGGTAAGAGTATGTCTAATAATAAAATAATACTATCCACATACGTGAATGTCTTTTTTGGGAGGTCATACATGCGATAAACTCAAATTAAATTATACGCGTACATTGTATTTAAAACTCGTAATATCTCTCTTTAAAACATTTGGATTGATAGTTGATATCTAAGAACCAATAATGACTTCTATTTACTCGTATAATCATATAATCATCCTCTTAGGATAATCTTTCAATTTGATACAATTATACTACGGAGTACGAAGTACTTCCTCCTTCCTTCTATTTTAAAACTCGTAATATCTCTCTTTAATACAATAAGTTTTAAGAGCTTTTTTAAGACTTGAAAGAGAAATTTTTGCTTAAGTTTATTATAGTTCTAAGAGCTTTTCTAAAACTCAAAAGATGTTTGGTTTATATCTATGAAATTCAGTAATAATTTTTCGATCTGAGAAATTTTACTAAGTTTATACTCTTAAGAGTTTTTTTAAGACTCAAAAGTGTTGGATAATTTTACTTAATTAAACTTAAAAGGGTTTGTTTTTCCATCTAAGTTATTAAGGACGAACGATTACTCAACGAATTATTTCTCTTATCTATGATATCTCATCATAATTGTTCGATGTGTGATAATTTTACTTAAATTTATAGTTTTAAGAACTCTTTTTATGACTCAAAAGATTTCTGATTAATATCCAAAAACGATGATTACTTTTATTTCGGTGTGGGATAATTTTTACTTCAATTTATAGTTTTAAGAGGAGTGTTATAAGATTCAAAATATTTGTGATTGATATCTAAAAACGAATAAATTTTTCTTATTGATGATGTAGAGTTTCATCACTTCTTCTCGATGTGGGATAATTTTACTTGAGTTTATAATCTTAAAAAGTTCTTTTAGAATTCAAAATATTTCTCGTTGATATCTAAAGACGAATGATTGCTTTATTCCGTATTTATATAGTAGAATTTCATCATCTTATTATAATTTCTCGATGTGGGATAATTTTACTTAAATTTATAGCTTTAAGAGCTTTTATAAAACATTTTTTTTGTTGATATCTAAAAACGAATGACGTCTCTTATTTGTGATATATAATTTCATTACCTCATCATAATTTTGCGATAATTCTACTTGGATTTATAGTCATAAAAACTCTTTAGAACTCATATTTTTGGTTAATATCTCAATACAAATGATTTCTCTTTTTTATCAGCTTACGGTCCTAAGAGCATTTTCAAGACTCAATTTTTTTAGCTGATATCACAGGACAAATGATTATTATTTATAACATATAATTTCATCACTTCATCATAATTTTTCGATGTGTGACAAAGTTAGGATAATTATAATAATAAAATAGTTTCTTTTTATATCTAACTTAAGAATGAACGATTACTCTTATTTATGTAATAAAATTCGATCACGTTATTATAATTTTTCGATGTGGATAATCTTACCTAAGTTTATAGTCTAAAGTACTTTTGTACGACTCGAAAAACTTTTTTTTTATATCTAAGAACGAATGATTAATCTTATTTATAATATCAAATAACATCACCTCATAATTTTTCAATATATAATAATTTTGATTTAAATTTAGATATAGCCTTAAGAACTCTTGTAATAATTTTACTTGAGTTTATAGAGTTTATAGTCTTAACAGATTTTTAAGACTCAATTGAGTTTTGGAAGATATCTAATAACGAATGACTAGTCATATTTAAGGACGAAAGATTACACTTATTTACAACATAAAATTTCATCACCTCATTATAATTTGGAGGAATGATTACTTTTATTTGTAAAATAGAATTTCATCATCTTCTTGTAGAATTGATTACTCTTATTTCTTATTTATAATATAGAGTTTCATCACCTTGTTTCGATGTGAGATTATGTTACTTAAGTTATTTATAATATAGAATTTCATTTTTCATAATTTTTTTGATGTGGGAAAATTTACGGTCTTAAGAGCTTCTTCTAAGACCCAAAAGAACGTATACATGATTACTCTTATTTATAATATAGAATCATCATCTTATTTTAATTGTTTCAATGTGGGACAATTTTACCCAAAAGAACATTACTCTTATTTATAATATAGAATCATCATCTTATTTTAATTGTTTCAATGTGGGACAATTTTAAGTTTGTAGTCTTATTAAGAGTTTTTAAGACTCAAAAGTTTTTGGTCGATAAAAACAATGATTACTCCAATTTATATTATAGAATTCCATAACCTCGTCATAATTTTTCGATGTGGGATGATTACTTGAGGTTATAATCTTAAGAGTTCTTTATGACTCGAGATTTTGGTAGATATCTAAGATTACTATTATTTATAATATAGAATTTTATCACCTTATTATAATTTGTCGATGTGGGATAATTTTAATATCTTTATATGTAATAAATTCATCACTTTTTCAAGCAAATAATATGAAACAAATTATATGAAATTTTTTTTTACGATAATTATTTTTATTATTTTTTTTACGATAATTTTTTGTTAAACGAAATTTAAAGGTTTTAAGATGAAAATTATAAAACATCACATAATATGATATATTAAAAGATTCTCTACTTGATTTTTTATTATTATTATTAATGATACTTTCTTAAATTGAGCTTTGATGCAACGGACCAATCATATCGTTCGAAAACTTCCTCCTTTATATATATATATTGATTTCTCTTATTTATGATATCTCATCATAATTTTTCGATGTACTCGATGTGTTATATATAATTCCACTTAAATTTATAGTTTTAAGAACTCTTTTAGAACTCTTTTTATGACTCAAAAATATTTATGTTTGATATCTAAAGACGATGGTTACTTTTATTTATATAATAAAATTTCATCACTTTTTTGTAATATTTCGATGTGGGATAATTTTTACTTCAATTTATACCCTTATCATAATTTTCAATGTGTGATAATTTTATTTAAGTTTATAGTCTTAAATATTTTTTTAGGATTCAAAGTATTTCTCGTTGATATCTAAAGACGAATGATTGCTTTTACTCCATATTTATATAGTAGAATTCTATCACCTTATTATAATATCTTGATGTGATAATTTTACTTAAACTTATAGTTGCTTTTATAAGACAATTTTTTTTAGTTAATATCTAGAAACGAATGATGTCTCTCATTATTTGTAATATAGAATTTCATCAACTCATCATAATTTTTCGATATGTGATAATTCTACTTAGGTTTATAGTCTTAAAAATTCTTTTTAGAATAACTCAGATTTTTGGTTAATATCTAAACACAAATGATTGCTCTTTTCCATCAGCTTACGGTCCTAATTTAAGAGCATTTTTAAGACTCAATAATCGTAAGAGTTCTTTATGACTCAAAAGATTTTTGGTGGATATCTAAGAACGGTTGATTACTGGAGTATTATTTATTATTTATAATATATAATTTCATCACCTTATTATAATTTGTCGATGTGTGATTACTATTATTTATAATATAGATTTTCATCACCTTATTATAATTCGTCGATGTGGGATAACTTTAATATCTTTATATGTAATAAATTCATCACTTTTTCGAGCAAATAATATGAAACAAATAATACAAAATTTATACTCTGATGAAAACATTTTTTACCATGAATCTAATTAATTCATTTTTGTAATTTTATTTACGATAAATTTTTGTTAAATGAAATTTAAAGATTTTTAGATGAAAATTTATAAAACATCACATTAACATAATAGATAAAATATATTAATTGTAATAATTAAAAGATACTCTATTTGAATTTTTTTATTATTAATGATATTTTCTTAAATTGAGTTTTGATGTAAATGACGTCCTTTACATCAAAACTTAATTATAGTCTTAAAAATGCTTTTTAGAATTCAAAAGATTTCTCGTTGATATCTATAAATGAATGATTACTTTTATTTATATAGTAGAATGTCATCACCTTATTATAATTTCTTGACGTGGGATAATTTTACTTAAATTTATAACTATATGAGCTTATAAGACTAAATTTTTTTTGGTTGATATCTAAAAATGAACGATGTCTTTTATTTGTGATATAGAATTTCATCACCTCAACATTATAACCTTAAAAATTCTTTGAAAAAAAGTCTCTTTTTATATTAAATATATATTATTGTTTATATCACCTTATTATAATGGTTTGATGTGAGATAATTTTATCTACTTTTATGGAGTGCGTAATAAATTCATCACTTTTTTTTCGAGAAAATAATATGAAATCTTGTTTATAATATAGAATTTCATCACATCATAATTTGACGAATGACTACTCTTATTTATAATAGATAATTTCATCAACGCATCATAAATTTTCGATGTAGGATAATATACTTAAGTTTAATTTCACCACTTATTTAAATTTTTTTCTATGTTTTTAGCTTTTCTATATGATATCCTTGCACTTTTATAATCACATGGTACTCATCCTTTTAGGGGCGTTTAAAGGTATAAAGACATAATACACTAAAAGTGAGTAGTAACATGTGTGATTATAAAAGTGGAGAGGTACCATATAGAAAAACTAAAAACATGGGGGTTCCATGTATAAAATCCTTTATTATAATCTTTCAATGTGGGATAAATTTTATATAAGTTTATAGTCTTCTGAGTTTTTTTAGTGACATCTTATTATAGTCTTTTTTATAGTATATCCAAAAAAAATTGATGGGGTACCATCTTATCAAGGGTTTTTTTTAAGATTAAAAAGTTTTTTTGTTGATATTTAAGGACGAATGATTACTCTTATTTATAATAAAGAATTTCATCACCTCATCTGGAGGAATGATTACTTTTATTTGATTTATTATATAGAATCATCATCTTATTTTAATTTTTTTGATGTGGGATAATTTTAAGTTTAATCTTATTAAGAATTTTTTTAAGACTCAAAAGTTTTTGGGTCGATATTTAAAACAATGATTACTCTTATTTATAGTATAAAACTTCATAATCTCATCTTAATTTTTCAATGTGAGATAATTAGTTAAAGTTTATAATCTTAATCTTGAAGAGTTCTTCAAGACTCGAAAGATTTTTTGTGAATATCTAAGCATATTACTCTTATTTATAATATAGAATTTCATCAGCTTATTATAATTTGTCGATGTGGGATAACTTTATTATTTTTATATGTAATAGATTCATCACTTTTTCGAGCAAATAATATGAAACAAATAATATGAAATTTATACTCAAATGAAATCATTTTTTACCTAGATTCCAATTATATCATTTTTAAAATTTTTTTTACGATAATTTTTTGTTAAACGAAATTTAAAGATTTTAAGATGAAAATGACAACACATCACATTAATGTGATAGATATATATTATTATAATAATTAAAAGATTCACTACTTGATTTTTTTTATTATTGATGATAGTTTCCAAAATTAAGTTTAGATGCAACAGACCAATCATATCGCTCGAAAAATTAAGTATATATATATATATATATATATAGATTGATTATTTATATAGTAGAATTTCTATCACCTTATTATAATTTTTCAATGTGGAATAATTTTACTTAAATTTATAGCTTTAAGGGCTTTTATAAAACAATTTTTTTGGTTATATAATATCGAAAAACGAATGATGTCTCTTATTTGTGATATAGAATTCCATAACCTCATAATTATAGTCTTAAAAACTTTTTTTAGAACTCAGATTTTTGTTAATATCTAAACACGAATGATTTCTCTTTTCCATTAGCTTACGGTCCTAAGAGCATTTTTAAGGCTCAAATTTTTTTTAGCTGACATCCAAGGACAAATGATTATTATTTATAATATAGAACTCATCACATCATCATAATTTTTCGATGTGAGACAACATTAGAATAATTTCAATAATAAAAGAGTTTGTTTTTATATCTAAGTTAAGAATGGACGATTACTCTTATTTATATAATAAAATTCGATCGCCTTATTATAATTTTTCGATGTGGGATAATCTTACCTAAGTTTATAATCTCAAGCACTTTTGCAAGACTCAAAAAAACTTTTTTTTTATATCTAAAAACGAATGATTTATCTTATTTATAATATCAAATTCCATCACCTCATAATTTTTCAATATAGATTAATTCTAACTTAAGTTTAGATATAGTCTTAAGAACTTTTGTAATAATTTTACTTGAGTTTATAGTCTTAAGAGATTTTCAAGACTCAATTAAGTTTTGGAAGAATTTTAATAACGAATGATCAGTCATAATTTGGAGGAATGATTACTTTTATTTGTATAATAGAATTTCATCGTCTTATTATAGAATTAATTACTCTTATTTCTTATTTATAATATATTTCATCACCTTGTTATAATTTTTCGATGGAAGATTATGTAAGTTTGTAGTCTTATTAAGATATTTTATAATTAAGACTCAAAAGTTTATTTTATTGATTTTAAGAACGAATGATTAGTCTTATTTACAATATATAATTCCATTATCATAAATTTTTTGATATGAAATAATTTACTGTCTTAAGAATTCATTTTAAGACCAAAAGAACACATGATTACTCTTATTTATAATATAGAATATCATCTAATTTTAATATGGACAATTTTAAGTAGTCTTATTAAGAGTTTTTTTAAGACTCAAAAGTTTTTTTTAGTCGATACTCAAAAACTATGATTACTCTTATTTATATTATAGAATTCCATAACCTCATCATAATTTTCGATGTGGGATAATCATCTAAGGGTATAATCTTAAGAATTTTTTATGACTCAAAAGATTTTTGGTAGAAATCTAAGGACGGATGATTACTATTATTTATAATATAAAATTTTATCACCTTATTATATTTTGTCGATGTGGGATAACTTTAATATCTTTATATGTAATAAATTCATCACTTTTTTTCGAGCAAATAATATGAAATTTATACTCTAATGAAAGCATTTTCTACCACGAATCTAAATAATTCATTTTTATAATTTTATTTAAGATAATTTTTTGTTAAACAAAATTTAAAGATTTTTAGATGAAAATTATAAAACATTACATTAATATAATAGATTAAATGTATTATAAAAATAATTAAAAGATTCTCTATTTGATTTTTATTAAAATTTCCTAAATTGTGTTGTGATGTAACGGATCAATCATATCGCTCGAAAACTTCCTCCTTTATATATATATAAGATAACTTTTTGTTAAACAAAATTTAAAGATTTTTAGATGAAAATTATAAAACATTACATTAATATAATAGATTAAATGTATTATAAAAATAATTAAAAGATTCTCTATTTGATTTTTTATTAAAATTTCCTAAATTGTGTTGTGATGTAACGGACCAATCATATCGCTCGAAAACTTCCTCCTTTATATATATATATATATTGATTATCTGATTCTATTTAATTAGAAAATTACTCAGTCGATTTGATACTAAGATAATAACATTTCTTTAAAAATTCTCTCTAAACTACCCTATTTTCTAGATAAGAAAGAAAAAAAACATTTCATGTATTAATATTTATGATATATTAATAGGAGAGGTGGGTATTTTGAAATACGAGATGACATATTACATATACGGACTATAAAAAATATAATGTTTTCATTAAAATACATGATTACTGACATTTCAAAATATTTCCCAATTATTTTGATTTGTTTTACAGTTTCAAAAATATTTTTGTATATTTACGATACATGTACCATTGTTAAATATAAAAATAATTTAAAATCTAAAAATGAAATATGTTATTCCCTATTTCATTGATATCTTTCTCATTGCCTTTTTCAATCAATTCTTTGATTTCTTTCACTTCATTTTTTTTACCTTCTCTATACTTTTACAATGAAACGGATGTAGTATAAAAATAAATTTATTAAAAATATTGTGCATCAATGACGGTGTGTTTGTGCTAGTATTTCTTTAAGAGTTTTAGTCCAAGTTCACTTAATTTGGTCTGTCCTCGTTAAACTAAATTGCTATCCCTTGAGAAGAAACAAAATTGAGCTATTGTTGACCATCTATTTAATGTGTCATCATTTACTTTGTGGCACATCCTAAATTAATTAATTAATTAAGGAAAATGATACGGAGTATTTAAAAGGCCAATAATATTTCAATGCATGTATTAATTGCATCAATGCATGCATTAATTGCACCGATGCTTGTGTAATTTGGGCTTCAAATTCTATGTTTATACTAAATTTGAAAGCTTTTAATGCCTTACATACAACCTATAGGATTGTGTTTAACATAACCCTTACTTAAATACTCTTGAGATAGTGTAATACTCCTATAGTGGTTCATCATTGATTATATCAGATCAAATTAAGGGAACACTTTTGTTTGGTGTTAGTACACTATTTTATCATAATTTTGCGGATCTATCAAATTTAGAGAGTTAATAAAATTATACTCCGTACTATACTTATGAGAGAGTGTTTTTATATTATGTTAACAAAAAAATTAACTAAGAAATGTTAGGTTAGTGCTTAAAATTTTTATTTTTAGGTTTCTTAATCTACGCATTAATGAGCAGGACAATGGCATGTGAGGATGTCTTCTGCTTTGTCTACTCCTTCCTAGGGCGTTTATTGGCTTATTTTGCAATTCTAGGTGAAGTTTCAAACTCCAAATAATTGATCCATCTTTAATTGTCTAAATACAGTTTGTTTTTCCCAATTTTCAAAGTGTTTAGTTGTGCCACAAATCTTACAATCTCATAGTAATAAGTACGGAGTATATTTTTGCACAACTTCTTATGTAGAGGTGGGTACTAAAATTCTTACTAATGAGTAATAACTTGATTATTAAACTAAACTAATCACGTGTACAAATATTTATTTTTAACTTTGATCTCAAAATCAAAATGGTGAAAAAAGGGTGGATGTGGTCAAGTTAATATTTTTTGAAATATTCTAAAATTTTTAAAGAAAAACATCACACATATTTTTAAACAGTTTATGATACTCATTATTCATTATCATTAATCTCCTTAATTAATACGGAGTATAAAATGTGCAGCTGCATTAGTGATGATTAGTTCTGTAATTGGCAAATGTATTGGAGATTGGAAAGAGAGGAATATGGAACAAGCAGTTGAAAGAGGTGAAAACAGCCCTTTAATGAACCAACGTCGTCATTACTTGGACAAGATTGCAAGTTTAACATCAATTAATTATGGAACATGTCACCAAGATGATGTAGAGTCTGGAAGTAGCAGCAACAGCAACAATGTCGATAACATTAGTAGTAGTAGCAGCAGCAGCACAAGTCGAAGCAACAACAATTCTGGAGCTTGTGTCATTTGTTACACTCACCAAAGAAATTGTTTCTTCGTGCCTTGTGGTCATTTTGCTGCTTGTCATTCTTGTGCTTACAGGTAGGTATTCTCATTTCCTAAATTATTACAGTAGTTCTTCTCACGCAATATATAATTCGTTTGCTCATTATGTTGGACGTTCTCATGTCAAAGAAATAGGTATCTTATATATAAAAAAACATTTGTATTTTATTAATGGGTAATGTTAAGCATTAAAAATCATCCAAATTCAGTATAAACTTATGAATTGAAGCAAGAATTACGCAAACATTAATACATTATTTCCCTTTATGGTCTCTTAAATACAGTCTTTTGTATTTATCATTTTTCTTTATTTCCTTTATTAATAAATGAATAGTCCTTTTGTAGAAATGGATCATTTTATATGTGAGATCGCCTTACTTCATAATTTAGTTACTTTTACTAATCAAATACGGATATTGATTTTGCAGAATATTTTCTGAAGAAAGTCGGCATTGTCCAATATGTCGGAGATTTATAGGCAAAATTAGAAGACTATATGATTCATAGCATGATAGTATTGTATATGATATATAAGTAATTGAGTTTTGCATCTCCACAATATGTTGTAGTCCATAGCATCGAGATAAAAATAGGATGTGTAATGTACTTTTGCTAAGTGTTTGTATGCAATTATTTATTATACTTGTAATTATAAACTTGAACTTTGTAATATTGTGGGAAATCAAAATTCTTTGCTTTTTTCGACAATTGTATATAATATACTTGAATGGTTGTACAATTGCCAAAAAAGTGCTTTATTATTCAAGGCCACACTATTTTTAAAGCTTATTCGGATCACAACTCCTTGCTCTACAACACAATTGGTCATAAATACCTGGTTAATTCAGCAAACAATCTCCCATTACATATACAGAATGCTACATCAGAGACTTGGATATGGAAAAGAATAAGATGGGATGTGGAACCCGGGCTCCAATTCGCAACTACCAGCAATTTCCTCCAGATGGATAAATGGTGAAACTCCAGAACTTAATTTATCACTAATGCAGTTGGGGGGGGAATCAGAATTGCGGACCTAATAACTCTAGAAAAGGAATGGGATGTACAACTGCTAGATTATCTTTTTACAGAGGAAACCGTGAAAAAAATTGTGACAATTCCGATTCCAGGATTTGAGGTGGAAGATACTGTGAATTGGAATCTAAATAACAACGGAGTTTATTCTGTAAAGAAATGATACGGATTGTTACTAATGCACAAACGAGAATGTGGACATGACATAGGTCCACCCCGACGCGGCCACGCGCGGGTTTGGGGAGGCGAATGAATCTCCATGTGAGATGGTCAAATTGAAATTCAAATCGAAGTAGGAGTCGCCACCAAACTTTGTGGGAGTTCGGGCCCGTTCGAACCCAGTCTATGTCGTAGTGGGCCGTGTACAAAATACGGCCCATTTCCGATGTAAGAGTTTATCGGATTCGTCCCTTATCATTTGATACCGATACCTACATTATCGGATATCGTGTATTGAATGACTCTCGTTGCCAATGGATTCGGACATCCGGAAACCATGGTTCTGAGTAAGGGATGAGGGTACGTGTTGGGAAGTTCACTAAGAACACCCAACCCTGCCCGCACTTAGCGGCCTTTACTAAGATATCGTTCGTTTTTGGTGTACACGTGTTAGTTCGATAGTGGAATGATATGCAAACATTATTTACCCTAAGCATGTGAGAGAAGAAAAATAAATGGGTTGCTAGGTCGTTTAATGCATCTTAAACTAATAACGTCAAAGTTATTTTAGCATGTGAAGTTCGTTTTAGTCTAATAAAACAATAGAAATAAAATAAACTGCTACAAACACGAGAAAACGAGTTAGTAACGATTGAATAAATCGAATAAAGATGCAAATACGATAATATGTCATGATTTTGAAAAAGGTTTATGACACGTGATGGATTAACACGTGTTGACCGAGGTCGAAAAAGTATTTATGGAAATCTGAAAATATGTCGGGAAAGTCGCTATTTTATGTAAGGAACGAAAAGAATAAAAGACGAGAAAGCGAGGAAAAAGGGTCGGCCTTCCAGGCTCTCGCGCGAGTCGCCTGGGAGGCGCGCGACTCGCGCGGGAGTCTGTCCCGCTTTTCTTATTTTTCGAAAATCGTTAATTTTTATAGATCGGGTACAAATATGGATTAACTTATACTTGATTTATATTTTCGATATCCGTCGTATTAGATATTCGATTATGAAATCGATATCAAATAGTTAGAATGATTTTAGAAAAAGTTTTGTGAAGTTTGTTTTGAAAAAGAGTCTGAACGAAAAAAAAAATGTTAATTCTCTCCGCGTAAAAATCGTCAAATTTGTTTAAAAAGATGTAAGATTTTTTTTGCATCAACGAGATTTAATTTAGTTCTTTGTTAGATACAATATTCGATTAGAGAATCAATATCGTATTTTAAGAACGTTTATATATAAAAATAGTTTTTGTAGTATCGATATTAGAAATAAAAATAAAAAAGGATGCGACAACGACCCCTATTAAAAACGGACCGACCAATGACACACAAAAAAATGAAAAAACGAGAAAGAGAAAGAGAAGGAGGAAGAATCGGGTTTGATTTTACACCCTCAATCTACATGCTTTGGTTTCTCGGAAAAGAGCTCGTCGGACAGTGGCTTAGGTACGGGAGCGTCGAGACGATGTGAATGAGTTTAGGATGGTGTATTTGGACGCGTGAAGTGATGGGTTTCGGCCGGCTTGTGGGTCGGATTCGTCGGGTTGATTTTGACGGTATTTCGATGCTATTTTTGGATGTATGGATATTATGGGATTGGTTATGTAGCGAAGGTGTATGATTATGGATTGTAGATGTGTGTAATTGATCGATAATTGATTGGTAAAAATCGTGTTTTGTGTTGAATACGAGGGTCCTATTTATAGGTGAAGTCCTTGATAGGAGCTAGGAGAAGTACCTTTTGCTTAGGTGACAAGAAAGACTGGTTTAGATAGGAAACGTAAGAGTTCGAAAGGGAACGAGAGTCTCGTTTCTTGGTGAGGAAGCCGAGTATCTTGGCTTTTTTGGGACTGTTTTGGCCGAGTGTTTGACACTCGGTCAGTAAATTGATTTGGTTTTCGGATAGAATTTCTTTTGGCCGAGTGTTTGACACTCGGTCAGTAAATTGATTTGGTTTTCGGATAGAATTTCTACTTGAGATCGAATTCTATCCTTGAATGGATTATTTAATATTTTTCGAGGCTGATTTTTTTGTAGTATTTGAGTCCAAACCGGACGTGTGGTGTCACGGCTGGTCCGTGTGTCTCGGGAAAAAATATCTTTGACCGCGTTTGACTCGGTCGCTAAAAGACGGTTTTGCCCCTGGTGCCAGATTTGATCCAAATTAGTCTTATTTGACTCGAAACGACCTACTGGGCCTGGATTTGAGGTTGGTTTTATAAGATTTGTAATCCGTAATAAGCCTAAACCAAATGTCCATGATTACGAGCCCATATCTGAGTCCATCAAAGCACGTTTGCGTCCGATCATCATCGGTTGTTTGGCGGGAACTATTATAGACACCTGGCGGTCAAAATATGGGTGTCTATAGAGCCCCCACTCTGACTGAGGCTTGGACAAGGCAAAAGTCAGAGTAGCTACCAGGTCAATCAAGGATTAAAACCGGGCAGACTTCCGATCGGGTCGTTTATAGTCAATTAGACCTGCGTGAAGGGCTCGCCAGCCATAAGATAGAAATCATACCTGGATAGATGCCAATAATGTCGCGGGAATTTCGCCTGAAAAGTCTTGGTTGTGTCTGTTTACAGACACATCCCATCTTGGAGTTGCGCGGGAGCCTGCCTTGGAAGCTATGTGTGTGTCTGTTTACAGACACATCCCATCTTTGAATTACGCGGGAACCTGCCTTGGAAGCTATGGGTGTGTCTGTTTACAGACACATCCCATCTTGGAATTACGCGGGAGCTTGCCTTGGAAGCTATGGGTGTATCTGTTTACAGATACATCCCGTCTTGGAATTACGCGGGAGCCTGCTTTGGAAGCTATGAGTGTGTCTGTTTACAGACACATCCCATCCTGGAATTACGCGGGAGCTTGCCTTGGAAGCTATGGGTGTATCTGTTTACAGATACATCCCGTCTTGGAATTACGCGGGAGCTTGCCTTGGAAGTTATGGGTGTATCTGTTTACAGATACATCCCGAAAGAAGTCGCTTAAGTTTCTCCACTGGGGAATTTTGAGATTTCTTCGGGAGTCTTGGGTGTACCTGTATGCTTATACATAACAATTTGCATGTAATATTTAGGCGAAACACCGACTCACGCTGGGGAAGAAATGATTTTTGATTGATTTTTGGAAAGAAAATGCTGAAAAAAAATTTGAATTTTTTTGGAAATAAGAATGCATGGGATGACTTGATTCCTGATCAGATTCTGACATGAACTCTTAAAATCCTCTAGTTAGTCCTGTATGCCTAGATGAAGTATGATAAAAATTCCTATTCCCGTGGTGACTAGGAAAGAGATTTTCTCAAATGGCTAAGTTTTGCAAATTTTAAAATGAGAATTTGAAGAGAGAGATATATCGACAGACTCGACTCTGGACGCGAGAGGACGAGTTGACAGACACGACTTTGACTATCTAAGGGTTAGACCGTGACTCGGTAGGGGGTGGGCCACCTAAGATGACAAGACTCTTAAGTTGCGTTATCCCGTAGCCTAGGCGAGTGGCAACACGGTCGAAGTTGAAATGGGAAGGATGTGCTATGGGGGGATTGCAATAGTCTGTAATGAGATTTTTTTGGCATGACAGGACTTTTAGTAGTAGCAACGCCGTAGTCTAGTGCTCTTCTGAATTTTTGATTTTTGGGTACATTTCCAAAGTGGGTATTGCTCCGAGTCCTGACAGATTCTCGTCTTTGACTTAGCCGAGTACTAGGACACACTATAGAAAGGTGGCTAGATTTTGAAACTATTTGGATTATGTGAATGGATGGAGAACTTCTGCCTAGGAGAAGCCCCCAGAATGACAAAGCTAGCTGCTGAGAACATGACAGTGTCGTGTCAGGAATGATGGTGCTTTTTTTGAATGTGTGTCAATGTGGGTGGTTGTGCCTCTGTTGAAAGGCTGCCTACGTATTCACGTGTAGTGAAATCAAACCATGTCGTAGTTCAGTGGATTGAAAGATATATAATGGTGCCTAGTTTACTAGGGCTTTGTGTGTAACTAGCCACAGCGATGGTGTAGGCTAGGTGCATTCCCAGTGATGTCTTGATCAAAGGGCTAGAATAGTTAGGATGTTGATCCTGTGACTGTGAGCGTTCTCCGGGGTAGCCCCCAGAGGTGGTGTGAACTTATTTGGGCATGTTCTATGCCGACTGCAAGTTGGGTTTCCGTGTTTGGGGCTGGTAACTGGTTTGAATGAGAAGAATTGGGATGGGATTTTAACGAGTTCTGCTCTCGGGGATTTTAATGAGTTCTGCTCTCGGGGATTTGACGAGTTTTGCTCTCGGGGATTTGACGAGTTCTGCTCTCGGGGATTTGACGAGTTCTGCTCTCGGGGATTTGACGAGTTTTGCTCTCGGGGATTTGACGAGTTTTGCTCTCGAGGATTTGACGAGTTTTGCTCTCGAGGATTTGACGAGTTTTGCTCTCGGGTTTGCGTATGGTGATTGTGAATTCTGTTATGTAAAGGGGAAGTCGAGTAAAATGGCTCGAACTTTGATCGGGATAGGTTTTGATAATGCAGGATCTGGTTTCCATGTCTGGCCCTAATGGTTAGGGGTATCCTATGGAGCTTGAATTCTCAAAATTCCGGGCTGTCTCTACCCTGGGTCTCAGGAAGGTCTTGAGGGTTGTAATGTGGGAAGGCTAGATGTGGTGTTAGCTGACCAGCTCGATTATCTCTCCCTTATTTGATGGTATGAATTTTGACCGTACCCTGGTCATGGGGCTTCCACTTGAATTGACCGTTGATCATTGTCATGGGTTTTTGGGAGTTCTTTTTGATCATGGCCAGCTCTTTTGTTTTGGGCCTTTTGCTATTTTCTTTTTTTTTTCTCGGACTTTTGTTTTTTTTTTGTCCAGTTTTTTTGTTTTGTTTTGTTTTTTTTTTGTTCGGTTGGTCAGACTAACACTAAGGTAGGGATGGCCAGTCTTATTGGAGGGGTGTTTATTGTGGGAAATGGGCTTGCCTCCCGTCTTGAACCCAAACTAGGAGACTACCCAGATTTGTCCTAGGATTCGATACCGCTCCTGCTAAGTGTAGTTTTGTGGCTTCCTATGTCAGACATGGAATAGGTAAAGGAAAACACGAGTCTCATTTCCTGCGGTTGTTATAGATGTGCCTGTAATAGTCACGTGCATGTGCTCACAGTGTATGATGGTGTTCATCATGTTCTCGGAAACACATAAGGGAAGTATATATGAGAAATAGAAAGGCTGATTTTATTGAATTTGAAAAAGAGGACAGAATACAATTGACTCTGACTCTGACTTTGAAATTGAAATACATAGTATATTATAGACTCAGACTCAGACTTGGACTTAAATCAAATCCGGACTCCTGGATGCATGAGAGATAGATTGGATGCTTTGGTCATCGGGCCCTGTATAGTCCATGAGGGGCTTTGCAAGTGACAATGTTTCCAAAACGGGAGTCTTCCCGGCATCGAGGAAGTCTTGAATGAGGTGTTTCAGCTTCCAGCACTGTTCTGTATCGTGTCCCTTCCCTCTGTGGAATTTGCAGTAATGCTCGGCGTTCCATGCTTTGGAGCGTCTTTCCAAAGGTAGGTCGGCTGTTGGGCCTATAGGTAGTATTAGGCCCTTCGGAACCAACCTCTGGAAAGCGACGGTGTAGGACATATCCAAGTGGGTAAATGTCCTTTCCTTTGACTGGTTCTTGATTTCTGGAGAGGTGACTTGAGGGTTACCTCCCCCGGTCTTGCCATCTTGAGGGTATTGGACAGTTTCGTAAGAGTGTTCACGCTTCAAATGGCTCAGTTGGGTGATAGGCTGTCTTGCCCGCTCTAGTTGTGTTAGACGGGATCGGGTTCTTACAAGGTCTTCTTCGATGGTGGTCACCCTGGCATTTAGGTTATCTAGGGCGGTATTGATTTTTAAGAAGATATTGTTAACGGAGCAAGACAACATAAGCATACTCCCCTGGATATCCCCTTTCTCGACGGCGCGGGATCTGTTGTGGTTTGGTAAAGCCTCACTCACAGGATCCCTGATCGGAAGAGACGACAGGTGTTAGAACTCGCCTAAACTTGGTTTTGCGCAAGAGAAAGAGTCAAACTAGACATGGCCCGGGGTGATGGGTCGACAAAGACTCTTGGACCGGGATACTCGAACGTTGATCTAGACGAGGTAACGACCCTGGCTTGGACTCGACCATGAGACTCGGACGGTGTATGAGGGCGAGTCCGAAAATGGGGCAACCGAGTTTGACCGCGTCGCGTGCTCTGACCAACCGTGGCGACCTAACCCTAAGTGACTTGAGCATTTGTAGCATAGGTTCGACTCGAAGAAGGCATCATAAGGACGCCGGTGTAAAGTACCCCTTAAGGTGACCATGGTCGACTGCTCGGGTGAAGGACAACCCCAAAGTGAGACTAAAGACTCTGGTAGGACTCAAATGGTGCGACATCTAAGTGATTTAAAAGTGGTGTAGTGTGACAACACGTGTAATACATGACCCTTAGAGCACTCGTGATTGATCGCTCCGCTGAAGGGGTAGCCCCCGAGTGAGGAAAAGCCCGAAAAGGAAATGAGTCGGAAAGGACACCTAGACGGGTGACTCGTGAAAACCGACTCCTAGATGGGTGACTCTTGGATGGTGGACTCTCCCTAGGATTTGGCAAGGTGGGCCTAGTCCCGTTTGAAGGAAGATCCATGTGAGAATTCCCCAGACTTTGGACTCGAGTGTGTAAACGGGCTTCCCTTTGTAGGAGTTTGTCCTACGCAGGTGGGTCGTGCCTTGACAAATAAGGCGGACTGGGATGGGGTAGAAACTCGTGATGTAAGATCGACGGAGTTTCGACGCTAGAGATTCTAACAACTTATGACAAGACCCGACACTACTAAATATGGGAAGTCCTAAGAAGAGGAAGGTTTTGAAAAGAGAAATTTGGATTTGAAAACCGAACAAAGTCGGATAGAATGGCCCGATTTTTTTTGAAAACCGAAAAATCATATCGAGCCGAATTTTCGGAAATTTTGATGAAGTTTGGGCAGCATACCGGCTAAAAATAGGCTATTTTGAGTCAAAATCATAAGTCCTAAATTCGGTAGCTTTCCGGGCTTTGAAAAATGGATAGTTTTGAAAAGATGCAATTTTGAAATGACGGTTTTTAAAAAAGACCAAAGAAGATCAAGTAGCATGTAGTCACGAAAACAGTATAATGACACCATGTATGCTCTTAGTCTAAGTCTCGGTCGGTCGAATAGGGTCTATACCAACGACGATAGCTTTCTCGCAAATCAGGATGGTCTTCCTAAGCCGAGTTGGTCTTAGAACCTGCCGTAAAACTCATGCGAGTTCCGCCATCGAAGTCTTTAGTGCACTCATTTAGGAATGCACCGCGGTATAGTAGGACATCGGTCACAAATAACCGGCCCGGGAAAAATTTGGGTTATGCATGAACCATTGAACTAAAACGTGTACATTACTAATCGAACGATTTCTTTTCGAGTCTCACCCTGAGGATGCCGATGGTAAGTGACTCATCAGTTGATCCCCAGCAGAGTCGCCAAATTGTGGACATGACATAGGTCCACCCCGACGCGGCCACGCGCGGGTTTGGGGAGGCGAATGAATCTCCATATGAGATGGTCAAATTGAAATTTAAATCGAAGTAGGAGTCGCCACCGAACTTTGTGGAAGTTCGGGCCAGTTTGAACCCAGTCTATGTCGTAGTGGGCCGTGTACAAAATACGGCCCATTTCCGATGTCAGAGTTTATCGGGTTCGTCCCTTATCATTTGATACCGATACCAACATTATCGGATATCGTGTATTCAATGACTCTCGTTGCCAATGGATTCGGACATCCGGAAACCATGGTTCTGAGTAAGGGGTGAGGGTACGTGTTGGGAAGTTCACTAAGAACACCCAACCCCGCCCGCACTTAGCGGCCTTTACTAAGATATCGTTCGTTTTTGGTGTACACGTGTTAGTTCGATGGTGGAATGATATGCAAACATTATTTTCCCTAAGCATGTGAGAGAAGAAAAATAAATGGGTTGCTAGGTCGTTTAATGCATCTTAAACTAATAACGTCAAAGTTATTTTAGCATGTGAAGTTCGTTTTAGTCTAATAAAACAATAGAAATAAAATAAACTGCTACAAACACGAGAAAATGAGTTAGTAACGATTGAATAAATTGAATAAAGATGCAAATACGATAATATGTCATGATTTTGAAAAAGGTTTATGACACGTGATGGATTAACACGTGTTGACCGAGGTCGAAAAAGTATTTATCGAAATCTGAAAATATGTCGCGAAAGTCGCTATTTTATGTAAGGAACGAAAAGAATAAAAGACGAGAAAGCGAAGAAAAAGGGTCGGCCTTCCAGGCTCTCGCGCGAGTCGCCTGGGAGGCGCGCGACTCGCGCGGGAGTCTGTCCCGCTTTTCTTATTTTTCGAAAATCGTTAATTTTTATAAATCGCATACACATATAGATTAACTTATACTCGATTTATATTTTCGATATTCGTCGTATTCGATATTCGATTATGAAATCGATATCAAATAGTTAGAATGATTTTAGAAAAGGTTTTTTGAAGTTTGTTTTGAAAAAGAGTTTGAACGAAAAGAAAAAAATGTTAATTCTCTCCGCGTAAAAATCGTCGAATTTTGTTTAAAAATATGTAACGATATTTTTAGCATCAACGAGATTTAATTTAGTTCTTTGTTAGATACAATATTCGATTAGAGAATCGATATCGTATTTTAAGAACGTTTATATATAAAAATAGTTTTTGTAGTATCGATATTAGAAATAAAAATAAAAAAGGATGCGACAATGACCCCTATTAAAAACGGACCGACCAACGACACACAAAAAAACGAAAAAATGAGAAAGACAAAGAGAAGGAGGAAGAATCGGGTTTGATTTTACACGCCCTCAACCTACCTGCTTTGTTTTCTCGGAAAAGAGCTCGTCGGACAGTGGCTTAGGTACGGGAGCGTCGCGACGATGTGGATGAGTTTAGGATGGTGTATTTGGACGCGTGAAGTGATGGGTTTCGGCCGGCTTGTGGCTCGGATTCGTCGGGTTGATTTTGACGGTATTTCGATGCTGTTTTTGGATGTATGGATTTTATGGGATTGGTTATGTAGCGAAGGTGTATGATTATGGATTGTAGATGTGTGTAATTGATCGATATATACACTACAAGAAAAACAGTCCCAGGCGTCCGCTATTTTGGCGTCCTGGTCATATGGACGCCCACATGGCGTCTGAAAATACTTCCGGGCGTCCACCGTCAGACGCCAAACTTGGCGTCCGACTGAGTTTGGAGGACGAAATTCAGACCAACAGGCGTCCACAGACGGACGCCATATACCCCAAATGGCGTCCACTGTCGGACGCCAATGAGAAAGCACGGGCGTCCACCTGGCGTCCGATAGTGGACGCCCGTCCAATTGTTTTCGGCGACAAATACCCGGCCACCCCCCTTTTCCCCTTCACTCTCTAAAATTTTTTTTATCTCTCTAAACTCTCTCCACACTCCCTCGCCGATTTCCTTTGAAATTCCTCCCCAATTTTCATTCTTTTTCTTAATTTGTGGTATGTTTTCTTACTTTACTTAGTTGTTATTCAGTATAATTAGTTCTTATTTTTGATTGTTATAGTTATTTATTGATAGTTTGCTCGTTAATATTGTTTAGGTCTAAAATTCGATTAGGTTGATTAGTTTAGCCCAAATTCGCTTAGGTTGATTAGTTTAGTTGAAATTTGATTAGGTAGATTAGATTTGCCCATCACAATTATGAATAGGGTTTGATGAAATTGGTTGAATTGAGCTAGAATCACCTCTAGGGCCTTCCATGAGGTTTTGTGTGACTTAGGACAGACCAAATGGTGTCGTAATAATGCCGGATTTTCCCGAAACCACTTCTATCCTGATTGGGGTTGTAAATAGGTGTTAGCGGCGCTTTTGGAAATTTGATATCTGCATTCGAAAATTTGACCCTTTTTTGACCTGTTTAAGCTATTTTTGTCTGACATGAGCCATGAATTGTTGTGTTTTGTTTGGTTGAATTTGGATTACTTTGATAAATTAGCTCCAGTTTTTGTAAATTGGGATTAAATTGTGATTTCATTTGTGAATAAATTCGGTGACTAATTTTTGTAAGGTCAATTAAAAATTAATAAGAGAGTTGCAAATTAAAAAAATGGGTTTACTTTGACGTATTAAGTTAAATTGAGGACACTCAGCTATGGAAATGAAGTTAGAGAAATTAAGTTTAAGTTAAGTGGTGATTAAATTTTCGTTTAGTAAGTTATAAATTAAGTTACGGAAATTAAACTTTTATTTGTTATATATATTTTTTGAACATAGAAAATGAAGAGAGTTGAACGCAAATGGATGTATGAGGGTAGACTTGATAAGAAGAGACGTCCCACCGTAGAATTTTTGAGGGGTGTGGAATCATTTGTCGAGGTCGCTAAAAAGTCAGTGGACTATGCATCGAGGGGGGAGGTTAGGTGTCCGTGCACTAAATGCAAGAACATTAAATTTTTTGATGTCCTTGTAGTTAAGGAACATGTCATCTATAATGGTTTTTCATCAAATTATTATAATTGGATTTGTCATGGTGAGCCACCTCAGTCTGAGGAACCCGAAAACCGTCAAAATGAGGGGGGTTTGAGAGGTATGATAGTTGACGTAGTGGAGTGCAACTTGTTTAACAACGAGAACACATATGGGAATGACTCACCCAACCAACACGACTCACCTAACCCACAAGAACCTAACCCACGAGCGAAGGCGTTCTTCGACATGTTGAACGCTTCGGAGAAACCGTTATACGGAGGGTGCGAGGTGACTTTGTTAGAAGTCGCATCTATGGTAGTCAGCCTTAAATGTGAGTTCAACCTACCCTTTGCCTGTGTCGATGGTATTGCTGCCTTGCTCGAGAGAGTAATCCCGAAAGACAATATCATGACCCGAACTTTCTACACAACCAAAAAAGTTGTGAAGGGCCTTCAACTCCCGCATCAGAAGATTGATGCTTGTCCAGATGGATGTATGTTATTTTGGAAAGACGATGCGATGCTAGATGAATGTAAGAGATGTGGTAAGGGTAGGTATAAGATGCTTGAGGGGGATATTGTTTTGAGGGGTAGAAAAGGGAAAAGCGGTGTTAGGGGTTGATGCGTGCAATTTATATACGATTATTCCGTCTTTTACGCACGCATTTCCATGCATATCGAGTAGCATTGTCTACTATTTTCCCCCGAATTTGATACTTTGTGGTCATATTGCATCTTATGCAGGTTTGAACCCGTTGATGCATAAACAAGGCAAAAATCGTGCTTAAAGATGAAATCTTTTGCGAAATAAGAAAAGAGAATGATCGTTTCCAAATGGGTCTACTTTAAACGTGAATATCTTGAGTTCTACAAATCCAATTGAGCTGATTTTAGTTGCGTTGGAAAGCATTTTCTCTTAGCTTTCCAACGGTATATTACACGCCCGATTTGAAGAAGTAACGAAGAAATGACAAACGTTTGAAGTTGAGCGTGCAGTGTTGAGAACAATAGTCGAACGACTATCCTAATAGTCGACCGACTATCCATATAGTCGACCGACTATTCTCGAGACTGGACGAAGACCGAGACTTTTCTAATTTGATTTTTAGGGTTAACAAGACTTTTGGGCTTTTGTTTTAACTTAGTATTTAAGAAACTATTAGACTAGATTTTATATACCACTTCTCCCTTATTCTCTTTTACTTCTACTAGACTCTTCTTTATATTTCTTCTCCTTATTCTCTTAGAATTACTTCTAGTTTAATTTCTTCCTTTAAAACTCGGTTATTGTAAGATTGCAGCATTCTAATCGCCTTCATTCCTTTTGGTAATTTTATCTAATCTTTCTTCCTTCTTCCTCGTTCTTGATTGTTCTTCTTCATATTTACTTATTCTTAATCTTTGTTTTATACTTTTCGTAATTTTATTATTATTCGTGACGTTTAATCTAGTAAATTCTTTTATTAATCTTGTTGTTCTTAAATTAATTATGAGTAGCTAATTTCCCTCGCTAGGATTTAGGGGATCTGCGAATTGAATGTGGTCGCTAAATAATTTATAGATCTGTCAATGATTTTGTGTCTGAGTTGTCAATTGTAGCATTTAATTGAGATTAATTGATTAAGTCGACGTAATTGATTAATTGAATTCGGTAAACTTGAACCTAAGATCGGAAGCCTGGTAAAAGTTAGACCTGCTATAACATATTAGTTTGCCCTAATAAGATCGGAAGCCTTTAGACGCATGCTAGGGTGAATAGCGGACCAGAAGGACCTTTTCAATACCCCTTAGACAAATATCTGCGACAGACCTGTGATTTAGACCAAGACCATATGAGATTCGTAGTGAACCGACAATCCTAGTTTTCTCTCCATATATTAATTCGTCCTAATTCATTCTATTTGGTTTAGTTATTCTTCTTCTTTAATTCTCTTTCCTTCACTACTTTTAGATTAGTTAAAACAAACAAACAAAACCCCCAATTTAGTTACTTAGATAGGCTTTAATTGCAAGTAGAATTTATTTGTCTCCTTGTGGATTCGACCTGACTTCCCTAGCTATATTTTTAGTTAGACCTAAGTTGGTTATCTTTGATAGGTATACGACTAGCTTATCAGGGGTAAGAAACCGATCCCAATAAGTCAGCTTACGTACTTCCCTATTGCACCAAGGCTTCAAAAATTGTATGCCACAAAAACAATAGCAGAGCAAATGAGGTGGCACAAGGAGGATATTAGGGTACCAGGGAATATGTGTCATCCGAGAGACGGCGAGGAGTGGAAGCGTTTCGATAGACTACATCCCCACTTTGCGTCAGAACCCCGAAATGTAAGGCTAGGGTTGTGTACTGATGGATTTGCACCTTTCGGCCAATTTGGTAAGTCGTACTCTTGTTGGCCTGTGATGATCACACCTTATAACCTACCTCCTTGGTTGTGTTTAAAACAGCCTTTCATCTTTCTATCACTTATTGTGCCTGGTCCCAAAAATCCAAAAGATGGACAGGGAGATTACATGGTTAGGGATGTTCCGGAGATCCTTGAGGAGGATGACGGACACGATGAAGATAGTTTGGAGGACGATCAAGAGGAGGGCGAGGAAACGGAGGAGGAGGAGGATCAGAGTGAGGACAGTGAGGCTGAGGGCAATAACGACAGCGAAGATGACCTCTAGACTTGTTTTAGTAGGTTACCCACATTAATCATTGTGTTACTTATTGTGTACGTTATTTCTATTATGTTAGATTGTAATTGCTATTTGTTGCTAATTTGTTGCAAGGTTAAGATAATGGCAGGCGGTAGATCGACGAGGAAACGTGGCGGAGGTAGTCGGTCTGTTCACGCATCGACCTCCCAGCAGGAGGAGGAGGAAGTGGTCCTTGAAACGCCGCAACAGGAGCAGAATGACGAGGAGCAGCGGCAGGGGAACACGGAGGAGCTACAAAAGGACGAGAATGGGCGTGTGATTCTCGACCCCGGTCGCGTATGGTAATATAATCTAACATGCCCACTCTTTTTTAACATATGAACTTTTGGACTACATACATCTTGTAATATTTCGTACATGTCTGTGTCTCTCGACTTGGTGCAGGTTCCTCCATGGGGAGATGACCACTGGCTGTACTAACAGCTACATGACCGACAAAGGTCTAGGGTATGCATGTTGGACTCAGGTGCCGACGGATCAGCGGGCGCAGTGGTTCAACAACTTCCGGGTTCGTTTACTGTTTTTGCTACCGAGTTCCGCACTCATAATGTGTAGTTTTTTATTATTTCTTTTACTAATTACTAATCCGCCTTGATTTTGTAGTTGAAGTTCTGTTGGAAGCCGGAGCTCGAAGGAAGGGTATATGAGCGGTACAATGAGACTTGCTCACGCCGCTTCAAAGACGTAATGAACAAGCGCCACAAGCGGGGGACTGCGCTGAAAGACCTAAAAGGTGTAGTTTTTTATATTACTCAATTTTAAAGAACAATCTAACTTCAATCTTTTACAATATTAACTAATAATATATTAGTGTTGTCATACTTCAGGTGAGGCGTTGGAGAGGTGGGTTAAGTACCATGACGACCAGGGGTTCAAGGTCAGATCAGAGAGGGCATCACAAAACAAATTGAAGAACTGGGAGCATGTGGGGAAGGCCGACCCGACACATCATCGGGGTTCACAGTCTTTGTTTCTTCGTCTCAAGAGGGTATGATTTCTAATAATATCGTACTCCTACTTGATTAATCATAAACTACGTTCACGTAAAATACGTTTGCCTAACGGTCGTATTTATTTAACAGCTACAAGCTGAACTCGGGAGGACGCCAACCGCCCCTGAGGTGTTCCTGGACATGCACGGGAAGACCGACTCGGAAGGGACTTCTTTTATGACGAGTAGAGATCAGGCAATCTGGGTACTATTTCAAACAAATCAACTGTGTCTATATATTTACTTTAGGTGGTAGATAAGTATCTTTATTGATTTCATTTTCTAATAACTTGAATTGAAATCACTGTTGTGTACGCAGGATGCCTACCAAGAGGAGTTAGCAAATAACGAGAGTTCTACTAGTGGTGCGGAAGTAGACCCGAATGAGACCTATTTCAAGGTCGTGAAGGGGTACAAGAAAGGTAGTGTGTATGGTGTTGGGAATGCACACGGGATGTACTTCACACCTCCCACAGCGCGTCTAGGCACCTCCACACAGATGGAGTATACGCCACCCGAGTCTCAGCAGCCCGACCAAGAAAAGGAGGCCATGAAGCAGCAACTGAAGGAGCAGGCGGAGCAGATAAAGAAGATGCAGGAACAGATGGCCCTGTTTCAGGCCATGTTCAACAAATGCAACCAAGGTCGTCCCCCTTCCCCTCCAGACGACAGAGACCCCTTTAGCGGGGATGGCGGTAACTCTGGTGCTTCAGCTAGCTTCACAGTTAGCTTATTGTTTTTTGTTGTTGGTGTTGTAACTGGATTTATGGATTATGTATCTTCGAACTAGTTTAGATTTATGTACCTTTAAACCGTATCTTAAAACTTTTTTATATAAATGGTTTTTTAGCGTAAATGTGGCGGGAGATCAAGTGTTTTGGTTGATTGAGAGTGTGTTGTGGATGGTCGACCGTTGTGGATTTATTTTATTTTGCAGGTTTTGGCTAGACATCGAACGCTTGTCTACGGTAATTCATCAGCATAAATGGCGTCCAATAACGGACGCCAAGCCAGACGCCGGAGGGAACTAAAGACGATCTTCTATTCAGGGGAATGGCGTCTTACTGTGGACGCCAGATGGCCCAAGATGGCGTCCATAGTCGGACGCCAACATGATGCACATGGCGTCCGACTATGGACGCCACCTTGGGCCATCTGGCGTCCACAGTAAGACGCCATCCATAGTGTCCGCTGTCAGACGCCAATTCTTTTGGCGTCCAATAGTGGACGCCCGTAAAAAAAAAGGCGACTGGTCGTGGCATCCACTTTCTAGCGTCTGTTTGCGGACGCCAGGACTCATACAACGTCCACTAACGGAAGCCAATGGATGGACGCCAGGCCCATCTATTCTTGTAGTTGAATACGAGGGTCCTATTTATAGGTGAAGTCCTTGATAGGAGCTAGGAGAAGTACCTCTTGCTTAGGTGACAAGAAAGACTGGTTTAGATAGGAAACGTAAGAGTTCGAAAGGGAACGAGAGTCCCGTTTCTTGGTGAGGAAGCCGAGTATCTCGGCTGTTTTAGGACTGTTTTGGCCGAGTGTTTGACACTCGGTCGGTAAATTGATTTGGTTTTCGGATAGAATTTCTACTTGAGATCGAATTCTATCCTTGAATGGATTATTTAATATTTTTCGAGGCTGATTTTTTTGTAGTATTTGAGTCCAAACCGGACGTGTGGTGTCACGGCTGGTCCGTGTGTCTCGGGAAAAAATATCTTTGACCGGGTTTGACTCGGTCGCTAAAAGACGGTTTTGCCCCTGGTGCCGGATTCGATCCAAATTAGTCTTATTTGACTCGAAACGACCTACTGGGCCTGGATTTGAGGTTGGTTTTATAATATTTGTACTCCGTAATAAGCCTAAACCAAATGTCCATGATTACGAGCCCATATCTGAGTCCATCAAAGCACGTTTGCGTCCGATCATCATCGGGTGTTTGGCGGGAACTATTATAGACACCTGGCGGTCAAAATGTGGGTGTCTACAGAGAATTAAAGGCAACAGGAAAAGATAAAGAGCGTATAGCGAATGCCTGCACCCCAATTATCGAAACCCAGTTTGCGAATGCCTGCCCGAAAAACCCAGTTTGCAAAACATTGGACCATATCAACATAAGCTTTGGTGCTCGATCAAAACATTATTTTCAACTTTGAAGGTATCTAAGTTTTAATACTCGTATTAAGGTGTAGGATACTTTTAATTCATTGATTATTTAGTTTTGTGCTAAAAAGTAAAAACAACTCTTGCAACGAGTACAGACGGAGTACTTTTTTTCTTCTCCATCATTATAAGTTTTAATTAAAGTAATAAAGTTAATTAATAAATGTCTGAGCCAAGGTAATTGTTTAATAAAGACTCCATCTCAATGCAAAACGTAAGATGTGGTGGTGAAATAGCCAAAAATACTACTCGTAGTATATGCTTAGCTTAGCAACTCCGCAAGCAAGCAAGTGTCTGGCCTTACGTAGTTACGTGTAGAACTTCCATGTTAACATGCAGATGCTTAATCATCAACTAACTATCATTATATTATGCATTTGTTTGATTTAGTTATATTTAATTATCAACTCGATCATGTTTAATTACAGAGTATTACTTATACTCCGCGGTATTTGGCGTAATGATATAGTCCCCCGTCTTGTTTATTTGTTTGCTTGCGGAGTACATGATACGTAGAGAATTTGTGATCAACTATATTATGCTATTTGCTCCACTATTTATTTGGTTTCAGATGACATTATTTATACTAAAACTAAAATACACATGATGGTCTTTGCTTAATCATTATATTATGCATGTTCGCTGGAATGGTGATCTGCAATTCCCTGTGGCTTCTTGTTTGTAATATTATCTCTAAAGTACTCAATTCATTCTATCTATTGTGCAGATTTTTCGAAAGGAACCATTTTTCTATGGGCATGACAACAATGATCAACTTGTTAAAATTGCAAAGGTACATTTCAAATTTCATATGCCTTTTATGAGTTTTATGCTTTGTTAGTATTTAATATCAGCTCTATTGATAGCTTTACCATGTTTCGGAGGGAGAGGTGATGGGTATGATGTGTACTGTAGTTGTCAAGACAGTCATTCATGTATTTGTAGAGTAGTTATTTTTCTACGGTAAAGCCGTTTTGTTGCATACTCTTTATTATTTGCTTAGGCATCAAATGCTAATCCCTCTGAAGCTAACTTATCTCCTAGTTTGGCTTTTCGAGGTCAAAGTTTCAGAATTTTGACCGTAAATATGTTTAAAAAAATAAAATAAAATAAAATTTGTAATATGTCCCTAATATTTACGTATGCTATCAAAAAATCATTGGAAAATTATACTCTCCTATCATACTTTATTGCCTCATTAGTTGGTTTTTGGTGACAATGATAATGACATAAGTTAGAAGATTGTAAAGGAATACTATCCACATATGTGATTACGTGAATGTGTTTTTAGGGAGGTCATATATGTGATAAACGTCAAATTAAATTATACGCGTGCATTGTATTTAAAACTCGTAATATCTCTCTTTAAGACAATACTCGATAAATCTTTCAATGTGGTACAATTATACTACATAGTACTTCCTCGTTCTATCTCCTTCCATATTCTATTTTCGTTCGTCTTTCTATCTTCTTCCTATCGCAAATATTTTTTATTTGCTCCAACCTTTTTACTATATTAACCTCAGTTTTTACTTATAACTACAATTATAGAAAAGAGAAATATTTAATTTATACATATGACGTTATTCTTTCAGTGACATTATTCTCACTGTGAGATAATTTTACTTAATTTTATAGTCTTAAAAGCTCTTTAATTTTTGTCGATATTTAAGGACGAATTATATAATGAAAATTCATCGCCCTATTATATAATTTTTTGATGTAAGTAGAGTTTTTCTAAGACTCAAAAGATGTTTGGCTAATATCTATGGACGAATAATTACTCTTAATTATAATATAGATATTAATCAGCTCATCATACTTTTTCGATGTGGGATAATTTTACTTAATTTTATAGTCTTAAGAGATTAAGGATCAAAATATTTTTTTTGTTGAAATCTAAGATCAGAACGAATGATTATTTTTATTTATAATATAGTAAAAATTTATTACCTTAATATAATTTTTCGAGCTGAGATGATTTTACTATTTCTATATGTAATGGATTCATTACTTTTTCGAGCAAATAAATATGAAATTCATAACATTATAATAATTTTTCGATGTGGAAAAATTTCACACACATTTATAGTCTTAAGAACTCTTTTAAGACTCAAAAGAGAAATTTTTATTTATGTTTCTTATAGTCCCAAGAGCTATCTAAAACCCAAAAGAGGTTTGGTTTATATTTATGAAATTCATGACTTTGTAATAATTTTTCGATGTGAGATTTACTCAAGTTTATAGTCTTAAAAGTTTTTTAAGACTCAAAAGTGTGGGATAGTTTTACCTAATTAAGTTTATGGTCTTAAGAATTTTTTTTAAGACCCAAAAGAGTTTGTTTTTCTTAAAAACGATCGAATACTCTTAAGACTCTATCATAATTTTTTGATGTGGGGTAAATTTTTTTTTAAGTCAAGATCAATTTCATTAATAATAAGCCCTCAGACATCTACAAACGATGTCAAATTGAACTGAATACATATTTGACAAAGATTGTTATTAGAATAATGCGCTTCTGCATAGCCTTCTATATATCGTTGTTTATTGACACAGCTCTCGCGAAGGAATCCATAGATCTGATTAAATAGTCTTCAAAAAGATGAACTTTCTTTATTTCGACAAATAGTAAACCGAGATCTAACCTCAATAGAAATTTCATTGCTCTCTTGATCTTGCACATAGTTTTTGGACATCTCCCAAAGAGAGAGCAAACTCACCGAAAACATAGGAGCAAACCAATCAATTGATCATGGGGGCAAAACGTCACAAGGGGGAGGCAAGAGTTATTCATAAATAACTAATAAGATTAATACTGTAATAGAGATTAAAATTTGGGGCTTACCACTACCGAAATTGGTAGATGGCAGCCTCGAACGAAGAAGTTTTTTTTCCTTTTTAGGATTTTGGGAGGAGGAGGAGGCAACGTATTATTAAATCAGATTCCGATGTGGGGTAATTTTAATTAAGTTTATAGTCTTAAAAAGTTCTTTTAGGACTCAAAAGCTTTCTCGTTGATATCTAAAAACAAATGATTGCTTTTACTTTGTATTTATATACGTAGTAGAATTTCTATCACCTTATTATAATTTCTCAATGCGGATAATTTTACTTAAATTTATAGCTTTAAAAGCTTTTATAAGACAATTTTTTTTGGTTAATATCTAAAAAAGAATGACGTCTCTTATTTGTGATATAGAATTTCATCATCTCATCATAATTTATCGATATGCGATACTTAGGTTTATAATCTTAAAAACTCTTTTTAGAACTCAGCTTTTTGTTAATATCTAAACACAAATGATTTCTCTTTTCCATCAGCTTACGGTCCTAAGAATATTTTTAAGACTCGAATTATTTTTAGTTGATATCCAAGGACAAATGATTATTATTTATAATATAAAATTTCATCACATCATCATAATTTTTCGATGTGACACAAACGTTAGGACAATTATAATAATAAAAGATTTTGTTTTTATATCTAACTTAAGAATGGACGATTACTCTTATTTATATAATAAAATTCGATCACCTTATTATAATTTTTTGATGTGGGATAATTTATCACCTCATAAGAGTATTATAAGATTCAAAAGATTTTTGATTAATATCTAAAACGAATAATTTCTCTTATTGATAATGTAAAAATTCATCATCTCATCATAATTTTTCGATGTGGGATAATTCTACTTAAGTTTATAGTCAAAAAGCTCTTTTAAAACTCAAAAGAGTCCATATCGACATATAGAGACGAATGATTGCTCTTATTTATATATTTCTAATAGAATTCAATCAACTTATAATTTTTCGATGTGGGATAATTCTACTTGAATTTAATTATAGTCTTAAGAATGACATTTGGGACTCAAAAGATTTCTCGTTGATATCAATAGACGACGAATGATTACTTTTATTTATATAATAGAATTTCATCGTCTTATTATAATTTCTCGATGTGAGATAATTTTACTTCAATTATAGCCTAAAAGTTGTTATAAAAACTCAAAAGATTTTTCTGGTTAACATCTGAAACGAATGATTTTTCTCTTATCTATAATATAGTATAAAATTTCATCAGCTCATAGTGTGATAATTCTGAATAAATCTATAGTTTTAAGAACTCTTTTTAGGACTCAAAAGATTTCTGATTGATCTTTAAAGACGATGATTACTTTTATTTATATAATAGAATTTCATCATCTTATTGCAATTTTTCGATGTGGATAATTTTAATTCAATTTATAGCCTTAAGAGCTATTATAATTAAGACTCAAAAGATTTTTGATTAATATCTAAATGATGTAGAATTTCATCACCTTCATCATAATTTTTCAATGTGGGATAATTCTACTTAAGTTCACTCTCTTTTAGGACTCAAAAGATTCCAGATTGACATATAAAGACGAATGATTGCTCTTAATTATATAATAGAATTCAATCAACTTATAATTTTTCGATGTAGGATAATTTCTTGAATTTAATTATAGTCTTAAGAATGCTTTTTAGGATTCAAAAGATTTCTCGTTGATATCTATAAACGAACGTTTACTTTTATTTATATAGTAGAATGTCATCACCTTATTATAATTTCTCGATGTGGAATAATTTTACTTAAATTTATAACTATATGAGCTTATAAGACTAAATGTTTTTTTGTTGATATCTAAAAATGAATGATTCTTTTATTTGTGATATAGAATTTCATCACCTCAACATTATAATCTTAAAAATTCTTTGAAAAAAGTCTCTTTTATATTACATATATATTGGTTATATCACCTTATTATAATTGTTTAATGTGAGATAATTTTACTTACTTTTATGAAGTGCGTAATAAATTCATCACTTTTTTTCTTCGCGAAAATAATATGAAATCTTGTTTATAATAAAGAATTTCATCACATCATAATTTGACGAATGACTACTCTTATTTATAATAGATAATTTCCTCACCTCGTCATAAATTTTCAATGTGAGATAATATACTTAAGTTTAGTTTCACCACTTTATTGTAAGAGATTTTCTACGTGGTGTTTCTATGTTTTTAGCTTTTCTATATGATATCCTTGCACTTTTATAATCACACATGGTACCCTCACTTTTAGGGACGTTTAAGGGTATAGAGACATAATACACTAAAAGTGAGGGGTACAATGTGTGATTATAAAAGTGGAGAAGTACCATATAGAAAAGCTAAAAACATGGGGGTTCCATGTATAAAATCCTGTAGACACCCACATTTTACTGCCAGGTGTCTATAGCAGTTTCCAACAAACACCCGATGATGATCGGACGCAAACGTGCTTTAACGTACTCGAAAATGGGCTCGAAATCATGGATATTTAGCTTGGGCTTTTTACGGAGTACAAATTTCACAAAACCAACCTCTAAACCAGGCCCAGCGGGTCATTTCGAGTCAAATAAGACTAATTTGGGTCGAATCTGACACCAGGGGCAAAACCGTCTTTTAGCGACCGAGTCAAACCCGGTCAAAGATGTTTTCTCGAGACGCGTGAGTCAGCCGTGTCACCTCACGTGGCTGATTCGAGCTCAAACTCCACAAAAAAATCAGCTACACAAATATTAAACAATTCCGTTAAAGGTAGAATTCGATTTCAAGTAGGATTTCTATCCAAAAATCGAATCAAACACTCGACCGAGCTTAGGACACTCGGCCGAGTAGCTTGTTTTCAGCCGAGTTCCCCTTCCCAAACCGGGATTCCCTTTCTTCTTCACCAAGTAACGGAATTCTCGTTCCTTTCGAACTCTTACGTTTCCTATCCAAACCGGTATTTCTTGTTGTCCAAGCAAGATACCTCTCTCAACTTCTTCTCCTATAAAGAAGACCCTTTGCACACACATTAGAGACACGTTTTTCGTACACGAACAATTGAATCCCCGACATTCATATACACGAAGAGAAACACATCGATATACATTCATAAACCCCTTACACTAAGCATCGAGAAACCGATGGTACATCCAAAACCCGAAGGAACCGGCCCTATACCCGTCACCCTTCACGTCCGAACCGAACCGCCAACTCACCAACATTAACCCGATGCTCCCGTGCCTTAGCCACATTCCGACGAGCCCCGATCCGAGTTAATAAAAGCATGTAGGTTGAGGGTGTAATCAAACCCGATTTCTCTCTTTTCTTCCCTCCTTTCTCTCGTTTTCTTCTTCGTTTTGTCATCGTCGTTCTTTTTTTTAATCTAATATCGATATTACAAAAACTATTTTCGTATAAACAAACATTCTTAAAAATACGATACCGATTTTCTAGTCGAATATCGTATTAAAAGAATTACATTAATCTCGTTGATGCTAAAAATTGTTACTTTTTTACAAAATACAATGATTCTAACGCGGAGAGAACTAACATTCTTTTCTTTCCGTTCAAATTCTTTTCAAAGAAACTTTATAAAAAAATTTCTAAACGTCATTCCGAATATTCGATATCGATTTCATAATCGAATATCGAATACGACGAATATCGAAAGCAAAAATCGCGTATAAATTAATTCATATTTGTACGCGATCTATCGAATTAGCAATTTTTTCGAAAAACTCAAACCGGGACAGACCCTCACGCGAGTCGCGCCCCTCCCAGGCGACTCGCGCGAGAGCCTGATTCTGCGGCCCTCTTCTTCGCTTTCTCAATTTTTCTTAAACATCGTTTTTTCTACAAAACGATTTCTTAAAACTTTTTTTATCTTTTCCAAAATTATTCCGAATATTTGATATCGATTTCATAATCGAATATCGAATATAACGAATATCGAAAACATTGAATCGAGTACAAATTATGCAATATTTGTACGCGATTTAATAAAATCATCGATTTCCAAAAAATCGACTTCGAAAACAGGCCGGGGCGCGAGTCGCGCGCACCCCGGGTGAGCCGCACGGCCGGCTGAAACGCAACACGGGTTTTGCTTTTTATTATTTCTTTCGAACATCGTTTTTTAGACAAAACAGCGTCTTTTTAGTAATATTTCAGATCTCGACTTTATTTTTATTGACCCCGGTCAACACGTGTTAATCCATCACGTGAATTAAACTTTTCAAAATCATGCATATTATCATATTTATTTTTGTTATTCAATCGTTACTAACTCGTTTGCTCGTGTTTTTTTTGCTATTTCTTGTCATCTTTTCATCATTTGTTTTATTAGACTAAAACAAACCTCACATGCTAAAATACAACTTTGACGTTAATTTTACTTGCATTAAATCGACTTACAAACCCATTCAATTCTCACATGCTTAGGGAAAATAATCTTTGCATATCATTTTCCCGTTCAACTAACGCGCATATTCAAAAGTCAAACGATATCCTATTAGAGGGCACTATGTGCGGGCGGGGTTGGGTGTTCTTTGTGAACTTCCCAACACGTACCCTCACCCCTTACTCAGAACCTCGGTTTCCGGATGTCCGAAACCATTGGCAACGAGAGTCATTCAATACACGATATCTGATAACGTCGGTATCGGTATCAAATGCTAAGGGACGAGTTTAATAAACTCTGACATCGGAAATGGGCCGTATTTTGTACACGGCCCACTACGACATAGAGTGGGTTCGAACGGGCCCGAACTCCAACAAAGTTCGATGGCGACTCTAACTTCGATTTAAATTTCAATTCGATCCATTCTCATATGGAGATTCATTCACCTCCCCAAACCCGCGCGTGACCGCGTCGGGGTGGACCTATGTCATGTCCACAAATTCCTTATTATAATCTTTGAATGTGGGATAAACTTTACATAAGTTTATAGTCTTCTGAGTTTTTTAGTGACATCTTATTATAGTTTTTTTTATAGCATATCCAAAAAAAATTGATGGGGTATCATCTTATTAAGAGCTTTTTTTAAGATTAAAAAGTTTTTTGTTGATATTTAAGGACGAATGATTACTATTATTTATAATAAAGAATTTCTATCACCTCTTCGTAATTTATATAAATGATTACTTTTATTTGTATAATAGAATTTCATTGTCTTATTTATTTATAGGGTTATTTAATAGCAATAATACTGACTATTGAGCGTATTCCAATAATAATACCAATTACAGTTAATCCCAGAATAATACATCAAATTGGAGTATTCCAATGATAATGGTACAGTTGCATATGTTACCTGCAACAGCAGGTAAACTTCCTGAAAAATGACCTGCTACTTCAATCTATTCAATCCACGCCCACCCTCCTTCTTTACCCCATTTTTTTATCTCCTTCTTACTTAAATCTTTGTCTTCAATGACAACTTTGCAAAAAAAATTAAAAATGTCTTGATTTCCATTACCCTCCTCTCTTCATTAAATTTAATAATGGGTTTTCATCAAGACATAAACATAAACTTCATTAATTAAAAAAACATACGGAGCATTATCCAATGTGATAATCAATCAAACCATCGAAATTAATTATCGCCCCATCTCTGATTCTCTGTCTCCTTCAACTCCCAGATACTCTCTTTTCGATTTTAAGCATTGCTAATTTGTTTTTATTTTGTACAAATTTGGGTTTTTGGTTTCAATTAGGTTTTTTTTTCTGGGTTCGTATTTATTCGATTACCGTTTCGATTATGATTTCTGGGTCCAATTCGAGACTTGATTCGCTTCTAATTTCCAATTTTAACACAATTCACTTGGCCAATCAAATACTCCCTCCGATTCTTTAGATTCGCAACGTTTACTATTTGCACAAATAATAAGGTTGTGAGTGGAGATGGTGGGTCTCACCAATAAAGTAAAAAGGTAACACAAACAAAAACCTACCTATTATAGAAATGTTGCAAACCTAATGAATTTGCCAAATATGGAATATGTTGCGAATCTAAAGAATCGGAGGGAGTACTATTTTATCTTTCTGCAAATTTCGACAATTTGGGGTTTTGTTTTGATTAGGTTTATTTTCTGGGTTAATATTTATTCGATTAGTGTTTCGATTATGGTTTCTAGGTCAAATTCGGGAGTTTATGTTTTAATAAACCGTCAACTAAGTTTTGTGAAATCTGTTTTGTCATTCACAATTGTTGTACCAGATTTCTTCCTCTTACCAGGTCTAGATTCATCCTCAAAGGGAAGTGAGAAGTAAATGGAGAGTGAAGTAAATGGTAATGGTGATAGTAGGAATTAAATGGGGCGCTTAAGGGGAGTTGGACCAGTTATTCAAGTAACCGGTCCACTGTACCATTATCATTAGAATACTTCAATTCAATGTATTATTTTGGGATTAACTGTAATTGGTATTATTATTGGAATACGTCCAATAGTCAGTATTATTCCTATTAAATAACCCTTATTTATATTTACAATAAAAAACATGATTACTCTGATTTATTATATAGAATCATCATCTTATTTTAATTTTTTCGATGTGGGATAATTTTAAGTTTGTAGTCTTATTAAGAGTTTTTTTAAGACTCAAAATTTTTTTGGTCGATATTTAAAAACAATGATTACTATTATTTTTAGTATTAAACTTCATAACCTCATCATAATTTTTCGATGTGAGATAATTAATTAATGTTTATAATCTTAATCTTAAGAGTTCTTCAAAACTCAAAAGATTTTTGGTGGATATCTAAGCACGAATGATCACTCTTATTTATAATATAGAATTTCATCAACTTATTATAATTTGTCGATGTGGGATAACTTTATTATTTTTATATGTAATAGTTTCATCACTTTTTCGAACAAATAATATGAAACAAATTATATGAAATTTATACTCAAATTAAAGCATTTTCTACCAAGATTCCAATTATATCATTTTTATAATTTTTTTTACGATAATTTTTGTTAAACGAAATTTAAAGGTTTTACGACGAAAATTACAAAACAACACATTAATACGATAGATTAAATATATTATTATAATAATAAAAAGATTCACTACTTATTTTTTTTAGGGTTATTTCATGACAATAATACCAACTATAAGGGTGCTTCTTAGAATAATCTCAACTATACGTAATCTCGTTTTAATATGAACTATGCCTTCATTAATCTCATTTTGCTATGGACAAAATTATGACCTGCTATTACCGGTAATAGTGACCGGTTGTGACTTTCGAGGGTCCTTGAGTGTTCCGTCGTCGTTCATGAAAGCCAAAATAACAAGAAAATTAAAGCATTTTTTTCATGACTTCTATAATACTAATCGAAAAAAAAAATGCAAGATGAATTTTGGAAAGATTCAAAAAAAAAAATTAGCCAATAGCCGAAACTGAACAAGAAGGTTCAACCAGTTTTCCAGGTAACCGGTCACCTATATCAATGAGAGATTAATGAAGACATAGTTCATATTAAAACGAGATTATGTATAGTTGAGATTAATCTAAGAAGACCCCTTATAGTTGGTATTATTGTCATGAAATAACCCTTTTTTTTATTGATTAACCTTTCCAAAATTAAGTTTAGATGCAACGGACCAATCATATCGCTCGAACATTTCCTCCTTTATATATATATATATATGAAGGGATCATATAAGTCCCTTCTCCTCTTATAAGTCCATAAGGCTTATTATAAGCCATTGGATGAATTCAAGATGGAGGGCTGAGATCTAAGTAAGATTTAATTTGAAAAAATAAAAATAAACGTTAATAAACGTTATACCTCGTTTTCTTCCCCTCAATATTCTCACCTTCATTACCTCACTTCCTTTCCCAACACAATTAAACCATACTCCATTACTCCATCACCAAATTCCCGCTCACTTCCCACTCCACTACTCCATCAGCAAATTCCTGCTCACTTCCCACTCCATTACTCCATCAGCAATATTCATCCTTTAAAGTTCTCGATCAATTTGTTTGTTTGCTCAAGTACCTTGTTCTCGATCAACAATATTCATCCGCTCATTTTAATTGTTGGTTCTCGCTCACTGTTTGTTGGCTCAACTACCTTGTTCTCGATCAATTTGTCCTCTTTTTGCAGGTAAAGGTCTGTTCTTTCTCTAATCAAAGTTTTGTTGTATAATCTTGGGATTTGTTTTTTAATTTGACGAATTTCGTGGTTTAATTTTTTAGTTAGCAAAATTAGTGCGAGTTTTATCAACTTCCTCACCAAATTTTAGACCTTGTTGGCTCAAGGTCTGTTCTTTCTCTAACCAAATTTTTTAATTTGGAGTTTAATTGCGAAATTAGGGTTTAATTGTTCACAATTTGGGTATAATTGTTGCGAAATTAGGGAAATTAGGGTTTAATTGTTGCGAGTTTAATTAGCAAAGTTAGTGTTTAATTGCGAGTTTAATTGCGAAATTAGGGTTTTAGTGTTCACAATTTGGGGGTTTTTGCGTTGAGTCATGATTTTTGCTAATTAATCTTTTTGGGTCTAAGTCATGATATTTTTGGGTCTGTTTTCTGAGTTTTTCTGGGTATACGAAATTAGAGTTTACGAAATTAGGTTTAATTGTTCACAATTTCGGTATAATTGTTGCGAAATTAGGGAAATTAGGGTTTAATTGCGAAAATTAGGGTTTACGAAATTAGCTTATCGATTTCCTGGGTTTACGAAATTAGGGTTTTACAGGGTAATTTCTGTATTTTTTTATGTTTACTGTTTCCGGGTTTTATCAACTTCCTCACCATGCTTATCAATTTGTATGCATGTTTGTTCATAGCTTATATGGAATCAGGAAATGAAATTGTCGAGGTTGTGGGGGTCGACGAAGAAGAGGAGGAAGAAGTTGGTAACATTCCTGTGAAGTGTAGGGGGCGTAGGCTTGCGAAGCTGGTATCGAGTCTTAATGAGAGACAGAAACAGGCGGTTCGTAGAATTGGTTTTGGCGGGTTGTTGGATTTTAAACTCTGCAAGTACCCGATTTCATACGTTTCGGCCTTTATTGGAGCCTTTAATGATGGATCCCACGTTTTTAGGAAATCACAGTTCAACGAGTTCATTGTCACCAAACTTGATGTTCACGACTGTTTTCTATTACCGCGTGGCCCGTACGAGGTAAATGTGGTGCCCACAGGTCGACACAAAGACTCCGATTGTGACGAAATAAAAGCGTTGAAGGATTTCTGGAGGAACCGATATCACGTCAAAAGTACCTCTAGTCAAGTGAAGTTGGGAGGCCTTGTGAAGGACATGATGGCGGACAAACTAAGCAGTGATCTGTTTTGCAAGATGTTCGTCCTATTTGCGATGTCGTCTTTCCTATGCCCAACGTCCTACAACGGAGTTGACTTGAAGCTTGTGAAGGCCGTAGATAAAGTTGACGATATTAACAAGTACGATTGGTGTAAGTACGTTCTGAATGGTATCGTTCAGGCCGGGGTCCAGTCAAGGGGTGATCCGAAGTTTATTGGAGGTTGTATTCCGTTTTTGATGATTACATACCTTCACAGGTTTGTTTCTCATACCTTTCGTTTGGTGTACGTACTTTCCGCCTTCACAGACCTTCCTTTTTTTTGTCCTCCTTTTAATATCTACGTTTTTTTTTCTGCGTATACCAGGTTTGATTTTCGTGGTGAACCGTGTCCCCACGAGCTCCCCTTAATTAAGCATTGGGAATACGCCAAACTCGCGAAAAGGCTTGACGCTGAAATGCTCGGAGGGTCGTTGGATAGGCAAGTTTGGTCCAATATTTCTTATCCACGCTCGTTTCAGAACGGTGTTGAAGTGATAACTGTGCCCAGAATTACCGACAATGACAATGCTCAGCGTACGGCGACAAACCTCCCATACCCGAATCTTGTGAAAAGATACGTCCAACTGGAGTTGCCTCCTATGCTAGAGGACGACAGCGTACCGGCGGGTCGGGCGGAGGACGTAAGTACATTTCCTCGTCATTCCTACTTTAATATTTACGTACATTTCCCCAGCTGTCCTCCTTTAATACACACACAGTTGAAGTCACATACCGTTAAAGTCAAAGTGACATTTACATGGTGTTGAAGTTTCAGTAAATTAATAATTACTTGTTATTTGCACTCTTGTACGCGTAGGAACTACATGGCCTATGTGTCATGATGGAGAGGAACGCGGTTGCTTTTAATGGTGTGGTCCGTGAAATAGCGGAAAGAATCAAGGTATTGTCAGCGGCCCGTTTTAGAGAGCTGCAGACAGGTTCATCGCAGTCATCGCAGTCGTTCTGGGCGAACGAGGAACTCCACCGTTACGTGGACAAAGTATGTGACCTAGCGAGGCGCTTCCAAACGTCAACTGGAAACGCAACGTTTGTTGGTGAAGCATCTACAAAAACAACAACGGAAACTCCGGGTCCCGAAGGGAATTATGAAAGGGCAGACGCGGTGTTGAGGGAGGTATTGTGTGACATTGCGGACGATACAAATCTGCAAATAAATCCGGGTCCTGAGGCTGCATGTGGTACGTCCCAAAACGACAACACTGGTATGTAAAATAAATGACGGCAATTATTTCATTTTTCCTTTTACGTGATGCAGGGGACATTGTCGACAATACAAACCTTGACAGAACCCCGGGTCTTGACGTTGGAAACGACATTCCAGATGTAGAACAGACTGCTGCCAACGCAAATTCGAAGACGGTATTGTCATCGAAGAGAGTGACTGAACGTTCGGAGACGTCATCGAAACGACCATGCATCGAGAAGCCGACGCCCCCCGTATCCCCACAACCTGACTCACCAAATCAGAACACAATGTCCTCCTTACGTAGCCGCAAAATTGGGGGTGGGGATGGTCTAGGTTGCAGCTTGGATGTCGGAGATGTAGACGTAAAAGCCGTCGTTGTGTTAAAGTTCTGCCAGGACAACCAGCAACTACTCAGCACCCTCCCCAATTTACGGAAGCACGCAGCAGATTTCAGCCTACTGCACGACTACAAATACAAAATCGAGTACTTTTTCCCCTCATCCTTTTTTTCAATGATTCGACTGTATTTGTTTACCACTGCCGATGACTACATCACTACGCATTTTCTCAATTACAGTGACATGCTGGCATATTACGGGAAGGATGCTCTGCTAACTCGGAGGGATATACTGTCAATACTCCCTGACACCGACATGGATTCCTCCGTGGTGGAGTGCTGGTCAATACTACTAAGTCGCCTATCTGCATCTGATGAAGTTGACAAAAATCTCCCAAAGAGGACATACTTGGGGATACGACACTCGGTAAGCCTATTCTGCAGACCTTACATTTAGCTCACTATTATATGAATGCGAACAACACAACTCCGCACTTACGGAATGCCGGAACGTAACTTCATATTTCTTAACGAAATTAAATACTTCAGTTTTCCTAACTTTCAAAGTTATCTACTGTTAGAGCAATACTTCAACTCTTAACCATGAAAGTTATAACTTCAAACCTTTATGAATATAACTTCAACTTTCATATCTAGACCTTGTAACATAATCAACTTCATAATTTTAATACTTCAGAAGTGAACTTCAGTTGACAACATGTTCAACTTCAGTAGCCAACATTTTCAACTTCAACCCCATTACATATTCATCTGTGAAATATATAACTTCGAAATTGCAACAATGCAACTTCAAATCCACGAAACCAGCACATAAAATATATGCACCGTCACCTAGTTGCAAAGATCAAATTCATAACTTCAAGTATATAACGACGTAACTTCAGCACTAAAACTATAAAACTTCTGACAATGCTATGAAATAAAAAACCTTCAGAGTTGTAGGAGCGTAACTTCATCCCACTAAAACAACATTTCAACTCTTAACCACAACATTCGTAACTTCAGATATTCTAAAACGTAACTTCAACACTCATTTAACATTCACAACTCCAGAACTTACATAACACAACTTCAACTGTCATGTCCGCAACTTCAACTTGTGCCAAATTACCACTACAAAAGGACACTTCAGTGCACAGTAATCGCAACTTCAACTTCAACACATCGCCACCTCAATTTTTAGTACTACACACACGACACTTTAACTACATAGGTTGTAAACTTCAGTTAAATGAAAACCTCAAATGTGAAATATAAAACTTCGAAGTTGTAAGAACTTAACTTCAAGCGAAGTAAACTAACATTTCAACTCTGAACCACAACATTCACAACTCCAGAACATACATAAGGACACTTCAACCCCATTAAATATTCATCTGTGAAATATATAACTTCAAAATTGCAACAATGCAACTTCAAATCCACGGAACCAGCACATAACATATATGTAACGTCACCTAGTTGCAAATATCAAATTCATAACTTCAAGTATATAACGATGTAACTTCAGCACTAAAACTATAAAACTTATAACAATGTTATGAAATAGAAAACTTCAGTGTTGTAAGAGCGTAACTTCATCCCACGAAAACAACATTTCAACTCTTAACCACAACATTCGCAACTTCAGATATTCTTGAACGTAACTTCAACACTAATTTAGCTTTCACAACTCCAGAACTTACATAACACAACTTCAACTGCCATGTCCGCAACTTCAACTTGTGCCACATTATTTTCAACTTCAGTACACAATATTCTCAACTTCAACTTCAGCACATCGCTACCTCAGTTTTCAGTACTACACACACGACACTTCAACTACATAGGTTGTAAACTTCAGTTAAATGAAAACCTTATGGATATAAACTACAGTTATAAACTATAGTTAAATGTACACCTCATGGCTATCGTACTCTATTCTGTGAAATATAAAACTTCAAAGTTGTAAGAACGTAACTTCAACGAAAGTACACCAAAATTTCAAATCTTAACCACGACATTCACAACTTCTGAAGTTCTATAACATAACTTCAACCGTCATTTCTAAGACTTCACTTTTTGGGACACATTACCACTACAGAATGAAACTTCAGTACACAATTCTCGCCACTTTAACATTGTTACGTCAGCACATCAGTTGTAGGTCTAAACAAAAAATCATTCTATAAAATTTTAAACTTCAGTTCCATTTCATCGACAATTCAGACCAAGGTCTGTACAGTAATTACTTTCACTTCAACACAACACGAACGTCACTTCAACTATCAAAGTCTTCAACTTCAACCCTCAACTTAATTTGAACCGGATTACTAAAATCTCGATTTCCACCACAGTATGTAATCAACAACCTCATTGAGACTTTCGACCACGCCACACCACTAGACGGCCTACGAGACAAGCTCTTCAAGTTCTGGGACATATTTATTAATGACTGCGGCGGAGTTGTGAACTTGCACTACAAGGTAAAGTCACTTTAGAGTCGAAAGTTTTGGTAGCAAATCTTCAATATTCGGTAGCTAATTAGCTTAGAGACCGAATTTGTGACTAAATTTCATTAGTAGCTAAACGCCTTGTCGCTAATTTAGCTACTGAATTAGCGACCAAAATTAGCTACCAATTTAGCGACGAAAGTGTGGTAGCAAATTTTGAGACAATAATAGAGACGAAAATCCGAGTAGCTACATTAGCGACCGCAAATTGTATAGTAGCTAATTTAGGGATGAACTTAGAGACCGATTCAGTTGTAGCAAAATCAGCGACGCAATTTTTTGGTATCTAAAATGGCCACGAAAAAACAAGGAATACATGTCATACCCCTACCCCACCACATCACCCTAGCTAGCCCACCATACCACACTGAATATCGAACCCGTAACCTTCAAACACTTGACCAACATTCAAACCATTGGGCCACTTGAAGATCTATGTTTATTTGGGCAATGAATGTATACTTAAAGGTAAAATTAATCATTAAAATGTGGATTGTAAGATATTTTTGTAATACTTCAATAATAATATACATATATTATATCATAAGAAATATAAAAAATACATGATAGTAACAACCGACAACTAAATTTAGCTACCAATTTATTTCCGTAGCTAAGAATTTAAATTAGACACTAAAATTGCTACCCACTTGGTTTCGTTTCTATAATAACTACTACACTTATTTATGAATTTACTTTGGTCTCCTATATAAAAACTAAATACATTATTCGCAATTCTATGTCGATATATATAGAGACGACCCTTTAGCTACTGACGTTTTTCCGTATCTAAAAACTTAAATTAGATACCAAATTTGCTATTGACTTTATTTAGTCTCTGTAATAGCGACGTAATTAGCTGCCACTATATTTTGATCTCTAAAATTGAGACTAAATATATTTATGTCTCAAAAGTAGTAGCTAATTTATATATTTAGAGATTGAATTTTAGGCAGTGGCTAAATTAGTAGCTGAATTGCAATTCTCTTGTAGTGTTGGAAGCTGACCTAATATTTGTTCCGGTAAACCTCCATGGGTACTTTGCCTGCATTTGTGTCAACTTAAAGAGCAGAATGATTGATGTGCTGGACCATCACCTACACAGCAACTTTGAAAATTCTGACATATACAAGGTTGCCTACATAATTGTAAGTACAATATTTCTACAGTACTCTTGAATGTACATTTCTCTCAATCATAACATATTCCGCATATCTAATTTCCCTTTTGTAGGCTTCCGGGATGAGTGACTATTTAGAAGACAAGAAGGTTGAGGGGGGAGACCTAGTTTGCACCTTTGAAATCAAAGAAGTTGAAATGGAATGGAAGAAAAACGTGGTGAACAGAGAGGAGTCCGGTCTCTTCACGTTGATGCACATGCTTTTGTACCATGGTGAAATGCCGTCACATGAGGATATGCCGTCCAAGGTCGCAAGGAGATTCCTTGTCGCGGAGGTCATTGCTGCACTCATACTGTCAGACTTCAACAAACAACGTAAACGAACCACTAGGCTGATTGATGACTTCAACACAAACAAGGACAGCATCCTAACCGACGTTAAGGTGAAACGTGCTATGGAGAAGATCCGTGCTGGTCCGAAGATCAAAAAACGCACAAAAAAGTAAAGTGTTATTAGTCTTTTCATTTAAAACAGTATGCTGTTCTGATAAAAAAACTACTACTTTACTACAAAGACCGACTTCTAGTTCCGCTTATATGTTAGTATATGCGGAGTTGGATCAATTTTGCGGAAACATGTAATATTTGGCTGCCGTATGACAAGAACTAGTTATCCTGTTGATGGTCAATATTTTAAATTCAGTGGGTTGCCTATTCTGCTTCCGACATTGCCTATTTCGCTTACGTATCATTTTTCCGTGGAGTTGTACAAGGTCTACGTTTACACACACGTTACTTCAACTATACAACTTCAAAGAATTAACAACGTAACTCCAACTCAACCAAACAAACAATTCAACAACAGGTAACTTCACCTAATTGTAACTCTCCAATTCAGAACTTCAAGAATAAAAAAACATCGCCTCATCAGTTCAAGTTTAAAACTTCTACCAAAATTGCTGAAGCCTACTTCCAACAATCCAATGTGCACATTAACACTTCATAAAAAAGGTGGACAAAGGTTTTTCACTACGAAAATTTTTATGACACTGGCACCTCATTCTCAGGTTTGCAATACACATACCTCAACTTTTACACTACAATAATGTCACTTCAAACTATTACACGTTCAACTTCAACTTCTGTGTATTTAAAAACACAGACTACGAATTACAAATATGGAGAACACCACCTATGTACTGAAGTGAAGAACATTCACAGTTGAAATGACACTATCATGGCATTAAATTTTCAACCATACAACGAAGACGTTACTAAGATAACTCGCGTACATTGACGAACAAAAATCTAAAAGAAAGAGGTGAATCAGAGACGTCTAGTATATAACGGGAGATGTCTAGTCCTCCTTAATACGTTATCACAAAATGTCATCCGATCGATCTTCGTCACTGCCACCAGCGGAATCCTCATCCGACGGTGGACTCTGGGAGAAGAGGTTGGGGCAGTTTCTCTTGTCGTGGTGGGCCATTCTTTTGCAATTTTTACACATTCGTTTTGGCCTCTTTGCCAGGTCCGCCGCCTTGGTCTTCGTTGACAACATCCTCTTCCCACTACCTTTGTTCTTCGACATTTTCGGAGACAATATCGTCACTTCAGACGTGGATGCACAACCAAGGTATTTCGCCAACTCCTGTCGTTTTGTCAGAGGTTCCGAAGTTCCACCCACGCTCTCTCTAAAAGCTCGTATCGCTTCCCGTAAATTTTCAACTTCGTCTTTACCCTTATCGCGAACAAATCTCACTGCTTCGTGAATCTCCGACCACAACTTCGTCATCGCCAAATGCTTCTCATCAACCAAGTCTACAGTACCCTCGAGAAGAAAACCATCATCAACCGACATTCCTCCCACAGCATCAACCATCCACCGCCTGCATACGCTGCCGGTATAGTCTTATGTCCACAGGACGTTAAAATCAAGATTAAATGTCTACACAAAAGCCCTCGCCTTTCGAACAGCTTACAGCTGCACCTTGCGTCCTCATTTTCTGAGGAGGAAAATTCAACTTTAGTCAAGACATAACGTAACTCTAAACGTCGAAATTGCAACTTCAAAAAAAGGTAACAATAAATTTTATCAAACGCACCTGGATTTACGCGCACTTCGTAGACTCTACCCCTAATTTGATCCTTCACTTTCATTATCTCAATCCCGTCAACCACCTCGAAGCCACGGACCGTGCAAGTGTTGATTGAGAACTTCACCTCATCTTGGAATTCACTGAATATTCCATGGGTATACAATTTAGCACCATCGGTCTCCATTGCTACGTGTGTCTCCGTCTTAGGTCTTGAGTGCCTGTTTTCACTGTCGAGTTTCTTTTGGGTGTGCCTTTGGTGGTCCATGGCGCTTTCAAAACGCATCCAAAACTCTACCAACGTACCCGATTTTTGTTCAAACCTCTTAAAAAACCTATTCTCACTCTCCGATCTTTGAGTGGTCCTCATAACAGTTCCCATTGGAATGTCTCGGTAGTGAGCCATTACCCACTGACTTCTTATGCAAATGAGCTCTTAAACCACTCAACGTCTACCAGTCCATGTTCTTCCATGATTTCCATCCATCTGTCATCAAACTCTGATGCGTCAATATCATCGTCCCACACAATTTCATTCAGCTTCCGTATGAATTCAAGGTAATCACTTCTTGTGGAACCATATTTAACAGGGACTTTGTTCATTATGTGCCACATGCAAAACCGGTGTTTCGCCTTTTTGAAAACAGATTTAACAGATGCTATAATCCCGGGGTGATCCGTTATTACGTATTCTGGTTCCTTTCCACCCATAGCGTCCAAAAACCGTTTGAAAACCCAATTGAAAGACTCCTCGTTCTCACGCGCAATAAGTGCACCACCGAACGTCACAGACTTCTTATGATTATCAACACCAGTGAACGGAGTAAATATCATCGAGTACATGTTCGTCCCATATGTAGGATCAAAGGACATAGCATCCCCGAACTTTGCGTAGTTTCTTTTGGCGGGAGCGTCTACCCATATCGCTTTATTTAAGCTCCCGTCTTCTGCCAACTCGTAGTCAAAAAAATCCTTCCCTGTTCTTCACCATTTCCTTAAATTATCCACGAACAATTGCCCATCCCGTTCATGAAGAAAACACTTCACATCCCTCCCATAATTCTTGAAATCGGTCAAGCTCGCACCAAGATTCTCAAATCCATTCACATGCTCCTTACACATATTGTACGTTCGTGTCGCTCCAATTTTCAACTGCCATCAGAGCATATAATCATTTCACGAGAAGACAAAAGAATACACGCAACACAGAATTGTTAATTCAGCAAATCAGTTTTAGGTCCATGACTATGAACTTCCATACTACACACACGTCACTTCAACTACATAGGTTACAAACTTCAACGACATAACAACGTAACTTCAGCACACAAGACAAAATAATACATGCACCACAGAATATTTAACATAATTGTACAGAAAGTTTGACATTATTACGGAAAAATAAACGCCTTACTCTTGAGTTAGCAATTATCATCTGCTTGTGGTAGTCCGACAATTGCCGTGACGTTTTCTGAAACTCCCTCTCCGCAACTGAGAATAGCTCGTAGTTGTGGCCACAAGTAAACTCCTTCACAACCACAACGCTTTCCACTACGGCCAATAAGATTCTTGCATTGCAACCAACTCTCTTCGACTTTTTAGCTGTCCTACCAGTACAACCAACTTCCTTAGAATTAGATTTGTTACACTTTCTACCTGCCTTACGTCCGGAACCTCCCCCTCCTGCTGCACCGTTACCTGCCTTCGGGACGTACGTGAAACCCTCTCTGCTGCAAACTACCAGCTGAGATTTCAGCGTACCATCATGGAACCTCTTCGTTGACCACCTACGGACATCAAAACCGCAAGCGAGGCCATACGCTTCATAGAATTCAACAGCTTTATCGACGTCCAAAAATGTCTGCCCCACAAAGGGTGTCTTGTCCTTATCAACTTCCCTACAGTAAAGAACAGGAGGCACAACCTCCGCAATTTCCTCACCCCCCAAAGCATCTGCGACTGCACAGCCAAAGTCATGAAATCAATTTCAACTTCATCTACACAACGCCTCAACTTCAACGCCTAACCTTTAACACTTTAGCAAACAAAAAAAGACACTTCATATGCATACGAACTAAACGACTACGACCTCAAGGTAAATGTCGTCCTCAAAAAATAATCCCCTCCCCAACCGGTATTTTACTCTCCGCAGCTTCAACGACAATTAGAAACCCGACTCCGACGGCAACTAACAAATAACGAAAAACCCCAACTCCCACATTACAATTACTCATTGAACATCAAAAATGCATAAACCACATTACAATTAATCATTGAACTTCAACAAGTAACAAAAATCTAAACTTCAACAAATCACCGCCCCCATCCCCATTACAATTAGCCCTTAAACAACAACGATTCATAAACCAGAAGAACAACTCATCCACTACAAAAGTAAATAAATTAAAACAAACATACCAGGCGGAACTACAATAATCTGCATATCCTCCATCAAGATGACAAATTCAAAGATAACAACTTCAATTAAATTATAATTCACCCCCGCAAGAAAATTCGCCATCACCATCATGCTACAATCTTTAAATACCTTCAGATCCAAGCAGAAAAGAAGAAGTCGAGGAACCACGACCATGAAATTTGGTCCGTGTGATTTATTTTTGGTGGAGAAATCAAGCTTGAGAGTGTGTTTAATTGTATAGGAGAGAGAGAGGGAAAATTAGTTTCATTCTTGGTATTTGCTGCGCAGAGAGAGAGAGAGAAAACGTGGGTCTTCACATTAATGAGGGTATTAGGCTGCCTAATCAATCTTACTTCAATCCCAGCCCTCCATCTTCAATTCATCCAATGACTGAAAAAAGCACTTATGGACTTATAGGGAGGGGTGTCCTTATGTGAACCCCTATATATATATATATATATATATATATATATATATATATATATATATATATATATATATATATATTGATTTCATGAATGTATGTGAGAAGTATTTTATTGAAGCGAAACAATAATTTGTGAATAGAGGGAGCAGTATACGGGTACAAGTGAGAAAATCCTTTTTTTGTATTGCCTATGAAATGATGTGCTGGATTTCATTTCAGGTTCTTGGCACAGATTTATTAATGCAGATAATCAGCATTTAATTTCCCCAGAGGTAATACACATATATCTGGTTGTCAATCTTGGTTAGCTTCTTTCATATTTGTAAGTTGTGTGCCCTGTTTAAGCCATACACCTGTTGCAGGCTCTTGATTTTCTTGATAAGCTTCTTTGCTATGATCATCAGGACAGACTTACGGCAAAAGAAGCAATGGTAAGATTATAGAGGAGCTACCTACTTGTAGTCTTGTACAAAGACGCACTTTGTTCCATATCGTTCAATAAGGACTCTTGTTACATTTTTTAGGCACATCCATATTTCTCTCAAGTTAGAGCTGCAGAGAATAGCAGAATGCGGACACAATAAATGATTTCCCTTAAATACAAGCCTCCAGTATTTTTAGGCATTTGTATAACTGCTTTGAGGTAGATCCTACCTCCTACCTATCTACATTGCTGCTAATTTGAGCATATTATATAGACAGCTACGATTTAGCAAAAGTATTTCGTGTAAAATACCATGGCTATTCATCTGTGAATTATTTTTCGTTGAAATCCCATGTGCTTTGGGATAAACTGTTATCATTGTGCAACTTTTTAATGGTTTAATAGTGACTAAATGTTTTGCTATCTGATACGATTAGAGATCTGTCTCAATTTCATGCTCGATAATATACCATCACATCGATTTTTTAATCGTTTGTTTAGGATTAGTGTTCTAAGTGCCTATAAGGTTGGAATGATATTGCTTGCCTTCCTTTATGTGCAAGTGCAACCTATACATTGGTTATCGAGTGCTTGATTTTGAGCAAGCCTATCGCAAAGTCATCGATGAATTCAAAATGCCAAAAGCCAAAAACTGAATTAAAAATACGGCTGTATGAGCTTTGAACTCTACTCTAAAAAGTGGTTGAACACTTGAAGGTACGGAGTACTACCCATCAAATATATTCCAGTCTCTATATCGTTACTTTGTTAGTATAAATAACTCCAATTATTCAATAGATGATTGTTAAAATACTAATCGAATGCTAGAAAAACATTTGAGGGTTATGGACTCATCAAATATAATACGAGTCCATTTCTTATCAAATCTTAGTTGCCTTTACGTAAAGTTTACAAAGCTCAAGAGTACCAGGAGCTTGGAAGTTTCTGATGGTCGCAAGCACGGGAGACTTGAGTAGTAGTGTTTGAAAACTCGGGTTTTATCTCAGGAACGCCAAATGACTTGTTTACCCTCAATGTCTCCCCATTCAAAAGCACAACACAAGTCTATATTCCCATTTTCGTTCATTTGGAAAAGGGTTAACCATACAGAATTTCAAACAGAGTAACCACATCACATACGGAGTATATGCTTATGGTGCAATAACGACAGCTTTTCCAAGCATAAGAAACTTGACGTGTTCAACTCCAAGCTAAAACAACGTGTTTCCTTTTAGCAGTTCCGGTCAAGCAAAACCTCTAGGTTACAACAGATTATTAAACCCCCAAGTCTCAATCATCATACTCCCTCCGTTCCAATGAATTGCAAGGGAAAGAGAACCAATGAGAAAGTGACATGTGAAGCCAAGGGTCAAATTACATATAAAAAATCAGCGGTAGTAAAGGCCATTAAAAACGTAATCAAGGCCTTAAAGACACCCTTAAAACCGTAACACCAAGAGAGGAGTAGTTTTATAAGGATCTCCTAAGTTTAGTAATCTTCCTATGTGGGATGAAATAAGGGAAGTAGACACAACTACTCTTCTTGCCATCTACCAACACTCATCTACTCATCTACCATTCTACCTTCATCTTCAAACACCAAAGTAGACCAAGAATCCCTAAAATTGTTATGAGATACTCCGTACAATATTGCATAGTATAATTCTAACGGTTTTGTTAAGGGTTGTATTTAAACAATTAAAACCTTCTTAAATTAGTACTCTCTTCGGACATTATTTTTTGCCCCATTGCAATATTATTTGTACCATCCTAAATTAGTACCTTCCTAAACAATTGAAACTCACTAATACTTACACTAAAACTAAATTAACGGAAGGCTATGAATTTGAAATGTAAAAACAGCCACTCCCTATATATATATATATATATATATATATATATATGTTGGAGTAAAGGCTTGAAAGCCAAAAGATCGAGAAAGTCACTCTCCCACATCGGTGGTGGGGAGCGATTTCTAGTAACTTTTATACTCCCTCCTCCCTTTAGCCTTCAATAAAATGATGAACGAGTATTTTGTGGAGATTGTTGGACTTGGGCCCCTACTGTGTGTTGACCCGACTTGGGCTCGGGGTTTGACTTTTACTTTTTGGACTATATTCGGTTAGTGGACTGTCCAAATTCATTGTCCACATTCATCTCCTTTGTACAGTCAAATATGACTGTTACACTCATTTACTCCATTTTATTGCTGCGTAATATTGGTGTTTAAGAGGGCCATAAATTCTTTTTGGCTCCTCTGCTGCCTGCTTTCCCTATAAATTGAGCATTACTGCTCATCTTTTTGAAAAAACACTCACAATCAACTTTATCTCCTCTTCCCTTCTTCTCTGATTTCTGGGTTTTAGTTCATATTGTTCCAAGTATATAGCCCCGAGTGGACGGGTCTTTATACTGCTGTGTATACCTTGGAAGATGACGGAGTTATACGATTACCACCGCGGTCGTTCCGAAACAGTTTTCATCTCAGTGGCGGTCGGCCACGGCACAGCTTCCTTATTCGACGTCCGTACTGTTGCCTTGTCTCGATTTTCGTCGCCTCGGTTACTGTCCGCTCTGTTCTTCCTGTTGCCTCGTGTTACTGCCTGTTCGGTATTTGCTGCCTCGGATTTCTGCCCACCTTGGTTTTATTTGTTGCCTCTCACCTCAGTCCGTCGGTGTTATATCTGTTGTTTCCTGCCTGTTCGTCTTGCTTGGTTTTCTATTTTCCATACCGACGGTTTGATTCAGTCCTGTTTCTGTTTTGCTACATTTTTTGTCAAGGTTTTTTGTCTAGGTTTGGTCTCTTCCTCATTGTTACGCTCTTACTAATCTAACAATTTGAAAACTGTTTTTATTTGGTGTAACAATGTCGTCGTTTTTATCAAAAACCATTCCCGACCTGTCGAAGTTGGAGCCCCTTGATGGCAACAATTATAGACGGTGGTCGCAAAAATTATTGATGTTTTTTGAGCAGTTAGAGGTCGATTACGTTCTGTTTAACGAACCTCCTATCCCTATGTCGATTAACAATGCTGCCGAGGCCACTCCACCTTTAATTTCTTTCATAAACAAAAATGAGGAGTTAGTCAAAAAATATGAGAAAGATAATAAAACCGCTAGGTGTCATTTACTCAATCATATGACTAATACTTTGTTTGACCTGTTTATGGTCCATAAGTCAGCTAAATTTATTTGGGAGTCATTGGAGAAAAAATATGGGGCTGACGATGCTGGAAAAAAGAAATATGTGGTGGGTCAATGGCTAAATTTTCAAATGGTTGACGATAAACCAATTATGGATCAAGTCCATGACTACGAAAATTTATGTGGCGATGTTGTTAATGAAGGAATGAAGTTAGATGAAGTTTTCCTTGCTAATGTTTTGTTGGAAAAATTCCCCCGTTCTTGGAGCGATTATAGAAATCAGCTGAAACACAAAAAGAAAGATTTGTCGCTCCAAGAGCTAGTTATCCACATGAGAACTGAGGAGGCCAATCGTCTAAAAGATAAAACTCTTAGTTTGTCCCTCAATCCCGTTAAAGCTAATCTCGTTGAAACCGGTGGGTCTTCTAAGGGAGAGAACAAGAAGGGAAATAAGGGAAATAAGGGGAACAAGGGAAACACTAAGGGTGGTGAAGGCAAGGATCAGGGGAACAAAAACAAACAAAATCAAGGAAAATACACCAAGGCCGTTCCAAAAATTCAGAAACCAAATACTAATCTGGTGTGCTTTGTATGTGGTCAACCAGGTCACAAAGCTTATCAATGCCCTCAGAAAAAAGGTGGTTATGCTGGTCAAGCTAATCTTGCTGAAACAGACGACATCATTGCTGCTGTCGTGGTTGAGGCAAATCTGGTGGCAAATGCTAGTGACTGGATTCTGGACACTGGAGCTTCGAGGCATCTCTGTGCTAACAAGGAGCTGTTTGCCGAGTTTGAAGCTGTAGATGATGGTGAATGCGTCTACATGGGTAACTCATCCTCCGCTGTTATCACAGGAAAAGGCAAGGTGTTCCTTAAACTCACCTCAGGGAAGACTCTTGCCCTTAGTAATGTTTTGTATGTTCCTTCGTTGCGTAGAAACCTAGTGTCTGGTGCCTTACTTAACAAAGTTGGTGTGAAACTTGTTTTTGAGGCTGACAAGGTTGTAATGTCTCGCAATGGAGACTTCGTGGGCAAGGGCTATCTTAGTGGGGGTCTGTTTGTGTTGAACGTTGATATTTCTACCATTAATAATAAATCTTCTCCTTCTGCTTATATTGCTGAGTCTATTGATGTGTGGCATGGTAGACTAGGTCATGTGAATGTTGAGTCTATTAAAAAACTCAAATCAATGTCACTTATCCCGTCACTATCCTCAGAAGTGTTTAATAAATGTCCTAGTTGTGTAGAGGCTAAATTTGCTAAAAAGCCAAATAAACCTGTTAAAACTAGACATACAGACCTTCTAGAGTTAATTCACACCGACCTGGCAGATTTTAAAAGCACTATGAGCAGAGGAGGCAAACATTACTATGTCACTTTTATAGATGATTGTTCTAGGTACACTAAAGTGTATTTACTAACACATAAAAGTGAAGCTGAGGATATGTTTGTAAAGTTTAAAAACGAGGTAGAAAATCAACTTGATAAGAAGATTAAAAGAGTTAGGTCCGATAGGGGTGGTGAATATGGCTCTAATTATTTAATAGACTTTTGTGAGAAATATGGTCTAATACATGAGAAAAGTCCACCTTACACACCCCAATCAAATGGAGTAGCTGAACGTAAAAACAGAACTTTAAAGGAAATGATGAATGCCATGCTTTTAAGTTCTGGCCTTTCCGATGACATGTGGGGGGAAGCGGTTTTGTCTGCCTGTCATATTCTTAATAGGGTACCTCATAAGAAACTAGACAAGACACCCTACGAGTTGTGGAAGGGTTATGCTCCCAACCTTAGTTTTCTGAAAGTGTGGGGGTGTTTAGCTAAAGTGGGTTTACCTAATTTTAGGAGGCCAACTATAGGACCTAAAACCTATGATTGCATTTTCATTGGATATGCTCAAAACAGTGCTGCATATGGATTTATGTCTTTAAGTGATCGATCTATTTCTGAAGCTAGAGATGCTGAATTTTTTGAGCATGTTTTCCCTTTAAAGAAAGATGTTGCATCATTGCCTAATTTATCTGAGTTGCCTGTTAAACCTGCTGATAGTTCCATGCATGCTAGGAGTAGTACCTCTGTTGATCATGATGTTGAACCTAGAAGGAGTAAAAGGCCTAGAATTGAGAAAGATTTCGGCAATGATTTTATTACAACTTTCTTAACTGAAAATGCATGTGATTTTTGCACAAGTGATGAGTTTGTTTCTGCCTTTTTAATGGAAGAAGATCCAAAAACTTATGATGAGGCTATGAGGTCTATTGATGCTAACTTTTGGAAAGATGCCATTAAAAGTGAACTAGACTCTATTGTTTCAAATCAGACATGGGAGTTAACTGATTTACCTAAAGGGTGTAAGCCGATTTCCGGTAAATGGTTATTTAAAAAGAAACTTAGACCCGATGGTACGATAGAAAGGTTCAAGGCTAGACTTGTGGTAAGAGGGTTTACACAAAAGAAAGATATTGATTACTTTGATACTTACTCACCTGTGACCAAAATTTCCACCATTAGAACTCTAATCGCTTTAGCTGCTATTCATAATCTTGTGATACATCAGATGGATGTAAAAACAGCTTTTTTGAATGGAGACTTAAAAGAAGAGATCTACATGTCACAACCCGAGGGGTTTGTGGTTAAAGGTCAAGAGAGTAAAGTGTGTAAACTAAGAAAATCACTATATAGTCTGAAACAAGCACCCAAACAGTGGTATGAAAATTTTCACAACACCTTGATTAAAGATGGCTACATTACCAATAATTCTGATTCATGTGTGTATTCAAAGATGTTTGGATCAGATTGTGTGATTATTTGCCTGTATGTTGATGACATGTTAATAATTGGTAAGAATTTATTTGTCGTAAATAAAACCAAACAATTTCTGTCGTCACAGTTTGAGATGAAAGATTTAGGGAAAGCTGACGTTATCCTAGGAGTTAAGATTATCCAAAACTCAAATGGAATCGCCCTAAGTCAGTCTCATTATGTGGAAAAGGTGTTGAGAAAATTTGACCACTTTGATGTTGAGCCTGCTAGAACCGATGTGGGAGAGTGACTTTCTCGATCTTTTGGCTTTCAAGCCTTTACTCCAACATATATATATATATATATATATATATATATATATATATATATATATATATATATATATATATATTATTTTAATTTTTCGAGGTGAATCTTTGACTTTAATTTTAATGTAAATATAATAGTTCAATTTTTTTAAAAATTACACCATAATATTTTTTTTATGAAAAGAGTTTTCAAATGAGTATACACTTCATAATATTTTTTCTTATATATTCTGAGAGATATTGAAGAGATGGAGATGTCTCAAAAAATGAGAATGACTCTCCATCCTCAGCCCGTCTTTTCTTATCACGTTCCTAGATTGAGAGTATCGTATTATTATGATCAGGTCCGTCGAATCAATTTACGATGCCCTGTTCTATAAACCAAAATGAGGCTCAATAATTCCGAATACTTGGTCGTATAGTCGTAAAAATTGTAAAACGAATATAAAATAGGTTAATCAGGAGACTATAAATCATAAATAAAAAATTGTAGTTACATATTCTACGTTTTTGGATTGTGTACTCCTTGTTTCAATGAGGAAGAGACCAAACCTAGACAAAAAATCTTGACCAAAAATGGAGCAAAACAGAAACAGGACTGAATCAAACCGTCGGTATGGAAAATAGAAAACCAAGCAAGACGAACAGGCAGGAAACAACAGATATAACACCGACGGACTGAGGTGAGAGGCAACAAATAAAACCAAGGTGGGCAGAAATCCGAGGCAGCAAATACCGAACAGGCAGTAACACGAGGCAACAGGAAGAACAGAGCGGACAGTAACCGAGGCGACGAAAATCGAGACAAGGCAACATTACGGGCGTCGAATAAGGAAGCTGTGCCGTGGCCGACCGCCACTGAGTTGAAAACTGTTTCGGAACGACCGCGGTGGTAATCGTATAACTCCGTCAGCTTCCAAGGTATACACAGCAGTATAAAGACCCGTCCACTCGGGGCTATATACTTGGAACAATATGAACTAAAACCCAGAAATCAGAGAAGAAGGGAAGAGGAGATAAAGTTGATTGTGAGTGTTTTTTCAAAAAGATGAGCAGTAATGCTCAATTTATAGGGAAAGCAGGCAGCAGAGGAGCCAAAAAGAATTTATGGCCCTCTTAAACACCAATATTACGCAGCAATAAAATGGAGTAAATGAGTGTAACAGTCATATTTGACTGTACAAAGAAGATGAATGTGGACAATGAATTTGGACAGTCCACTAACCGAATATAGTCCAAAAAGTAAAAGTCAAACCCAAGCCCAAGTCGGGTCAACACACAGTAGGGGCCCAAGTCCAACAATCTCCACAAAATACTCGTTCATCATTTTATTGAAGGCTAAAGGGAGGAGGGAGTATAAAAGTTACTAGAAATCGCTCCCCACCACCGATGTGGGAGAGTGACTTTCTCGATCTTTTGGCTTTCAAGCCTTTACTCCAACAATCCCCCACAAAGGCGAAGAAAGGAATAATTTCTGGGTTAAGGAAGGCTTGGATACTTAGGTATCAATGTCTTTCGACTTGAATTGACACATCAGTGAAAATGAGGCAACAACTTACTTTCAAATAAGAGAATATCTTTCGATTTGAATTCCTTACTGATATTCGGTTGAGACTCTCATAACACATATCATACCTTCAAATCATATTTGTTCCGCGATTTCATTGTGCAACGCTTTTATGGCCATGCGTTTACCTTGGTATTGACGGCGGCCAAACCATCTTACCTTATAGGCGGTTCGAGTGCTTCTCATTAGCACTTCTCATTAGAACCATTCAGGACATAGAAGTCCATCTTTAAGACAGAGTCACAAATCCATCAAGTGCTTCTCAAATAGCACCACCATGAAGGCTATGGATTAAATGTCATAGGAATGGTTCTTTGGTTCATGTCAAATCATACACTGTTTTGACTTAAGAACCTAAGTCCCATTCCCCTCGACAATTCACGGACTACTCTCCGTGGCAATCCTTTTGTAAAGAGATCGGCAAGGTTGCTTTCGGACCTCACATAGTCCACAGCAATTACTCCATTTTTCAGGAATTGTTTAACCACACCATGCCTGATTCGAATATGTCTTTTCTTGCCATTGTAGACATCATTCTTAGCAACACCAATTGCTGCTTGTGAATCACAGTGCAAGGAGACTGGTGCTACCTGTCCCCCCCCCCCCCCCCCCACAACGGCATGTCTGCTAGCAAGTTTCTCACCCAATCTGCCTCTTGTCCTGCCAACTCAAGAGCAATAAACTCAGATTCCATAGTGGAGGTTGCTATGCAAGTCTGCTTTGAAGACTTCCACAAGATAGCACCTCCACATATGGTAAACACATAACCACTAGTTGAACTGGTCTCTGGATTATTGTTGATCCAGTTAGCATCACTGTAGCCTTCTAACACAGCAGGGTACGTACCGTAATGCAGACATAGATCGCAAGTACCTTTCAGATATCGTAGCAAACGACTCAAAGCAGTCCAATGTTCACTATTAGGGTTATGAGTATATCTACTTAGCCTACTCACAGCATAAGCAATATCAGGCCGAGTGCAGTTCATGAGAAACATCACACTTCCTATGATTTTAGCATATTCTTCTTGGGAGACACTTTCGCCCAAGTTTTTACACAAGTGAACACTAGGATCATAGGGAGTTCTAGCAGGCTCAACATCAAAGTGGTCAAATTTTCTCAACACCTTTTCCACATAATGAGACTGACTTAGGGCGATTCCATTTGAGTTTTGGATAATCTTAACTCCTAGGATAACGTCAGCTTTCCCTAAATCTTTCATCTCAAACTGTGACGACAGAAATTGTTTGGTTTTATTTACGACAAATAAATTCTTACCAATTATTAACATGTCATCAACATACAGGCAAATAATCACACAATCTGATCCAAACATCTTTGAATACACACATGAATCAGAATTATTGGTAATGTAGCCATCTTTAATCAAGGTGTTGTGAAATTTTTCATACCACTGTTTGGGTGCTTGTTTCAGACCATATAGTGATTTTCTTAGTTTACACACTTTACTCTCTTGACCTTTAACCACAAACCCCTCGGGCTGTGACATGTAGATCTCTTCCTTTAAGTCTCCATTCAAAAAAGCTGTTTTTACATCCATCTGATGTATCACAAGATTATGAATAGCAGCTAAAGCGATTAGAGTTCTAATGGTGGAAATTTTGGTCACAGGTGAGTAAGTATCAAAGTAATCAATATCTTTCTTTTGTGTAAACCCTCTTACCACAAGTCTAGCCTTGAACCTTTCTATCGTACCATCGGGTCTAAGTTTCTTTTTAAATAACCATTTACTGGAAATCGGCTTACACCCTTTAGGTAAATCAGTTAACTCCCATGTCTGATTTGAAACAATAGAGTCTAGTTCACTTTTAATGGCATCTTTCCAAAAGTTAGCATCAATAGACCCCATAGCCTCATCATAAGTTTTTGGATCTTCTTCCATTAAAAAGGCAGAAACAAACTCATCACTTGTGCAAAAATCACATGCATTTTCAGTTAAGAAAGTTGTAATAAAATCATTGCCGAAATCTTTCTCAATTCTAGGCCTTTTACTCCTTCTAGGTTCAACATCATGATCAACAGAGGTACTACTCCTAGCATGCATGGAACTATCAGCAGGTTTAACAGGCAACTCAGATAAATTAGGCAATGATGCAACATCTTTCTTTAAAGGGAAAACATGCTCAAAAAATTCAGCATCTCTAGCTTCAGAAATAGATCGATCACTTAAAGACATAAATCTATATGCAGCACTGTTTTGAGCATATCCAATGAAAACGCAATCATAGGTTTTAGGTCCTATAGTTGGCCTCCTAAAATTAGGTAAACCCACTTTAGCTAAACACCCCCACACTTTCAGAAAACTAAGGTTGGGAGCATAACCCTTCCACAACTCGTAGGGTGTCTTGTCTAGTTTCTTATGAGGTACCCTATTAAGAATATGACAGGCAGACAAAACCGCTTCCCCCCACATGTCATCGGAAAGGCCAGAACTTAAAAGCATGGCATTCATCATTTCCTTTAAAGTTCTGTTTTTACGTTCAGCTACTCCATTTGATTGGGGTGTGTAAGGTGGACTTTTCTCATGTATTAGACCATATTTCTCACAAAAGTCTATTAAATAATTAGAGCCATATTCACCACCCCTATCGGACCTAACTCTTTTAATCTTCTTATCAAGTTGATTTTCTACCTCGTTTTTAAACTTTACAAACATATCCTCAGCTTCACTTTTATGTGTTAGTAAATACACTTTAGTGTACCTAGAACAATCATCTATAAAAGTGACATAGTAATGTTTGCCTCCTCTGCTCATAGTGCTTTTAAAATCTGCCAGGTCGGTGTGAATTAACTCTAGAAGGTCTGTATGTCTAGTTTTAACAGGTTTATTTGGCTTTTTAGCAAATTTAGCCTCTACACAACTAGGACATTTATTAAACACTTCTGAGGATAGTGACGGGATAAGTGACATTGATTTGAGTTTTTTAATAAACTCAACATTCACATGACCTAGTCTACCATGCCACACATCAATAGACTCAGCAATATAAGCAGAAGGAGAAGATTTATTATTAATGGTAGAAATATCAACGTTCAACACAAACAGACCCCCACTAAGATAGCCCTTGCCCACGAAGTCTCCATTGCGAGACATTACAACCTTGTCAGCCTCAAAAACAAGTTTCACACCAACTTTGTTAAGTAAGGCACCAGACACTAGGTTTCTACGCAACGAAGGAACATACAAAACATTACTGAGGGCAAGAGTCTTCCCTGAGGTGAGTTTAAGGAACACCTTGCCTTTTCCTGTGATAACAGCGGAGGATGAGTTACCCATGTAGACGCATTCACCATCATCTACAGCTTCAAACTCGGCAAACAGCTCCTTGTTAGCACAGAGATGCCTCGAAGCTCCAGTGTCCAGAATCCAGTCACTAGCATTTGCCACCAGATTTGCCTCAACCACGACAGCAGCAATGATGTCGTCTGTTTCAGCAAGATTAGCTTGACCAGCATAACCACCTTTTTTCTGAGGGCATTGATAAGCTTTGTGACCTGGTTGACCACATACAAAGCACACCAGATTAGTATTTGGTTTCTGAATTTTTGGAACGACCTTGGTGTATTTTCCTTGATTTTGTTTGTTTTTGTTCCCCTGATCCTTGCCTTCACCACCCTTAGTGTTTCCCTTGTTCCCCTTATTTCCCTTATTTCCCTTCTTGTTCTCTCCCTTAGAAGACCCACCGGTTTCAACGAGATTAGCTTTAACGGGATTGAGGGACAAACTAAGAGTTTTATCTTTTAGACGATTGGCCTCCTCAGTTCTCATGTGGATAACTAGCTCTTGGAGCGACAAATCTTTCTTTTTGTGTTTCAGCTGATTTCTATAATCGCTCCAAGAACGGGGGAATTTTTCCAACAAAACATTAGCAAGGAAAACTTCATCTAACTTCATTCCTTCATTAACAACATCGCCACATAAATTTTCGTAGTCATGGACTTGATCCATAATTGGTTTATCGTCAACCATTTGAAAATTTAGCCATTGACCCACCACATATTTCTTTTTTCCAGCATCGTCAGCCCCATATTTTTTCTCCAATGACTCCCAAATAAATTTAGCTGACTTATGGACCATAAACAGGTCAAACAAAGTATTAGTCATATGATTGAGTAAATGACACCTAGCGGTTTTATTATCTTTCTCATATTTTTTTACTAACTCCTCATTTTTGTTTATGAAAGAAATTAAAGGTGGAGTGGCCTCGGCAGCATTGTTAATCGACATAGGGATAGGAGGTTCGTTAAACAGAACGTAATTGACCTCTAACTGCTCAAAAAACATCAATAATTTTTGCGACCACCGTCTATAATTGTTGCCATCAAGGGGCTCCAACTTCGACAGGTCGGGAATGGTTTTTGATAAAAACGACGACATTGTTACACCAAATAAAAACAGTTTTCAAATTGTTAGATTAGTAAGAGCGTAACAATGAGGAAGAGACCAAACCTAGACAAAAAAACCTTGACAAAAAATGGAGCAAAACAGAAACAGGACTGAATCAAACCGTCGGTATGGAAAATAGAAAACCAAGCAAGACGAACAGGCAGGAAACAACAGATATAACACCGACGGACTGAGGTGAGAGGCAACAAATAAAACCAAGGTGGGCAGAAATCCGAGGCAGCAAATACCGAACAGGCAGTAACACGAGGCAACAGGAAGAACAGAGCGGACAGTAACCGAGGCGACGAAAATCGAGACAAGGCAACAGTACGGACGTCGAATAAGGAAGCTGTGCCGTGGCCGACCGCCACTGAGTTGAAAACTGTTTCGGAACGACCGCGGTGGTAATCGTATAACTCCGTCAGCTTCCAAGGTATACACAGCAGTATAAAGACCCGTCCACTTGGGGCTATATACTTGGAACAATATGAACTAAAACCCAGAAATCAGAGAAGAAGGGAAGAGGAGATAAAGTTGATTGTGAGTGTTTTTTCAAAAAGATGAGCAGTAATGCTCAATTTATAGGGAAAGCAGGCAGCAGAGGAGCCAAAAAGAATTTATGGCCCTCTTAAACACCAATATTACGCAGCAATAAAATGGAGTAAATGAGTGTAACAGTCATATTTGACTGTACAAAGGAGATGAATGTGGACAATGAATTTGGACAGTCCACTAACCGAATATAGTCCAAAAAGTAAAAGTCAAACCCCGAGCCCAAGTCGGGTCAACACACAGTAGGGGCCCAAGTCCAACAATCTCCACAAAATACTCGTTCATCATTTTATTGAAGGCTAAAGGGAGGAGGGAGTATAAAAGTTACTAGAAATCGCTCCCCACCACCGATGTGGGAGAGTGACTTTCTCGATCTTTTGGCTTTCAAGCCTTTACTCCAACATATATATATATATTATTTTAATTTTTCGAGGTGAATCTTTGACTTTAATTTTTATGTAAATATAATAGTTCAATTTTTTTAAAAATTACACCATAATTTTTTTTTTATGAAAAGAGTTTTCAAATGAGTATACACTTCATAATATTTTTTCTTATATATTCTGAGAGATATTGAAGAGATGGAGATGTCTCAAAAAATGAGAATGACTCTCCATCCTCAGCCCGTCTTTTCTTATCACGTTCCTAGATTGAGAGTATCGTATTATTACGATCAGGTCCGTCGAATCAATTTACGATGCCCTGTTCTATAAACCAAAATGAGGCTCAATAATTCCAAATACTTGGTCGTATAGTTGTAAAAATTGTAAAACGAATATAAAATAGGTTAATCAGGAGACTATAAATCATAAATAAAAAATTGTAGTTACATATTCTACGTTTTTGGATTGTGTACTCCTTGTTTCACGCTAAACCTATAAAATTATATTGGCCGTTTATTCTCTGGGTAGTCCTTGTTCTTAAAACGGTTTGAATATGCTGTTAGACGGCCATGAAAAAAACATTATTATGATAAATAATAATAGAAAGTTTTGTCTCAAAAGAATATGCAGAGAGATGTAACGTGTCAACACATTAGACATCAACAACTCAATTAATTAGCATTTTATTTCACTAAAAGTGTTATAAAACAATGAGCAAAATGAAAATAAGTGAGAACCAATTGAAGATGGACAAGGACACAACCAAATACCATGATTACCAACAATTTAGAGATAAGATTATTATTCTTTTAATAAAGGTTAAAGAGCATCATAGCATGACGATAAGCTAATGTGGCACTTCAAAGTTAAACACGCAACCTTATAATCAAACACACATACAAGAGGGAATGATGTACGATGGCAAAAAAAAGTAACATGGATTTATATTAATGGGTCATATTGTGGTTGGTCAAACAGGTTGCAGGTTGAAAAAATGGGTTCATGACTGTTGGGTTTCTTGATGATGACTAGCCTATTTAATTTGTGTTTTCTTAGTTCAAATTTTTCAGGTTGTACTTAATTGAGAATTAGTTGATGAATGTTGAGAATGATTGATTGAAGATCAAGAAAAGCTACCCAAAGAATCAAGAATGTCAATGAGTGTCACTTTGTAAAGATAAGAGTTTTTGGCACATTGTAGTAAGTTCAAGTAATTATTAGCCGACCAAACTGTTTGTAACAGTCTGGTTGACTGTTACTTCTATTCGACATGTTCATCTAAAATAAAAGATTTCAAACCCTAAAGTTTCATTCTTTCAAATCTTTTCAAAAGTGACTTTGGAGTTTGTTGTGGTATGCAGGCAACTGATTTTGTGTCATCAAAACACTTTCCCAAATAATCCCCCAATATGGTTGAAATACTTTTTACCAAACCCCAAAAGAGAGGCTTCTCTCTCTCCCAAAGAGTTCACCTCAAAAATTGTGTTTGGCTTGTTTGTGTTTGTCCCAACCGAGAACCCTTTCACTCCTACACATTTGGTAAAGGTCTTAGTTGCTTTCCTTGTTCCACTCCATCAAGATTGCCTTCCTTATGCTTCATTGATAAAAGTTATAACCTTTTTGTGTATTCCAAAAAGTGTTGACTTCTTAAGAAGGTTCAATCTTCCCTTTGCTCCACTATATAAGGAGATGCTTACCACACACAATACTCAAGACTTTCAGCACAAATCTCACATTGTAAATTGTTCATCAAAAGTTTTATCTTAAAACTCTTTGCAAAATATTTTCAAAGTCTTCAAAAGTCACAGTCGAACGAACTGCTACATTGAGTCTTAAATACTCTTGTCTAACTTGGTTAGATTGTAATCTTGTAACTTTTCTAAGTTATTAAGAGTCGTGACCGGAGTAGGTCATTGGTGAGTTAGAGACGGAGTAGTCTCGTAAACTCAAAGTCGTAGCCGGAGTAGGCTATTGGTCGTGACCGGAGTAGGTCATTGGAGAGTTAGGAGACGGAGTAGTCTTCCAAACTCGAGAGTCGTAACCGGATTAGGTTATGGGATTCTTATTGTAAAGGTTTAAGTTTTCGGAGTAGATTACTTAACAATTATTAATAAGAAAAGCATTGGACGTAGGCCTATAGAGTGTTGGCCGAACCAATTCAAAAACGTAATGTGTTCAATCTTCTCGCTTTGTTTCCGCTGCATACAATGTAGAACACATGTCGTTTAGCTTCGCTTTAATCTGTTTGTGGATTAATATTAACTTTAGTAGTGTTTTTCAAAGTAAATGTAACAGTCGATATACTGTAATATTTCTCTGTAACATTACCCTTGGTTAAGAGAAATAGAGGCAGTCAGACCACAGTCTATCATACTGTGACATTTGCTCTGTGGCTTAAACCCTTACCAAGGCAAATATGTCACGGTCAGACTGACTGTTGCATTTACTAGTCTTCACTTCTTTATTCATTTAGTTGTCCACTTATTTTAACTCTCTTTAATTAATAAAGTTTGAGTTAAAATTTTAAAAGGTATCTAATTCACCCCCTCCCCCTCTTAGGTACTTGGGATCCATAAACTCTTCAAAGACCCTTAAAAGAGTTGTAGTTGTGCCACAAATCTTACGATATCATAGTAATAAGTACGGAGTACTCCCTCTATTTCATTGATATCTTCCACATTTTCTTTTTCAACCATTTCTTTAATTTCTTCCACTTACTTTACTCCTTCTCAACTTTTACTTATTTTATTATTTTTCTTAAGAAATGTGCCACTTTTAAGGTGGAAGAAATCATTGAAATGGAGGGAGTATATTTTTGCAGAACTTCTTATGTAGAGGTGGGAATTAAAATACTTACTAATGAGTAATAAGCTGCTTATTAAACTAAACTAATCACGTGTACAATTATTTTTAACTTTGATCTCAAAACCAAAATGGTGAAAAAAAGGGTGGATCTGGTCAAGTTAATATTTCGTCAGAATTTTTGAAATTTTCTAAAAAAAACTTAAGAAAAACCTCACATATACTTTTAAACAGTTTATGATACAGTACTCATTATCATTAATCTCCTTAATTAATACGGAGTATAAAATGTGTAGCTGTATTAGTGATGATTCGTTGAACATGAGGTCAATCATGTAACCAACTTTACCACCTCATACTTAATGTCATAACTTAATGAAAATTTCTATATATTATACTTAAACCATTTCTCAAAACCTTCACTCTTTTACTTATAGATTATTCACGATACATTGCAAATATTTGTCTCAATTTTTTCCTATATAATGTAATTAGTTTATTTAATTTGGTAATGATTTTAATAACCGTGTGATAAAAATATGATTTAAAACATATATAAGCATTTTTTGACAAGTCTCATTGTTCATTATTATATAGAAAAAAATATCGTAAAAATAGTTTTAAAATGCAAAAATGTCGGAAAAAAATAGTGCCCCCCTAGCTGAAAAATCCTATGTCCGCCACTGTTTCACGCAATATATAATTCGTTTGCTCATTATGTGGGACGTTCTCGTGTCAATAAAATAGGTATTTTATACTATATAAAAAAGCATTTGTATTTTATTAATGAGTAATGTTAAACATTAAAAATCATCCAAATTAATTTAGTATAAACTTATGGATTGAAGCAAGAATTATGCAAACATCAATAAAATTAATGAATGTATTAAAATATTATTTCCCTTTATGGTCTCTTAAATACAGTCTAAGGTTTGTATTTATCATTTTCATTTATTTTCTTTATTAATAAATGAACAGTCCTTTTGTAGAAATGGATCATTTTATATGTGAGATCGTCTTACTTCATAATTTAGTTACTTTTACTAATCAAATACGGATATTGTTTTTGCAGAATATTTTATGAAGAAAGTCGGCATTGTCCAATATGCCGGAGATTTATAGGCAAAATTAGAAGACTATATGATTCATAGCATGATAGTATTGTATATGATATATAAGTAATTGAGTTATGCATCTCCACAATATGTTGTAGTCCGTAGCATCAAGATAAAAAAAGGATGTGTAATGTACTTTTGCTAAGTGTTTGTATGCAATTATCTATTATACTTGTAATTATAAACTTGAATTTTGTAATATTGTGGGAAATCAAAATTCTTTGCTTTTTTCGACAATTGTATATAATATACTTGCACGGTTGTACAATTGCCAAAAAGAGGTTTATTATTCAAGGCCACACAATTTACAAAGCTTATTTACGGATAACAACTCCTTGCTCTACAACACAATTGGTCATAAATACCTGGTTAATTCAGCAAACAATCTCTCATTACATATACAGAATGCTACATCAGAGACTTGGATATGGAAAAGAATAAGATGGGATGTGGAACCCGGGCTCCAATTCACAACTATCAGCAATTTCCTCCAGATGGATAAATGGTGAAACTCCAGAACTTAATTTATCAATAATGCAGTTGGGGGAGTGTGGACATGACATAGGTCCACCCCGACGCGGCGAAGCGCGGGTTTTGGGGAGGCGATAGAATTTCCATATGAGATGGATCGAATAGAATTTTATATCGAAGTAGGAGTCGCCACCGAATTTTATGGTTATTCGGAACCATTCGAACCCACTCTATGTCGTAGTGGGCCATACTTAAAGCCTGGCCCATTTTCGATGTCAGAGTTTATTGGGTTCGTCCCTTAGCATATCGATACCGATGCCGACTGGGCGGTTAATCGTATATTGAATGACTCTCGTTGCCAATGGTTTCGGACATCCGGAAACCACGGTTCTGAGTAAGGGGTGAGGGTACGTGTTGGGAAGTTCAGCGAGAACACCCAACCCTGCCCGCACTTAGCGGCCTTTACTAAGATATCGTTCGATTTTGGTGTACACGCGTTAGTTCGACGATGAAATGATATGCAGAGATTATTTTCCTAAGACATGTGAGGAAAAATAAATGGGTTGCTAAGTCGTTTAATGCATGTTAAACTAATAACGTCAAAGTTATTTTAGCATGTGAGTTCGTTTTAGTCTAATAAAACGATAAAAAGAAAATATGAGAAAAAGAATTGCTACAAACACGAGAAAACGGGTTAGTAACGATTGAAATAATAATATATGAAATTGAAATCGAGAAAATAAGAATTAATCGAAATCTGAAAAATATCGTTAAAAACGTTGTTTTGTATAAAAAAACGATGTTCGAGAAAAATAAAAAAGAACAAAAAAAGACACGTCTAGGCCGAGAGCCGCGCGACTAGCCCGAGACTCATGCGGGTCGCGTGGCGGCCTGATTTCGAAAACGGTTTTCGGAAAATTTTGATTAAATCGCGTACGAATATCGCATAACTCGTACTCGACTTAATATTCTCGATATTCGTTATATTCGATAGTTGATTATCAAATATTTAGAATAGTTTTGGAAAAGATGTAAATTTAGGAACCGTTTCGTAAAATAATAAAAATAAACGAACGAAAAACTTAAAAAAATAGAACCGGATCAGACTCGTGCGCGAGTCGCCTGGACCGGGCGCGACTCGCGTACGGGTCTGATTTTTTTATATATTTTTGTGTTCGAAATCGTTATAAATTGCGTACGAACATGAATTAATTTGTACTCGATTTATATTTTCGATATTCGTCGTATTCGATATTCGATTATGAAATCGATATCGAATATTCGGAATGACTTTAGAAAAGGTTTTGAAAAAGTTTGTTTTTGAACGAAAAAAGCTGTAAAAAGGATTTTGAACGAAAAAATATAATGAATTCGTCGAAACCTTAATATAATTCTTTTCGATACGATATTCGATTATATAGAATCGATATCATATTTTAAGAATATAGGAAAATAGTTTTTAGTAGTATCGATATTATAAAATAAAAGACCGACGAAAGACCCATAAAAAAAGAGAGAAAGGGAAGAGAAAAGAGAAGAGACGGGTTTGATTTACACCCTCAACCTACATGCTTTGTATTCTCGGTATAAGGCTCGTCGGACAGTGGCTTAGACACGGGAGCGTCGAGATGATGTGGGTGAGTTAAGGTGTATTGGTCTGGGTGGTTTGTGTGTGAGGCGTGGGTTCGGCCGGTTCGGACAGGATCGGTTTCGTCGGATTTTTGGAATTACTTCAGGATTACGTCGGGATTTTGGATGTCGATTTTGGCTGACTTTTTGGTATTTTTGATGTGTTGTTGATGGTATTTTTTCGGTGTGATTTCCGGTCCTTTGGATATTGAAGGGAGGGTCCTATTTATAGGAACCGAGGTGGTCTTGCTTGTGTGACAAGAAACACCGGTTTGGATAGGAAATACGAGAGTTCGCAAGGGAATAAACTTCTCGTTTCTTAGTGAAGAAGCCAAAAATCTCAGCTGGTGGGGAGGTATTTCGGCTGTCCTGGGGTATCTCGTCCGAGTATTTTGATGCTCGGTTGATGTCTGATTCGGTTTCCGGATAGAATTCCTACTTGAGATCGAATTCTATCCTTAAACAGATTTGTTTAATATTTGTGAAGGCTGATTTTTTGGTGTTTGAGTCCGAATCAACCGTGTAGTGTCACGGCCAGCTCGTGTGACTCGGGAAAAAATATCTTTGACCGGGTTTGACTCGGTCGCTAAAAGACGGTTTTACCCCTAGTGACGGTTTCGGCCCAAATTAGTGTTATTTGACTCGAAACGACCCACTGGGCCTGGATTTGAGGTTGGTTTTGTAAGATTTGTACTCCGTAATAAGTCTAAACCAAATGTCCATGATTATGAGCCCATATCCGAGTCCGTCAAAGCACGTTTACGTCCAATCATCATCGGGTGTTTGGCGGGAACTACTATAGACACCTGGCGGTCAAAATGTGGGTGTCTACAGAGCCCCCACTCTGACTGAGGCTTGGACAAGGCAAAAGTCAGAGTAGCTACCAGGTCAATCAAGGATTAAAACCTGGCAGACTTTCGATCGGGTCGTTTAGGGTCCATTAGACCTGCGTGAAGGGCTCGCCAGCCATGGAATAGAAATCATACCTGAGTTGATGTTGATAATGTCGCGGGAGCTTGCCTAGGAAGCTGTGGGTATACCTGTTTGCAGATATATCCTGTCTTAGAATTGCGCAGGAGCTTTCCCATTAGGGAACTTAGAATTCTCGGGGAGTCTTGAGTGTACCTGTATGCTGACATAATTTGTATGTAACACTTAGGCGAAACACTGACTCGTGCTGGGGAAAAAGATGATTTTTTCGAAAATTTTTGAAAAGGGAAATTTTTTTTTTTTTTGGAATGGTTGAAAATAAGGATTGCTTGGGATGACTTTGATTCCTAATCGGATTCTGACATGGATTCCTGGAATTTCCTGGTTAGGCCTGTATGCTTAGATGAAGTGGGAGATATACCGACAGACTCGACTCTGGACGTGACCGGACGAGTCGGCAGACACGACTGGACTCCCTAAGGGTTGGATCATGACTCGGTAGTGGATGGGCCACCTAAGATGACAAGACTCTTAAGTTGCGCTATTCCGTAGCCTAGGCGAGTGACAACATGGTCGAATCCTCGGAATGGGAAAGATATGTACTCTGTAATGACAGGACCCAGTAGTAGCAATGCTGTAGACTGGTGTTCTTTTCGGATCTTTGATTTTTGGGTACATTTCCAAAGTGGGTATTGCCTCGAGTCCTAACAGATTCTCGTCTTCAACTGAACCGAGTACTAGGACACACTATAGAAAGGAGGCTAGATTTTGGAAAGTATTTGGATTATGTGAGTGGATGGAGAACTTCTGCCTAGGAGAAGCCCCCAGGATGACAAAGCTAGCTGCTGAGAACATGACAGTGTCGTGGAATGATGGCGCTTTTTGAATGCGTGTCAATGTGGGTGGTTGTGCCCTTGTTGAAAGGCTGCCTACGTATTCACGTGTAGTGAAATCAAACCAAGCCGTAGTTCAGTGGATTGAAAGATATATAATGGTGCCTAGTTTACTAGGGCTTTGTGTGTAACTAGCCACAACGATGGTGTAGGCTAGGTGCATTCCCAGTGATGTCTTGATCAAAGGGCTAGAATAGTTAGGATGTTGATCCTGTGACTGTGAGCGTTCTCCGGGGTAGCCCCTAGAGATGGTGTGAACTTATTTGGGCATGTTCTATGCCGACTGCAAGTTGAGTTCCCGTGTTTGGGGCTGGTAACTGGTTTGAATGAGAAAAAATTGGGATGGGATTTTAACGAGTTCTGCTCTCGGGGATTTTAATGAGTTCTGCTCTCGGGGATTTGATGAGTTTTGCTCTCGGGGATTTTAACGAGTTTTGCTCTCGGGGATTTGATGAGTTTTGCTCTTGGGGATTTGATGAGTTTTGCTCTCGGGGATTTTAACGAGTTTTGCTCTCGGATTTGCATATGGTGATTGTGAATTCTGTTATGTAAAGGGGAAGTCGAGTAGAATGGCTCGAGCTTCGATTGGGCAAGTTTGATAATGCGGGATCTGATTTCCATGTCTGGCCCTAAAGGTTAGGGTGTATCCTATGGAGCTTGAATCCTCAAAATTCTGGGCTGTCTCTAGCCTGGGTCTCGGGAAGGCCTTGAGGGTTGTAATGTGGGAAGGCTAAATGGGGTGTTAGCTGACCAGCTTGACTGTCTCTCCCCTATTGGATGGTATGTGTATTGATAATTTTTGAATTGACCGCTTTCACTACGGACATGGTTTTTCGAATATTTTTTTTTTGGTTGACCTCTTAGCCCCGGTCATGGGATTCTTCATTTGAGTTGACCGTGTCTGGTCGAGAGATGTTGATAATTCTTTTTTGATCATGGCCAGCTTTTTTGTTTTGGCCTTTTGCTTCTTTTTTTCTCTTGGACTTTTGATTTTTTTTTTTCTCTTGGACTTTTGATTTTTTTTTTTTGTCCAGCTTTTTTTTTTCGGTCAGACTAACACCTAAGGTAGGGTTTGGTTAGTCTTATTGGAAGGGTGTTTATTGTGGGAAGTGGGCTTGCCTCCCGTCTTGAACCCAAACTAGAAGGCTACCCAGATTTGTCATAGGATTCGATATGCTCCTGCTACGGGTAGTTATGTGGCTTTCTATACCAGACATGGAATAGGTAAAAGGAAAACACGGGCTCGGTTTCCTGCAGTCATTATAGATGTGCCTATAATAGTCACGTGCGTGTGCTCACAGTGTATGATGGTGTTCATCATGTTCTCGGAAACACATAAGGAAAGTATGTATGAGAAATAGAAAAGCTGATTTTATTGAAATGTGAAAAGAGGACAGAATACCGCTGACTCTGACTCTGACTTTGACTTTGAAATTGAAAGAAATAGTACATCCTAGACTCAGACTCAGACTCGGACTTAAACCCAATCTAGACTCTTGGATGAGGCTGTCAGTAGTCTTCGGCTTCTAAGGACTCAAGTGGATGTCCAGTATTGCCTTCGGTAGAGGCTTCACCCAGATCTTCATTATGTCGAAGATCGTCTTCAATCCTAATGCCCGTTTCGGTAAGCACCGCAAAGTTTGAAATGCCGGCATACCTAAGATGGACGCGGTAGGGAGGTAGGAGGTTGTCGATGAACGCCTCCACTAATGTCTTCTCGTTGGGCTTGTCTACCAACTTTACACTTTCGGCCCTCCACCTTTGAAGGTATTTGGTGAAACCTTCCTTGGGCTCTTGGGCCATGACCTCCAGGGTGCGCATTGTGGTCTGGATCTCCGTGTTGTCGGCATAATTCCGAGCGAATTCCGTTGCCACATCATCCCAAGTTTTGTATTTCTTGGAATCGAGCCGGTAGTACCAGGCCCTTGGATGCTTCTCGAGAGAAGAAGCGAATAGGTGCTTGAACATGTTGGACTTAACCCCTTTAAGGGCCATGAACTCCTTGAAAGCCCGGATATGGTGGACCGGGTCTTCAGTACCCTCGAACATTGGTAGACCCGTCAGGTTGAGATTGGCGGGTAGTTCATCGGTCAGTGGGGTGTAGGTCCTAGCATTCTCCGTATGGATGGAGCTTTGGGTTGTCAGATGGACCTGTTCCTGCAGTTTGTGGACTGCGCTGGCCAATTCGGCTAAAGGCCCAGTAGTATCGACATTGCCACTAGGAGTTCCCTGCTCTATGGCACTTACCCGGGTGAGGATGGCGATCTGGTCTTCCCGTATTTTCCTCAATTGGTCTTGGATTTGGGCCAACGAGGTGGTCAATTCATCTATGGCTTTTTGCGTCATGGCTCGAGTGTAGGGCGGCCTGTCTGTAAGAATACCGCGTAATCAGGAAAGTTGCTTCGGAACTCGAATACACTAAGGCATAGGAAATAGCGTGGGAGGAGAGACGACTTCAGTTTGACTCGGGTTAGACTCTCCTAAGACAAATGGGTAGGGTACGATTCTCGGAGTGACTGTGATTAATCGCTCCATCGGAGAATAGCCCCCAAGTGAGGCTAAGGACTCAGATAGGACTCAAATGGTGTGACATCTAAGCGACTCAAAAGTGGGGTACGTGAGACACGTGTAAGACAAGACCCTTAGAGCAACCGTGATTGGTCGCTCTGCTGAAAGGGTAGCCCCCGAGTGGGACTGAAGACCTTGTTAAGACTCGAGTGTCGGACGAGTGACCCTTAGATGTAAGGATCACGAACCTTTTGTTATAAGGCTATGCCTTGTGAAAGGTTGACTCGGAAAAGACACCTAGACGGGTGACTCGTGGATGATGGACCTTCCTTAGGATTCGGCAAAGTGGGCCTAGTCCTGTTCGAAGGAAGGTCTATGTGAGAATTCCCCAGACTTTAGACACTAGTGTGTAAACGGGCTTTCCTTTGTAGGAGTTGGTCCTACGAAGGTGGGCCATGCCTTGACAAGTAAGGCGGACTGGGATGGGGCGGAAACCCGTGATATAAGATCGACGGAGTTTCGACGCTATAGACTCTTACAACCTATGACAAGACCCGACACTGCTAAATACGGGAAGTCCTAAGAAGAAGAGGGTTTTGAAAAAGAGAATTTGGATTTGAAAACCGAGCAAAAGTCGGATTGGAAGACCCGATTTTTTTTGAAAACCGAGAAAGAGGTTATCGGGCCGAGATTTCGGGTTTTTTTTTTTTAAAAGGTTTGGACAGCATACCGGCTAAAAATAGGCTATTTTGAGTCAAAATCATAAGTCCTAAATTCGGCAGCTTTCCGGGTTTTGAAAAAGTAGATGGGTTTAAAAAGATGTAAATTTTTGAAAAAAAAAAATGACAGTTTTTGAAAAGACCAAAGGAGATCAAGTAGCATGTAGTCATAGAATCAGTATAACGACGCCATGTATGCTCTTAGTATAAGTCTCGGTCGGTCTAAAAGGGTCTATACCAACAACGATGGCTTTCTCGTACTGAGGACGGACTCCCTAAGCCGAGTTGGTCTTAGGACATGCCGCAAAGTCTAAACGAGTTCCGCCATTGAAGTCTTTAGTGCATCCAAGTGGGAATGCACCGTGGTATAGTGGGACGTCGGTCACAAGTAACCGGCCCGGGATAGAACGGGGTTATGCATGAACCATTGAACTAAAACGTGTACATTACTAATCGAACGATTTCTTTTCGAGTCTCACCCTGAGGATGCCGATGGTAAGTGACACATCAGTTAATCCCCAGCGGAGTCGCCAAATTGTGGACATGACATAGGTCCACCCCAACGCGGCGAAGCGCGGGTTTTGGGGAGGCGATAGAATTTCCATATGAGATGGATCGAATAGAATTTTATATCGAAGTAGGAGTCGCCACCGAATTTTATGGTTATTCGGAACCATTTGAACCCACTCTATGTCGTAGTGGGCCATACTTAAAGCCTGGCCCATTTCCGATGTCAGAGTTTATTGGGTTCGTCCCTTAGCATATCGATACCGATGCCGACTGGGCGGTTAATCGTATATTGAATGACTCTCGTTGCCAATGGTTTCGGACATCCGGAAACCACGGTTCTGAGTAAGGGGTGAGGGTACGTGTTGGGAAGTTCAGCGAGAACACCCAACCCCGCCCGCACTTAGCGGCCTTTACTAAGATATCGTTCGATTTTGGTGTACACGCGTTAGTTCGACGATGAAATGATATGCAGAGATTATTTTCCTAAGACATGTGAGGAAAAATAAATGGGTTGCTAAGTCGTTTAATGCATGTTAAACTAATAACGTCAAAGTTATTTTAGCATGTGAGTTCGTTTTTGTCTAATAAAACGATAAAAAGCAAATATGAGAAAAAGAATTGCTACAAACACGAGAAAACGGGTTAGTAACGATTGAAATAATAATATATGAAATTGAAATCGAGAAAATAAGAATTAATCGAAATCTGAAAAATATCGTTAAAAACGTTGTTTTGTATAAAAAACGATGTTCGAGAAAAATAAAAAAGAACAAAAAAAGACACGTCTAGGCCGAGAGCCGCGCGACTCGCCCGAGACTCATGTGGGTCGCGTGGCGGCCAGATTTCGAAAACGGTTTTCGGAAAATTTTGATTAAATCGCGTACGAATATCGCATAACTCGTACTCGACTTAATATTCTCGATATTCGTTATATTCGATAGTTGATTATCAAATATTTAGAATAGTTTTGGAAAAGATGTAAATTTAGGAATCGTTTCGTAAAATAATAAAAATAAACGAACGAAAAACTTAAAAAAATATAACCGAATCAGACTCGTGCGCGAGTCGCCTGGACCGGGCGCGACTCGCGTACGGGTCTGATTTTTTTATATATTTTTGTGTTCGAAATCGTTATAAATCGCGTACAAACATGAATTAATTTGTACTCGATTTATATTTTTGATATTCGTCGTATTCGATATTCGATTATGAAATCGATATCGAATATTCGGAATGACTTTAGAAAAGGTTTTGAAAAAGTTTGTTTTTGAACGAAAAAAGCTGTAAAAAGGATTTTGAACGAAAAAATATAATGAATTCGTCGAAACCTTAATATAATTCTTTTCGATACGATATTCGATTATATAGAATCGATATCATATTTTAAGAATATAGGAAAATAGTTTTTAGTAGTATCGATATTAGAAAATAAAAGACCGACGAAAGACCCATAAAAAAAGAGAGAAAGGGAAGAGAAAAGAGAAGAGACGGGTTTGATTTACACCCTCAACCTACATGCTTTGTATTCTCGGTATAAGGCTCGTCGGACAGTGGCTTAGACACGGGAGCGTCGAGATGATGTGGGTGAGTTAAGGTGTATCGGTCTGGGTGGTTTGTGTGTGAGGAGTGGGTTCGGCCGGTTCGGACAGGATCGGTTTCGTCGGATTTTTGGAATTACTTCAGGATTACGTCGGGATTTTGGATGTCGATTTTGGCTGACTTTTTGGTATTTTTGATGTGTTGTTGATGGTATTTTTTCGGTGTGATTTCCGGTCCTTTGGATATTGAAGGGAGGGTCCTATTTATAGGAACCGAGGTGGTCTTGCTTGTGTGACAAGAAACACCGGTTTGGATAGGAAATACGAGAGTTCGCAAGGGAATAAACTTCTCGTTTCTTAGTGAAGAAGCCAAAAATCTCAGCTGGTGGGGAGGTATTTCGGCTGTCCTGGGGTATCTCGTCCGAGTATTTTGATGCTCGGTTGATGTCTGATTCGGTTTCCGGATAGAATTCCTACTTGAGATCGAATTCTATCCTTAAACAGATTTGTTTAATATTTGTGAAGGCTGATTTTTTGGTGTTTGAGTCCGAATCAACCGTGTAGTGTCACGGCCAGCTCGTGTGACTCGGGAAAAAATATCTTTGACCGGGTTTGACTCGGTCGCTAAAAGACGGTTTTACCCCTAGTGACGGTTTCGGCCCAAATTAGTGTTATTTGACTCGAAACGACCCACTGGGCCTGGATTTGAGGTTGGTTTTGTAAGATTTGTACTCCGTAATAAGTCTAAACCAAATGTCCATGATTATGAGCCCATATCCGAGTCCGTCAAAGCACGTTTACGTCCAATCATCATCGGGTGTTTGGCGGGAACTACTATAGACACCTGGCGGTCAAAATGTGGGTGTCTACAGGGAGGAATTACAAAGAATCAGAATTGCGGACCTATTAACTCCGGAAAAGGAATGGGATGTACAACTGCTAGATTATCTTTTTACAGAGGAAACAGTGAAAAAAATTGTGACAATTCTGATTCCAGGATTTAAGGTGGAAGATACTGTGAATTGGAATCAAAATAAAAACGGGGTTTATTCTGTAAAGAAATGATACGGATTGTCACTAATGCACAAATGAGAATTAAAGGCCACAGGAAAAGATAAAGAGCGTATAGCGAATGCCTGCGCCCCAATTATCGAAACCCAGTTTGCGAATGCTTGCCCGGAAAACCCAGTTTGCGAAACATTGGAGCATCTTTTTAGGGATTGCGAGTATGCCAGGCATCTATGGTCCAGTAGCCAGTTAGAAATAAACGCGACATCAGGGGATAATCTACCTATTGACAAATGGATTTTTAACTGGTTGACATTATTACAGGGGCAGAGTGACCGATAGACTGAATGATGGAATTCATCGCAGTTCTGTGGACTATTTAGTGTATGCGAAATTCAAAACGATTTATAAGGATAACTCCATCTTCGCAGATGTTCCAAGTGATTTATGAAACAATTAGATCATGTTCCGGGTTTTGGAAAACGGAGATTAAAGAGATCACACATCAGACCAACGTTGTTGAAGAAGATATAGTGACACAGATTAAAAGTGGTGCAACGGTGGGGCTAGTCCACGGAAATACTCAAAGTGACCAGATTTTAATATTTGTAGATGCGTCTTAGAATACATCTCGGGAAGCAGGATTCGGCTGGTACGCATATCACCCAAGGATAGGAGCGTTTCATTTCACAAAGAAGGGGAAAGCACAAACGCCATTACAAGCAGAAGCTAGTGCATTCAAGGAAGCAATCAAATGGGCACAGTCGAAAGGTTTTCTCCATACCAAAACAAACTCGGACTGCTTACACATGATACTGATGTTACTCGATGTTCAACTGTCATGCATGTTCTGTCGCTCCTTGATACCGGATATAATTACATATGCTAGATCCTTTCACTATTTCATTGTAGGTTTCATACGTCAGGAATGTAATGTAATAGCACATCAACTAGCCAGTAGATGAGCGTAAGTAGGTTCTACACCACTTGTCAAAAAAAAACTTCTCCTTATCCCAACTAGATTGTTCCGCCATGTCACATTCATCGCCATCCAGGGTAGCATCGTATACGCGGGTTGAACAATGTAAATCCCGTCCTTTTTTTAGCCCCCAATACCACGAGTAGTCCAACCGTTGGTCACGAGCTAAGCGGGTGTTGCAAAATCGTTCATGTTCAATGATAAGCTAGTCGTGTACCTATCAAAAATAACCAACTACGATCCAACTAAAAATATAGCTAGGGAAGTCGGGATCGATTTCACAGGGAGACAAATAAATTCTACTCGCAATTAAAGTTTATCTAAGTAACCAATTCTGGGGGTTTTGTTTTTGGGTTAATTAAACTAAAGTGGTGAAGGAAAGAAGAATAAAATAAGGCGAAAATGATGAATATAATAGAGAGAAAACTAGGATTGCCGGTTCACTACGAATCTCATATGGTCACGGTCTAAGTCACAGGTCTGTCGCAGATATTGGTCTGAGGGGTAGTGAAAAGGTCCTTTAGGTCTGCTATTCACCCTAGCATGCGTCAAAAGGCTTCCGATCTTATTAGGGCATACCAATGTGTTGTAGCAGGTCTAACTCTCACCAGGCTTCCGATCTTAGGTTCAAGTTTACCAATTCAATTAATCAATTACGTCGACTTAATCAATCAATCTCAATTAAATGCTACAATTAACAACTTAGACGCAATATCGTTGATAGATCTATAAACTAATTAGCAATCGTATTCAATTCACGGATCTCCTAAATCCTAGCAAGAGAAATTAGCTACTCATGGAGAAATTTACGACAACGATAATAAAGATGATAACTAGATTAAGCATAAAAAATAGATCTAAAGAGAAATAAGCATGAACGAATTGATAAGATTAAGAAAGAAAGAATTAAGAATAAAGGAATAAAGGAAGAACAAAGAGAGAATTAGATTACCGAGTTTAAAAGAAGAGTAGAAAAGAATTCATAAATGTAGATCTAAAAGTTTGAGTGTAGAGAAAAATCTAAAGAATAGTCTAAAGAGAAGTAATAAAAGTATAAGGGGAGAAGTTAAAGTAAAAAGTATGGAGAAGTTGTTCAAAAATTCTAGTGTAATAATTTCTTAAATACGAAGTTAAAATAAAAGCCCAAAAGTCTTATTAAGAGTAAACATCAAATTAGGAAAGTCTCGGTCTTTGTCCAGTCGGTCTTCGTCCAGTCTCGAGAATAGTCGGTCGACTATTTTGATAGTCGTTCGACTATTATTGACCTGTTTCCGTTCTCAGCACTGCGCGCTCAACTTCAAACGCTTGTCATTTCTTCGTTACTTCTTCAAATCAGGCTTGTAATATACCGTTGGAAAGTTAAGAGAAATAGCTTTCCAACACAACTAGAATCAGCTAAATTGAAGTTGTAAACTCAAGATATTCACGTTTTAATTTGACCTATTTGGAAACGATCGTTCTTCTTTCTTATTTCGCATAAGATTTCATCTTTAAGCACGATTTTTGGCTTGTTTATGCATCCACGGGTCCATTTCCTACATAAAATGCAACAAAACCACAAAGTATCAAATTCGGGGGAAAATAGTAGACAATGTTACTCGATATGCGTGGAAATGCGTGCGTAAAAGACGAAATAATCATATATAAATCGCACGTATCATTCAAAAGGGAGGAATCATTCCTCGAGCTTCACATCATCCCAATACTTGTCATTCCCCTTCATCAGCTCAACGGACCACCGCGTCCTCCTGGCCCATCGAACACGGTGAGATAACACGACTCGAGGCCTTCTCATAGACCCATGCATTCCTCCATATCAGAGTGTGCTCCATTTCCGACACATCTCTGAAGTCCCATACGTAGCACAGTTTGAGCCTCCACTATACCTCTCCAAATGTAGCTCGGGTTATTTGCAACAACCCGTAATTTCGATCATTTTATTATTCTCTAATAATAATTAATATTAATACTTAATAGATTGAGTATCGACACACTATTTTACTTAGTGCGGAGTAATATTCAATTTTTGTGCCTTTGAAGCCTTTATATCTTCACGGTTAAGAAAAAAGTGTCAATTCACTAAAAAAATTACGACGATACGAGATAAAATGGTTAGCAGCGGTTAACTAATCAGTAATAGCGATAGACAGGACTAGGGATGACAACGGATCCGGGATCCGATCCAGATCCGCAAGATTCGATCCCCACGAATCGGATATGGATCCTAAATTTTGAGATCCGTTGGATATGGATCCGGATCCGGATCCGGATCCGCCATCTTTAAACGGATCTGGATCTGGATCTTAATAAGTAAATCCGGATCCGGATCCGCAAATCCGTTTTATTAATAAATTAACAATAATAAAAAGTTTAGAACTTTAATTTATGTTTGTTTGGTTATTTCTAAGACTTTTTTCTTTTAGTTTATTAATCTTTGATTATGAATCTTTATATTTGATTTTATTTGTAAAATTATGAAAATTAATATGGTCGCAAATACGTATTAATTAAAATTTTTGTAGAATTTAGTTAAGAAATTGGGTCCGCGGATCCGGTCCGGATCCGGTCTAGATCCGGCGGATCTAGATCTGGATCTGTATTTTTGGAATCCGTCGAATCCGGATCGGATCCGGATTCGCTACTAGGGGTGTGGATCTGGATCTGAATCCATGCGGATCCGGTCTGTTGCCATCCCTAGGCAAGACGAAGAAGCACCACGCACTGCACCAGACATTCCGTAAATCACACCAAATCGTCGCAAACATTACCTCTGTTCTCGGATTTCAATAATTAGGGTTTCCGCAATTCACCCCCCTTTTCATTTCTCGTGGTTTGATTCGCAGGTAAATCTCCCCTTCCTTTCTCTTATCATCAATCTATTCAACTCAGATGCTCTTGTCTACAACTCATGGTTAATCTCCTTGTAAATTCTCAATTTGCGCACATTTTAACTATCGGAGGTCCTATCATCCATTACAAACCTAATCAATGATTATATCTGAGCTTTGTGCAAATCAATACCAACAAATTCATCTCTTTTCAGCTCTGTTGCATTTCTGAAATGTATGGATGGATAATCGCGTAACATATCTTGTCAAGAGTTTGATTAAGCTTTGTCGCATTTTTGAAATTAAAACATCATGTACGGATGGCCGTCTAACACAAGCTGCAAGAATTTGATTTTTGAAATAGCCACACTAAATTTCACCAATTATTCGGGTTTCGTTTATAAGGTGGAAATTAAGTGATTTTAATTAGGGTCGAGCTCGCTTATATAGCATAGAAGAGTAATCTAGATAAGAAATTAGATCGAATAGGGATTTTTAGGGGTTTGTTTCGATGCAATTTCAAATATGCTAAGGAAGTAGTGAATGCGTATAGGTGGGTGTTTTTTATCTTTTGAGATTTGGTGAAATCAAAACCAAAAATGAATCAAAATGTGAACTCTGGCTGTTAAAATTATGGACTGCAGGGTAATTTTGTGAAATTTGATTGTAAGGTTAGTGACTTGGTGTTCATTTGATAACAGAAGTTGAGTTTTGGGTGATTAGGTATATATTTGCCTATGTATTCACTTTGGCATGGGTTTCAGAATAGTTCCTTTTCATGGATCCTTTTTGTTCTCCCGTCCACAATCTGAAAATCGGTTCTAAGCGCACACGTTACAATCTAGACAAAAGGCTTACTGTATTGCTGTAGTAGATTGGGACATGAGTTCACTATCATCCTTTGTTTTTCTGACTTTTTCTTAAATATGATTTTGTTAATGTTTTGCAGCTTTGTAACTGGTGATTGGAAATGACTGATGCTGAAAAAAAATGTGGAGATCAATTTGGCTTCCGATGTTGAATCTACATTAGCTTTGATAGATCAGCTAGGAACGGCATTTGCTGAGCTGAAAACTCACAGAATTGCTGCAAGTGACGATGTTCAATGGGATGACATTGAAGATTATTTTCGCAACTTGGAGTCAATGGTAAAGGAGAAACTTAGAGAACTTGAAGCAAAGGAAAAAGACTTTTCAGAGAGAGAAACACGTAACAGTGTGCTGCTTGCTGAGCGGGAGGCAGCTGTCGTAGCTAAGGAGCAAGACTTGTTAGATAAGGTGCAGGAACTTAAAGATGTTGCAGTGGATGTCATTTCAGAAGCTAGGACAGTTTATGTTCCTGAGACATTGGAGGCAACCAGTGGTAGTCTGACCAATGGGAATAAGGTAAGCAGCTTTGTCGATGATGAAAACGCAGAACACGATGCCCAAGAAGGGGAATCCCCCAAAACAGGGGAGGAGAATATTGAAGATTTAGCTGCTGAGGCTAATCCTCGTGCAGAACTGATTCAGTTATGTGAGCAGATGGATTCTAAAGGAATTTTAAATTTTCTCACGGAGAACCTTAAAAACTCGTCTAGGATTTGTAAGGAGACATCAGTCGCACTTGGCAGTGCGACTGAACCGGCCTCTTTGGTGCTAAATGCACTTGAGGGATTTTTCCCTCCTAGTGAGACGACCCAAGAGGGAGAAAAGGATAATGCTGCCCTTCATGGCATGCGTCACTCTTGTTTAGTCTTATGGAAGCGCTGTCGGCCTTTTTGTCCAAGGCTGACACTGCTGTGGACACCTTTCTTACCCCTCATGCCAAGTGGCAGGCCAAATGTATTGCCTATGAGTGGAAACCTAAGTTGGATGGGGATAGCATTGATGCTACCGATGAAATGTCATTGGTAGCAGAGGGATTCTTGCTGCTGCTTGCAACCTTTAGGATTGCCTTTGATTTTAATGAAGATGACCTTTGCAAGTATGTTCTTGCAGTTACTGATCACCGACAGGCAACGTAACTGAGCTTTGCCATTCTCTTGAATTGGCTCAAAAGATACCAGGTTGGTATTCTTGTAATTGACTGCCCTGATGACATTTGAAGATTGGGCAAAGTATAAAGAACACGTTCCTTTTAGGTTTAGCCCCTCTAATATTGTGGGCGGATACGTATGCAGACTCTGTTAGTTTTTACTGTTGGTTTATCCTATCAAATTTACAGAAAAGAGCCACAGAAGGTAAATTTTCCCAATTAATTTTGATCATCTTGCAGGTTTGGTTGAGAAATTGCTCAACATTGGGAGACAGATTGATGCAGTTCACTTTATCCATGCATTCCAGCTTTCCGGGACTGTACCTTCTGTTCCGATCTTGAGAACATATTTGAAAGATATAAGAAGAAACTCGCAAGGAAACGGCAGTACTGGTTTGCAGGTAAATTCAAATTCCCAGACTTTTCAAGTAGTTTCAGTGGAGACCTGTCAAACAGTCATTCGGGTAGGGTATGTGTCAGATGTGTCTATAATCTATCTCTGTGGTGTTCAGATTGATTTTAATGCTCGGGAACTTGAAGCAATAAAGATTGTGATTGGCTGTGTTGAAGAATACAAACTTGAAGCTGAATACCCTCTTCATCAGCTCCACATCAGGCTATCCCAGTTGGACAAATCTAACAAAGACAACAGGAAAAGGCCAGTTGATACGAGTAAACAATCTCAGCAACATAAAAGGCCACGTCCTGATGGTAGATTTCAGAGCCAACGAGGTCGAGCCCCTGGTCGAGGCTACGGTGGTGGCAGGCGGGGTCCTCCCCAAGCAAGGGGTGGAGCCACATATGCCAGTCATCCTCATAGATATGCTCCTCCTCCCGCTCCAACGGCCTACACGTATCCAGTTGCCACCCAAGCGCCTTATGGAGCTCCGGCTCACGACCCGAGAATGTACTACTATGCTCAAGATGATCCAGCTAGAAATTCGTATTCTGCTGTTCCACCGACTTATGGCACCTATCAACAACAGCCTCCTCCGGCTCATCAGCCGTACATGTAACCCTTTGTAGCATCGGTTCAGGTTAGAAGACTTAGAAACCATTTAGTTTAGGAAAAATCTGCGGAGCCGGAGATTAATCTGAATTTTGTTTCATCTACTTAAATTAATTTTAAGCTCGAGTCTTGTTAAAATAATCATCGATTTGTTTTGTTAATTACGAGTATGATTTTGCACTGTTTTTGTACTGGTATGGAACCTGTGATGTTGCCAGTTGGTGTACTCGTATATGGAAAGATTCATGCGCGCACATACAACTAAAAGTGACGCCATGCACGAATGCGCAAGTCACCAATGTAACATACTAACATCAAACGCTAGCCACCCTCAGGCTCAAGTCATGATGAAAACGTATCATTTTCTTTTGTTATATTAGTAATCCCTCCGATTTTTATTTATTTTAATGTTTCTTTATTGGATTGAAACATCTTTTCTTCCCTATTTCTATTTTGGGCTATCAACATGTGGTCTAGAATTATCCTTACATTTCTCTCTCATCTTTCTTCTCTTTTGAGCCACACATTCCTACGCCCTTATTTTTCACCCAAAAATCAAAGGGGAAGATAATTAAAAATCGGAGGGAGTAGTATTTATTACTCTTACACTATTACCCTAAACCACATACTGTACTCAGTATTCTATATGATACTTGTATTTCCTCTTTATTTTCGGCTGGCAAAAGATTTAATACACTCTTTACTTTTTTAGTTGACTTTGTACAAGACTTATATTTTGTTTTATTCATTTATGTCTAAGTTTTGTGTCCTCTACTTTCTTCGTTTCACCAAAAAAAAATCCACCATAAGTTTACATAATTTTTCATTTTTCATATTTCCACCCAACATCATATTACAGAATAATTCTTAATTTTCATCATATAAGGGAGAACCTCTTGATGAAACGAAGGAAATACAAAATGTCATACATTGTATTTCGCATATTGGTTAAAGATCCCTTAAAAGGCCTACTAAAATTTCATTTTGCTTAACGAAAATATCTTGGCCTAGTGGTTAAGACTAGTGTTCTGTGATAGTAGGCCTCAGGTTCAAATCTTCTTCTCCTATATTATAATGCGATTAAATGTATTCTCCGTAAAAAAAAAAAACAATTTCAATTTGGTTCATCATCTAAATTCTAAAATTATCTTTTTTGTTACGCATGGAGACAGTTATTGGAGGACTTTATTTCAACTTTCCTCCGTTTATATTATTTGAAAGAACGTAGCATGATGGGGTGGGTCAGATAATCCATACCCGAAAGTCTCCTTTCTTCCTCCCTTCAAGTCAAGTCAAATCAGAATCACCCCCCGATCTACACTGACCACCACCGTGGACGGCGGCAATGACCACCGTCCTCCTCCTCCTCCTCCTCCTCAACACACTCTCGCCGTCGCACTCCCTCCAGCGTCAGCCACTGGTCCTACCTCTTTCCCTCTCATCTCCCAGAATTTCCGACCTCCAACTCCGACGTCACCTACAAGCCGCTTCTCCCGACGCCAGGATGCGCCTCTACGACGATCTCCTCTCCAACGGGTATCTTTCTTACTTCTTCTTCTCCAATTAATCAATGAAATCAATTAATTCATTGATTACTTAGTCAAAATTTGATTGATTAGGTATTATACCACTCGGATTTGGATTGGAACGCCGGCGCAGGAGTTTGCGTTGATTGTGGATACTGGTAGTACCGTCACTTATGTCCCCTGCAATACCTGCGATCAATGTGGCACTCATCAGGTTTCATTTTCTCTGTCGATCGGCCGAATTCTCTATCAATTAAATGTCTACTTCTACTTCTATTTGCATTTGATGTTTACTCGCGCCTGAGACGATCAAATGCCCGGACGAATTGACTCTCATACTTAATTTGGCCTCTAATTGGAGTCTTGATGACTTTTATTCATCAAGATTCACATTGTAGTTACTTGGACTAACTAATTTTGAGACCATACTTGAGTTTCTCGTGACACGAATTGATTTGGATATGGAGTTCTTTGAAAACCTATACCAATCCATCTAAAATAGTTGAACAAGTGATATGGTTGTGTTTTGATTGAGGGTATTTGGAGGGAAAAAGGAGGGGAGGAAAAGGGATGGAGGTAATCTCCTTCATTGATCAACGCTATGGATGTGTAATGATTTGGAGGGGAAGGGAAGGGAAATGGAGTCCTTCATTCCCTTCAATAATGCAAATTAAAATGCTCAAACAAATGCGATTTGGAGGGAAACTCATTGCCACCATTCTCCATCCCCTCATTTTTTTTTTCTCCTCTTCCCCTTTCCACCTTTTTCATTTGGAAACTCGAAGGTTGTGAGGATAGTAGGATACCCAAATAGGGGCAAGGTGAAGGGAGGGTATGGTAAGCAAGGGGATTAAGATGGGATATATATGATGCTTTGTCGAGGGAAAATGGATCCTCCATTTCTCTCCTATCCTCTTTGCTAACCGAAGAATAGATTAAGCTCCCCCTCAAATCCGCATCCAAACAAGTCCTAAATATTTGGAACTTTTCCTGAACCCCAGAATCTTATTATCAGGACCTGTTTTCGAATCAAATATAGAGTTCTAGTGTCTAAAACTTGAGCGATGATTGATTCTGACTTTTGAGTAGGTGAACTCGTGTTATAGCACCTGTAACACAACTTGAAGGTCATCAAGGGCAATGCTGAAGATTAATTAACATAGTTAGAATATAAATAGGAGAACTATTGCAACTACCGTGAACTGTGACGAAGGTGTTACAAAAAATGATGTGGTGCAATAGTTTGTAGCAAACGTAGGCGTCATAGTTTTGTAGCCAAGGCTTTTTACAGTAGCTCGTTCAATATTACATCCAAAACCATCTGAGTAGCTCCACTTCTATGTTGGACTCTCTTGCATAAATGTGGTATCTGCTTAGAAAAATATGAAATCGTATTTGAGGCGATAATTTAAAGAAGTCAATGCTACTAGTTACACCTTTTTTTGTCAAAGGGTTCCCATGCATCTCTGAGATGGAATTGCAAAGTAACTTAACCATATTGTTACTGTGGGGATCTTTCATGTATGTTTTGGATATATATAATTTATCCTTAGAAGTTCTTTCACGCATTTCAAATAAAATACTAACCACCAGTTTATATGATTGGGACTTCTGCTTCCCGCACTACTATCTTATGTTTTCTCTTTGTTCTACTTCTGGAAATACTTATGCTTCCTTTACAGGATCCAAAGTTCCAACCAGATCTTTCAAATAGCTACCATCCAGTCAAATGCAATCCTGATTGTACATGTAACGAAGATAATGACCACTGTATTTACGAGAGACAGTATGCTGAAATGAGTACCAGCAGTGGCATCCTTGGTGAAGATCTTATATCGTTTGGCAACCTGAGTGAGCTCAAACCACAACGTGCAGTTTTTGGCTGTGAGAATGCAGAAACAGGGGATCTTTACAGTCAGCGTGCTGATGGTATAATGGGTTTGGGTCGTGGGGAATTAAGCATCGTTGATCAGCTTGTTGAGAAAGGTGTAATCAATGATTCCTTTTCGCTGTGTTATGGTGGCATGGAGGTTGGTGGGGGTGCTATGGTTCTAGGTCAAGTATCTCCCCCTTCTGGCATGGTCTTTAGCCATTCTGACCCTAGTCGCAGGTATGAATTGGAAGTACATGGGATACCTGATAGACCTCTTTATGCTTCTCTTAACATCTGACACATTTAATCTAGTTTGGGATGGCAACAGTCAATATTACAACATCGAGCTGAAGGAGCTGCATGTTGCTGGGAAGAAGTTGGATGTAGACCCACAGGTTTTTGATGGGAAATATGGAACTGTTCTAGATAGTGGTACAACATATGCATATCTACCAGAGGCAGCCTTTGTGGCTTTCAAGCATGCTGTAAGATGTTATTTTTGGGATATTGCTTTGATCCATTTGACACTATACTCGTAATGCTACTTCCTCCGTTCCACTATAATCTTGTTACTTCTTGGCACAATATTTTAGGGAATGACAACATGTGGTTGAGGTTGAATAGGGTAAGAAATGTGACAATATAATCCATGGATTTCGGGTTAAAAAAAGGAAAGAGAAATATTTTAGAGAAAATGCCCAAAATGGAAAGGAGGAAGATATTAGTCAAATAGAGGGAGTTGATACTGCTTGGACTTGACATTTTACCCAAAAGACAAACTAGTAAATACTTCGTAGGTTTGTATCTGTCTGTTGTTATCAATAGAATTCGTCGTTGAGGGTACTGTGTTAATGTGCCTTATCTTTTACTCGGTAATTACTAGTCCTATACTTTGTACTGTATTTTTTTGGGTATAAAATCACTAGTCCTATATTTTTTTAATTTAGTTTGGTACACTAGTCACTAATCTTGTATGATTATTAGTTACAGTAGTTTTGCTAGATAGGGTCTCAGCCTCTCAGGTTATGCTTCCGATTGAATTTCTTGTTTGTGTGACACAGATCATGAATGAGCTAAATGGCCTTAAGCGAATCCGTGGTCCTGATCCAAATTATAATGATATATGTTTTTCTGGTGCTGGAAGGTACTTTATATTATGACATGTAAACTCACCCGCAATTTAACATGTTTCATTATCAGAGTGTCATCATTTTTTTTTATCTCAGTGATGTTTCAGAACTCTCTAAAACCTTCCCTTCAGTTGACATGGTCTTTGGCAATGGTCAAAAGTATTCGATGTCACCGGAAAATTACTTATTTAAGGTAATATGCTACCCCCTCCCCAATTAGTCAGTGACTCTTATGTGATGAGTTCTTCAAGATAATGTGCAAGATTCTGTGATGTGGTCTATTTAGCCCTAATATCTACTTCAATCCATTATGCAGCACGCAAAGGTATCTGGTGCGTACTGTCTTGGTGTTTTTCAAAATGGGAAAGATCCGACTACTCTTCTAGGAGGTAACTTGTACTTGATGATCTACAATATCTTGGATTGATTTACTTTTCCTTTGGAATTTGTAAATTCATTACCTTGTCACTTTCTAATAACAGGTATTATTGTCCGTAATACACTTGTAACTTATGATCGTGAACACTTGAAAGTTGGATTTTGGAAAACCAACTGCTCAGTGTTATGGGAGAGACTTAACGGATCTAGCGATTCACCAGCACCATCTCCTTTGGTTGGGGATGTTTCAACTGCAGCGATACCACCTGAAGCAGCTCTTGATGGTGCACCTAGCTATGTTATTTCAGGCATGTTCCGATAATTTGCCCATTTTAAGACAATAAGATCCCATAATATTGCTTGCCTGCTGCTTTGTGACATGGAACTTCCACACGTAAGTTCAGACCTTCCTAACCCCTTTGGTTTAGGGTGATGGTGCGGATTGTGGACTACAAATATAAGAAACCTGAAATTAAGGAAAGTTGCTGTAGTTATGGAAGCAAGTGAGTAGGTGCTTATACAGTTTACATAGTTGGAAAAACAGCAGATGAGAAAAAATAGTAAGCCAGATGGAAAATGTTACTTAATAGATTGTCCCTGATATAATACTGTATGATATAGGGAGAAAATATTCTTTTGTAGAAAAATTAGCATAGAAAGTGAAGGGGAAAAAACAGAAGTAAACAAGAAGAGAGAAGTGAAATTGAACAAATAATAAAAATTGAACCGTAGAGATATAGCAGAAAAAGGTCCGAGAAACATGACCTAATTCTTAGGTGTGTGAATACACATTACATAACAAAGAAAGGTTTCACCTGCTCCAGCTAGTTGCATCTTAAAAATTCAAATATGGAGAATAATTATTTAATGAAATTCCCTCGTAGCCATGCATTAAAAGTTTAGATCCCTGCCTCCCTCCTCTCAAGATGGCACTTATGCATGCTTTTGTTGCTGACGTGTATCTTTGAGCCTTGTAGAAAAAAAGTTTGTGCTGACCTTTTTTCCTCAAACAAAATTGTCACTTTCAGGGGATATTCAAGTCGGTTTTGTAACATTTGATCTGTCCTTGAGTGTCAATTACTCAGACTTGAATCCGCACATTTCAGAACTTACCGGCACTATTGCTAAAGAGTTGGGAGTCAACATTTCTCAGGTAAGCTGGAAAAAGAGTTGGTTTTAAGCTTCTTCATTTAAACCATGCTGCTAATCAAATAGCGATTTTCCTTGGCTTCAGGCTCATTTATTAAATGTGACATCAAGTGGAAATGGCTCCATGATAAGTTACAGCATCTATCCTGAAGAGTCTGCCGAGTATTTCTCAAATACTACTGCAACGGTAAATTGTGTTTGGTGAATATTGTTTTATTTACAGTGAGAATTGGGATTTCTAATATGTTAACATGGTCTTTTTTGAACAGCATATAATTTCTCGCTTAGCTGAACACAATGTCCTACTTCCAGATACCTTTGGTAGTTATAAGTTGGTTGGTTGGAAGTTTCAGCCCCCTGTCAAAAGGTAGGTTATCTTCTGTTTTATATCAATTCTAATTTTTCTTTATCCATGCCCTCTCTAAATGCCTTGAATTCTCTGTTGCGACCTCTTTGTTCCGGGGTGCTGTAAGTATGGAGTATTATTGAAGAAATGTGACCCTTTTTGAGCTAACTGCTAACATGTCTTTGTTAAACAACTAAGTTCCGTAAGTAAAGAAATCCGTTGAGGCAGTGGGTAAGTACTGTAGTAGGTGTAAGTGTAACAATAGGTCTTTTGCTTCACAGTTCTGATTATCGTCCAAATAATGTAGGAGGAGTTGGTGGGAGCAGTACTACTTGGTAGTGGTTATGGCTGTTATAGGGACATTGATGTTAGGATTATCAGCGTACGGGATTTGGTTCATTTGGAGATGGAGGCATGAAACAAGTATACCTTATAAACCTGTTGATACTCAATCTGCTCCCGCTTCCGAGCAGGAACTCCAGCCATTGTGAATTAATTCGATTTCCTTACTTCTTCCGAGATTTTGGTGCCATTTTTTTCGTGTAAAATTGATAGAAGAGGGCGAATATGTAGAAGAATGGAACCACAGTATTTTGTACACATCCTCCCAAGGCTTAATTTTCGTTTCAGCTATACGCTCTTCTATATGTACCCTATCTTTGACTCCTTGAACAAACTATTGTATCTCATACTCTCACTGCATGTAAAAGTAAAACTATGGTAATATGGTAAATACAGAGTTGCTTTTCTTTTTACTCATTTCAAGCATTTCGATTTACTCAGTTAGTGATCACAACCCCAAACAGTAGTTCTCATTTCATCAATATTTCAGGTGTTGTGAATTGTTGAGTACGAGTATTTTTTTCGCCAACGAATTGTGCAATTAGTCGTACTAAATAAAGAAGAATAAAATTCACACCCATAACTTATTGTCCATAACACTATTTTGTAGTCGTAGATGTGTAAGATGTCTTTTTAATTTATTTATTCTCAATGAAATGTGTTCATATAACTCTCAAAAGATGGGTTATATGTGGAGAAATTGACAAGTTGTCGATAGTCAATGTTGACATTGAAGCGAAAGATATGTTGTCGTTTGGCTCATTATTTTTCCTTGATTTTGTTGAGATAGTGATCAATTCATATGATTAGCTGACCATTTATTTTGTCATAAGATCTTGTTTCATGAAACTAACTGAACGGATTTGAGTGTGAAAATTTCTTGAATTATTGATTCTTATTAATTCTTCCATGCATATCTTATCATACAGAATCTAAAAAAAACTTCAATTCATAGTTCAATAGTTGTTGGTGTATGAACAAGGGTAGCATATAAAAACAAGATATGAAGAAGAAGAAGTGAATTAGTCAAGGCAAGTGAGATTTGAGGACGTACCTAGGAAAAGGATCAACGAATCAATTATGATCATGCAACTGATGACGTCGGCCTATTGTGATTTAATATAGTAGCTTCCTTCACAAGGGGATACTTGCGCAACCCGCAAATGGCGCCCTTTGTGACGTGACGTGACGTCGACGTGTTAGAGGTCACAACCGTTATTCCCTCCTCGACAACAATTATCGCTAATCTGTCCACATTAATCAAAGACAAGTCTTTGGGGTCAACCATTTCCCGCGTTTTCTATGTCATAGTCGGTTGAGGACTACATCACCCATCCGCATTCTCATTCAAAATGGATAATCCTTTTTTTTAATGGTTATAATCGATCAAAAATATTAATACGCAAAATCATAATACATGAAATGATATTTCATGAGAATAATCTCAACTGTGCGTGTGCTTCTTAAAATAATTCAAATAATAAGTAATCTCATTTTAATGTGAACTACAGATTAATTAATCTCGCTTTGCTATGTATGAAATTACGACTTGCTATTACCGGTCAAAAACTATCATTTCATATTAAATTTACAAGGCCGAATGTATTTTATTTCATTTAAATGTTTTTATTTGAAATGAAACTATCATTTCTATAAAGTCGAATGTATTTATTTGAAAACGTACCGACCGAGACATTTCTATAAAGTACGGAGTAGTTACTGTACAAATTTGGAGACATTTAATTTCGGACCAAATCGACCGAAAAAGGTGGATAATAACTTTCAAATTCCCTCTTTTCTGGAGATTTTTCGAAAAAATTGAGATATTTTGAAGGACATCTAAATAGGACACGTATAACATAAAATGACCGACGGTTGCTAAAACAAATTATAAATAGTTCAGTTAATAGTATATATATACATCGAAGTTTCGCATTAATACGACGTTATTCGAAAAATAGTCGAATGTCTTTTAAATGTATTTATTTGAAAACATAGGTACCTTCTGTTAAACCAGGACATTTCTACAACGTACAGGTTGTTAGTGTGCGAATTTGAAGACATTTAAATTCGAGACCTAATCGGCCGAAAAACGTGGATAATATAATAACCTTCAAATTCTCGTGTTTCAGGTGATTTTTCGATGTTTATTGAAAGATAGTCGAATGTCTTTTAAATATTTTTATTTGAAATCAAATGTACCGTTTGTTAAACCGAGATATTTCTAAAATGTACAGAGTAATTACTGTGCGAATTTGAAGACATTTAATTTCGGACCAAAAACGTAGATAATAACCTTAAATTCCCTCGTTTCTGGCAATTTTTTGAAAAATTTGAGATATTTTGCAGAACGTCTAAATAGGACACGTATAACATAAAATGACCGACGGTTGTTAAAAAAATTCTAAATAGTTTAGTTTCTAGTATATATATACATCGAAAATTTCGCCTTATTATGACGTTATTCGAAAAATAGTCGAATGTGTTTTAAATGTATTTATTTGAAAACATAGGCACCTTCTGTTAAACCGAGATATTCCAACAATGTACGGGGTAGTTACTGTGCGAATTTGGAGACATTTAATTTCGGACCAAATCAGCCGAAAAACGTGGATTATAACCTTCAAATTCCCCCGTTTCTGGTGATTTTCCGAAAAATTGGAAAAGATAGTCGGATGCCTTTTAAATGCGTTTATTTGAAAACAAATGTACCGTCTCTTTAACCGAGAAATTTCGACAATGTACGAAGTTGTTACTATGCAAATTTGGAGACATTTAATTTATGACCAAATCGGCCGAAAAACATGGAAAATAACCTTCAAATTCTCTCGTTTCAGGTGATTTTTCGAAGTTTTTGGAAAGATTGTCGAATGTCTTTTAAATATTTATATTTGAAATCAAACGTACCGTTTGTTAAACCGAGATATTTCTACGATGTACGGAGTAGTTACTGAGTGAATTTGAAGACATTTAATTTTGGGACCAAATTGGTCGAAAAACGAGGATAATAACCTTCAAATATAGAAGCACATAACAAGACAAAACCTAAAATTCCCTCTGGAGATTTCCGACGTGCACAGCAGCGATCTCCGGCGGCTATTTCTCGCGCGTTTTCTGGCCCTGCCTCCGACCAGGCTGGAAGACGCCAAATTCTTCATTTTCCTGGAATGAAACACAAGACTACGACGGGTTCTAGAGGTGCTAGGGCTATGAAGCCAATCACCAAAAAGGCAAAAGAGGAGCTTCTCCGAAGAGTTGTGAAAAACTCGAAATTGGATGAAAACCCTGCGACCAGAGTGAGCAATTCGGTGATTGAAATTCCCGGACTGAACTATGTCTCTGATCTGGAGGATGAGGAGGTCCCGGATTTTGTTCCGGAAACAGGGGACGAAGCGCCAGAGGTCGAGGGGGGCTGGAAACAACGTGAGGGGAAATGAATAGTTGACATGGAAGAGGAAGATGAAATTTTACGGTTCTCTGAGGAGGATGTGGATGATGAGATTGAATATTGGAGCACCGCGGTCTACTGTTTCATCATGGGTGCTAACCCACCTTGGAAAGTCGTTGAAGGGTTTGTGAGACGGATTTGGAAAGACCTTGGAATTGACAAGATATCCTTTCTCCCGAATGGTATCTTCTTAGTCCGGTTCAAGGACAAAGAGGCTAAGGTAAAAGTTCTTGATCATGGCCTTTATATGTTTGACAATAAGCCCTTGATTGTGAAAGAATGGTCCCCGGAAGCTAAACTAGATAAGAGTGATGTTCTCGAAGTACCAATATGGATTCAACTCCATGAATTACCCTTGAAGTTTTGGGGTAGATGTTTGCCTAGGATTGCCTCGCTAGTGGGTCCGTATGTCAAGTCTGACTTGGCTACGGAAGAACGGTCTAGACTTGGGTATGCTAGAATCATGGTCATGGCAAAAGTTGGTCAGAAATTTAGGAGTGAGATCAAAATTGTGGATGAGAAGGAGAATGTGATTGAAATTCGTGTAAAGTATGAGTGGAAACCCATGTGGTGCATGAAATGCAAAGGGTATGGCCATGAGAATAAAGAATGCAGGAAAGATGAGTTGAGAAAAGCTAGGCAGGAGATGAAACAAAATAAGGGCGAAGGTGGGGCTGGTGCAAAACAGAAGCCTTCGAGGATGGATGTTGCGACCAAACCAAGCTCTAGTCGTGGGGCGGGCAGCTCGTCCGTAGCTCGAGTGATACAAAACCAACGAAGGCCACCGAGTGGCCGGGTTAGTGGAGTGCCAGAGCCTGTGCAGGGAGTTGTTCAAGGGGTATCTTACGTTGATATGGTGATAGGATCCCCAAGAAAGGATATGATAGTGAGAAATGAAGGGGAGGGGTTGGAATTAGTTGTCCATGCTGATACATAATATTGGGTTTTGGAATGTACGCGGCATGTGTAATTTAAATAAGCAGCGTACTATTAGTGAGTTTGTTAGGAAGCAGCAAGTTGATGTTTTTGGTTTGTTGGAGACTAAAATAAAAAATAAGGCGTATGCGAATGTGCACCAAAATGTTTTTTCGGAGTGGAGTATTACTACTAATAGTCATTGTGGAGAGGGTGGCCGCGTTTGGCTGCTTTGGAAGCACGACAAGGTTAACTTGATGATCTTGGAGTATACAGCATAAAGTATTCACGTCAAGGTCTCGACTGCTACGGGAAAGAATTGTTTTCTGACCTTTGTCTATGGTTTTAATTCTGTGTCGGAGCGGGCTACACTTTGGCGCAAACTGGAGTCTTATGCCCATAAGGGTCCTTGGTTAATTATGGGGGATTTCAATTGTGTTATTGATGCTCGAGAAAGGCTCGGGGGTAATTCGTCGGATGAAGAAATGAACCAATTCCGGGATTGCATTGCGAACTGTGAAGTTGGTGATTTTCGGGCATGTGGTTCTTGGTTCACTTGGAACAACAAACACAAGGTGGTGGAGACTAGATAGTTTTTAGCCGTATTGACCGATGTTTGGTGAATGATGAAATGGTGGAGTTATTTCCGGATGGGTTTGCTAATTTCCTTCCTGAGGGGACTTTCGACCATTGTCCGTGTATAGTCCAACTTGGGAATCCTCCGAGTAAGAAGAAGCGTTCTTTCAAATACATGAATATGTGGAGTCGATCTCCTGATTTTCTTGCTTGTGTTGAGACGAATTGGGATGATCAAATTGCAGGTACCAGGATGTTTCGGTTGGTCACGAATTTGAGGAAATTGAAAGCACCACTGAAGTTGCTGAATGCTTCGTCGTTCTCTGACATTGAGAATCGATGTAGCATGGCGGAAGTGGGGCTGGCGGAGCTTCAAACTCGCCTGCGGACTGACCGAACTGCAGCTTTAATGCAAGAAGAAGTAGAAGCAAACGAGGCGGTGCGAGTGCTTCAAGCTGCGCGGGCAGATTTTTGGGCCCAAAAATCGAAGCAACGATGGGCGAAGGAAGGAGATATAAATTCAGCATATTTCCATGGAATTTTGAGAGCTCGACGGGCTCATAATGCAGTCCCCAAGCTGTTGGACGGAGAGGGCGTTGAATGGTCGAGTAAGGAGGAGATTGAGGTTGCGTTTTTGAAGTACTACCGATCGTTGCTGGGTGAGTCCAACTTGGTTGAGCAAGTGTGCGTGGATACGGTGCGAATGGGGAACATATGCTCGCTGGAGCATAAAAATTCCCTCTTGGCTAGTGTGACGGAAACAGAAATCAAGAAGGCCCTCCATGGTATACATCGAGACAAGGCACCGGGTCCGGACGGATTCACGAGTCAATTTTTTATTGATGCGTGGGATATTGTTGGAGGAGAAGTAGTCAGCGCGATTCAGGATTTCTTTGTTTCAGGTAAGCTTCTGAAACAACTGAACTGCGCTATCATTACCTTAATCCCAAAAGTGAGCAAGCCTCAGTCTGTGAAGGATTTTAGGCCTATTGCGTGTTGTAATGTTTTATATAAATGTATCACTAAGATAATTTGCGCGAGATTGGCCAAAATCCTGCCTGAGATAATTTCGCCTACTCAGGGTGGTTTTATTGAGGGACAGAGTATTGTTGAGAATGTTCTGATCTGTCAGGATCTTGTTAAGATGTATGGGAGAGGGCATGTGTCACCTCGATGTCTTTTCAAGGTTGATTTACACAAGGCCTATGATAGTGTGGAATGGGAGTTTGTTGACCAAATGCTGCGTGCCTTGGATTTCCCGGACCATTTTCGTCGTCTGATCATGGAGTGTGTCACTACTGTTTCGTACTCACTCTGCGTGAATGGTGATTCTTTTGGTTTTTTCCCGGGGAAGAGAGGGCTTAGGCAGGGGGACCCTATGTCTCCTTTGCTGTTTACTATTTGTATGGAGTATTTCTCGCGTATCCTTAGTCATGGGAAGATTGACAAGAAATTTAGATATCACCCGAAGTGTGCCCCGATGAAGCTTTCTCATCTCATGTTTGCGGATGATCTACTCCTTTTTTGTAGGGGTGACTCTAACTCTATGCATTTTTTGTGGAGAGCCTTCGCTACTTTTAGTAAGGCCTCGGGGTTGATTATTAGCGCTGGTAAGTCCCAAGCCTACTTCGCAGGGGTGGATGCGGGGACGAAAGCGGATATCCTGCTGTTTTCAGGCTGTGTTGAAGGTACGTTTCCGTTTCGTTATCTGGGTCTTCCGATCCAAAGTACCCGAATTGGTAAACTTGAATGTGAATGCCTTGTTGCGCGTATCATCTCGCGTATTTCGAGTATTGGGGCACGTCGACTTTCTTATGCAGGTAGACTGACTTTAGTTCAGTCTGTACTGTCCCAACTTCACAACTATTGGGCAATGGTGTTTATTATCCCGGCTTATGTGATGACCAGAATTATTTCTGTTTGCCGGAATTTCCTTTGGACTGGTGGGGTAGAAGGTAATAATAGAGCACTAGTGAGTTGGGAGAAATTATGTTGTCCTAAACTGGAAGGTGGGCTGGGGCTGCGGGATCTAACCCTGTGGAATCAGGTTGCGGTGGCAAAATTAGCCTCGTGGGTCTTTCATCAACCGGATAGGCTTTGGGTTAGATGGGTGAATACTGTTTACTTGAAAGGGCGTGACTGGCGAGAGTATCAGCCTAACACCGATGTCACCTGGGCCTGGAGAAAGATCTGTCAGGCTAAAGAAAAAATTAAACATATGTATGTGAATGGCCTGTGGCATGGGGCGCGAGTTTATTACTCGATCTCGGAGGGTTATGAAGAAATTCGGGTTCACAAGCCGATGATGCCTTGGGCCCGTCTTATTTGGAGTACTGGGTGGAGCATTCCTAAACATAGCTTCATTTCGTGGCTTGTGTTTAGGAGGGCTTTAAACACTAGGATTAACCTGGTTAGGTATGGGGTGGCTGAATCTGACCGTTGTGTTTTGTGTGAAGTGCATGAAGAAAGTTTGGAGCATCTTTTTTTTGATTGTGTGTGGTGTGCCAAGATCGTTGAGAGTATGCGAGTTTGGACGAAGAAACAAATCCCTTACTCTGGCGCGTTATTGTGAGCGTGTAAGGTGCGCGGGTCTAAGATGCAATGCAACTTTATTCGGGCTCTAATCAACGCCATGGTGTATCATGTGTGGAGGCAACGCAACTTGTGTCGAATTGATGGTGCGGTTCTCCGCCCCATGCATGTCGTTAAGATGATTAAGATGGATGTCAGAAATGGAATTATGGCTAAGATTAAATACCCACTACGAGCTAGAGATGCGAGATGGTTGCATAACTTGATGTAGCCATTGATTTGTACATTGAACATCATTCTTTAATATACTTACCTTTTACCAAAAAAAAACCTTCAAATATGGATGAATAATAACCTTCAAAAAAAAAAACCCTACGTGCTCTGGTGATTTCCGACGTGAACAGCGATTTCCTGCAGACGTGCGGCGTGGACAGGCCTCGACAGCGACTAGGCTGTCCGGCGCCATCATTTTTTCCGTTTAGATGAGACAAAAGGCAAGAGCGGTTCCGAAAGGACCAAAAGCTATGAAACCGGTTACGCGAAAGGCAAAAGAGGATTTGCTACGAAAGGTTGTGAAGAATTCCAAATTGGATGGAAATCGAGCCCAGACGGAGGACAGTTCGTCGACGTCGACGAACTCAAGATTGATCGAAATACCAGGATTGAACTATGCATCCGATACAGAGGACGACTCTATGTCTGAATTTGTCCCGGATTCTGTTAATGAAACGGAGTTTAACCGGAGTGGATGGAAGCAGAGGGAAGGCAAGAAGATTGTTGATATGGAAGAGGATGAGGAATTGTTGCAATTCTCAGAGGAGGATTTGGATGATGAATTCGAATATTGGAGCTCTGCGGTTTACTGTTTCATAATGGGTGCGAACCCACCTTGGGATGTGGTAGAAGGGTTCGTGAAGAGGATTTGGAAGGACCATGGAATTGACAAGATTTCATTCCTTCCTTCTAATGGAATTTTCTTAGTCCGTTTCAAGGACAAAGCTGCTAAGGTAAAAATTCTCGACCATGGTTTATTTATGTTTGATAATAAACCATTGATTGTGAAAGAATGGACACCTGATGCTAAATTGAATAAAGAGGATGTCCTTGAAGTGCCTATTTGGATTCAATTGCATGACCTCCCCTTGAAATTTTGGGGTCGTTGTCTGCCTCGTTTAGCTTCCCTTGTAGGCCCGTATGTAAAATCAGATTTAGTTACAGAGGAGCGTACTAGGCTAGGGTATGCGAGAGTCATGGTCATGGCTAAGGTGGGTCAAAAATTTAAGTACTCGATCAAATTCTTGGATGAGCGTGGAGAGTTAGTTGAAATCGTTGTCAAATATGAATGGAAGCCTACTTGGTGTGCTAAATGTAAGGGGTATGGGCATGAGACTAGTGACTGTAGGAAGGATGAGTTGAAAAAAGCTAGGCAAGAAGCACAACTGAAGCGAGTCGAAGGGGGTGGGGTGCCTCGGCAGACTGCTGTCAGGCTGAATTCGGGTACTAAGGGTAGTGTCAGGCCTCAGCTGAATGTTGTTAGGCTGAATGCTGGAAATGCGCGTGCTGCTCCTCTTAAGTCAGTGGGCACCCTGGCTAAGGGTGCGAGAAACGATGTAGGAGTGAAAACAGGGGTCTCATTTACTGATGTAGTGATGGGATCTCCGAGAAAAGAGACGGGTGTAGGGAACGAAGGGGTCAGTTTGGAGTTGGTGGTCCATGGAGGTACATAATATAGGATGTTGGAATGTTCGAGGCAAGTGTAATATAAATAAGCAACGGACAATTTGTGAGTTTATTAGGAAGCAGCAGGTAGACATCTTTGGTTTACTTGAAACTAAAATAAAGAATAAAGCGTATGCTAAAGTTCATAAGAATATTTTCTATGAATGGAGTATTACGACCAATAATCATTGTTATGAAAGGAGGTCGGGTTTGGCTGTTATGGAAACATGATAGGGTGAACTTGACAATTTTGGAGTATAGCAATCAGAGTATTCATATTAAGGTTTCAACGAGCTCCGGGTTAGAGTATTTGCTTACCTTGGTATATGCATTTAATCTGCTTTGGGGAGAATTGAGCTTTGGCGATGACTGGAATCCTATGCTTCGAGGGGGCCTTGGGTGATCTTGGGTGATTTTAATTGTGTGGTGGATGCTCGAGAAAGGCTAGGTGGTATTTCCTCGGATGAGGAGATGAGCCAATTTCGGGATTGTATTGCTAATTGTGAAGTCAGTGATATCAAGGCGAGTGGTTCGTGGTTCACTTGGAATAATAAGCATAAGATAGTGGAAACTAGAGTATTTAGCCGCATTGACAGGTGTTTGATCAACGACGAGATGATGATGCTCTACCCGAACGGATTTGCTAACTCCTTGCCTGAGGGTACCTTCGATCATTGCCCGTGTGTGATACAGCTGGGTAACCCTCCGGCTCGGAAGAATCAGAGTTTCAAGTATATGAATATGTGGAGTAAATCCCCTGACTTCGTCAGCTGTGTCGCGTCAACCTGGGGTATGTCGGTAAGGGGTACTGAAATGTTTAAAGTTGTGACTAAGTTACGAAGTTTAAAAAGACCTTTGAAGGAATTGAATGCGAGCTGCTTTTCTGATATAGAGAGCAAATGTTCACAAGCTGAACTCAGGCTGGAGGAGTTGCAGTCTCGCCTGAGAACAGACAGGTCCAACAAACTGTTGCTGGAGGAATCGTCAATGAACGAGCAGGTCCGGGTTTTGCAGGCTGCTAGGGCGGACTTTTGGGCTCAAAAATCAAAGCAAAAGTGGGTCAAAGACGGTGATGTTAACTCAGCATATTTTCATGGCATCCTGAGGGCGAGAAGAGCCCACAATGCGATCTCAAAGATTCGTGACGCAGATGGCCGCGATTGTACGTCTAAGGAGGGAATCGAGGACACATTTCTTCGATATTACTTGACTCTTTTAGGTAAATCGAGGAATGTCGAACCGATTAATGTGGGCATTGTCCGAAAGGGAAGAATCTGTATTGAGGAGCATAAAACTTGGCTTGGTGCAAGTGTGACTGAGGAGGAGATTAAACGTGCGCTGTTTAGTATCCCGCGCGACAAGGCCCCGGGGCTGGATGGTTTCTCGAGCCAATTTTTTATTGACTCTTGGGACATCATTGGAAGCGATGTGGTGAAAGCAATCCAGGATTTCTTCAGTTCAGGTAAACTTCTGAAACAGTTGAACTGTGCTAATATTACCTTAATCCCTAAGGTGAATAGACCTCAGTCTGTGAAAGAGTTCAGGCCGATAGCGTGCTGCAATGTTTTGTACAAATGCATTGCTAAGATAATTTGTTCAAGACTTGCTAGAGTCCTACCACACATAATCTCCCCTACTCAAGGGGGTTTTATTGAGGGGCGGAGCATTGTAGAAAATGTGCTGATTTGTCAGGACCTGGTCCGGATGTATCAAAGAAGGCGTATTTCGCCTAGGTGCTTGTTTAAAGTTGATATCCATAAGGCCTATGATAGTGTGGAATGGAGTTTTGTCGATCATATGATGCGAGCTCTGGAATTTCCGGATCACTTCTGAAGGTTAGTAATGGAGTGTGTCGAGTCTGTTTCATACTCTCTATGTGTTAATGGCAATAATTTTGGGTTTTGGGAAGAGGGGATTGAGGCAAGGTGATCCCATGTCTCCATTGCTGTTCACGATTTGTATGGAATATTTTTCTCGGCTTTTGACTCATGGCAAGACGGATAGAAATTTTAAATATCACCCAAAGTGTGGTCCGATGAAGCTCACCCATCTCCTCTTTGCCGATGACTTGCTCCTTTTTTGTAAAGGGGAGACGGAGTCGATGGAATTCTTGTGGAGGGCTTTTGCCACGTTTAGCAGAGCTTCAGGCTTAGGTATAAGCGTGGGTAAGTCGCATGCCTATTTTGCAGGAGTTGATGAGGACAAGAAGGCGACTATTCTGCAATACTCCGGTTGTGTGGAAGGTACGATGCCTTTTCGTTATCTTGGTTTGCCAATCCAAAGTACTCGACTGGGTAAAAATGACTGTGAAAAATTGCTTGCTCGAATTATTTCGAGAATATCGAGTATTGGAGCCTGTAGGCTGTCTTATACGGGCAGGTTGACTTTGGTTCAGGCTGTTTTGTCTCAGCTGCATAATTATTGGGCGATGGTATTCATTATCCCAAAATATGTTATGGCTCGAATTAGTTCATTGTGTCGTAATTTTCTGTGGGATGGGGGTGTGGAGGGAACTAAAAGAGCCTTAGTGAGTTGGGAGAAAATCTGTTTTCTTAAGGAGGAAGGAGGGTTGGGTCATAGGGATCTTAATTTGTGGAATGAAGCAGCTGTGGCGAAATTAGCTTCTTGGATTTTCAATCAGCCTGATCGCCAATTGGTCCGTTGGGTGAATAGTATTTATCTGAAGGGGCGGACCTGGAGTGATTATCAGCCCAATACTGATGTCAGTTGGGCATGGCGGAAAATATGTCAAGCAAAGGAGAAAATAAAACATATGTACGTGAATGGAGTGTGGCATGACTCGAGAAACTGCTATTCTATTGCGATTGCCTATGAGAACTTGCGGGGTCATAAACCGCGGGTTCCTTGGTCGCGCCTTGTTTGGAGTGCTTGAAGTATCCCTAAGCATAGCTTTATTGCTTGGCTTGTGTTTAGGGGGGCTCTAAACACTAGGAAGAAATTATTGCGGATTGGGGTTGCGGACTCCGATCGATGCTATTTATGTGACACCCAGGAGGAGAACTTCGACCATCTATTTTTTGGGTGTCCTTGGAGTTCTCGAGTTGTTGATTTGTTGAGTGAATGGGTAAAGAAGAAGATGCCATGTAATGACGCGTTGATTTGGGCGTGTAACATGAGGGGTTCGAAGTTTCAATGCAATATTCTTCGGACCCTGTTTAACGCCATGATCTACCATGTTTGGAGGCAGCGTAATTTGTGTAGAGGTGAAGGAATGGTTCTACAACCGCATTATGCTGTTAGGATGATTAAGATGGATGTCAGAAATAGAATTATGTGTAAGATTAAATATCCATTACTTGGGAAAGACGCTAGATGGCTACATAATTTGATGTAGTCATATTCTTGTAATTGATTACACGACATATATATATATATATATATATATATATATATATATATATATATACTTACCCTTTACCAAAAAAAAAACCCTTCAAATTCCCTCGTTTCTGACGATTTTTTGAAAAAATTGAGATATTTTGCAGGACATCTAAATAAGACACATATAACATAAAACGACCGACGGTTGTTAAAAAAATTCTAAATAGTTCAGTTTCTAGCAACATACATCAAAGATATTGCCTTATAACGATGTTATCCGAAAAATAGTCGAATGCCTTTTAAATGGATTTATTTGAAAACATAGGCACATTCTGTTAAACCGAGAAATTTCTACAATGTACGGAGTAGTTACTGTGCGAATTTGAAGACATTTAAATTGGAGACCTAATCGGCCGAAAAATGTGGATAATTATCTTCAAAATTTCTCGTTTCAGGTGATTTTTCAAAAAAAATCGAAAGATAGTCGAATGCCTTTTAAATGTGTTTATTTGAAAATAGATGTACCGTCTCTTAAACAGAGAAATTTCGACAATGTACGAAGTAGTTACTGTGCAAATTTGGAGACATTTAATTTCGGACCAAATCGGCCAAAAAACGTGGATAATAACCTTCAAATTCCCTCGTTTTTGGCAATTTTCCGAAATTTTTTGAAAGATAGTCGAATGCCTTTTAAATGCGTTTATTTGAAAACAAATGTACCGTTTCTTAAACCGAGAAATTTCGACAATGTACGGAGTAATTACTGTGCAAATTTGGAGACATTTAATTTCGGACCAAATCGGCCGAAAAACGCGGATAATAACCTTCAAATTCTCTTGTTTCACGTGATTTTTTGATGTTTATTGAAAGATAGTCGAATGTCTTTTAAATATTTATATTTGAAATCAAACGTACCGTTTGTTAAGTCGAGATATTTCTACAATGTACGAAGTAGTTACTGTGCGAATTTGAAGAAATTTAATTTCTTACCAAATCGGTCGAAAAACGTGGATAATAACCTTCAAATTAAAAAAAACTCTTCGATTGCCCTGGCGATTTCCGGCGTTTGAGGTTATTTCCGGCATAATTTCAGGTGTGAACAGTTCTTTGACAGTGACTGGGCTGTCCGACGTCTTTTTCAACTCTTGTCCCAATGAGGCAGAAGACGCGTGCGGTCCCGAAAGGGCCTAGACTAATGAAACCAGTGACTCGAAAAGCAAACGAGGATCTGCTACGTAAGGTCGTGACGAATTCGAAATTTGATGAAAACTCTACACAGTCGGAGGACAGTTTGTTGGTTCGCAAAACAATAATTAAACGAGAGACAGCAAACCGAAGAAGGCAACGCAGGACTGTAATAGCAATCCGACAGGCAACACGGACAGCAGCTGCAACACAAACCGAGAAGCTGCACAAAATCCGAGGCAACAGGAATCGGGCAACAAGAGAATCGGGTCAGGAACCGAAACAAACTGAGGCAACCGAGACCGAAACAAACAGAGGCAAGAAGGCAGCACCAACAACGACAAACCGAGGCTTCGGACGGGACAATAAACGGACAAAGAACAAAAAGCAGTGTCGTGGTATGGATGCCACTGACTTGAAAACTATATCGACGCGACTCGGGTGGTTATCGCCTACAATGCCGTAGTTTCCCAAGGTTTACACTGCAGCACTGAAACACGACCACTCGAGTTTCAGTGCTACGGAACGACAACTCAACAGTACCCAGAATCGAGATGAGAAGAGAGAAAGAAACAGACTGCAGTATGATGTAGTAAGATTGTATTTGCATGTGTATGCTGTGTGTTTGTGTCTGAAAAGGGAGAGGTATATATAGGGTGGAGGAGCCTCAAAACAGCTCCTAAAAGATACGTAATTAAGGCCTTAATATCACGCAATTAAGGCCCTCCTTAATGACGTTCTTAAAACCCGTAACAGCTATGTTTGACTCACTCAAAGCTGTGTATCTGGACAGCCAACATCCCAATGAACCAAGACACAATCACAGTACACGAAAAGCCTAAAAAAGGAGTAAAAGTCGGGCACATCCCGCACCGCAGGTGCTCTACCCAAACCCAAACCCGAGCCGCGCCGGGCCGGCCAGCGCGCGCGCGTGTGTGGTAAACTAACGAGCCCAACACACACCGTAAAAGGCCTACTAGCCTTCTAGTCACACAACTAATTACTACAAAACAAGGGAGGAATATAAATAAGAGCTAAGCTCTCAAATCTACCAATGTGGGATAGCAAAACCAAGATACCAACTATACTTGAATGCCATCACTCCAACAATCCCCCACTGATGGCAAAGAGAAGAAGAGGAAGAAGAAGGAAGAAAGAAACTGGGTAAGGAAGGACGAGATACTTAGACGTTCAATGTCTTTCGACTTGAATTGACGTTTTAGTTAGGTGAGGCAACAACTTACTTACAACTAGTGAATATCTTTCGATTTGAATTCCTAGTTGAGCTTCAGTTGAGACCCCCACAACACATATCATACCTTCAAAAAGTCATCGTTCCGCAATTTCAAAGTGCAACGCTTTTAAAGCCATGCGTTTACCTTGGTTTAGTGAGTGTTCTAGTGAGAATTGCATTCTCAACTAGGTGGCGGCTAAACCATCACACCCACGTAGGTCGCCCAGTGCTTCTCAACAGCACATCTCATGTAAGCCATTAAGGACATAAGTCCAACCTTTATTTACTCACACAATCCATCAAGTGCGTCTCAAAGCACCACCAAAACTGGCTATGGATCATGTATCGCCATAGGAATGTAAGCTTTTGAGTCCATCAAGATTCATACTCTAATCTTGACTTAAGGATCTCAGCCCCATTCCCCTCGACGATTCGAGAACTGCTCTTCTCGGTAATCCTTTTGTGAAAGGATCTGCAAGATTGCGTTCAGACCTCACAAAGTCTATTGCAATCACTCCATTTTTCAGGAATTGTTTCACCACAGCATGCCTGATTCGGATATGTCTTTTCTTACCATTGTAGACATCATTCTTAGCGACACCGATGGCTGCTTGACAGTAGAATTTCGCAGACTTCCACGATATAGCTCCTCCTCCCAAGGTGAACACATAACCACTAGTAGAATTTGTTTCATCATTACCTTTAATCCAGTTCGCATCAGTAAATCCCTCTAACACAGCAGGATATTTACCAAAATGTAGACATGAATTAACTGTTCCTTTCAAGTATCTTAGTAAACGATGAAGAGCATTCCAATGTTCACTATTAGGGTTATGTGTATACCGACTTAGCCTACTAACAGCATACGCAATGTCAGGTCGAGTACAGTTCATGAGAAACATCACACTTCCTATAACTTTAGCATACTCATTTTGGGATACACTCTCACCCAAGTTCTTACACAGAGGTATACTAGCATCATAGGGAGTTCTAGTAGGTGTAACATCAAAACTATCAAATTTCTTCAACACTTTTTCAGCAAAATGAGATTGACTTAAGGAAATTCCAGATGAGTTTCTGATCAATTTGACTCCAAGAATAACATCAGCCTCTCCTAAGTCTTTCATCTCAAAACGTGACGACAAAAATTGTTTGGTTTTATTTACAACAAATAAATTACTACCAAGAATTAACATCTCATCAACATATAGGCAAATAATCACACAGTCTGATCCAAACATCTTAGAGTACACACATGAATCAGAATTGTTAGTTATGTAGCCATCCTCAATCAAAGTGTTGTGAAATTTCTCATACCATTGTTTAGGTGCTTGTTTTAGACCATACAACGATTTTCTCAATTTACACACCTTACTCTCTTGACCCTTTACCACAAACCCCTCGGGTTGTGTCATATAGATCTCTTCTTTTAGGTCACCATTCAAGAAAGTAGTTTTAACATCCATTTGATGAACAACAAGATCATGAATAGCAGCCAGAGCAATAAGAGTTCTAATGGTGGAAATCTTAGTCACAGGTGAGTAAGTATCAAAATAGTCAATATCTTTCTCTTGTGTAAATCCTCTCACCACAAGTCTAGCTTTGAACCTTTCTATTGAACCATCAGGTCTCAGTTTCCTTTTGAAAATCCATTTACTACTAATGGGTTTACTACCCTTAGGTAAATTTGTCAATTCCCAGGTCTGATTAAATCCAATAGAATCTAACTCATTTTTAATAGCTTCTTCCCAAAAAATAGCATCTATGGATCTCATAGCTTCATCATACGTTTTTGGGTCATCTTCTATTAAAAAAGCAGAAACAAATTCAAAGCAAGCACAATCATCACTAGCATTTTCAGTTAAGAACGTTGTGATAAAATCATCTCCGAAATTCTTTTCAATTCTAGGCCTTTTACTCCTTCTAGGTTCACTAGCATGATCATCAACAGTACTACTACTAGCATGCATAGAATTATCAACAAGATTAATAGGCATATCAGGCAATTCAGGAGGTGAATCAACAACTTTCTTTAAAGGAAAACATGCTCAAAAAACTCGGCATCTCTTGCCTCAGAAATAGAACGATCATTCAATGACATGAATCTATAAGCAACACTGTTTTGAGCATAACCAATGAAAATGCAATCATATGTCTTAGACCCTATAGTAGGCCTCTTAAAACTTGGTAAACCAACTTTAGCCAAACACCCCCACACTATAAGAAAACTTAAGTTTGCCCTCCCAAAATTCATAGGGTGTCTTGTCTAATTTCTTATGAGGTACTCTGTTAAGAATGTGACAAGCTGAAAGCACCGCTTCCCCCCCACATATCGTCAGAAAGGCCAGAACTTAAAAGCATAGCATTCATCATTTCCTTTAAAGTTCTGTTTTTACGTTCAGTTACTCCATTGGACTGAGGTTGGTAGGGTGGGCTAGACTCATGAATTAATCCATTTTTCTCGCAAAAATCTATTAAGTAATTAGAGCTATATTCACCACCTCTATCAGACCTGACTCTTTTAATCTTTCTGTCAAGTTGATTTTCTACCTCAGTTTTGTATGTAATAAACATCTCTTCAGCTTCACTTTTATTCTTAAGTAAATACAATTTAGTATACCTTGAGAAATCATCAATAAAAGTGACATAATAATATTTACCTCCTCTACTCATAGTACTTTTGAAGTCAGCTAGGTCGGTGTGAATTAACTCGAGAAGACTCGTTTGTCTAGTTTTAACTGGTTTACTAGGCTTCTTAGTAAACTTAGCTTCTACACAACTAGGACATTTAGTGAAGACTTCGGTGGTTAAAGAAGGAATAAGCGACATTGCTTTCAATTTTTTAACCGACTCATAATTCACGTGACCTAATCTAGCATGCCAAACATCAATAGACTCAGCGATATAAGCAGAAGCAGAAGAATTATTATTAATAGCAGAAGAGTCAATGTTCAAAATAAATAGTCCCCCACTGTGATAACCCTTGCCCACAAAATCCCCGTTGCGAGACATTACGACCTTGTCAGCCTCAAAAACAAGTTTCACACCAACTTTGTTTAACAAGGCACCAGATATTAGGTTTCTACGCAAAGTAGAGACATACAAAACATTATGAAGAACAAGAGTTTTCCCAGAGGTAAGTTTAAGAAAGACCTTGCCTTTTCCTGTGATCAGCGCAGAGGAAGAGTTACCCATGTAAACTTTTCCACCATCAGCCACATCTTCAAACTCAGCGAACAGGTCCTTGTTAGCACAAAGATGTCTTGATGCTCCTGTGTCCAAAACCCAGTCACTCGCGTTCGCCACAAGATTGGCCTCAACCACCACCGCAGCAAAGTTGGTTGAAACAAAAGCCATATAATCTCGTTTCTGTCTGCGACACAAATAAGATATAGTTTTCAAATTGGTTGTTCGCAAAACAATAATTAAACGAGACAGCAAACCGAAGAAGGCAACGCAGGACTGTAATAACAATCCGACAGGCAACACGGACAGTAGCTGCAACACAAACCGAGAAGCTGCACAAAATCCGAGGCAACAGGAATCGGGCAACAAGAGAATCGGGTCAGGAACCGAAACAAACTGAGGCAACCGAGACCGAAACAAACAGAGGCAAGACGGCAGCACCAACAACGACAAACCGAGGCTTCGGACGGGACAATAAACGGACAAAGAACAGAAAGCAGTGTCGTGGTATGGATGCCACTGACTTGAAAACTATATCGGCGCGACTCGGGTGGTTATCGCCTACAATACCGTAGTTTCCCAAGGTTTACACTGCAGCACTGAAACACGACCACTCGAGTTTCAGTGCTATGGAACGACAACTCAACAGTACCCAGAATCGAGATGAGAAGAGAGAAAGAAACAGACTGCAGTATGATGTAGTAAGATTGTATTTGCATGTGTATGCTGTGTGTTTGTGTCTGAAAAGGGAGAGGTATATATAGGGTGGAGGAGCCTCAAAACAGCTCCTAAAAGATACGTAATTAAGGCCTTAATATCACGTAATTAAGGCCCTCCTTAATGACGTTCTTAAAACCCGTAACAGCTATGTTTGACTCACTCAAAGCTGTGTATCTGGACAGCCAACAACCCAATGAACCAAGACACAATCACAGTACACGAAAAGCCCAAAAAAGGAGTAAAAGTCGGGCACATCCCGCACCGCAGGTGCTCTACCCAAACCCAAACCCGAGCCGAGCCGGGCCGGGCGGCGTGCGCGTGTGTGTGGTAAACTAACGAGCCCAACACACACCGTAAAAGGCCTACTAGCCTTCTAGTCACACAACTAATTACTATAAAACAAGGGAGAATATAAATGAGAGCTAAGCTCTCAAATCTACCAATGTGGGATAGCAAAACCAAGATACCAACTATAATTGAATGCCATCACTCCAACACAGTTCGTCGACTTCGATGAAATCAAAATTGAACGAAATCCCTGGTATGAATTATGCATCAGAGACTGAGGACGAAGAAGTGTCTGAATATGTTCCGGACTCTGTTAGTGATATGGAGATGAACGGGAGCGGTTGGAAACAGAGGGAGGGCAAAAAACGGTTGATATGGAAGAAGAAGAGGAACTTTTGCGCTTCTCAGAGGATGACGTGGATGATGAAATCGAATACTGGAGCAATGCAGTATACTGTTTCATTATGGGTGCGAATCCACCATGGGAAGTGGTAGAAGGGTTTGTGAAGAGGATATGGAAGGAACACGGACGGAATTGACAAGATTTCTTTCCTTCCTAATGGAATATTCGTAGTTCGGTTCAAGGAGAAAGACACAAAGGTAAAAATTCTCGATCATGGTTTTTACATGTTTGATAATAAGCCTTTGCTTGTGAAAGAATGGACACCTGATGCCAAGTTAGATAAAGAAGATGTGCATGAAGTTCCGATTTGGATTCAATTGCACGAACTCCCTTTGAAATTTTGGGGTCGATGTTTCCCCAGGATTGTTTCACTAGTAGGTCCGTATGTTAAGTCTGATTTAGATACGGAAGAACGTACTAGACTGGGATATGCTAGAGTCGTGGTATTGGCGAAGGTGGGTCAAAAATTTAAGAGTTCAATCAAATTCTTGGATAAACGGGAGAATATGGTTGAAATTCCTATTAAGTATGAGTGGAAACCGATGTGGTGCTCCAAATGCAAGGGGTATGGGCATGATGTCATTGATTGTAGGAAAGATGAATTAAGAAAGGCGAGGCTAGAGGCAAAGCAAAAGCAGGTTGAAAAGGGGGTAGTGGCTCGACAAGTGAATAAGGCGAACACACAGCTGGTTAGGAAGCAGCTGTCAGCGGGACCACAGCCGAGTACTGTAATCCCCTAGAAATTCTAACGCAATACAGTGGCGGAAACACTGTAGAAGTGGGTTTATAACACACTGTAGCTATGTCTTAATTAAATAAAAATGGTAAGTCAATACATAAGCCATAAAATAAAAATGGCTACAAAATAAAAATAAAATGAAATCCATAAATAGGGTTTTAACAATCCATAATACAGTGATCTGATTAAAACAAGCAGGATCCATAACCGCTCGCTAGCCCACCCGAAGGAAAACACATATACCTGCCATGTTAAAAACATAACAGCCACAATCAGTGGGGAGCAACGTCAACGTTCTCCCAGCCGTATAACAGGATTTTAAAACAGTAATTACTAATGTAGGAAAAATAGTAAAAATGGAAAACAGTAAAACAGCAGATTAAAATAAGCTTAGCGTGAAGCAAGTTAATCAAAAGGGTTTCCGAAGAAACATAAAAAATATTTGCCAACCTGCAAACCAATTTATATCGATAATAAATATAATAATCAAAATGGCGTTATGGATAGGATTAATGTAGAATCTAGACTTTCACTAGGACAATACTAAACTAGCTTCTAGAACTTAGTCAAAACATATCAGACTTCGGTCTCTAACTAGGCAACTCAACTATAACAGGACTGCGTGCAGCGAGGTCCTGGCTTAAGTAATGTACACCCCTCCTGGACACCAACCGTAATCCAGTTCAACCCGACGGCGACTTACACGATGCGATATCTAAGTTTAAGGTCAAAATATACACACTCCTGAACACAAACCATGCTCAGTTCAACGACCAATGTGTCTCAACATAGACACACCAGCTTTATAGTTGATGGCAAAACGTACATCCCAGACTATATTACTCTAAACCCACACTTGTCTTTATTCCATAACTCCAAAACAAGCCATTATCGATATACAAAAGATATAATCATTATAAATAATAAGAGGATAAAAGAAGTAAACATTTATATTTTAAAAGAGGAAACTTTCTATTTTAGGAAACTTCTATTTTTAGAAACTTTACTAAAAATAGCATTATATCAAAATAGTGAAAATATTAGTTCATACTAATACCACATCTTAGTAAATGATATAGATTTATAAAACTAATACTTTCGGCCTTAACGATATTAATTATTAAAGTAAGAACATTTGATTTTATGAAATTATTAAAATATCGTATAAGTGTTATAAAATGATTAAAAATGTCTTAAAACATTTTAATATTACTAATTAGGGTGTTTACAAAAGTTATAAAGCTAAAATTCCCTAATTATTATTAGTTTCGACAATAAAATTATAAATAAGATTTTACGGCAAACATCAAATTAAATATTTGAACGTCTTTATTTAATTAAACCAACAAATATATTTAGAGTATGTTAAGGGATGAATTAACTCTTAAAGTTTCAGATTTAAATACTTTCAAAATTGCTGAAAAATAATAATTCTTTTAGGTAAGACGAAGCATTTTAACGATAAATCACAATTTGTCCGAAAATCAATATTTATTAATTAAAGACTATAATAAATAGTACAAAAATTACTTAAAATAGTTAAATTATATTTATGGACGTTCTGTCCAGAAAAGAAAATTTCCAGAATTCTAAAAACTCGGTTTTTAAAGCGTTTTCTCGTTAATCGTCCAATCTCGACAATAACGATTAATAAAAATAGTAATTACAAAACGATTTAAGTATTAATATCCAAAAATTATTATTAAACCTAAAAATCATGATTTTCCAGAATCTACCATTTTTCCAGATTTCCAAAAATTCCAGATTTAATAAATCCCGTCAAAACCGTCTTTAAAACCCGTTTTCACAATTAACGATTCCATTAATAAAACTTATCGTTCCTAACATTTTATTAAGGCTCTAAAAATATTAAAATTACATTTTAATGTGAAATCATCAGAATCATAATTTTTTTCCAGATTTAAACCAAAGACCAGAAATCGAGAATTTAAACAACAAACACGGTTTTAACGATAAACGATGATTTAAAGTGATTAATTAATTATGAAATAATTCAGAAAATTATATTTCACCAGAAAGTTTCACCACTTGAAAAATCAGATTAAAATAAAATGTTTAAGTACTAGAACTAAAAGTCGGCTTTTAATCGTTTTTGTCCGAAAACGGTAATAATTCCATAATCGATATCAAAAATATCAGAAAAATACTAAATTATTAAAAATCATCAAAAATCACATTTTTCCAGAATATAAACATATATTACATGTTTAGGCCGATTATTACGATTTTACAAATTAATATAACAATTTAATCGTTAATCTCGTAAAAGCGATAAAAATATCGAAACATGCAAATTTCAACTTTAAATTTTTTTTCCAGAATCCGTGACATACATATATTGCCAAAATAAAATATAAAAATATATACATGCAAATACTCAATTAAAATCTTGAAATACCGAGTAACATCGACGTTACCTCTACTCCAAGTCTGAGTCGATAATATATTCGTCGGCTTCGGGATTGTCCAAAAATCCTACCAAACACGGAATTCATGGCAGAAAAATACCATGAGAAAACTAATAAAAATCAAGGTAAAAATTGATCGAGAATGACGTCGATTAATACCTTAACGAAGAGAACGGAAAGAGGATTATTATGACGATAAAAATGATGCGATTGGGACTCGAAATGGAGCAAAAATTTGCCTAAGTTGGAGGAGTAGTACACGGCCAAATGAGATGAAGGAAGGTTGAGTATATTTTTTTTATGACAAGAATGAATAAGATGTAGTATGGAAAATTGATGGTTTTCAAAAATGTAAATGAGATTAAATGGTTGATGAAAACTAGGTGCACCTTATGAGAATGGCTGGCCAAAAGAGTGATGACAAGGAGCATGAAAAGTTTTGATACTAATGCTACAATGAATGAAAATAATTTATCTTATGTTTACGTTTTAACGTGATAAAATGAAACGTTTAAATAAAACGTAATAAAACTTGTGACCAAGGGCTTAGTTGGTCCAAAATGTGAGTAAATGGTCTCAAATAATTTATAAGTTGATAAAAAGTAAAATCGTAAAATAGTTAAAGGCATTTCAAAGTAATTCGAGTAAACCTCGCATAATAAAATTATTATTCGCGAAGCTTCGTAATAAAAATCATTAACAACTAATCTTTTGTAAATAAAAATATTTACTAGTTGAAAATATTATAGAAACGTATTCAAACATTTTTAGGAAAAAGAATAACTTAAATCCAAGCTTAAAAATGTCAATTCGAAGAGAAATAGAATTCCTTGCGGAAAAATTAATTAGCTTACGAAGAAACCAAATAAATGGATTTAAAAAGAATTTAAATCTTTAAAATTAAAAATAAAAATGATTAAACTCAAAAATTAAAATAGCGCTTAGTAAAATGATGAAATATGAAGCCAAAAGTGACAGAGTTAAGACGGACTCCTAACGGAAAGAATAAAAACGCTTAGGAAAAATAGCGGGTGTTACAAGTACAACTCTAGTGAATGCAGGTCCTTCGGGCAAGGGTACGAGGATCGGGTCGGAGGTTAAAACTGGGGTGTCTTTCGCTGATATGGTGATAGGCTCTCCGAGAAAAGAGAAGGTCGATGGAAAGGAAGGAGTGGGTTTGGAGTTAGTGATTCATGGAAGTACATAATATTGGGTGTTGGAATGTACGCGGCATGTGTAACATAAATAAGCAGCGTGCAATTAGTGATTTCATTAGGAAGCAACAGGTAGATATAGTTGGTCTGCTTGAGACTAAAATAAAGAATAAATCGTATGCCAAAGTTCATCAGAACATACATGTTCTATGAATGGAGCATAACGACGAATAACCATTGTTGTGAGGGAGGTCGAGTTTGGCTCTTATGGAAACATACAAGAATTAATTTGACGATATTGGAGTATAGCAATCAAAGCATTCATGTTAAGGTGACCTCAAGTTCGGGGAAGGATTATTTTCTTACTCTAGTGTATGCTTTTAATTCTGCGTCGGATAGAGTGGAGCTTTGGCAAAGGCTTGAATCATATGCTTCGAAGGGGCCGTGGATTATTTTGGATGATTTTAATTGTGTTATCGATGCTCGAGAGAGGCTTGGTGGTGTGTCCTCTTATCAGGAGATGAGCCAATTTTGAGATTGTATAGCTAATTGTGAGGTGAATAATCTTAAGGCATGTGGGTCTTGGTTCACTTGAAATAATAAGCATAAGGTGGTGGAAACAAGAGTCTTTAGTCGCATTGATCGATGTTCGGTTAAAGATGATTTTTTTGAGGCTCTTTCCGGATGGATTTGCTAATTTCATGCCGGAGGGTACGTTCGATCATTGCCCGTGTATTGTGCAATTGGAACACCCACCGGCAAGGAAGAATCGATCATTCAAATACATGAATATGTGGAGCAAGGCTCCGAAATTTAAGACATGTGTGGCGAATGTGTGGGGAAAGGTGATCGCCTCCCAATCGGTTATAAAGCATGCATATTAACTAGATCTAAGGAAACTAACAACAATATAATGAGAAAACTACAATCTAACAATTACCCACTAAACTATGAAACTAACAAATTAATCTAGAGAATAATCTAGAATAACATGAACAAGATTCTAGAGAAACTAATTACACTAAGAGAATCTAAGCTAGATAATAATGAGAAAACTAAATTAAATCTAAACTAGAGATAAGAGAGTGGAAAGAAATGTACCAATTGTGAAGATCTACAAGAAATAAGAAGTTTGCATGGATAAAGGTTGAAGCTTTGATGGATAGAATGAAGAACTTGTCACTAATCCTTCAATAAACCCACAAATCTTCAATAAAACTTGAATAATCTCCTTACAAACTTGTAATCTAGAGAATTGATGATGGAAACTAAGTAGATCTACTACTAATTACTATGTAAACTACTAGATTTCTAGAGAATTACTACTAGATTACTACTAATGGTGGTGATACTACACTACTCTAATGGAGGATACTAGATGAATGCCAATCTAATGATGGATGCTACACTAATGGGTGGTGATACTACACTACCCTAATGGAGGATACTAATGGATGCTAATGGTGGATGCTACACTAATGGGTGGTGCTTTGGGCAACAATCTAGGGTTACATATATATAGTAATCCTCTTAATGAGTATTTAACCTAAAGCCCAAATCCAACTCTTGATTCATTAGTGAGACAATCTCCCTCAACATCTTCATAGGGTGAAACTTTGCCCTGCGGTCTTGACAGTAATTCCCACCGGGTGAAATTTCACCCAGTCAGATTTTCTTCCTTTTTTGCGTTTTTGGCTCTTCTTTTCATCGGGCGAAATTTCACCCGGTGGGCGAAATTTCGCCCGGTGGTGAGTCTCGGAAAATCTTCGGGGAGGCATTTTTACCGTCGGGTGAAATTTCGCCCGGTGGTGTCTCACCGGGTGAAATTTCGCCCGGTCATTTCACTGGCCTCGCTTCTTGTCTCATTCATCGTTAATTGATTGGACGACTTTAAACTTTAAGTTGTGTGCTTTACTCTTAGGACGACATTCCCTCCTCCTGTGCTCGTGGAAGCTCGATCGTGATTTCGGTGCAAAATCCTATCAAAATCGATATAAAACTACCAAAAACACGTAAAACGCACAAGAGGGACGCTAATGCGAGAAGTACACAAAATATGGCGATAATCGCACTCTATACTCGCAAAACAAGAGAAAAACGGGTCTAAATGAGGGGAAAAACGGTCTAAATTTAGCACACAACAATTCCCCCACACTAAACCGTTGCTCGTCCTCGAGCAAAGACCCAAAATGAAATTACATACTACTACTACTAGCTAGACTACGCTAAGCCGATACGGGGCAATTAACGGGCCCGCTCCGTCCCTTCAACTCACATCGAAATACCCATGAGGTAAGATACTTCCATGCAAGGCAAGTTGGGGCTTGCTCAAAATGGTGGATGCGACTAAACACACAAAAACACATAACACGAAAGAATAGACGCATCCAAAGCAAAATTAAAACACCGAATCCCTCATCGAGACGGCGGGAAAGACACCGATTACTTACTTAGAACAACAATAAACTTCCAAGATAAACGACCCATGTAAATGAGGACCAAAGCCTAATACTATGACAACTAAGCAATATAAGTGTTGATAACTTAGCCTAGGTCCCCCTAGTCTTCTAAAGGGGTACGACGGGGCGTATAACGGAGTGGAAAAAGTGAACCATGGATTCGTTCGACACTATAGGTAGGTGCAGTCCCGCTCTCTTTGGCTAAGCCAAGAGGGTCCTTCCAAACTCGAATTTCCTAAATTAGCCCAAATAGAAAAGGTGGAGTGCTTACAATTATTGGAGTGGATCGACTAATCACCGCTATCTTGCTACCTCGGGACTCGGTCCTCTAGTTGGCACTTCACGGCGACGAATCGATCCAAGGTTTTTTTTTTTAGGAGACGTTTTTGATGATATGACTTTTCATTTGAAGCTCCTTTTCTCTCCTTGTTTTTCATATTTTTGTGCCCTTTTCTCTTGCTTTGGTTTGCTCTTTTTTGACTTTTTGATTTTGATGTGATTCATAACCAAGCTTGGAGGTTATTTTCGTGTAAACTTATTGTGATGATGTATAGGTGGAGGAAATTAGGTAAACGAGAACACACGTCATTCCCGGATAACCCACGAAAAGGCGGAAAGAATTTGGACTAAAGGTGCAATGGTCGTTCGAGCAAGGTCACCTAGAAAACGGGATGCGGGAACCAAGGCCTAACTCCTCCATGGGTGGTCAAGGTGGTCAAATGCAAACCCCGAAGTAAACCTCTAGTAGAAAAGGTGGACTCAAGCTAAAGGATCAACAAATTCATTGATTAAGAGTCATTCTACTAGATTAAGGTCCAAAATCTACAATGGGTTATCTACAATGGAATGTAAACTCTTGTAATAAGTTTGTAATCGGGTTTTCGAAAACATTTAGTCCTAGACACTCTATACAAAAGCAAAAAGGAACACATGAAAAAGAAAAGGAAAAATAAAATAAAACACAAGTAAAGTCATGTACTCCATACTCCATCAACATTCAAGCACACAATCAACCACAACACCCAAAATGCTTAACTTCGAGAGCCTCCAATAGCAACAACCTAACTCCTCTACATATTAAAGAAAGAAGGAAGGAAGTTAACAAGCGGATGCTTTCATAATCTCTTCAATTCGCGCTTCAAGGTGGTGGTTACCTGTAAGAGTGGAGAATAAGACCGTACACGGGACACGAAAACATAACGAGAAACAAGAAAGGAAAAAGGAAAAGAAAAAGGAAAAAAATGTTTTTGATTTTTCGGATTTTTCAATTTTTTATGGATTTTGAAAAGATTTTTGGCAAAATAAAAGATAGTAGACTCCTCCCCCAGACTAAAACTGTACATTGTCCTCAATGGACAAGTAGGGGAAGAATGAAAAAGACGAAAAAGAAAAATCTTTTAGGATTTTTAGGATTTTCAAATGTTTTTGGATTTTTCAGAATTTTTGAGAAAAGAAAAGAAAATGAAAATAAAGAAAACGATAAAATAGTGGCGGGCCTAGGTGCAATCACATCACCTAGACCCTAGCCAAGTGGCTAAGAAGTCGAAAAAGAAATAAAAGAGAAGAAAAGAAATAAAAATGAAGGGGTGAAAAATTGGGCATAGGTGTAGTCACGTCACCTAGCCCGGATTAAGAAAGATTTGATTACTATTTGGATTTTCAAAAAGGTCAATGGCGTAATCACATCGCCTAAAGACCGGGAGCAAAACCAAGGCCGCGACGGCCGCAAAAGTACCATTGGGACAATGGGACAGCTTGCAAATATGGTTCGATATAAAACAATCACAACGATTATAATGATGGGACAAGGAACAAGGAACAATATCATTTCAAAGATTGATTAAAGACTCACCGACACAATCCACACAAATACCCACAACACAAACAAACCATATTATCTACCGACTCTTATAGGGGTGTCTAGGTTGAATAGTCGTTTGACGCATAAGAAGTCGTCAGAGTTCCCTCACCGGCATACTCCCAAACTCCTATTTCCCCCAATTCGGTCAGTCGGAATTCACAGGAACCTGGAGGTAGGTCCCAATTACGGTGATTGTAAATATTGGTTAGGTTTTTGTTGGGAACAATTAAGGCACGGCCGTGGCCAAGAGAGACGAGGCGGTGGTCAGGTACTTTAAAAATCCAATTAGGGAAGTAGGCCTCGTCAAGCCAGACACGGGGGTCATGTGGTTTGAGATGGTCGGTCGCATAACCCAAATTTCTTGCTATTAAAGTCACAAGACCACCACAGTCGACAGAGGGGCGTTGGTCAATTATAATTTGATGAAAGTGTAACGCCACGACAATAGGTAGGTCAAGAGGGTAAGGGTTACCGATCAAAGAGTCACATATCAATTGTAAGACACACACATTGAGGTTGATAATATTATCGATAGATGGCAAAAGACAGTGGGAAAGAATTTCAGTAAAATAACAAACGGCAGGGTTACGGATTTCGGCGGTAAAGCTAGAATTTGGTTCGAAATCACGTTGAGCCGGCGCTATGCGCCTCCACAAGTCTCTCCTAGTCGCACTACTTTGCGAATCACTTAGGGGTTTACTTAGTCCGGTACCCAATGAGGGTAAACCTAGAGCTAAGCCAAAGTCGGAAATATTTAAACAGTGATTTCTACCGAAGAGTCTAAATTTAAACTCTCTTGGTGTGGTCGGGTTATCGATGGTAAAGGTACCTAAAAATTCACAAGTCAAGTCTTTATTTGTGCAAGGCACAAAATTAAGTAGTTTACTAGTACCAATCCTAGACGATAACTCTTTAATATCGTTCTTAATTCCTAAAATTTTCGTTGTGAATGGGCAATGCCACCTTCTACTCTGAAAAGCTTTTTCAGAAAAGGTTTGAGCCAAAGGTGTGTTAAGACAAGGTGATAGTTTAGGCCTCGAAGACTTACTAGAAGATGAACATTTAAGAGGTTTAGAAGTCGAAGCCATACCTTGTTTTCGCGCGGCTCGTTGGGCTCTTGTCTCCATAATAGTTGCAAGAAAAATCCCAAAACTTTAGCTTCTTCCCTCTTCAAAAACCCAAGAATATAATCACCAAGTGGAAATGGAGTGGAGGTTTGAATGTGAATGGGTATGGAAGGTAGTTTAATGTGTTTATGATGGGTGAAAATGTGGAGTGAATTGTGAGGTAAAAGGGTGATATAAATAAGGGTGGTTGGGAGGGAAAGTAAAAGTTTTAAAGTTGGTGGTAAAAATTTGGTGTAAAAATTTTTGGAGGGAAAGTTATATGTGGTAAATATGGAGGAGGGAATTGAAATTGTAGTGAGGAGGTATGTTAAAGGTGAATTGGCCAAGCCCATGCTGCCGGGTGAAATTTCACCCGGTCAAGCACCACCGAGTGAAATTTCACCCGACGGACTTTTCGTCGTGAAAATCGATTTCTGCCATTTTTCCCACCGGGTGAAATTTCACCCGGTCAAAATCTCACCGGGCAAAATTTCGTCCGGTGGTATCTGCTTCGATTTCGGCAATTTCGGCAACTTTCCGTAGGGCGAAGTTTCGCCCGGTCAGGTCTCACCGGGCGAAATTTCGCCCGGCGGTCTTGTTTCTTCGTTTTTTTTCCGCCTTGCCATTGCATGGCTCTCCCAATAGTCACCTAAAGATTCAATTAATGACTCGACTCACATTACATAATCAATATCTACCACAAACATGCTTGTGGTCTTCAATTTAGCTCCATAATTTCTCCAAAAAGCGTGGTCTTCATCCAAATTAAGTGCTCCATGGCGAAATCCAAGTTCAACCATTCTTCTCAAGCTAACAAACTAATAACACAAAGAAATATAATACATATGTACAAGGTGGTTACTGGGGATACCACCAAACCTACTTCAATTTCGAGAGGGGGGTTAAACATCGCTCCCCAATGGGAGCTCACCAATCTTTATGGTAGCAAAGGTCTCACGAACGTGACCGGGGTGATAAATCTTCAAACGTTGTCCATTAACCATAAATTTCCCGGTCTCCGGGCTAGATATCTCTATTGATCCATATGGTTGCACCTTGGTCACTTCGAATGGACCCGACCATTTTGATTTCAACTTACCGGGGAAAAGCTTAAAGCGAGAGTTGAAGAGTAATACCTTATCACCAACGGAGAAGTCCTTACGAAGTATTCGAGAATCGTGCCATTGGCGAGTTCGTTCCTTGTAAATCTTCGAATTTTCGTAGGCTTCAAGTCTTAGTTCTTCCAATTCTTGTAGTTGGAGAAGGCGGTTATCTCCTACAACACTCTCATCGAAGTTTAGCTCTTTGATTGCCCATTCGGTTTTGTGTTCTAGTTCCACCGGTAAATGACAAGCTTTACCATACACAAGACGATAAGGAGTGGTTCCAATCGGCGCTTTGTAAGCCGTCCTTAATGCCCACAGGGCGTCATTTAACTTCAATGACCAATCCTTTCGGTGTGTATTTACAACTTTCTCTAAAATTCCCTTGATTTGACGGTTGGAGATCTCGGCTTGCCCATTGGATTGAGGGTGGTAGGCTAGGGACATCTTGTGAGTGATACCATATTTCCTAAGAAGGTGTTCAAAGGTATGTTTCCTAAAATGAGAGCCTCCATCACTAATTATGGCTCTAGGCATACCGAATCTCGGGAAAATTACATTCTTGAAAAGCTTAATTACAACCTTGGAGTCATTGGTGGGGGAAGCTACGGCCTCGATCCATTTTGAGACATAATCAACCGCTACTAAGATATACTTGTTACCAAAAGAGGATGTGAACGGACCCATTAAATCAATGCCCCAAACATCGAACAATTCAATCTCTAAAATGGGTTGAAGGGGCATCTCATTTATTCTTGTAATATTCCCACTTATTTGACAAGCATCACACGTGAGAATGAAAGCTCGAATGTCCTTAAACATGGAAGGCCACCAAAACCCGCTTTGGAGAACCTTGGCAATTGTCTTTTGGTTTGCCAAGTGTCCACAATAAGATGTCGAGTGAAGGTACTTCACAATATTATAACCCTCATCGGCCGTGACACATCGTTGGTAAATTCCGTCTACACAACGGCGAAACAAACATGGTTCGTCCCAATAATAGCGTCGGGCTTCATATCGTAGTTTCTTTCTCTCTTGCTTGGAATAATCGTCCGGAATAAAATGAGACACTAAGAAATTGACGATATCGGCATACCAAGGTGTAATAGTATCAATGGCCATCAAGGCCTCATCTCTCATAGCTTCATTGATGGGGATACCATCTTCTTCTTTGCTCTCTTTACCAACCGTTAGTCTACTAAGATGATCCGCTACCAAGTTCTCCGATCCGGCTTTGTCTTTAATCTCAATATCGAATTCTTGTAAAAGATGGACCCACCGAAAGAGTCGGGACTTGGTCTCCTTTTTGGACATGATGTAACGAATCGCCGCATGATCGGTGTGAATTATGAGTTTGGAACCGGTAACATAATTTCGGAATTTCTCCATGGCGTAGACAACGGCAAGCATCTCTTTCTCGGTTGTTGTATACCTCGATTGGACTTCATCTTATGTCTTGCTTGCGTAGTATATCACATGTAGCTTCTTATCAACCCGTTGACCTAGAACGGCACCAACGGCAAAATCGGAAGCATCACACATGATCTCAAATGGAAGATTCCAATCGGGAGCTTTGATAATTGGAGTGGTAGTGAGAGCAGTCTTTATCCTGCAAAAGGCCTCAAGACACGAGTCATCGAAAACAAAAGGTGCATCTTTCATAAGCAAAGTCAAAGGCTTAGCAATTTTGGAAAAGTCTTTAATAAATCGTCTATAAAAACCGGCGTGACCTAGAAAACTCCTCACCCCTTTAACATTTGTAGGTGGTGGCAAGTTTTCGATCACGGAGACTTTGGCCTTATCGACTTTGACTCTTCTATTAGAAACAATATGACCTAGGACAACACCTTGTTCAACCATGAAATGACACTTTTCCCAATTTAAAACAAGTCTATACTCTTCACATCGAGCTAACACTTGATCAAGATTTTCAAGACAAGAATCAAAGGATGTACCATGGACACTAAAGTCATCCATAAAAACTTCCATGGATTTTTCAATAAAATCGGAGAAAATAGCCATCATACATCTTTGAAACGTTCCCGGCGCATTGCATAGTCCAAATGGCATCCTTCTATAAGCATAGGTGCCATAGGGACATGTAAAAGTGGTTTTCTCTTGGTCATGGGGATAAATGGGAATTTGAAGAAATCCGGAATGACCATCAAGGAAACAAAAATAAGAACGATGCGCCAATCTTTCAAGCATTTGATCAATAAAGGGAAGGGGGAAATGGTCTTTTATGGTGGCCGTGTTCAATTTACGATAGTCTATACACATGCGCCAACCGGTAATGGTCCTAGTAGAAATTGACTCACCCTTTTCTCCTTTTACAACCGTCATTCCTCCTTTTTTTGGCACAACTTGTACGGGGCTAACCCATTTACTTCCGGTTATTGGGTATATAATGTTAGCCTCATACAACTTGAGGACTTCCTTCATGACAATCTCTTTCATGGTGGGTTCAACCTACGTTGACCCTCAACCGAAGGACGGTGGTCATCATCAAGGATGATCCTATGCATACAAACGTTTGGACTTATGCGTTGGAGGTCATCAATGCTATACCCGATGGCCTTTTTGTATTTTCTCAAAACGCTCAAAAGTTTTTCCAATTGAGGTCCATCAAGGGTAGCATTGACGATAACGGGATAATTAGTTCCTTCAAGAAAAGCATATTTGAGGGAAGAGGGGAGTGGTTTAAGTTCAAGATTAGGAGAAAAAGATACCATACTCTTTACCCATCGGTAGTGGTTCTACCTTTTCATCATGCAAACATTCATCTTCAAGGGGTGGAGAGTCAAATGGTTCATCTTCTTGCTTATCATCATCTATCAAGCTATACTCAACCAAACTGTCAATAACTTCAATGGAATTCATTTGTTCAATCATTGGTTGTTTAAGAGCTTGAGAAAGGGAAAATTCTACCGATTCGTTCCCTATGTTAAAAGATAACTTTCCATTCTTAACATCAACTATAGCACCTCCGGTAGCCATAAAAGGTCGACCTAAAATAATGGGGGTAATAGTGTCTTCGGGCATATCCATGACAACAAAGTCGGAGGGGATGAAGAATCTACCAACTTGAACGGGTACATCCTCAAGTATCCCGAGTGGGTACTTGACGGACCTATTCGCAAGTTGAATTGACATGCTAGTGGGTCTCATCTCCCCCACACTAAGTCTCTTGGCAATAGAATAAGGTAACAAACTAACACTAGCCCCTAGGTCACATAAAACTTGATTAACAACAACATCTCCAACCCGACAAGGGATAGAAAAACTACCGGGATCCCCTAGTTTCTTTGGTATTTGGTTCATAAGAATGGCACTACATTGTTCCGTGAGAGAAATACATTCTTTATCCTCAATTGTTCTTTTTTTAGTCAAGACATCTTTCAAAAACTTAGAGTAGAGGGGCATTTGAGAAATTACCTCGGCAAAGGGTAAAGTTACCTCTACCTTTTTCAACATATCCACGAAATGGCTAAATTGGGCATTCTCCTTGCGTGGCTTAGCTCGTTCGGGAAAAGGCAATGGAGGGACAAAAGTTGGAGGCAGTGGAACATTGGATTCTTCTTCTTCTTCTTTGGCTAATCGTTCCGCCTCTTTTCTTTTTGCTTCTTCCGCTTCCATTTGCTCTTTATTCTTTCTTTGTTCATTTTCTGCATTTTGAAGGATATCGAACTCCGCTTGTATTCCCCGGTTTTGTTTGGGGGAAGTGGGAGATGATTCTTGTGATGCACTTGGTTGATTGACTTTGGATGGAGTGCTTTTGGTGTTCAAGTTCAAATTCTTGTATGGGTCCTCAAGTTCTTTGCCACCTCTCAAAATAACGGCATTTGCTTGGTGCGAAGGGTCTCTTGGGTTTTGGGGTTGTCCGGGCAAACCATGGGGTGGATGAATTGGGGCGGCTAAGGCTTTTGTTGCTTCTTGAGATTCCCAAACCTTTAGCCTTGCCTTGTTGTCTTGATGTTCATTCCATAGTTGCCCAACGGTCCTTTGCAATTCATTATAATTTTCCCATGGGACTCCTCCTTGACCAATTTGAGAATTGTTTGGTTGGCCATAAGATTGAGAGGGTTGATTAAATGGTGGTTGATTGTAACCTTGGTTTCCTTGAAAATTATCTTGGAACCCTTGATTGTATCCATGATTAAAAAGATTACCATGTTGATTTTGGTAATTGTTGTAATTGTTAGGAACATGGAAGTTGTTACTTTGTTGATTGAAAGGACTCCTTTGATGAGGAGACATAAATGGGGGCATCCTTGGAGGACCTTGGTTAAAGGGCCTTTGTTGACTTTGATTGAACGGCCTCAATTGACTCCCTTGGGCACGTGGCATCGGATTTTGGACATTTTGATTGCCATAAGAAAAATTAGGATGAAATCTTGTGCCGGCATTGTAAGTATTGGAAAAGGGATCAAATTGGGGTCTTTGCCCATATGCTTGTATAGCTTGGACTTCATTTGGATCTTCAATATAAACTTCTTCATTAGGAATGCAAGAGCTAGAATCATGGCCATAATTGCCACAATGATAAAATTGAACTTCCCATATTAATTGCTTTGGAGGAGATGGTTGCCTTTGTGGAATACTTCCTTGAACTTGGTACATACCTCTAGGAGTAGGCCTTAAACTCATGGCATCCATTCTCTTTTTTAATTCTTCAAGTTCCGCTTGAAGCTTCAATTCATTAGAACTCGTAGATGAGTTTACTTCAACTTTCTTTCTGGAATCCCTCGATTGACCCATTCTTGAATCACTCTTTGCCATCTTCTCAATAAGACTCTTAGATGCCTCATCGGTGAGAGAAGAAAAATCTCCTCCGGCGGCCGAATTGAGGTTTTCCTTGGTTCTAGATGAAAGGGTGTTGTAAAATGTTTGTGTGGTTAGCCAATCGGGTATTCCATGATGTTGACATTTGTGCAACAAATCTCTAAATCTTTCCCAAGCCTCACTTAGGCTTTCAAATTCATCTTGTTTGAATGTTTGTATCTCTATGCGATATTGGTTAGTCTTTGACGGCGGGAAATATTTTTCCAAGAAGACATTAGATAATTGAGCCCATGTTGTAAATGTATTAGCGGGATGGCCTTGAAGCCATCTACGAGCTCTATCTCTCAAGGTCTTCGGAAATAATAAACGATGCAATTGACATGAATTTAATCCATTGAGACGGGCTCCTACTAATTTTTCTTTAAATGAATCAATGTGCTCTTGAGCATCATCTTGAGAAAAACCGTGAAAAGTATCTTGTTGAACCGCATTTGTCAAAGAAGCTTTTAATTCATAGTCCTCGGGAATCTCTCCGAAATCGACGGGAGAAGGTGTTTCTTCATGTGTGAGTTGGGAATGAGAGCCTAGGGTTGCCATTTGATGGATTGGTGGTGATGGTGGATTTGAATTTGAATGATTTGGAGGGGATGGATTTTGATTTTGTGGTGGAGTTTTCGGTAATGGTGGTGAATTTTGTGAAGTGGAAGGTGTGGAAGGGTTATTTGGAGTGGAATTATGTGATGTAGGAGGTGTAGAACGTGTATGTGGTAGGATGGGATTAAGGTTAGGAGGTGGTAATGAAGAATGTGGAATAATAGTAGTTGAGTTATTTCCCCGAAAACGTAATGCTCTAAATTTCCTTTCCGGCTCCGGATCGAACCACAAGGGCGATGACGTGTTCCTGGGCATAAAACTCAATTTAAACGATAAGACTCCTAGCACCTTGCGGCACTAGGGAAAAGAGAGAAGGGAAAAGAATCAAACACAACAACTAAAGACAATACAATTACTCGCCGTTCCCCGGCAACGGCGCCACTTTGATCGCCTCCCAATCGGTTCGGTCTTTAACGAAGGACGGGGGATCAAACGATATTTATAAGACTCGAGATGACACACAAAAACAAACAAGTATTCGTGGTAAGTCGAGGTCGGTCCACAGGGGACAGAGGAATTGACGAGTTTAAAGCAATGTGTTTGATGTCTAGAGGGGGGTTTTCTAAGGGTCGAGTCTATGGTCAAGTCTATGGTAGAGGAATCACTACGAGAATGGCTAAGGGTAATTAATCTAGGGAAAGGCGTTGGGGAGAAGTCGGGATTCGGAACATGGAATGTAAGAAGGTCGGGATCGAGTTTTTGTTGCAAAGTTGATAAAGGGAGAATGCCACCTTTCGGTTTCTTCACCCAACCCACCTAAAAACCCGCTTTCGCGGCGAAGAAGGGTAAGTCTCTTGTTATGGCAATTTCTACCCCGAGTTTCCCCATATTGATAGAAATGAATCAAGGTCGGTCTAGTTGGCCGGACTAAAACAACAAAGACACAACAGCCACAAACAAGGTAAACCAACATGCAATCAACCCACCAATACCCCTAAATTCAAATAATCCAAGTCTTCATCCCTAAACCCCCCAACAAGAAATCTACTCACTAATCATGATGAAAGAAAACAATAAAACATTAACTATGGAGAAACTATCTAAAGCATGTGTAGACACCCACATTTTACTGTCAGGTGTCTATAGCAGTTTCCGACAAACACTCGATGATGATCGGACGCAAACGTGCTTTAACGTACTCGGAAATGGGCTTGAAATCATGGATATTTAGCTTGGGCTTTTTACGGAGTACAAATTTCACAAAACCAACCACTAAACCAGGCCCAGTGGGTCATTTCGAGTCAAATAAGACTAATTTGGGTCGAATCCGGCACCAGGGGCAAAACCGTCTTTTAGCGACCGAGTCAAAACTCGGTCAAAGATATTCCCGAGGCACACGGACCAGCCGCGTCACTTCACGAGTCCGGCCTAGACTCAAATGCTGAAAAAAATCAGCTACGACAAATATTAAACAATTCCGTTTAAGGTAGAATTCGATCTCAAGTAGAAATTCTGTCCAAAAATCGAATCAAATACTCGACCGAGCATAGGATACTCGGCCGAGCTCCCCTTCCCAACCGAGATTCCCTTTCTTCTTCCCCAAGTAACGTAATTCTCGTTCCTTTCGAATTCTTACGTTTCCTATCCAAACCGGTATTTCTTGTTGTCCAAGCAAGATACCTCTCTCAACCTCATTTTCTTATAAATAGGACCCTCTCACAACACAATTAGGGGATCGAACATTCAACACACAATTCATTCACATCATCAATTACATGCACTCATAAACTCCATACACCTAGCATCAAGGGACCGATAGCACATCCAAAACCGAAGGAACCGGCCCCTATACCCGTCACCCTTCACCCTTCACCCTTCACGACCAAACCAAAACCACCACAACTCACCGACATTAACCCGACGCTCCCGTGCCTTAGCCACATTCCGACGAGCCCCGATCCGAGTTAACAAAAGCATGTAGGTTGAGGGTGTAATCAAACCCGAATTCTCTCTTTTCTTCCTTCCTTTCTCTCGTTTCTTCTTCTTTTTTGCATCGCGTTGTCCTCGGTCTATTTATTATGGGTCGTTCATTGCATTTTTTTATTTCTAATATCGATACTACAAAATTATTTTCATATATAACAAATATTCTTAAAATATGATACCGGTTCATTAATCGAATATCGTATTAAAAGAATTACATTAATCTCGTTGATGGTAAAAAACGTTACATACTTCTTTTTACAAAATACGACGATTTTAACGCGGAGAGAACTAACATCCTTTTCTTTTCGTTCAAATTCTTTTTCAAAACAATTTTACAAAACTTCTTCTAAAAGTCATTCTGAATATTCGATATCGATTTCATAATCGAATATCGAATACGACGAACGTCGAAAATATAAGTCGAGTATAAGTTAATTCATACTTATACACGATTTATTGAAACTAACAATTTTTCGAAAATAAACGAGCCGGGACAGACCCTCACGCGAGTCGCGCCCCTCCAAGGCGACTCGCGCGAGAGCCTGGAATCCGCAGCTTTTTCTTCGCTTTCTCAGTTTTTCTTAAACATCGTTTTTTCTACAAAATGATTTCTCTAAACCTTTTCTTTTCATCTTTTCCAAAATTATTCCGAATATTTGATATCGATTTCATAATCGAATATCGAATATATCGAATATCGAAAATATTGAATCGAGTACAAATTATGCGATATTTGTACGCGATTTAATAAAGTCATCGATTTTCAAAAAATCGACCTTGAAACAGGCCGGGGCGCGAGTCGCGCGCACCCCGGGCGAGTCGCACGGCCGACTGAAACGCAACACGTTCTTCGCTTTTTTATTATTTCTTCGAACATCGTTTTTTAGACAAAACAGCATCTTTTCAGATCTCGACTTTATTTTTTTTCTTGCCTCGGTCAACACGTGTTAATCCATCACGTGAATTAAACTTTTCAAAACCATGCATATCATCATATTTATTATTCAATCGTTACTAACTCGTTTGCTCATGTTTTTTTAGCGATTTCTTTTTTTTTTTATCTTTTGTTTTTATTAGACTAAAACGAACCTCGCATGCTAAAATACAACTTTGACGTTAATTTAGTTGCATTAAATCGACCTAGCAACCCATTCAATTCTCGCATGTTTAGGGAAAACAATGTTTGCATATCATTTCATCGTTCAACTAACACGCGTATTAAAACATCAAACGATATCCTAGTAGAGGCCGCTAATGTGCGGGCGGGGTTGGGTGTCCTTCGTGGGCTTCCCAACACGTACCCTCACCCCTTACTCAGAACCTCGGTTTCCGGATGTCTGAAACCATTGGCAACGAGAGTCATTCAATACACGATGTCCGATAACATCGGTATCGGTATCAAATGCTAAGGGACGAACCCAATAAACTTTGACATCGGAAATGGGCCGTATTTTGTACACGGCCCACTACGACATAGAGTGGGTTCGAACGGGCCCGAACTCCCACAAAGTTCGGTGGCGACTCCAACTTCGATTTAAATTTCAATTCGATCCATTCTCATATGGAGATTCATTCGCCTCCCCAAACCCGCGCGTGGCCGCGTCGGGGTGGACCTATGTCATGTCCACAATTTGACGACTCCGCTGGGGATTAACTGATGTGTGACTTACCATCGGCATCCTCAGGGTGAGACTCGAATAGAAATCGTTTGGCTAGTACAATACGTGTTTTAGTTTTACGGTTCATGCATAACCCCATATTTTCCCGGGCCAGTACTGGTGACCGACGTCCCACTATACCATTGATGTAGTCCAAATTGGATATGTCAAAAGGTGTTCATAGCAGATTCGTATGGGTTTTACGGCATGTTCTAAGCTCAATTCGACTTAGGAAGTTCGCCCCGATTCTCGAATAGGCTATGTACACTGGTATAGACCCTTATAGACTGACCGAGACTTAGCTTAAGAGCATACATGGGGTCATTATACTGTTTCCATGACTACGTGCTACTTGATCCACATCTTTTCTTTTCTTTTTTTTTTCGAAAAAAAACGTCATTTTTCAAAATTTGCATCCTTTTCAAAATATTCAATTTCAAAACCCCGGACATATACCGAATTTAGGACTTATGATTTTACTCAAAATAGCCCTTTTTCTAGCCGGTATCATGCCCAATTTAAAACTCAAGAATATATTTTCGAACTTTAAAAACCTTCACCCGGTCCGCCTTTCCGTTTTCTTTCTCGAAAAAAAGGGCCGATTCTCCCCGAATTTTTTGGGCTTTTCAAAAAAATCCTTTTTCAAAACCTTCCTTTGCTTAGGACTTCCCGTATTTAGTAGTGTCGGGTCGTGTCGTAAGTCATCGAGGTCTTTAGCGTCGAAACTCCGTCGATCTTACATCACGGGTTTCCTCCCTATCCCAGTCCGCCTTACTTGACTAAGGCAAGGCCCACCTACGTAGGACATACTCCTACAAAGGAGGGTCCGTTTACACAATCGAGTCCAAAGTCTGGGGAACGTCCCACGCAAACCTCCTTTCAAACAGGACCCAGCCCACATAGCTGGATCCTAAGGGAGGCCCACCTTTTCACAAGTCACCCGTCTAGGTGTCTTTTCTGGGTCATTACCGTTTTAGTCTTCTTCTTTTTTTTCCTTGCTCGGGATGTACTTTTTTTAGGATTCGGGTTAAGTTGCTGATTATGCGGTGTTCTTACAAACAGGCCGCCCTTCACTCGAACCATGACGAAAGAAGCCATTGATGAGTGGACAGCTTCGTTGACTCAGATCTAAAACCAATTGAGACAAATGAGAGAAGATCAGATTGCCATCGTCACTCGGGTAAGCGCTATGGAACAAGGAACCCCCAACGCTTCGATCGATGATGACGGACCTCTGGCCGCACTAGCCGGCACAGTCCGAAAGCTGCATGAACAGGTCCACTCGACCACCAGAAACACCATCCTCACTGAAAATGCCCGTACTTATTCGCCCTTGACCGATGAACTGCCCGCTAACCTCAACTTAACGGGCTTACCAATGTTTGACGGGACTAAAGACCCGGTACTTCATATCCGGGTCTTCAAGGACTTTATGGCTGTTAAGGGGGTCAAATCGACCATGTTCAAGCATCTCTTTGCTTCCTCTCTGGAAAAGCACCCGAAAGCTTGGTACTACAGGCTTGATCCCAAGAAATACAAAACCTGGGACGATGTCGCAATGGAATTCGCGCGAAACTACGCGGATAACGCCGAGATCCAGACTACCATGCGTACTCTGGAGGTTATGGCCCAAGAGCCTAAGGAGGGTTTCACCAAATACCTTCAAAGGTGGAGGGCTGAAAGTGTAAAACTGGTAGACAAGCCCAGCGAAAAGGTGCTAGTGGAGGCCTTTGTCAAAAACCTCCTCCCCGCTTACCGGATCCATCTCCGGTACGCCATCATACCCGATTTCGCCACTTTGACCGAGATGGGTACAAGAATCAAAGACGATCTAAGGTTAGAGAGCCTTAATAAGGCCTCTGCCAAGGGGGGTATCAAGGAGCCAGTTCATCCTCCGGCAAGCCCGCAACTACAACTGCGGCCCGAAGCATCTTTGACGAGGTTAACTCATTAGACACCTCAACCAAAAAGAATACTCCAAATCGGGTATTCACTGATATAGGAACAACCTATGCTAATGCCTTACAAAGGTTGTCTTCAAAAGGCCTAATCCAACCGATAGGCCCAATCCCGGAAGTTCCCGTCGAAAAGCGATCCAAAAGCTACAATATTCAAGCTTATTGCCACTATCACCAAGGCAACGGGCACGACACTGAGAAATGCTGGAAGTTGAAGCATCTCATTCAGGATCTGATCGAAAGTGGGAAGATACCACTACCCAGTGATAAGCCGAGTAACAAAAATAATCCTTTTGCTACTCACGCCATTTTTACTGGAGAAGTAGTCGACTGCTCCCATCTCATTTCCCCTTTCATTTCCCAAATCAACGGGATATGGAATGATGATGAAGACGACGTTTACTTGGCTAAGGGGGAAGTTGTCCCCGTCACCGTCGAAGAAATCCGAAAGGCTAAAGCCAGAGCCCTGGCCGGCACACACGTCATCACGACCGGTTCTTCTATCCCGGAAACCGTCACTGAACCTTCTAGGACAGAACTTACTCCCGAAGAACCAAACGCTGACACGGCCCTAGTCAGACAACTAAAGAGGGTCCGAACTGATCTTACTATATGGCAGCTTTTGGTTAGTTCTCAGGAGCATCGGGCAGCACTTACCAGGGCTTTTGATAAAATCAAGGTTGACTCATCGGTTACCCCCACCGAAATGGTAGCCACTATTTTGCCTCACCTCAAAAGCAAGTCCAAAGGAGAAGGTCCACTTATCAGTTTCTCCGAGTCCGACCTCCCACCGTTTGGGGCCACCCATAACTTGGCCCTATATATCACGGTGATCTGCCGGAATAAATATCTCCCAATGACCCTAATTGATGATGGGTCCTGATGGGCCGTATTTAGTCGTATTTATTACGACGGTTTTGGGGTATTTTGTGAGCTAAATTGGTTGTCTTGTATTGCATTTGTGTCAGTTTGGTATGAATGTAATACAGGCTAATTTGAAGATGTTAACCACTGGACTGTTGATTTGGGCTAAGAACGAAGGAAAAGGAAGGCCGCTTGAAGATCCGGAACGATAAGAATCGAAGAATGGTAAGAGACCATTCCAGCTCGCCGGGCGAGTCGCGCAGTAGCCACGCGAGTCGCGCGAGAGAGGGGCGAGTCGCACGGCGGCCTGTGACGCACGACGCATTCAGGCTTATTTTGTTTTAATTTATTACGTTTTAAGACTTGGATTTTAATTAGGAAACTTTATTATTACCTTAGGATATTTTATTATTATTTTATTATTAGGAAACTTTTATTAGGATAAATATAGCCTTAGGTTGAGACTATTAGGGATTATCATCACATTGGAGTTTAACGTAACATTAGAGGAAGAAAAGGGAGAATTTTGAAGAACCCTAATTTTCCGGTTTCAAGTATGTGTAACTAATTTCCTTTACTTAGATTTAAGCCTTTGAAGCACTTGATAATCGTTTGTGAGTTTGAATGTTTTAATTATTAATCTTGATTATTGTGAATTGCTTTGTTATGAAATCTATGAATGTTGTTATTGATTGCTAGGTGCGCAACTAGTATTTGATTCCTTCATTCTATCGTTAGTATTGTTAATTGAGTAGGATTTACTGATTAACTTTACATTAGTAAAAACTAGGAATTAATATTGAACGGGATACGTTGATATTAGTACTTAGAAGCGATTCACATAAATATCTAAGGTACGACTGGATTGTACGTGCTATTTATTCTCTATTGAATTCTCAGATCTATATTGCTTCCGTCTAATTGAACCTAGAACTGGATTGTTTAGGTTGTTTTACGGTTAGGGTTAATTAAGAACGGGATTCGTTTTAGTTAACTATTCTTAAGAGAATTGGAATTTCATATTCATAATAGAGTAGTCAAGGTTATTAATTGAAATCATCTTACAATGATCAATCGCTATTAAGTGTGGATTTGTGCTTGGGTCTAAGTTCTTTCTCATCATTTGATTTAGTCAAAGTTTTCATCTTTATTAGATTTAGTTGTTAGATAATTATTCAAAACCCCCCTTCTTATTGTTTAATTAATTAGTTATTTATCATTCTATACTAGTACGCAGTTATAGTTAAACCAATTCCTTGTGGGTTCGACCCTTATTTCCATTATACTATTGTTTTAGTTTGTTGGTTATAAGTGATTATAAATTAGTAATTTGAGGCATACGACTTTAGCCTGTCAAATTTTGGCGTCGTTGCCGGGGAATCGGTATTAATTATTTTTGTGTTTTCTAGTGTAGTTTTTAATTAATTTTTTTTTAAGCTAATTTTATTCTTTTATTTTATTTTGTGTAGTTTATGTATAATACTCGCTCTTCTAACTTGAACCTCGAGGCATTCGACTCAGAGATTGAACGCACCTTTCACAGGTCACAGAGAATCGGAGAGGGAGCAATAGTTATTGGAACGCAGGAATTCGAGTATCTAGAGTTTTTCGACGATATTCCTATAAATCCCGTGAACACTGAAGTTTCCTCCGAATCCGAATCCGAATCCGAAGACGAGTCGAATATCATGGCCAACACAATCAAGCAGCTGACAGCACCCGACCTTGCACAACAACCTTTGTGCATCACATACCCACCATTGGGGGCGAATGCCACTTTCGAATTGAAGTCGGGTTTGATCCATCAATTACCCACATTCCATGGCATGAGCGATGAGGACCCTAACAAGCACTTGTCGGATTTTCACATTGTTTGCTTGAGTATGAAACCGGCATCTTTCACTGATGAGCAGCTTAAGCTAAGGGCATTTCCCTTCTCATTGAAGGATTCTGCAAGAGATTGGTTGTATTACTTGCCACCGGCAAGTATTGATACATGGGTGAAAATGAAGAAGGCGTTTCTTGAGAAGTAATTTCCGGCATCTCGAGCCTCCCAGTTAAAGAAGCAGATAAGTAATGCAGAGCAACGAGATGGCGAGACGATGTATGAGTATTGGGAACGCTTTAAGAAGCTATGTGCTACATGCCCATATCATGGCTACAATCCTCAAGACCTTGTGATGTATTTTTGTGGAGGTCTTTGTGTGGAGGATGCTCGCACTGTGAACGCGGCATGTGGGGGATCGATCGTGAACAAGAGTCCAGATGCTGCTATAGAAGTTATCCAGGAGCTAGCTGAAAGCTCTCGAGATTTCTCTCGGAAGTTCCCTAAACGGGGAGTGCATGCCATAGGTAATTCATCATCCTCGAATCTTGAACAAAAAGTTGATAGTTTAACATCTCTTGTCCAGAATATGATGTCAGGAAAAACAAACCAAGTTATGATGTGCGGTATTTGTTCTACCGAGGGACATCCGAGTGAGCATTGTCCTCAAATGTATGAAGGTCAAGAGGAGGTGAACGGAGTGTGGGAAACCGGGCAAAACAAAAAGTGGGATCCATACTCTAACACTTTCAATTCTGGATGGAGATATCACCCGAACATGAGGTGGAGGAATCGGGAAGGCGACCAAGAAATTAATCAAGGAAATCAAGTTAGTCAAGCGAAGCAACAATTCGTTGCTAAACAACAAGTTCCTAACGCGGTTCTTAATCCACCTCCACCTAGTGGTCAAATGTCCACCGAAGACATGATACGTGCTTTGGCGGCTAACCAAGCTACGGTGACCACCCAAATGTCCAACCTCCAAGCTACGGTTCTTCAACATCACACGGAGAACAAAGCTAGTATTCAAAATTTGGAAGTTCAAATGGGCCAAATGGCGACCGCCATTGGTAGGTTGGAGGCTCGAGATTCTGGAAAACTACCTAGTCAAACCATTCTTACAAAGGAAAACGTGAGTGTCGTATCTTTAAGGAATGGGAGACAATTGGTGGAGGCCGAGAAGCCGAAGAGGAAGGCCAAAGAAGCTATGGTTCAAGAAGAGGAGCTAGTGATCGAGGAAGGTGAGGAAACTTCGAATGTGCAAGAGAAGGAGTCAATTACTCCTACTACACCGGTGTCAGAACCGGATGTCCCTTTCCCCGAGGCACTCAAGAGGACCCGTCGGTATGAGCATGACAAGGATATCTACGAGGTATTTGAAAAGTGTGAGGTAAACATTCCCCTTCTTAATCTTTTAAAGAGTATTCCTAAATATGCTAAATTCTTGAAAGAATTATGTACTATTAAAAGGAATAACAAGTTGAAGGGAGCTAAGAAAGGGAAGGGTAGTGAGTATGTGTCCGCTATTTTTCAAAAGAAATTACCCCCTAAATGTGGCGACCCGGGCATGTTCACTATACCTTGCACCATAGGAGATACTTTGTGTGGACATGACATAGGTCCACCCCGACGCGGCCACGCGCGGGTTTGGGGAGGCGAATGAATCTCCATGAGATGGTCAAATGGAAATTTAAATCGAAGTCGGAGTCGCCACCGAATTTTATGGTTATTCGGAACCGTTCGAGCCCACTCTATGTCGTAGTGGGCCGTGTACAAAATACGGCCCATTTCCGATGTCAGAGTTTATTGGGCTCGTCCCTTTTGCATATCGATATAGATGCCGACTGGAGCGGTTAATCGTATATTGAATGACTCTCGTTGCCAATGGTTTCGGACATCCGGAAACCACGGTTCTGAGTAAGGGGTGAGGGTACGTGTTGGGAAGTTCACTAAGAACACCCAACCCCGCCCGCACATTAGCGGCCTCTACTAGGATATCGAATGACGTTTTAATGCGCGCGTTAGTAATACGATGAATGATATGCAAACATTGTCTTCCTAAACATGTGAGGAATTGAATGGGTTGCTAAGTCAATTTAATGCATGAAAATTGATTAACGTCAAAGTTGAATTTAGCATGTGAGATTCGTTTTAGTATAATAAAACAAATGAAATAAAAGGATGAATTTGGTACAAAGGATGAACAAACGAGTTAGTATCGATTTGTAAATAATAATAGCAAATAAAATAAACGAGATCGAGAAAATAAATATTAATCGAAATCTGAAAAATATTGTTGAAAAGAACGTTGTTTTGTATAAAAAACGAAGTTCGAAAAATAGTAAAAAAACGGAACAAAGGCACGGCAAATAGCCGACCGCGCGACTCGCCCGGGACGCCGGCGAGTCGCGTGATGGCCTGTTTCGGGTCCGGTTTTCGAAAACTCGAAGTTCGTATTAAATCGCGTGTGAATATTGCATGATTCGTACTCGACTTAATATTTTCGATATTCTTTATATTCGACAGTTAACTACGAAATTAATATCGAATACTTGGAATAGTTTTAGAAAAGATGTAATTTTTAGAAATCGATCAAAGAATAAATAATAAAACGAACGAAAAAGTTAAAAAAAAGAAGTCCCGGATTCCAGGCCTGCGCGCGAGTCGCCTGGGCATGGCGCGACTCGCGTGCGGGTCTGTCCGTTTTTGTTCGAAAATTGTTATTTTGAACGAAAAGTAAAAGAAAAAGAATTTTGACAAAAAAAGATGTAACGATTTCTGAAATCGTCGAAATCTTAATATAATTCTTTTCGATACGATATTCGATTATAGAAAAATCGATATCGTATGTTTAAGAATATTCGTTATGAAAATAGTTTTTCGTTAATAACGATATTAGAAAAAAAAAATAAAAAAACGACTCTAGACCCGTAAAAAGCGAAACGGACGAAGAGGAGAAAGGGAGAGAAAGGAAGAAATCGGGTTTGATTACACCCTCAACCTACATGCTCTTGTTGACTCGGATCGGGACTCGTCAGAATGTGGCTAGGCACGGGAGTGTCGAGGCAACGTCGGTTGGGTTAGGTGAAGGTTCGGACGGGTGAAGGTTCGGGTATGGGAACCGGTTTTCCTTCGGGTTTCGAACGTAATATCGGTTTAACGATGCTAAGGAATTATATGTGTCGGGATGCTAGATAACTATTGCTGAAGAATCGTGTGTATATGTGTGAAATTGGTGTTAATCAATGTCCTGTTTGTGTTGGATGCAAGGGGCTATTTATAGGAAATTCCCGACCTTGGCTTGAGAGAGTTTGACTACCGCTTAGGATAGGAAATGTAGGAATTTGAGGGAAATAAGAATTCCGCTTTCTTGTGGAGGAAGAAAGGCAAACCGGTGGATTTGCTCTTGTTTTGGGCTGTTTCGGCCGAGTGTTTTACACTCGGTCGGATGCTCGAATTGGTTTTTGAATAGGACTCCTGTTTGAGCTAGAATTACCGCTTGAGTAAGAAGCTGAGAGGAACGAGGATTCCGTTTTCTTGTGTAGGAAGAAAAGAGGGAAAAACCGGCTGGTTTGGGTACTTGGCCGAGTGTTTCAACTCGGTTTAGTGTTTGAGTCGGTTCTCGGATAGGATTCCTACTCGGGATCGAATTCTATCTTAAACGGAATTGTTTAATATTTTGTGAATGGCTGATTTTTGTAGAGTTGGAGTGTGAACCAACCGTGTGAGATGTCACGGTGGACTTACGGGTTTCGAGAAATCTCTTTGGCCGGGTTTTGACTCGGTCGCTAAAAGACGGTTTTACCCCTGGTGACGGATTCGACCCGAATTAGTGTTATTTGACTCGAAACGACCCACTGGGCCTGAATTTGAGGTTGGTTTGGTGAGATTTGTACTCCTTAAAATGCCTAGGCCCAATATCCATCATTTCGAGCCCATTTCCGAGTACGTTAGAGCACGTTAGCGTCCGATCATCATCGGGTGTTTGTCGGGAACTACTATAGACACCTGGCGGTCAAATGTGGGTGTCTACAGAGCCCCCACTCTGACTGAGGCTTGGACAGGGCGAAAGTCAGAGTAGCTTCCAGGTCAATCAAGGATTAAAACCTGGCAGCTTCCGATCGGGTCGTTTAGGGTCCATTAGACCTGCGTGAAGGGCCCGCCGGCCATGGGCTAGAAATGTACCTGAATTGATGATAACTCCGTGGGGGAATTCGTCGCATGAGACTTAAAATGGGCCTGTATGTGGGCTCACCTTGTTAAATGCCGCTGGGGAGTTATGCAAATTGCATGGTCCAGCTTGAGTCGTCCTGTACATATTTATGCAAAGCTGCAAAATTTTGCATGTAATATTTGTAGGAAAAAATGACTCGTGCTGGGGAATAAAAATTTTGAGAAAAGGTTTGAATTTTTGAGTTTGCAAAAAGTCTTTGAAAAATTAGGGAATTTTTGTTTTGACTTTGAAAAGGAATAGGAATGCTCGGGATGACTTAGCTAAGCCTTAGGACAATGGCTTGTATGCTAAATGCTCTAGGATTGGGAATCCTAAGGTGAGGAGGACTTATTCTCATGCTATAAATACCCCTTCTTGCTTCATTAATTCCCATAATTCTCTACTCCCTTAATTACTTGGAGAAAAGGATAAGCCCTGAAAAATTTATTTCCTCTTTTAGCAAATCAAATATGGGAATCGACCGATTAGTCGGAATGTTGCACGAGTGGTCCAAATATTTCAGGGATGCCGATAGGGCTATCCTAAATCAGAATGGCGTTACCCAATTGTCCGTGATCCGTCAGATGCAAGTAGACTGCCACTTCTTGGATGCTTGCCTATCCTATTGGGATGACACATATCATGTATTTAGTTTTCCTCGAGGAGAGATTTGCCCTATTCCTGAGGAAATTGCTGCTGCAAGAGGATGGAATCCTATACTTCGCCCTGCTATCCCTTTTTCAGTTTCTGACCCAAGGAGGAAGTTAAGGGAATTCTTAGGGCTTTCCCATATGGAGGTATCCCGCATGCTAGAAGGAGATACCGTTTCCCTGATCGACCTGGCTGAAAAATTCATGAATCCAGATGATGTCCGTGTCAGGCCGGTTCATAGTCGTAGGGCCTTCACTTTTTGTATGCTCATATGGACTTGTTATCTTGCATGGGCCATGTCAGACTTTTCACCGTGGCTGACCTGATGGAGACGGAGCACAGTCCGGCTTGGCTGATTACAGGGGAGATTATCCAGGGCTTGGACAATCGTAAGAGGGATCCGTCAGCCAGGTTGACTGGGAGTACTCGGCTTCTACAGGTATGCTGATCTTTGAATTTTTTTGAATTTCCGGCTTCTCCCATTTTTCCGGTTTTCTGCGCGGTTTTCCCAATTTCCCGGCTCCTGTGGTTTTCTCGGTTTTCACGTCTTTTCACGTTTTTTTTTTCACGTGATTTTGACGATTTTGATTTTTGCGGGTTTTTCAGCTATGGCTATTCGAGAGATTATCGATCTTGGATCCTCCCTTAAATGTGAGCCGATATCAACCCAGGCAAGTTATGTCGAGGAGACGAGCTATTGCCTTTTCTCGCTTCAACACCCAACAATATTGGGATGAAGTGCTATCTTTCCATGGAGGCCTGTTGATCCGTTGGGCCGTGCCATGGTGGCCGATTTACCTTTGGACTGGTCTGGAATCTCGAGATAGGGCTAGATATCAGGTAATCCTATCTTTTAGGCAGACAATTCACCTCTTTCCCGATCGCATACTTAGGCAATATGGTCGGGCGCAAAGAATCCCAGAAATCGAGGCCGTTGTGAGTGAGTCTACTCAGCTAACAGACGTGATGTGTGACACCTGGATGCAAAGGTGGTATACACGAGTTACTTGGCCTGTTCTTAAAAATTCTCATTCGATCTGGGTAACCGATTCTTATGTAAGATGGACCCGGGCTGACTCAGCTAAGACCCGGGCTGCCCTGAAAATTGACGAGGCTTATGACCTGTTACGCCGAGAGCATGCTAAGGACAATAGGAGCTTCTTTACTGAGGGAGCTACTTCGACAGGCCAGAAGAGGAAATCTAAGACTCAGACTGAAGGGTCCAGTAATAAGGGTGCACGGGGGAGAGTGAGCCCCCAGACGGACTTAGAAAGGAGACTAGGGCCAAGACTGACTGCTAAGGACCGACTTGGTCCTCAAGAAAGGCTTCCCGAGCCGGTTAGGGCTCGGCTTGAACCGGTGCAAAGGGTGGAAAACCCAAAATCGAAGAAACGAGTTCGAGCAAAGGAAGTTCCCCTGGTGATTAGGGAACGTTCGCCCCCGCCCCGTCGGCCTCGGGCTCCACGTGACCCGAAAGATAAGGGAAAGGGCAAAATGTACGAGTAGTCTCCTAAATTTATTATTTAAGTAATACTACTATTTTTTTGTGGTGTGATTTTGTTGTTTTTTTTTGTGATGTATTTTTTTGAAATAATAAAAAGACATATTAGTGAATACCGTTCCCGTCTTTTCGTTATTGCAATGGTTGTACCCTCTTGAGGGGTTGCCTACGTATCCAAAATTAATGAAATCAAACCTTCCGTAGTTCAGAAGTATTTTTGCAATTTTGAAATACATCAAGATTATTAATTCAAGATGTGCAACGGTAGGATAAATGATCCTAACTTATCGACTTGCTTAAAACTTTGAAAATTCATAAAAAAGATATTTTTATAAACTTTGCGAATGACATTGAAATAGGGTTTACGGGTAGTAACGCTTCAGTTGGTCCAAGTTTGTTGGATTAACGAACTCGTTTCCGTCCAAGTCTGTTAGCATTACTGCTCCTCCTGAAAGAATTTTCTTCACTAAATATGGCCCAGCCCAATTGGGTTTGAATTTTCCCCTTGGGTCAACTGGTAGTAAAGCTCGAACAGATTTTAGGACTAGATCGCCCTCTTTGATGTTCTTGGGCCTAACCCTTTTGTTAAAAGCCCGTTGGATCCTTTTCTGATATATCTGAATATTATTCAGAGCCCGGGATCGCCGTTCGTCTAAGAGGATTAGCGAGTCATATCGGGCCTGGACCCAATCTGCTTCAGGTACCTGGCTTTCGAGCAGAATCCTAAGAGAGGGTATTTCTAGTTCGACCGGCTGGACTGCTTCCATTCCATATGTCAGATAGTATGGAGTTGCTCCGGTTGCAGTTCGAATCGATGTCCGATATCCCCATAAGGCAAAGGGTATCTTGTCGGGCCAATCCCGGTAATTCTCAGCCATCTTTTTAAGAATGGTGACAATTGTTTTATTGGCCGCTTCTACCGCTCCATTTGTTTGAGGACGGTAAGGTGACGATGTATGCCTTTGGATCTTGTACTTTTCCAGTAGAGTGGCAGTTTCAGCTTGGAAATGGGTCCCGTGATCGCTGATGAACTCGTGTGGAATCCCATATCGACATATAATTTTGTTTTGGATGAACTTAGCCACATGTTTGGCATTCAAGATCCGGTATGACTCGGCTTCGACCCATTTGGTGAAATAGTCGATAGCCACTAGAATGAAACAGTGACCTCCTATCCCAGAAGGGTTCACTTTCCCGATTATATCAATTCCCCATGTCGAGAATGGCCATGGTGATGTCATTGTATATAGTAGGGATGACGGCATATGCTGAATATTGGCGAAAATCTGACAGTTGTGACAGTGTTTGACATACAGCTGACAGTCAGTTTCCATGCTATTCCAATAGTAATCGAGTCTTGCGATTTTTCGGGCCAACATATGGGCATTCATGTGTGGTCCGTTTTCGCCATCGTGCACCTCGGCCATAACTCTTTCGGCTCGAGTTTTGTCAATGCATAGAAGTAAAGCCCCCTGTGCTGTCTTCTTATATAGCTGTCCATTGTCTGTGCGGATGAACTGGGTTGCCCATCTTCGCAGAGCTTTCTTGGCCCGGTTTTCAGTTCCCGGAGGATATTCCCCTGACGTCAAGTAGGTTAGAACAGCCTGGTACCAAGGTTCTGGATCAGTTATTTCGATGTCTTGGATAACGTTGATATATGCTGGCTCAGACCGTCTTTCGACACAAATGGGCATGCTAGTTAGATGCGCTGGGATATTCAGTAAAGATGCTAATTTTGACAGAGCATCTGCAAACTGGTTTTCTTCCCGAGGCAGATAAATGTACTCCACCTTTTGAAATTGTTTTTCGAGAACCCTTACTCGTGCTTGGTAAGCCACGAGATTTGCGTTCCGAGTCTTCCATTTTTGTAGGGTTTGGTTTATGACTAATGATGAGTCACCGTGGACCCGGAGGTTTGTTACTCCTAAATCGGCGGCGGCTTGCAACCCGTGAATGCATGCTTCGTATTCGGCTGCGTTATTAGTCACGTCAAAATCTAGCTTGATGGATAACGGGGTATGTTCACCTTGTGGTGAGATTAGAAAGATCCCGACACCAAATCCTCGAAAGTTGGACGCTCCATCAAAATACAGATCCCATGTGTCAGTGTCGGTATGGAATATATCCTCATCTGGAAAAGCCCAAGTGTCGGTGTGATCTTCCTCGGGTACCGGACTATCGGCGAGGAATTCTGCTACTACCCGACCCTTGATGGCTTTTAAAGGTACGAACTTGAGGTCAAACTCAGCTAGCATTAAAGTCCACCTGGATATACGACCGTTGAGGATGGGCTTTTCGAATAGATATTTGATTGGATCCATCTTGGATAGCACATGTACCTCGTGACTAAGCATGTAGTGTCGGAGCTTTTTAGTGGCCCATACTAAAGCTAGACACGTCTTCTCGAGCATGGTGTATTTGCATTCATATTCCAAGAACTTCTTACTGATGTAGTAAATGGCCCGTTCTTCAGAATTGACCGTCTGAGCTAGCATAGCGCCCATGGCGGTCTCAGTCGTTGTTAAATATAGCGATAAAGGCAAGCCGTGCTGAGGTGGCATTAGCACCGGTGGAGAGGATAGAATTTCCTTGATTTTGTCGAAAGCCATTTGACATTTGTCGTCCCATAGTGTTCGTTCTCCTATCTTCAGTTTCTTGAAAATGGGTTCACATACCATGGTTAGCTTTGAAATGAATCGGCTTATATATTGGACTTTCCCGAGAAACCCCCTTATCTCCTTTTCGGTTTTAGGCGGTTGCATTTCGGTTATCGCCTTGATCTTTGCTGGGTCAACTTCGATGCCCCGTTGGCTGACAATGTGGCCCAGTAGCTTGCCCGATGTTACCCCGAAACTGCATTTTTGAGGGTTTAGCCTCATGTTGTACTTGCGTAGTCGGGTAAAGAACTTCCTTAGGGTTGCAATGTGCCCGTTTCGGTCCTTGGATTTGACAATCATATCGTCGACGTAGACCTCTACTTCCTTATGCATCATGTCATGCAATAAAGTAGTAGCGGTCCGTTGATAAGTGGCACCAGCGTTGATAAGCCCAAATGGCATCACTGTATAACAGTAAGTCCCCCAAGGTGTGATGAAGGTGGTCTTACTCATGTCTTCTTCCGCCATTTTGATCTGATTGTATCCGGCATACCCGTCCATAAATGACAGAAGGGCATGATCGGCCGTGTTATCCACCAGTATGTCGATGTGTGGCAACGGAAAATCATCTTTTGGGCTGGCCTTATTAAGGTCCCGGAAATCTACACATACTCGGACTTTGCCATCCTTTTTGGGTACTGGTACTATGTTTGCAACCCAGTCTGGATATTCAGACACTTGGATAAAGCCCGCTTTGAATTGTTTATCAACTTCTTCTTTGACTTTGAGAGACCATTCGGGCCTCATTCTTCGGAGTTTCTGTTTTACCGGCTTGTACCCGTCTTTGATGGGTATTCGGTGTTCAGCTATCTCCCGATCTATTCCCGGCATGTCCTTGTAGGACCATGCAAAAACGTCTTTGAATTCCTGGAGGAGGTCCGTGAATTGTTGCTTCTCCTCGGGATCTAAAGATAGGCCCAACCTAAGTATCTGAGGCTCTAAAGGGGTTCCTACGTTGATGGAATCGGTTTCTTCGATTACCGGATCTCGGGATTCCCTTTGTTCAAGTTGCTCGATTAGATGCGGAGGCAATGGTACCTGTTCGTCGGGTTTCTCAATGTCATTGCAAGTAAGATTTTTGAAAATATTTTGAAAATAAGCCAAGTCGTAAGCAGAACGGTTATCGTTATTATTGATAGTAAATTTTGAAAAGAGCTCGAAGAGAGCTGCCATCTGATCGTTGGTCAGAGGCGGGATAGGGAGAGCCCTCGGGACAGACTCCGGGGCTCTCGATGATGAGGCTAAAGAAGGGAGAGGGGTTACAGACTCGATCCTAGTACTGGACCCTCTAGACTTTGACTCAGACTCCGACTCTGACTCTGACTCGGACTCGGACTCAGATTCAGACTCGATAGCATGCATATCTCCTTCGCCAGTAGTTAGCTTGTAGACTCGACCCTGACCGTCGGTCCACTTGATTGTCTTCCTCCAAGCTCTCTTCCCGGTGTCGGCACCAACTTCCGAGATCAGCTTGGTTGGATCAAAGTTGCTGCTGCGAAGGATCAAGCTGACTAGCTCTTGCTTAGGGGTAGGGATGATCTTGTCTTCCCCAAAGAGTAGTCCTAGAATGGGCTCAGTGTTGCTTGGGCCCTCCTTTGATTCGGCTTGGATAAGGGCGAATATGTCATCTGGAATGAAATTGCATTCCCGAGCCAGTTTGGTCCCGGGATATGAGATGGTGGGCCGATAGAGGCCTGTTTGTACGGTTTCGAATACCGGGGTGACGAACGTGACCGTCTTGGTTTGGTTCGTGTAGCCGGATGCCATAGTATAGCCTAGACCGAGGTGAGATTGCCCGTTGTTCAGGGTTTCGATGATCTTTCCCGGTGAAAGATATGGCCTTGATGTGACTCCCGGTAGGCAACCTAGGTTCTGTAGCATCGTATAGATGCTAACGGTGAAGTATGGCTGAAAAAGGTACTCTTCTTTGATCATTCCCACAAAGTTGAAACCTCGTGGGTCGGCTGAGCCCGTCGTGTTGCAGCTGGACACGGTTATGGGAGTAGCTTCGAGGGTGATGATCCCGTCCTGTAAAGGTAGCTTGACCTTTCTGTGAAGAGTGGAAGATACTGCTTTGACCGCGTGAATCCATGGTCTTCCAAGTAGCAGATTGAAAGATGAAGTAACATCGATCACTTGGAATTCTAACTCCTTCTCGATCGGGCCTGTTATGATGGTTAGTTTAACGGCCCCAGCCACTGATTTTGGGCTTCCATCAAAAGCCTGGATAGTCTTCGCGGTCGGAAGGTAGTCAGCCTCGGTAATGCCGAGGGCCTTGGCTGTCCTTAAAGGAAGGACGTTAACCGCGGACCCGTCATCAATTAGGGTCATCGGGAGATATTTGTTTCGACAAATCACTGTAATGTATAGGGCCAAGTTATGCGTGGTCCCGAATGGTGGAAGGTCGGATTCAGAGAAGGTGATAAGTGGGCCTTCTCCTTTGGGCTTGTCCTTGAGATATGGCAAGACCGTGGCTACCATTTCAGCGGGGGTAACCGATGAGTCGACCTTGATTTCATCAAGGGCCTTAGTAAGTGCCGCTCGATGCTCCTGTGAACTAACCAAAAGCTGCCATATGGTAATATCGGTTCGGACCCTCTTCAATTGTCTGACTAGGGCTGTGTCGGCGTTTGATTCTTCAGGAGTGAGTTCCGTCCTGGAAGGTTCAGTGACGGTTTCCGGGGTGGCTGTGATGGTGTGTGTACCGGCCAGAGCTCTGGCTTTAGCCCTCCGGATTTCCTCAATGGTAACGGGGATAGCCTCCCCTTTAGCCAGGTAAATATCGTCTTCATCGTCGTTCCATATCCCGTTGATTTGGGAAATGAAAGGGGAAATGAGATGAGTGCAGTCAACTACCTCTCCAGTAAAAATAGCATGAGTAGCGAGAGGATTATTTTTGTTGCTGGGCTTGTCACTGGGTAGCGGTATCTTCCCATTTTCGATCAGATCTTGGATAAGATGTTTCAATTTCCAGCATTTGTCCGTGTCATGCCCATTGCCTTGGTGATAGTGGCAATAGGCCTGAATGTTGTAGCTTTTAGACCGTTTTTCTACGGGAACTTCTGGAGTTGGGCCTATCGGTTGGATTAGGCCTTTTGAAGATAGCCTTTGTAAGGCATTAGCATAAGTTGTCCCTATGTCAGTGAATACCCGATTTGGAGTATTCTTCTTGGTTGAGGTGTCGAGTGAGTTTACCTCGTCGAAAATGCTTCGGGCCGCCGTTGTGGTGGCGGGCTTGCTGGAGGAGGAACTAGCTCCTTGATACCCTTGGTAGAGGCCTTAGTAAGGCTCTCTTGCCTTAAATCGTCTTCGATTCTGGTACCCATTTCGGTCAAAGTTGCGAAGTCGGGTATAATGCCGTACCTGAGATGGACTCGGTAAGCAGGGAGGAGGTTTTTGACAAAGGCCTCCACTAGAACTTTTTCGCCGGGCTTGTCAACCAGCTTAACACTTTCGATCCGCCACCTTTGGAGGTATTTGGTGAAACCCTCCTTTGGTTCTTGGGCCATAACTTCCAGAGTACGCATGGAAGTCTGAATTTCAGCATTATCCGCGTAGTTCCGTGCGAATTCCATTGCAACGTCGTCCCAAGTTTTGAATTTCTTGGGGTCGAGCCTGTAGTACCAGGCTTTTGGGTGTTTCTCCAGAGAGGAAGCAAAGAGATGCTTGAACATGGTCGGTTTGACACCCTTGACAGCCATGAAGTCTTTGAAAGCCCGAATATGAAGTACCGGATCTTCGGTCCCATCGAACATTGGTAAGCCCGTTAGGTTAAGGTTAGCGGGCAATTCATCGGTTAGGGTCGAATAGGTACGGGCATTTTCCGTGAGAATGGTGTTTCTGGTGGACGAGTGGACCTGTTCCTGCAGTTTTTGGACTGCGCCGGCTAGCGCGGCTAAGGGCCCATCGTCATCGATCGAGGCGTTAGGAGTTCCCTGTTCTATGGCACTAACCCGGGTGACGATAGCGATCTGGTCTTCCCTCATTTGCCTCAATTGGGTCTGGATTTGGGCCAACGTGGTGTTCAACTCATCTATGGCTTTTTGCGTCATGGTTCGAGTGAAGGGTGGCCTGTCTGTAAGAGCACCGCGTAATTAGCAACTTAACCCGAATCCTAAGGAAAGTACATCCCGAGCAAGGGAAAAAAAAGAAGAAGACTAAAAAGACGGTAAATGACTCGGAAAAAGACACCTAGACGGGTGACTTGTGAAGAGGTGGGCCTTCCTCAGGATCCAACGCTGTGGGTTGGGCCCCGTCCGGAGGAAGGTTCACGTGAGACATTCCCAGACTTTTAGACTCAATTGTGTAAGCGGGCCAACCTTTGTAGGAGTATGTCCTACGTAGGTGGGCCTTGCCTTAGTTAGGTAAGGCGGACTAGGATAGGGGGAAACCCTGCGATGTAGGATCGACGGAGTTTCGACGCTAGAGACTTCAACGACTTACGACACGACCCGACACTGCTAAATACGGGAAGTCTAAGAAGAGAAGGTTTTGAAATATGATTTTTTGAAAAGCCCGAAATGAATCGGGTGGAGAAATCCGGCCCTTTTTCGAAAAAAGAAAAGGAGTGGGCCGGATGTCGGGTTTTGAAAATTTCGAAAATATTTTCGAGTTTTGAATTGGGCATTATACCGGCTAGAAAAAAGCTATTTTGAGTAAAATCATAAGTCCTAAGTTCGGTATATGACCCGGGTTTTGAAATTGGATATTTGAAAAAGGATGCAAATTTTGAAAAGATGACGGTTTTGAAAAAGATGTGGATCAAGTAGCACGTAGTCATGGAAACAGTATAACGACGCCATGTATGCTCTTAATCTAAGTCTCGGTCAGTCTGTAAGGGTCTATACCAGTGTACACAGCCTATCAAGAATCGGGGCGGACTCCCTAACTCGATTTGAGATTAGGACATGCCGTAAAACCCATATGAATCGGCTAATGGACACCTTTGACATAACCAGTTTGGACTATATCAACGGTATAGTGGGACGTCGGTCGCGAGTACCGGCCCGGGAAAGTGGGGTTATGCATGAACCGTAAAACTAAAACGCGCATTGTACTAGTCAAACGATTTCTATTCGAGTCTCACCCTGAGGACACTGAAGGTTATTAACTCATCAGAAAATCCCCAGCGGAGTCGCCAAATTGTGGACATGACATAGGTCCACCCCGACGCGGCCACGCGCGGGTTTGGGGAGGCGAATGAATCTCCATGAGATGGTCAAATGGAAATTTAAATCGAAGTCGGAGTCGCCACCGAATTTTATGGTTATTCGGAACCGTTCGAGCCCACTCTATGTCGTAGTGGGCCGTGTACAAAATACGGCCCATTTCCGATGTCAGAGTTTATTGGGCTCGTCCCTTTTGCATATCGATATAGATGCCGACTGGAGCGGTTAATCGTATATTGAATGACTCTCGTTGCCAATGGTTTCGGACATCCGGAAACCACGGTTCTGAGTAAGGGGTGAGGGTACGTGTTGGGAAGTTCACTAAGAACACCCAACCCCGCCCGCACATTAGCGGCCTCTACTAGGATATCGAATGACGTTTTAATGCGCGCGTTAGTAATACGATGAATGATATGCAAACATTGTCTTCCTAAACATGTGAGGAATTGAATGGGTTGCTAAGTCAATTTAATGCATGAAAATTGATTAACGTCAAAGTTGAATTTAGCATGTGAGATTCGTTTTAGTATAATAAAACAAATGAAATAAAAGAATGAATTTGCTACAAAGGATGAACAAACGAGTTAGTATCGATTTGTAAATAATAATGGCAAATAAAATAAACGAGATCGAGAAAATAAATATTAATCGAAATCTGAAAAATATTGTTGAAAAGAACGTTGTTTTGTATAAAAAACGAAGTTCGAAAAATAGTAAAAAAACGGAACAAAGGCACGGCAAACAGCCGACCGCGCGACTCGCCCGGGACGCCGGCGAGTCGCGTGGTGGCCTGTTTCGGGTCCGGTTTTCGAAAACTCGAAGTTCGTATTAAATCGCGTGTGAATATTGCATGATTCGTACTCGACTTAATATTTTCGATATTCTTTATATTCGACAGTTAACTACGAAATTAATATCGAATACTTGGAATAGTTTTAGAAAAGATGTAATTTTTAGAAATCGATCGAAGAATAAATAATAAAACGAACGAAAAAGTTAAAAAAAAGAAGTCCCGGATTCCAGGCCTGCGCGCGAGTCGCCTGGGCATGGCGCGACTCGCGTGCGGGTCTGTCCGTTTTTGTTCGAAAATTGTTATTTTGAACGAAAAGTAAAAGAAAAAGAATTTTGACAAAAAAAGATGTAACGATTTCTGAAATCGTCGAAATCTTAATATAATTCTTTTCGATACGATATTCGATTATAGAAAAATCGATATCGTATGTTTAAGAATATTCGTTATGAAAATAGTTTTTCGTTAATAACGATATTAGAAAAAAAAATAAAAAAACGACTCTAGACCCGTAAAAAGCGAAACGGACGAAGAGGAGAAAGGGAGAGAAAGGAAGAAATCGGGTTTGATTACACCCTCAACCTACATGCTCTTGTTGACTCGGATCGGGACTCGTCAGAATGTGGCTAGGCACGGGAGTGTCGAGGCAACGTCGGTTGGGTTAGGTGAAGGTTCGGACGGGTGAAGGTTCGGGTATGGGAACCGGTTTTCCTTCGGGTTTCGAACGTAATATCGGTTTAACGATGCTAAGGAATTATATGTGTCGGGATGCTAGATAACTATTGCTGAAGAATCGTGTGTATATGTGTGAAATTGGTGTTAATCAATGTCCTGTTTGTGTTGGATGCAAGGGGCTATTTATAGGAAATTCCCGACCTTGGCTTGGGAGAGTTTGACTACCGCTTAGGATAGGAAATGTAGGAATTTGAGGGAAATAAGAATTCCGCTTTCTTGTGGAGGAAGAAAGGCAAACCGGTGAATTTGCTCTTGTTTTGGGCTGTTTCGGCCGAGTGTTTTACACTCGGTCGGATGCTCGAATTGGTTTTTGAATAGGACTCCTGTTTGAGCTAGAATTACCGCTTGAGTAAGAAGCTGAGAGGAACGAGGATTCCGTTTTCTTGTGTAGGAAGAAAAGAGGGAAAAACCGGCTGGTTTGGGTACTTGGCCGAGTGTTTCAACTCAGTTTAGTGTTTGAGTCGGTTCTCGGATAGGATTCCTACTCGGGATCGAATTCTATCTTAAACGGAATTGTTTAATATTTTGTGAATGGCTGATTTTTGTAGAGTTGGAGTGTGAACCAACCGTGTGAGATGTCACGGTGGACTTACGGGTTTCGAGAAATGTCTTTGGCCGGGTTTTGACTCGGTCACTAAAAGACGGTTTTACCCCTGGTGACGGATTCGACCCGAATTAGTGTTATTTGACTCGAAACGACCCACTGGGCCTGAATTTGAGGTTGGTTTGGTGAGATTTGTACTCCTTAAAATGCATAGGCCCAATATCCATCATTTCGAGCCCATTTCCGAGTACGTTAGAGCACGTTAGCGTCCGATCATCATCGGGTGTTTGTCGGGAACTACTATAGACACCTGGCGGTCAAATGTGGGTGTCTACACTTTGTTTGACAAGTCTATGTTAGATTTGGGAGCTTCTATTAATGTCATCCCTCTTTCTATCTATGAATCTCTTAGACTTGGTCCTACGAGGGAAACCGGGAAAGTAGTGCAACTAGCGGATCGATCGAGTGTCTATCCTAAGGGAGTTGTAGAGAATGTTCTAGTTAAAGTTGATAAGTTGGTCTTTCCGGCCGATTTTTATGTTTTGGACATGGAACATGACTATAGTGCAACCCCTATCATTCTAGGACGACCGTTCCTAAAGACCGCAGGAACAAAAATCGATGTCCCTAATGGCTCACTTAGCATGCAATTTGAGGGGAGAGTCGTTAAATTCGACATAAATAAGCCTAGTTCTCGTTCCCTGAAAGACAATACCTTATGTCGTGTTGATATTTTTGATCATTTATCTCCTAACCCACAAGAAGAAGCGGTGAAATCGGTTCCTAAACCGATCTCATCTACCTCTTCTAGCAAGGAAATTTTGTCTGAAGTTGTGCAGGAATCTCCTTCTAAGGGACCCAAGTGTGTCATTCTTTGGGAGTCGCGTAAGGACGCGGAGCTAAATAAAGGTAAAACGAGGTCATGGTTCGATCAATGGATGGTTCGAAAGAGCTCAAGCAAGCATCCAACGGTTTTACAATTTCAAAATGGAAAAGTAAAAGATTTAGTCGGCATAAGGCTTAAGCCGACTAGTGAAAGGAGTGACGGATCGGGTGTCGGGAGAAGCAAGCTCTCGGACATGACGTCTTCTACCTAACCTCCGTCGCAGTCAAGCGAACGACTTTAAACAAAAGCGCTTCCGGGAGGCAACCCGCTTTGTAGATTTTTATTGTAAAGTTTTATTTTTTTTGGGTCATAGGTCGTAGTTTTAATTTCGTTGTTTTCCTTAATCGTTGTTTTTCTTAAACTAGGTTTTTATTACTAATTTTGATGTTTTATTAGGAGAAAAGCGTCGATTTTCCAGGAGATGGGGCGACTAGCATGGGTCCTGGGCGACTAGCATGGAGAGCCTTCAAAATCTGAGCAAAAATTGAAGAAGAAGAAACGGAGTTTTAGGCATCCGCGCGGACCCTATGCGACTCGCGGGACCCTCCTCTCACAGGTCTGTTCTTTTATTATTTAAAAAAAAAAAAATCAAAAAAATCAAAAAATTAAAAACAGGTTACCCGACTCCCTCTCCCATTCATCTCTCCCCCTCATCTTTCCTTATTCCTAATCTAATTTCCCCAAATTCTGAAACCCTAAACTCTACTTCTTCCCCAAATCAATTTCAATGACACTTCTATTACCACCAATCCTTCCTCCTCACTTCAAAACCCACCACTACCACCAATAATCCTTCCCTGTGCGAGTCTAAGTCGAGTCGTCGTCGGTCCGGTGAGAAGTCCGGCGAGTCGCGCGACAGCTAGGCGACTCGCGTGTGTCGTTGTGGTCTGTTCGTGTCCGTCGTCTGTCGTCAGTTCGTGCGTCGTCGTCGGTTCTGTCATTGTCGTCGCTATTCGTGGTCCGGCGCGGGGTCAGGCGAGTCGCGCGGGTTCAGGCGACTCGCATGTGTCGTCGGCAGTCTTCAGTTCAGCTTTTCAACGGTATTCAGGCGGTCGTGTGAGTCGGGTTTCGCTCGGTGCTATATTGTGTCCAGTTTCAGTAAGTTTCCAACCCTTTCCATCCTTTCACTCTATTCTCCTACAATTTGTGAATCTGTTTAGGGCTTGTCTTGTTTGTGTGCTGATAGCAAGTCACCTAACTCCCTCCTTTCATTATACTCCTGTCAAATTGTGTTTAGAGTCTGTGTAGGGTTTGTCTGGGGTGTGTTGTGAGTTGTTGGTTGCTGATTCGAGTCATAGACCATCCCCATTTTCGTCTAGTTGGTCAGCTTTGTATAGTCGATTCCGAGTCAGGTCTGTCACAGTCTGTGTAAGGAGTTGCATCTGAGTCGAGACTTCTCTAGTTAAGTTAGTGTCCCTTATTTCAGAAAATCTTGAGTCATGGCCCCAAAGAAGCAAAAAACGACTTCGGTTGACTATATGGGGTGTAAGAATCTGAGTACGAAGCAGAAATCGGTATGGCGTCAACTATTTGATCGAGCTATTTTGTCAACTAAGTTTGTCGATAATTTGGCATTGGAGTTGCTCGGAATTAGTGATGAGGTGCAGACGTTATTAACGCGTATTGAGTTAGCAAACTTTTACTATATGCACGCGAACACGTACAAGCGCTACACACTTGAGTTCTTGTCCACCCTAGAAGTCCACCGTGATGACGATCCCCCTCACATTACTTTTCATCTCGGAGATTCAGAACGAGATGTAGACTTTACTGAGTTGAGGGAGGCGTGGGGAATAGCACCAAGAGGGGGGGCGGCGTTTTTGACCCCTACTACGCGTATGATGGAGGAGTTTTGGTTAAAAATTGCTAAGAATGCTTATGAGGGGGCTAAAAATGCTGATATTCGTCATCCTGCCCTTCGTTATGCTCACCGACTTTTGAACTCCACATTTCTTTGCAAAGGTGAGCCGACACATCTACCTAGGGCGGATTTGATGTACTTGTGGGCCATGATGCCCGAATGTTTGGGAACCCCGGATTGGATTGATGTATTCTTGACTTGTTGTGAGAAGCAGCAGAAAGCGGTCTCGGGGAACATTCCGATGGGAGGTATGATTACTCTTTTAGCTCGATATCTTGGACTACCCCAGATGACGGATTCTCCTGTCGTAGGTGATACTACTATTAGTATTAAGTTCATGGAGAGTTGTTCTATGATTTCGCGACCGATTGGTGAACACCACCTAATCTGGACACTCGGCACGTCCCACCGTCATTTCATGGTTTTGACTCGTCCGGATGGGAAACCGTTACCATTGGGGCCTACTGCGGATGCGTTTTACCTTCCTCATGATGCATAGTTTCCTAGGCCGACTACCGAGTCTCGTGCCCCGGTTGTGGAGGAACCCGAGGGTACATCGGATTTTGATCGTTGGAGCGGTTGGCGCGAATCATTAGAGGATCGAGTGGAAGAATCTGTTGATAACAGTCGGTTGGCCGCTGAGTTCGGTCGTTGTATGAATCGGTTACAGTTGAAGTTGCACCCGAATGACTACTCGGAACCATCTCCCGAGTTTTATGCAGAGCTTGCGGCCCGTGAGCAAGCGAGATCATCAAGGAGGGCGGCACGTGAGGCTAGGTCACGTGACGCCGGCTCCTCTTCTCACTCTTGAGCCTCCGAGGTATTTCTCTTCCCATTTATTTTGTTGTCCTTAATTCACACATTCGAGGACGATTTGTTATTCAAGCGTGGGGAGGGAAATTATCTCGTTGTATATAGTAGTTATTTTGTATTACGTCGTTTATTTTGATTTTAAAAAAATCGAAAAAAGAAGAAAAAAAAAATCGAAAAAAGAAGAAAAAAAAAAGAAAAAAAAATTGAAAAAAGAAAAAAAAAAAAGAAATAAACCCGGCTAGGTGAAAACCCGGAAAGGGCGCCTAGGCAAGAATGGGGAATGTGGCCGAGGACGGAGTGAAAACCCGAAAGGGCGCTCCGGGTAAAAAGAAAAATCGAGTTGCGTGCCACGAGAGTAGTGTGAGGAAAAAATGAAAGCTAGAGTGAAAATCCGCAAGGGCGGACGCTCTAGGCAAAATGAGGGAAATAGGAAAAAAATCACTACTACTTTCTCCGTTTTTGGTGTTGGCGTCATAAGAAGGGTGACATAGAAGGTCGGAAGGGTAGGATTAGTTGGCTAAGGTGAGAAGAATCGCGGTGCGGTGTAGTCGTAGCACTAAATTTTATGCGATTGGTGATGTTTTGATTGGTATATTGAACTATTAGAGGCGTTTAGGATTGATCACATGTGTGGGTTGTGGAATATTGTGGTATATGTTTTGTACCACCGGTGACATTTGTAGCACATGTGATCCTTTCTAGGATTGGAGAAATAAGGGGCGTTAGATATCGACGTTAGCTTATCCTTATTTGCTAATGTCCCTTGTTTTGATAATTTGAGTTGATGATAGTAGTTTGGTATTGGGTGTGTTGATTCACTTGAACATTGGAGTTGAGTTTCATTCAAATGGTGGATTAACTTGTGCATAGTCTCAGAATGAGGGAGTTTGGTGGAAGACGAGTGAGGGCCGGTGAGTAATGTTATTCCCGCATACTTTGGACCGGTGATGGTTGTGTTCCTTGAGTTTTACTCGAGGACGAGTAAAGGTTCAAGCGTGGGGATATTTGATGGGCCGTATTTAGTCGTATTTATTACGACGGTTTTGGGGTATTTTGTGAGCTAAATCGGTTGTCTTGTATTGCATTTGTGTCAGTTTGGTATGAATGTAATACAGGCTAATTTGAAGATGTTAACCACTGGACTGTTGATTTGGGCTAAGAACGAAGGAAAAGGAAGACCGCTTGAAGACCCGGAACGATAAGAATCGAAGAATGGTGGGAGACCATTCCAACTCGCCGGGCGAGTCGCGCAGTAGCCACGCGAGTCGCGCGAGAGAGGGGCGAGTCGCACGGCGGCCTGTGACGCACGACGCATTCAGGCTTATTTTGTTTTAATTTATTACGTTTTAAGACTTGGATTTTAATTAGGAAACTTTATTATTACCTTAGGATATTTTATTATTATTTTATTATTAGGAAACTTTTATTAGGATAAATATAGCCTTAGGTTGAGACTATTAGGGATTATCATCACATTGGAGTTTAACGTAACATTAGAGGAAGAAAAGGGAGAATTTTGAAGAACCCTAATTTTCCGGTTTCAAGTATGTGTAACTAATTTCCTTTACTTAGATTTAAGCCTTTGAAGCACTTGATAATCGTTTGTGAGTTTGAATGTTTTAATTATTAATCTTGATTATTGTGAATTGCTTTGTTATGAAATCTATGAATGTTGTTATTGATTGCTAGGTGCGCAACTAGTATTTGATTCCTTCATTCTATCGTTAGTATTGTTAATTGAGTAGGATTTACTGATTAACTTTACATTAGTAACAACTAGGAATTAATATTGAACGGGATACGTTGATATTAGTACTTAGAAGCGATTCACATAAATATCTAAGGTACGACTGGATTGTACGTGCTATTTATTCTCTATTGAATTCTCAGATCTATATTGCTTCCGTCTAATTGAACCTAGAACTGGATTGTTTAGGTTGTTTTACGGTTAGGGTTAATTAAGAACGAGATTCGTTTTAGTTAACTATTCTTAAGAGAATTGGAATTTCATATTCATAATAGAGTAGTCAAGGTTATTAATTGAAATCATCTTACAATGATCAATCGCTATTAAGTGTGGATTTGTGCTTGGGTCTAAGTTCTTTCTCATCATTTGATTTAGTCAAAGTTTTCATCTTTATTAGATTTAGTTGTTAGATAATTATTCAAAACCCCCCTTCTTATTGTTTAATTAATTAGTTATTTATCATTCTATACTAGTACGCAGTTATAGTTAAACCAATTCCTTGTGGGTTCGACCCTTATTTCCATTATACTATTGTTTTAGTTTGTTGGTTATAAGTGATTATAAATTAGTAATTTGAGGCATACGACTTTAGCCTGTCAGGTCCGCAGTAAACGTCCTTCCCTTGAGGACAGCTAAGGCCCTCGACATTACCGAGGCTGACTACCTTCCAACTACACAAACTATCCAGGCTTTCGATGGGAGCCCAAAATCAGTTGCTGGGGCCGTTAAGCTAACGATCATAACAGGCCCGATCAAGAAGGAGTTAGAATTTCAGGTGATCGATGTCACCTCGTCTTTCAATCTGCTACTTGGAAGGCCCTGGATACACGCGGTCAAAGCCGTGTCTTCCACCCTTCACAGGAAGGTCAAACTACCTTTACAAGATGGGATCGTTACTCTTGAAGCTACCCCCATAACCGTGTCAAGCTGCAACACGACAGGCTCAACCGACCCGCAAGGTTTCAACTTCGTGGGAATGATCGAGGAAGAATACCTTTTCCGGCCCTATTTCACCACTACCATTGACACGATGCTACAGAATTTAGGTTATCTGCCCGGAGTTACCTCGAGACTTGACCTCCCAGCTAGCAAGATCATCGAGGTCTTAACTAATGAAGAGTCAAGATTCGGCTTGGGGTATGCCATAACCCCGGAAAACGTGGTTCAGGCCGGTATTCAGAAGGCCATCGACATCTTCAAAGGTACCTACTTGGGCCCTTACAGTCCAAGACTGACTGATTACTTCGTCACTCCAGTGTTCGGAACTGCTCAAGTGGGCCTCTATCAGCCCACCATCTCATATCCCGAGACCAAATTGGCTCGGGAATGCAATTTCATCCCGGATGATATCTTTGCCCTTATCCAGGCCGGATCAAGGGAGGGCACAAATAATACTGAGCCCGTTTTGGGACTCCTATTCGGGGAAGACAAGGTCGTCCTAACCCCTAAACAGGAGCTAGTCAACTTGATTCTCCGCAGCAGCAGATTCGATCCAACCAAGATGATCTCCGAAGTAGGTGCTGACACCGGGAAAAGAGCTTGGAGGAAGACAACTAAGTGGACCGACAGTCAGGGTCGAGTCTACAAGCTAACTACTGGTGAAGGAGATATGCAAGGCGCTGAGTCTGAGTCCGAGTCAGAGTCAGAGTCGGAGTCGGAGTCTGAGTCCAAGTCTAGAGGGTCCAGTACTAGGATAGAGTCTGTAACCCCTCTCCCTTCTTTAGTCACACCATCGGGAGCCTCGGAATCTGTCCCGAGGGCTCTCCCCATCCTGCCTCTGACCAACGATCAGATGGCCGCTCTCTTTGAGCTGTTTTCAAAATTCACTATCAATAATAACGATAACCGTTCTGCTTACGACTTGTCTTATTTTCAAAAAAATTCAAAAATCTTACTTGCAATGACATTGAGAAACCCGACGAACAGGTACCGCTGCCTCCGCATCTAATCGAGCAACTCAAACAAAGGGAGTCCCGAAATCCGATAATCGAAGAAACCGATTCCATTAACGTAGGAACCCCTTTAGAATCTCAGATGCTTAAGTTGGGCTTATCCTTAGATCCTGAAGAAAAACAACAATTCACAGATCTCCTCCAGGAATTTAAGGACATCTTCGCATGGTCCTACAAGGACATGCCGGGAATAGACCGGGAGATAGTTGAACACCGTATACCCATCAAAGACGGGTATAAGCTGGTAAAACAGAAACTCCGAAGAATGAGGCCCGAATGGTCTCTCAAAGTCAAGGAAGAAGTCGACAAGCAATTCAAAGCGGGCTTTATCCAAGTGTCTGAATATCCAAACTGGGTTGCAAACATCGTGCCAGTACCCAAAAAAGACGGCAAAGTTCGGGTATGTGTAGACTTCCGAGACCTTAACAAGGCCAGCCCAAAAGACGATTTCCCGTTACCACATATCGACATACTAGTGGATAACATGGCCAACCACGCCCTTCTATCATTCATGGACGGGTATGCCGGATACAATCAGATCAAAATGGCGAAAGAAGACATGAGTAAGACCACCTTCATCACACCTTGGGGTACTTACTGCTATACCGTGATGCCATTTGGGCTTATCAATGCCGGTGCCACTTATCAACGAACCGCCACCACTCTATTGCATGACATGATGCATAAGGAAGTGGAGGTCTACGTGGACGACATGATCGTCAAATCCAAGGACCGAAACGGGCACATTGCGGCCCTAAGAAAGTTCCTTCACCCGACTACGCAAATACAATATGAGGCTAAACCCTCAAAAATGCAGATTCGGGGTCACATCGGGCAAGCTACTGGGCCACATTGTCAGCCAGCGTGGCATCGAAGTTGACCCAACAAAGATCAAGGCCATTACCGAGATGCAACCACCCAAAACCGAAAAAGAGATAAGGTGGTTTCTCGGGAAAGTCCAATATATCAGCCGGTTTATTTCAAAGTTAACCATGGTATGCGAGCCCATTTTCAAGAAACTGAAGATAGGAGAACGAACACTATGGGACGATAAATGTCAAATGGCTTTTGATAAAATCAAGGAGATCCTATCTTCTCCACCGTTGCTAATGCCACCTCAACCGGGCCTGCCTCTGTCGTTATACCTGACAACGACCGAGACAGCCATGGGGGCTATGCTCGCCCAAACGGTCGATTCAGAAGAACGGGCTATTTATTACATCAGTAAGAAGTTCTTGGAGTATGAATGCAAGTATACAATGCTCGAGAAAACGTGCTTAGCTTTAGTATGGGCCAATAAAAAGCTTCGACACTACATGCTTAGTCACGAGGTACATGTGCTATCTAAAATGGATCAATTCAAGTACCTATTCAAAAAGCCCATCCTCAATGGCAGGATATCCAGGTGGACTTTAATGCTAGCTGAGTTCGACCTCAAGTTCGTACCATTGAAAGCCATCAAAGGCCAGGTAGTAGCCAAATTCCTCGCTGATATCCCGATATCCGAGGAGGGACACACCGATACTTGGGCCTTCCCGGATGAAGATATATTCCATACTGACACCAAAACTTGGGATTTATACTTTGATGGGGCGTCCAACTTCCGATGATTTGGTGTCGGGATTTTACTGATCTCGCCAGAAGGGGAACACACCCCGTTATCCATCAAGCTAGATTTTGACGTGACTAACAACGCAGCCGAGTATGAAGCGTGCATTCACGGACTGCAAGCCATCGTTGATTTAGGAGTAACAAACCTCCGGGTCCACGGTGACTCATCTTTAGTCATAAACCAAGCCTTACAGAAATGGAAGACTCGGAACGCAAATCTCGTAGCTTACCAAGCACAAGTAAAGGTTCTCAAAAAACAGTTCCAAAAGGTGGAATACATCTATCTGCCTCGGGAAGAAAACCAGTTTGCTGATGCTCCTTCAAAATTAGCATCTTTACTGAATATCCCAGCGCATCTAACCAGCATGCCCATCTGCGTCGAAAGACGATCCGACCCGGCATATATCCACGCTATTCAAGATATTGAGATAGCTGATCCAGAACCTTGGTATCAGGCTATTCTAACCTACTTAACATCGGGAGAATATCCTCCGGGAGCTAAAAACCGGGCCAAGAAAGCTCTACGAAGATGGGCAACCCAGTTCATCCGTACGGATGATGGACAGTTATATAAGAAGACAGTGCAGGGGGCTTTACTCATATGCATTGACAAAGCGCAAGCCGAAAGAGTCATGACTGAGGTACATGATGGTGAAAATGGCCCGCATATTAATGCCCATATGCTAGCCCGGAAAATCAAGAGACTCGGGTATTGTTGGAATAGCATGGAAACTGACTGTCAGTTATATGTTAAACACTGCCATAACTGTCAGATTTTCGCCAATGTACAGCATATGCCTTCATCCTTATTATATACTATGACATCACCATGGCCATTCTCAACATGGGGAATTGATATAATTGGGAAAGTAAACCCTTCCGGGACGGGAGGTCACTGCTTCATTTTAGTGGCTATCGACTATTTCACCAAATGGGTCGAAGCCGAGTCGTACCGGATCTTGAATGCCAAACATGTGGCTAAGTTCATCCAAAACAAAATTATATGTCGATACGGAATTCCGTACGAGTTCATCAGTGACCACGGGACCCACTTTCAAGCTGAAACTGCCACTTTGTTGGAAAAATACAAGATTCAAAGGCATACATCTTCGCCTTACCGTCCCCAAACGAATGGAGCGGTAGAGGCAGCTAATAAAACAATTGTCACCATACTTAAAAAGATGGCTGAGAATTACCGGGATTGGCCCGACAAAATTCCTTTTGCTCTATGGGGATATCGGACGTCAATTCGCACTGCAACCGGAGCAACTCCATACTACCTGACATATGGAATGGAAGCAGTCCAACCAGTCGAGCTAGAAGTACCATCCCTCAGGATTTTACTCGAGAGCCAGGTACCTGAAGCAGATTGGATCCATGCCCGATATGACTCGCTAGTCCTCTTGGACGAACGGCGATCTCGAGCCCTGAATAATATTCAGATATTTCAAAAAAGGATCCAACGGGCTTTTAACAAAAGGGTTAGGCCCAGAAATATCAAAGAGGGCGATCTAGTCCTAAAGTCCGTTCGAGCTTTGCTACCAGTTGACCCAAGGGGAAAATCCAAACTCAATTGGGCTGGGCCATATCTAGTGAAGACAATCCTTTCGGGAGGAGCAGTAATGCTAACCAACTTGGACCAGTTGAAGCGTTACTACCCTTAAACCCTACCTCAATGTCATTTGCAAAAAGTTTATAAAAATTTGTCTTTTTCAAAATTTTAAGCAAGTCAATAAGTTAGGATTACTTATCCTACCGTCGCACATCTCGAATTAATAATCTTGATGTATTTCGAAAATTGCAAAAAAAATTCTGAACTACAGAAGGTTTGATTCCATTAATTATGGATACGTAGGCAACCCCTTAAAAGGGTACAACCACTGCGATAACAAAAAGACGGGAACGGTATTCACTAATATGTCTTTTATTATAAACACCGATAAATTCGGAAATTTCAAAATACATCACAAAAAACAAACAAAAACAACAAAAATCACACCACAAAAATAGTAGTAATACTTAAATAATAAATTTAGGAGACTACTCGTTCATTTTTCCTTTCCCCATATCTTTCGGGTCACGCGGAGCCCGAGGTCGACGGGGCGGGGGTGAACGTTCCCTAATCACAAGGGGAATTTCCTTTGCTCGAATCCGTTTCTTCGACAACGGGTCTCCTGCCATTGTCACTGGCCCAAGCCGAGCCTGTACGGGCTCGGGAAGTCTGTCTCGAGGACCAAGTCGGTCCTTGACCGCCAATCTTGGGCCAAGTCTCCTTTCTAAGTCCGTCTGGGGGCTCACCTTCCCCCGTGCACCCTTAGTACTGGACCCTTCAGTCTGAGTCCTAGATTTCCCTTTCTGACTCGCCGGGGTAGCACCTTCGTCAAAGAAGCTTCTATTATCTTTAGCATGTTCACGACGCAACAGGTTGAAAGCCTCGTCAGTCTTCAAAGCAGCTCGGGCTTTAGCAGAATCAGCCTTTGTCCATCTGACGTAAGAATCGGATACCCAGATCGAATGGGGAGTCTTGGGAACGGACCAAGTGGCTCGGGTATACCACATTTGCATCCAAGTGTCACACATTACGTCCGTCAACTGAGTAGATTCACTCAAGATTGCCTCGATTTCCGAGATTCTTTGGACCCGACCATATTGCCTAAGTAGGCGATCGGGAAAGAGGTGAATTGTTTGTCTAAAAGATAGGATTACCTGATATCGAGCCCTATCTCGAGACTCTAAGTCGGTCCGGACATAAATGGGCCACCATGGGACGGTCCAGCGGATCAATGGACCTTCATGGAAAGAAAGCACTTCGTCTCAGTATTTTTGGGTGTGGAGGCGAGAAAAGGCAACGGTCCGTCTCCTCGTCATCACTTGTTTAGGTTGATATCGGCTCACGTCCAAGGGAGGGTCCAAGATCGATAGCCTCTCGAACAGCCACAGCTGAAAAAACCGCGAAAAATTGTCAAAAAACTGCGTCAAAAAAAAATTGCGAAAACCGAGAAAATCGAAAAAAAAATACCGCAGAAACCGAGAAAACCGAAAGAATTGGAAAAGCCGGAAAATTGCAAAAAATCAAAAAATCGGCATACCTGTAAAAGACGGGTACTCCCAGTCAACCGGGTTGACGGATCCCTTTAGCGATTATCCAAACCCTGGATAATCTCTCCTGTAATCAGCCAAGCCGGGCTGTGCTCCGTTTCCATCAGGTCAGCCACAGTTAAGAGTCGGACATGACCCATACAAGATAATAAGTCCATATGGCCCTCAAAGTCGTAAACGTGAAGCATACAAAAAGTAAAGGCCCTATGGCTATGGACCTGCCTGACCCGGACGTCATCTGGGTTCATAAATTTTTCAGCCAAATCAGTCAAGGAAACAGTATCTCCTTCCAGCATACGGGATACCTCCATGTGAGAAAGTCCTAAAAATTCCCGTAGCTTTCTCCTCGGGTCATGAACTGAAAACGGGATAGCAGGGCGAAGTATGGGATTTCACCCTCCTACAGCAGCAATTTCCTCAGGGATAGGACAGATTTCGCCTCGAGGAAAACCAAAAACGTGATAAGTATCGTCCCAATAGGACAGGCAAGCATCCAAAAAGTGACGGTCTACTTGCATCTGGCGGATCGTGAATAACTGGGTGACACCATTCTGAGTCAGAATGATTTTATCTGCGTCTCTGAAGTATCGGTACCACTCTTGCAGCATTCCAATTAATCGGTCGATTCCCATAATTGAATTTCTAAAAAGAAGAATAAATTTCTCAGAGCTTGTTTTTCTTTAAGGAAGAGTGGGAATTGAGGGAATTGTGAAACATTATGAAGCAGGGAGAGGGTATTTATACCATGAAACCGGATTCCCCTCCTCACCTAAGGATTCCTTATCCTAGAGGATTTAGCATACAGACCCTATCCTAGGATCTAGCTAAGTCATCTCGAGCATTCCTATTTATTTTCAGAGTCAAAAACTCTCAAAATCCAAAACTCAAAACCTTTCTCAAATTTTCATTCCCCAGCGCGAGTCATATTTGTTTCGCCTACATGTTACATGCAAAATTTTATGTAACTTATACAGGTACAATTCAGGACCGCGCAATTCACATAACTCCCCAGCGGCATTTAACAGGATGAGCCCATATATAGGCGCACCTAAGTCTTATACGGCAAGTCCAATTCCCCACGGAGTTATCATCATCAGCTCAGGTACATTTCTAGTCTGTGGCCGGGGGGCCCTTCACGCAGAGTCTAATGGACTTTAAACGACCCGATCGGAAGTCTGCCAGGTCTTAATCTTTGATTGGCCTGGTAGCTACTCTGACTTTCGCCCTGTCCAAGCCTCAGTTAGAGTGGGGGCTCTGTAGACACCTACATTTTACTGTCAGGTGTCTATAGCAGTTTCCGACAAACACCCGATGATGATCGGACGCAAACGTGCTTTAACGTACTCGGAAATGGGCTTGAAATCATGGATATTTAGCTTGGGCTTTTTACGGAGTACAAATTTCACAAAACCAACCTCTAAACCAGGCCCAGTGGGTCATTTCGAGTCAAATAAGACTAATTTGGGTCGAATCCGGCACCAGGGGCAAAACCGTCTTTTAGCGACCGAGTCAAAACTCGGTCAAAGATATTCCCGAGGCACACGGACCAGCCGCGTCACTTCACGAGTCCGGCCTAGACTCAAATGCTGCAAAAAATCAGCTACGAGAAATATTAAACAATTCCGTTTAAGGTAGAATTCGATCTCAAGTAGGAATTCTGTCCAAAAATCGAATCAAATACTCGGCCGAGCTCCCCTTCCCAACCGAGATTCCCTTTCTTCTTCACCAAGTAACGGAATTCTCGTTTCGTTAGAATTCTTACGTTTCCTATCCAAACCGGTAGTTCTTGTTGTCCAAGCAAGATACCTCTCTCAACCTCCTTTTCGTATAAATAGGACCCTCTCGTAACACAATTAGGGGATTGAACATTCAACACACAATTCATTCACATCATCAATTACATGCACTCATAAACTCCATACACCTAGCATCAAGAGACCGATAGCACATCCAAAACCGAAGGAACCGACCCCTATACCCGTCACCCTTCACCCTTCACGACCAAACCAAAACCACCACAACTCACCGACATTAACCCGACGCTCCCGTGCCTTAGCCACATCCTGACGAGCCCCGATCCGAGTTAACAAAAGCATGTAGGTTGAGGGTGTAATCAAACCCGAATTCTCACTTTTCTTCCTTCCTTTCTCTCATTTCTTTTTCTTTTTTGCATCGAGTTGTCGTCGGTCTATTTATTATGGGTCGTTCATCGCATTTTTTTTATTTCTAATATTGATACTACAAAATTATTTTCATATATAACAAATATTCTTAAAATAAGATATCGGTTCATTAATCGAATATCGTATTAAAAGAATTACATTAATCTCGTTGATGCTAAAAAACGTTACATACTTCTTTTTACAAAATACGACGATTTTAACGCGGAAAGAACTAACATCCTTTTCTTTTCGTTCAAATTCTTTTTCAAAACAATTTTACAAAATACGAATATTCGATATCGATTTCATAATCGAATATCGAATACGACGAACGTCGAAAATATAAGTCGAGTATAAGTTAATTCATACTTATACACGATTTATTGAAACTAACGATTTTTCGAAAATAAACGAGCCGGGACAGACCCTCACGCGAGTCGCGCCACTCCCAGTCGACTCGCGCGAGAGCCTGGAATCCGCAGCGACTCGCGCGAGAGCCTGGAATCCGCAGCTTTTTCTTCGCTTTCTCAATTTTTCTTAAACATCGTTTTTTCTACAAAATGATTTCTCTAAACCTTTTCTTTTCATCTTTTCCAAAATTATTCCGAATATTTGATATCGATTTCATAATCGAATATCGAATATAACGAATATCAAAAATATTGAATCGAGTACAAATTATGCGATATTTGTATGCGATTTAATAAAGTCATCGATTTTCAAAAAATCGACCTTGAAACAGGCCGGGGTGCGAGTCGCGCGCACCCCGGGCGAGTCGCACGGCCGACTGAAACGCAACACGTTCTTCGCTTTTCTATTATTTCTTCGAACATCGTTTTTTAGACAAAACAACATCTTTTCAGATCTCGACTTTATTTTTTTTCTTGACCTCGGTCAACACGTGTTAATCCATCACGTGAATTAAACTTTTCAAAACCATGCATATCATCATATTTATTATTCAATCGTTACTAACTCGTTTGCTCATGTTTTTTTAGCGATTTCTTTTTTTTATCTTTTGTTTTTATTAGACTAAAACGAACCTCGCATGCTAAAATACAACTTTGACGTTAATTTTAGTTGCATTAAATCGACCTAGCAACCCATTCAATTCTCGCATGTTTAGGGAAAACAATGTTTGCATATCATTTCATCGTTCAACTAACACGCGTATTAAAACATCAAACGATATCCTAGTAGAGGCCGCTAATGTGTGGGCGGGGTTGGGTGTCCTTCGTGGGCTTCCCAACACGTACCCTCACCCCTTACTCAGAACCTCGGTTTCCGGATGTCCGAAACTATTGGCAACGAGAGTCATTCAATACACGATATCCAATAACGTCGGTATCGGTATCAAATGCTAAGAGACGAACCCAATAAACTCTGACATCGGAAATGGGCCGTATTTTGTACACGGCCCACTACGACATAGAGTGGGTTCGAACGGGCCCGAACTCCCACAAAGTTCGGTGGCGACTCCAACTTCGATTTAAATTTCAATTCGATCCATTCTCATATGGAGATTCATTCGCCTCCCCAAACCCGCGCGTGGCCGCGTCGGGGTGGACCTATGTCATGTCCACAACATGCATATTAACTAGATCTAAGGAAACTAACAACAATATAATGAGAAAACTACAATCTAACAATTACCCACTAAACTATGAAACTAACAAATTAATCTAGAGAATAATCTAGAATAACATGAACAAGATTCTAGAGAAACTAATTACACTAAGAGAATCTAAGCTAGATAATAATGAGAAAACTAAATTAAATCTAAACTAGAGATAAGAGAGTGGAAAGAAATGTACCAATTGTGAAGATCTACAAGAAATAAGAAGTTTGCATGGATAAAGGTTGAAGCTTTGATGGATAGAATGAAGAACTTGTCACTAATCCTTCAATAAACCCACAAATCTTCAATAAAACTTGAATAATCTCCTTACAAACTTGTAATCTAAAGAATTGATGATGGAAACTAAGTAGATCTACTACTAATTACTATGTAAACTACTAGATTTCTAGAGAATTACTACTAGATTACTACTAATGGTGGTGATACTACACTACTCTAATGGAGGATACTAGATGAATGCTAATCTAATGATGGATGCTACACTAATGGGTGGTGATACTACACTACCCTAATGGAGGATACTAATGGATGCTAATGGTGGATGCTACACTAATGGGTGGTGCCATGGGCAACAATCTAGGGTTACATATATATAGTAATCCTCTTAATGGGTATTTAACCTAAAGTCCAAATCCAACTCTTGCTTCATTAGTGAGACAATCTCCCTCAACATCTTCATAGGGTGAAACTTTGCCCTGCGGTCTTGACAGTAATTCCCACCGGGTGAAATTCCACCCAGTCAGATTTTCTTCCTTTTTTGCGTTTTTGGCTCTTTTTTCCATCGGGCGAAATTTCACCCGGTGGGCAAAATTTCGCCCGGTCAGTTTCGCCCGGTGGTGAGTCTCGGAAAATCTTCAGGGAGGCGTTTTTACCGTCGGGTGAAATTTCGCCCGGTGGTGTCTCACCGGGTGAAATTTCGCCCGGTCATTTCACTGGCCTCGCTTCTTGTCAAATTCTTCGTTAATTGATTGGATGGCTTTAAACTTTAAGTTGTGTGCTTTACTCTTAGGACGGCATTCCCTTCTCTTGTGCTCGTGGAAGCTCGATCGTGATTTCGGCGGAAAATCCTATCAAAATCGATAGAAAACTACCAAAAACACGTAAAATGCACAAGAGGGACGCTAATGCGAGAAGTACACAAAATATGGCGATAATCGCACTCTATACTCGCAAAACGAGGGAAAAACTGGTCTAAATGAGGGGAAAAACGGTCTAAATTTAGCACACAACAAAAGGCGGTTATTGGGACTACTATGTACCGTGTTGTTGCGAGGCTTAAGAGCCTAAAGAAGCCATTGAAGGAGTTAAATTCGAGTTGTTTTGCTGACATTGAAAACAGGTGCGTACAGGCTGAACTGAAACTTGACGATGTGCAGACTCGGCTTCGCTTGGACAGGTCGACGTCTATCTTGCAGGAGGAGGCGAACTTGAATGAGGAAGTCTCGTGCGGATTTTTGGAGCCAGAAAACGAAGCAGAAGTGGGTCAAGGAGGGTGATGTGAACTCGGCATATTTTCACGGGTTGTTGAGGGCTCGGAGAGCCCATAATGCCATTACTAAAATCAGTGATGCGGATGGCCATGAGTGTTCGGGCAAGACTGCTATTGAGGATGCTTTTCTTCGATACTACATGTCTCTTTTAGGAGATTCGTGTAGTGTCGAGCCAATCAATATGGGTATAGTTCGAAGAGGCAAAGTGTGTTCCGAAGTACACAAAGCGTGGCTGAATGCTAATGTCACCGAGGAGGAAATAAAACGGACACTATTCAGTATTCCTCGAGATAAGGCTCCGGGGCCGAATGGTTTTTCGAGTCAATTTTGTATTGATTCATGGGATATTGTTGGAGAAGATGTAGTGTCAGCTATACAAGACTTCTTTGCTTCAGGTAAGCTTCTGAAACAGATAAATTGTGCTAACATCACTTTGATCCCTAAGGTGAATAGGCCTCAAAATGTGAAAGAATTTCGACCGATAGCTTGCTGCAATGTCTTGTATAAATGTATTGCTAAAATTATTTGTATGAGGCTTGCTCGGGCTTTGCCTGATTTAATTTCTCCGACTCAAGGAGGTTTTATTGAGGGAAGGAGTATTGTGGAAAACGTGCTAATTTGCCAGGATTTGGTTAGATTGTATAAGAGGAGCCATATCTCGCCTCGGTGCTTGTTTAAGGTAGATATACATAAGGCTTATGACAGTGTGGAGTGAAGTTTTGTGGATCAAATGCTGCGCGCGTTAGAGTTCCCTAACCATTTCCGCGGGCTGATTATGGAATGTGTGAAGTCGGTCTCTTAATCTCTTTGTGCTAATGGAGATAATTTTGGGTTTTTTCGAGGAAAAAGGGGGTTGAGACAAGGAGACCCAATGTCTCCATTGTTATTCACGATATGCATGGAGTATTTTTCCCGTATCTTGATCCATGGCAAGATGGGTAGGAATTTCAAATATCACCCAAGATGTGCCTTGATGAAGCTCACCCATTTACTCTTTGCTGACGATTTGCTCCTTTTTTGCAAAGGGGAGACGGAGTCGATGGAGTTTTTATGGTGTGGCTTTGCTACTTTTAGCAGAGCTTCTCGACTGATGATTAGTGTGGGTAAGTCCCATGCCTATTTTGCAGGAGTAGAGGAAGACAAGAAGGCAGCTATTTTGCAGTTTTCCGGCTGTGTGGAAGGTACTATGCCTTTTCGCTATCTTGGATTACCTATTCAAAGGACGCAATTAGGTAAAGATGATTGTGAAAAATGGTTAGCTTGAATTGTTTCAAGAATTTCCAGTATTGGTGCCAGGAAACTGTCGTATGCGGGTAGGCAGACTTTAGTGCAGGTTGTCCTGTCTCAGTTGCATAATTATTGGGCTATGGTATTTATTATCCCAAAATATGTGATGGCTCGAATTGGCTCTTTATGTCGCAATTTCCTTTGGGATGGCGGTGTAGAAGGTACTAACAGAGCATTAGTGAGTTAGGAGAAAATTTGCTATCCTAAGGATGAAGGCGGGCTTGGTCTTAGGGATTTGGCTATCTGGAATGAAGCAGCAGTGGCGAAACTGGCCTCGTGGGTTTTTTATCAGTCTGACCGGTTGTGGGTTAGGTGGGTCAATAGCTTTTATCTGAAGGGTACCGCTTGGGGTGATTATCAGCCTAATACTGATGTCACCTGGGCGTGGAAGAAGATTTCTCAGGCTAAAGAGAAGATAAAACATATGTATGTGAATGGATTATGGCACGGATCACTAATTTCCTATTCGATATCAAGAGCTTATGAGGAGCTCCGGAGTCATAAACCGAGAGTCTCGTGGGCACGGCTTGTGTGGAGTGGTTGGAGTGTCTCTAGACATAGCTTTATTGCTTGGCTAGTGTTTAGGGGGGCTTTAAACACGAGGAAAAAATTATTGAGGTTTGGGGTGGCAGATTCAAACCTTTGTTATCTGTGTGAAGCACATGAGAAGACTTTACAACATCTGTTTTTTGGATGTTGCTGGAGTACTCGGGTGGTTGACATGTTGAGTGCGTGGGTGAGGAAAAGCATACCACGGAGTGGAGGATTGACTTGGGCTATTGGCATGAGAGGAACGAAGCTTCAGTGCAACATTATTCGGGCTATGATCAATGCCACAATTTATCATGTTTGGAGACAGCGGAACTTGTGCAGAATTGAGGGAATGGTCCAACATCCGAAGTGATGGGGGTCGGCACCACAGGCAGCAGGTAGTCGGCACTTCAGGGGACACTTCACCCAGCGACCAAACCACGCCGGCTCCCCGTGGCGGAGGTGGGCGCCGACCGTGCAGTCCGTACGACTCCAGCCCTATAAATAACAAGAGAGCTACCACAAGAAAAGGGGACACAAAATAAATATAAGGCATTATCTCTCTAAAAAGCTAAGTTACATCCTCCATAACCCTAAGTAGACTTCTTTACCCAAGTGACTGACTTGAGCGTCGGAGAGGCAACCTCGGACACTCTCCGAGGCCCTTGTGTGCTCCTTGTGCAGGTCAGGAGTTCAGGGCTTACCAGGGACGAAGAAGGAGATCGCCGGCCATACCCGGCAAGGGACCTGTGATTGTTTGATACCCAAACAATTTGGCGCCGTCTGTGGGGAGTTAACAAAAAGCTCCTCGCTCTAACAAAAACTTATCGTAATGACTCATAACATGGCAGCTAACGACGCAACAGATGCCTCTGCGGCGGTAGAGAGGAATGCCGAACTCGAGGTCGTAGAGACCTCCCACCCAAAAGACCAAGCCCGGGACAAGGATAGGGGTAAGGGTCTAATGGCCTTGGCGTCCACTCCAGCAAGAGCACTCCCCGCCAACGTCCCAGCGGACGCTTTCACCCCCGAGCAAATGAACGCCGCCCAACTTTTCCCCGCCGCCCTCCTAAGGACGACCCCTCGTCAGCCTTAACGACGCCGCGAGCAACAGAGCCTCTCGGGCAGACAGGGGGAGCCCACCAAAGAGCCGACGTTTCTCCCAGAGAACTCTTTCCAGACCGGCCGGAGACGCTTACGCTGGAAGAAAGAAAACGCCGGTGCCTAGAGAAAGGCAGACGCCTGGATAAGGAAAGGATCGAACTACACCAGAGGAGGCAGGGGTACCGAACCAGAGGACACTCGCCATATCGCCCCGAGATTGGCCTAGAAGCCCTTTCGCTGGTCATAAGCATGACGGGAGACGGCAACTCCCCACCAGGCGAGAAACGACGGAAAAGGAGCAGAAGCCACACCCCCACGATGCGCCATCGGCTGGGCCCAGGCACCCGAAAAGCCAGAAGAAGCCACAGTCCTCAGATAACAGTTCACCACCGCCTGGGGCAGAGGGAGAGAGAGGGAAGACCTGTAAGAACATTGAGAGACCGACTAGGCGTCGGGGATCGCGGGAGGACGCCCGCCAACCCCGAAGAGCGAGGCTCGGTCTTTACCCGACTGACGACCAACACCGGCCAGAGGGATGAGCACGCCCACCGGGAAAGGTCCCCCCAGCAGGAAACTTTCGTAACATGCCGGTCCAGGGGGAACGCGTCCACCAACCAAGAGGAAGACGAGGGCATATCCGAATGGGCCACGCCCCTAAAGAAAACGCCCAGGAAGGGACGACCCACAGTATCGCCCTTCCACTCGGAGATCACGGAGCACCCCATGCTCAGGGTAAAGGTGCCGAACATCCAGTTCGATGGGATGACGGATCCGGAGGATCACTTGGCAACATACGAAAGCTACATGGCCATGTACGAGCTCGACGACGCGGTGTGGTGCCGAGTATTTCTCACCACGCTCACCGGATACGCCCAGTCATGGTTCAGAGGCCAACCCCGGGGATCCATTCGGAGCTTTAAAGACCTCAGCACGGCATTCGTAGACCAATACGCCGGTAGCCGACATAGGCAGATTGTTACAGTGGACCTGATGACCATGCGACAAGGGCCAAAGGAGAGCATAAGAGAGTACGTCAGGAGGTTCGACCTAGAATGTCAGCAAATCAGAACAATTGACGCGTCAACAGCCGCCTGCGCCCTGACCCACACAATGACAGAAGGCCCCCTTAAAAGCCACTTGCTCAGGGAGAGGCCAACCTCCCTGGTCGAGGCCCGGGGAATAGGGGAGGGATACATGAACGAGGAAGACTACAAAACGCGGCGCGAGGACCCCTCACCGCCAAGGTCCCGACGCCCACCCTTGGAAAGGGCCTCGAGCCCGGCGAATCAGAAGGAACCCCCCAGAATGCTGCACAGAGGCCGCGTAGAGAAAAGGCTGGAGGGAATTCGTAGGGAAAGGTTCGACCGCTACACCGCCCTGACCCGACCTAGAGGCGAGATCTTCGACATAGAAAAGAACAACGGAAAATGGGGTACTCCCTGACCCATCAGGCCCAGCCCCAACACCGACCCAAATAAATACTGCGCGTTCCACGGTCAGACGGGACATACAACAGAAGAATGCAGGAACCTGAAAGACAAAATTGAGGCCCTCATACGGCGCGGCTCGTTGGCGGCATATGAGGCCAGAACCCTGCGCACCAACAACAACAGGAACAGCAACGACAACAATGGTCGCGGCTTGGCAACCGGCAACACCAGGGACCAAGCCGAGGTGAGGAAGCAGCACAATGTCATTAACATGACATACGAAGAAGAGCATGGAGCGGGAACCAGTCGGAGGCAGATCATGCGCCATCTAAGAGAACTGACCCAGCACATATGCAACGCCGACGAACCCAAGAAAGACGCCATCCCAACCCTCAGTGTCACGGCAGAGGATTACAGACGGGTGACATACCCCCACAGTGACCCTTTGGTGTTGGCCATCAAAATAGGCGATCACACGGTCAAGAGATGCATGATAGACACAGGCGCCTACACGAACTTGCTATACAAGGAGGCCTTCGAACAAATGGGGTTCGACAAACGACACCTCAAGCCAACTGCCGGAGCCTTATACGGTTTTTCAGGAACCGGAGTTGTACCCATGGGTACAATCGACCTGCCGGTCACATTCGGAGGGGGGGAGGACGCGAAAACGACGACGACCCAGTTCGTGGTGGTGAACGCCAAATCCGCCTACAATGCCCTAATAGGCCGGATAACCCTGGACAGGGTGCACGCCCTAGTATCCATACGAGCTCTGACACTGGCCTACGTCACCAACAGGAACACTGATGGAAAGCTATATGGCGACCAGGACTCCTCCAGAAACTGCAACTCGGTGGCCCTCAGACGATCCCAAGAAGAAATGAATGGGAAGCGGAAAGTCGCCCACGGCACCGAAGAACACCTTCCGACCCCCAAAGCCCTCAGGATAGAGGAAGCTACAGACTCCAACTCCGAGCGCCTCGAGCCCGGCGAGGAAAGCATGACAGTAGACCTGGAGCCAGGCAGATCCGTTCTCGTAGGGACCGGCCTAGAGCCAAACTACCAAGGACGCCTCGTCAGCCTTCTCAAGGACAACGCCGACGTGTTCGCATATTCAGCGGATGAAATGACGGGGGTGGACCCGGAGGTGACGGTACACCGGCTAAACGTCGACCCCACCTTCCGTCCGATAAGGCAGAAGAAGAGGACCATGTCGACGAAAAAAGACGATGCCATCTGAGGTGAGGTCGACAAGTTGCTAAAAGCTGGCTTCATAGAGACTTGCAACTACCCTGACTGGCTGGCAAAAGTAGTAATGGTAAAAAAATCTTCGGGCGCCTGGCGCATGTGTGTTGACTTCACCAACCTCAATAAAGCATGCCCGAAAGACTGCTACCCCCTCCCCAGGATCGACCAGTTGGTGGACGCCACCAGCGGACACACCATGTTGAGCTTCCTAGACGCCTTCTCCGGATACCATCAAGTCTTCTTGTGGGGGCCGGAAAAGGTCAAATGCACGTTCATCACCAGCGCAGGGACATTCATGTACAAAATGATGTCGTTCGGACTAAAAAACGCGGCGCCACCTACCAAAGATTGGTGGACAAGATCTTCAAAGGCCAAAGAGGCAGAAACATGGAGATATACGTGGATGACGCGATCGTAAAAAGCAAAGAGGACGACCAACACCTTGTCGACTTGGAGGAAACATTCCAATCCTTAAGGAAATACAAGATGAAGCTCAACCCTCAAAAATGCACATTCGGAGTAAGGTCCGGGAAATTCTTAGGTTTCCTAGTAAGCGCCAGGGGAATAGACGCCAACCCTGAGAAGGTTCAGGCCATCCAGGACCTGCCGGAGCCGAGAACCATCAGAGATATACAAAGACTCACGGGAAGGATGGCGGCCCTGGCACGGTTTATCTCAAGAGTAGCGGATAAATCGACCCCTTTCTTCGGGGTCCTCAAAGGGAATAAGCACTTCAAATGGGAGGAAGAGAAGAAGACGGCGTTTGCCGACCTGAAAGAACACTTGAAGTCCCTCCCAACGCTGGCGCAACCGACGAAAGGCGAGAGGCTATACGTCTACATAGCAGTCACCAACGTCACTGTAAGCGCCGTCATCCTTAGAGAAGAGGAAAAAACCCAACAACCGATATACTTCGTCAGCCACGCGTTGGGACCGACAGAAAAGAACTACCCAATGGTTGAGAAGGCGGCATACGCCGTAGTCGTCGCCGCCCGGAAACTGCGCCCATACTTCGACGCACACCATGTGACCGTCCTCACAAACATGCCTCTCGAAAAAGCCTTGGAAAAATTCGAGAAGTCAGGGCGAATGCTGAAGTGGGACGTCGAACTGAGCGGCCTGGGAATAACGTACCAGTCAAGAACGGCAATAAAAGCTCAAGCGCTGGCAGACTTCATAGCCGAGTGTTCCCACTCGGAGGAAGATGACCCACCATCGGGGGTGTGGGAGGTATTTACCGATGGGTCCGCCACCAGCAACGGTTCGGGGGCCGGTGTTGTCCTAACAAGTCCCGACGGCGAGGAGTTCGAACACGCCCTAAGATTCACCTTTCAGACATCCAATAACGAAGCCGAATATGAGACCGTCTTGGCCGGCATTCATCTCGCCAGGGCCGCCGACGCTGAACGAATCGTAATATCAACAGATTCGCAACTGGTGACGAATCAAATTAACGGAGAGTACGAAGCCAGAGAACCCTCAATGGCGCTCTACCTGAAGAGGGTGAAGGAGGAGCAGTCCCAGCTCCAGTCATATGAGGTCAAGCAAGTGCCCAGGTCGCAGAATAACCGGGGGGACGCGTTGTCAAAACTAGCAAGCTCCAGCCTACAAGATATCAGACGGTCGGTCTGGGTAGACGTCACAAAAAAGAAGAGTATCGCGACGAATGAGGACAGCCAAGACAAGATCCATAATATAGACTACGAGAGCGCCATCGATTGGCGGACGCCTATCATAGAGTACATCCTCTACAAACGGTTACCGGAGGACCCCGCCAAAGCGAAGCGAATGCCGAGGACAGCCTCAAGGTACCTAATAATAGAAGACCAGCTCTACAAGAGAGGAACGGCAGCGCCAATACTAAGATGCTTGAGCCCAAGAGAGGCAGCGGAGGTACTGGACGACATCCACTCGGAGATGTGTGGACACCATATAGGCGGCAGGAATCTAGCGCACAAGGTGGTCCGAGCCGGCTACTATTGGCCGACCGCCCTACACGATGCCCAAGAACTAACCAAAAAATGTCGGAACTGCCAGATCAACTCGCCGGTAATACACGCACCGGCAAGAGACCTTCAACCCATCCTCAGCCCCATCCCCTTTGCTCAATGCGGAATGGTCATCCTGGGACCCTTCCTTACGGCGACCGGAGGCAGGAAGTTCGTAATAGTGGCAGTAGATTATTTCTCAAAATGGATAGAGGCGGAAGTCGTCCCAAACATCACCGAGCCGGCCGTACGCAAGGTGATCTGGCGCAATGTCGTGACCCGATTCGGCGTGCCCAAAGTGCTGGTCTTCGATCACGACCGGCAATTCGACAACCCTCCCATAAGAGAATGGCTATAAGGATTGGGAATCGCCGTAGCATATTCAGCCGTCTGCCACCCCCAAACCAACGGCCAAGCCGAAGCGGCCAACAAACAAGTCCTCAATGGGCTGCGGAAAATGCTGGAAGACCTAAAAGGGGGGTGGGCGGACGAATTACCAAGCATGCTCTGGTCCCTAAGGACAACAGAAAAGGCCGTAACAGGACACTCACCATTTGGCCTCGGGTATGGGGCGGAAGCCCTCCTTCCCATAGAAGCGCGCATTTCCTCTGCCCGTAGCAAATATTACAAGGGCGACACGAACGAGGCCGCCATGGAGAAAGTCCTAGACCAAGTGGAAGAAACCAGAGAAGAAGCACATGTAAACCTGGTAGCATACCAACAGCGCATGAGAAAGGCGTACAACCAAAGGGTCAACCACCGAAGATTCCAGATAGGGGATTTGGTCCTCAGGAAATCAGTGGCGGTCGGCAAAGCAAACGAACACGGAAAGCTTAGCGCCAACTGGGAGGGACCATATGAAGTCACCAAAGTAATAGGCCCGAGTACTTATAGGCTGAGAGACAGAGAAGGGCGAGACTTGCCGTCACACTGGAACGCAGACACCATCAGAAGATACTACGTCTAAGCAACAAGTAGACGAACTGTTGTCCCAATTTCAGGCAAGGTACCATCGGACCTGTCGACGACCCTTCCACCAGAAGCTTGTAAAAATTTTTAATAAGGAAGGTCTTTTCTTTGCTAAATCTACTTGCTCCCCGTTCTCTACTTTCTCGAGCAGCAAGCAGGGGGCAATAAGGGGGGGAGCCCCTATTTGCCTACCACGGAGAATGGACACCCCACTCAAAGTGTGGGGGGCATAAGTCAGGAACCGCCTGTGGTCATAGCCACAGCCGGCCACCTGACCAAATCTCCCCCACCCAAAGTGTGGGGGCATGAAGTCGGGAGCCGCCTGTGGTCATAACCACAGCCGGCCCCCTGACCAAATCTCCCCCACCCAAAGTGTGGGGGCAGGAAGTCGGGAACCGCCTGTGGTCATAACCACAGCCGGCCACCTGACCAAATCTCCCTCACCCAAAGTGTGGGGGCATGAAGTCGGGAACCGCCTGTGGTCACAACCACAGCCGGCCCCCTGACCAAATCTCCCCCACCCAAAGTGTGGGGGCATGAAGTCAGGAGCCGCCTGTGGTCATAACCATAGCCGGCCACCTGACCAAATCTCCCCCACCCAAAGTGTGAGTGCATGAAGTCGGGAACCGCCTGTGGTCACAACCACAGCCGGCCCCCTGACCAAATCTCCCCCACCCAAAGTGTGGGGGCATGAAGTCGGGAGCCGCCTGTGGTCAGAACCACAACCGGCCCCCTGACCAAATCTTCCCCACCCAAAGTGTGGGGGCATGAAGTCGGGAGCCGCCTGTGGTCATAACCACAGCCGGCCACCTGGCCAAATCTCCCCCACCCAAAGTGTGGGGGCATGAAGTCGGGAACCGCCTGTGGTCATAACCACAGCCGGCCCCCCGACCAAAATCTCCCCCACCCAAAGTGTGAGGGCATGAAGTCGGGAACCGCCTGTGGTCATAACCACAGCCGGCCCCCTGACCAAATCTCCTCACCCAAAGTGTGGGGGCATAAGTCGGGAACCGCCTATGGTCATAACCACAACCGGCCCCCTGACCAAATCTCCCTCACCCAAAGTATGGGGGCATAAGTCGGGAACCGCCTGTGGCCATAACCACAGCCGGCCCCCTGACCAAATCTCCCCCCACCCAAAGTGTGGGGACATGAAGTCGGGAGCCACCCGTGGTCATAACCACAGCCGGCCACCTGACCAATTCCCCCCCCCCCCCCACCCAAAGTGTGGGGGCTTGAAGTCGGGAACCGCCTGTGGTCATAGTAACAGCCGGCCCCCTGACCAAAATCTCCCCCACCCAAAGTATGGGGGCATGAAGTCGGGAACCGCTTGTGGTCATAACCACAGCCGGCCCCCTGACCAAAATCTCCCCCACCCAAATTGTGGGGGCATGAAGTCGGGAACCGCCTGTGGTCATAACCACAGCCGGCCCCCTGACCAAAATCTCCCCCACCCAAAGTATGGGGGCATGAAGTCGGGAACCGCTTGTGGTCATAACCACAGCCGGCCCCCTGACCAAAATCTCCCCCACCCAAAGTGTGGGGGCATGAAGTCGGGAACCGCTTGTGGTCATAACCACAGCCGGCCCCCTGACCAAATCTCCCCCACCCAAAGGGTGGGGGCATGAGTCGGGAACCGCCTGTGGTCATAACCACAGTCGGCCCCCTGACCAAATCTCCCCCACCCAAAGTGTGGGGGCATAATTCGGGAACCGCCTGTGGTCATAACCACAGCCGGCCCCCTGACCAAATCTCCCCCACCCAAAGTATGGGGGCATAAGTCGGGAACTGCCTGTGGCCATAACCACAGCCGGCCCCCTGACCAAATCTCCCCCCACCCAAAGTGTGGGGACATGAAATTAGAACGAGGGGCGTTATAATGTTGTGACCAACTCGAAAAGACAAAAAACACCAAGCAGCAACAGGATAGGACTTAGAACATAACCAAAATACAAGATAAAAGGCGTCAAAGGCGCCGAATGTTAGTTACAATAAGAAGTCAAAATAGGGCTACGACTATTACAAGTCCGGCAGCCGACCCTAAAGGATCAAGCGCCACCTACAAATATGACAAAAAGGAAAAACGATGAAGCATGGAGGGCAAGCCTATGCCTGAACCTCAAAGGGAAGGTGCGAGGAGATCCACAAAAAGCCTCAAGAGGGGGCAGAAGAGTGAGCGGTGTCAGCCGGCTCTTCTGCCGCCCCCTCCTCTCCCTCCCTGAGGCTACATGAGGCACAGGAGGAGGACGGCCCGAGTTCCTATTTCGAGGAAGACGGAGGTGCCGCCTCCGGCGACCCATCCTCAAGCTCCTCCTCCTCAGCTCGAAGACGCTTGTATATCGGATTATATCGACCAAAATCAAAGTTGAGGTCATACTCAAGAAGAGCTTTGGACGTCAAGGCGACGACAGCATTCATCCCATTCATATAAGCCTCACCACCTTCCTTCTCCAAGTCAGCAATTTCTTGAGATTTTGCCGCCACGTCCTGCTCAGCCGCCACCAGCTTCGACTGAAGGGACTCCATCTCAGCGCGAATAGACGCCACCTCGGCGCGAGTAGAGGCCGTCTCGGCACAGGCAACCTCCAACTGACCCTCCAAGGCTTTTCTAGATGGCGCACAAGAGGAGTGAACCCCTTGGAGAGCCTCCAGCTCCACACGACCGGCCACCTCTTTCTCCTCCGCCTCCCGCCTTAGCTGCATTTCCGCCTCCAATTTCAGCTTTGCCTCCTGCAGACGAGACATCAACCTAGCGCCCTCCTCTGCCGCCTTCTTGATCTTGATCATGCCCTGAATAGACTTAGAGAGATCCTCTCCCATGCCACGATAGACATTCTCCAACTGAGCAGGAGTCTGAATCCGATCAACGGACGAAATGTCCCCCTCCAACATCCTAAAAAGGGAGAGCTTAGACAAAGTAGGGAGGGGAGTGTCAACGGCGACGGCAACGTCACGCATAATATCCCGATCTTGGGAAGCCTCCAGGCGAATAGTTGTGTGCCCCTGATCGAAGGGCCGCTCAAAAGCCTCCGGCGGACTGGGGAAGGCGGCCACGGTAACAACCGGAGAGCCTGTCGTCCTCGGGGAGGTGACAACCTCAGAAGCCTCAACATCGGCCTGTACGCCGGCTACGCTCATAGCCGCCTCATGAACGGCAGAAGGCGCCCCTACGGCTTGCCTCGTCGGAGGGGGGACCTCCCCAAATTCTGGGGTAGCAGCATCCCTCCTCGTCTTGGCGAACCTCGACTTCCAGTTGGTCATGATCGTCGGGCGGTCCAGCGGAGGAGGCGGCGGCGTGGTGATGAGCGGGCAAAAGGAAGGATCTAATCCCAGTAGGTCAAGCTCCTCAGATGTCCAAGGGACGGCCGACCTGCTGCCTGCAAAATTAGGCAGAAAAATGGGCAAAGGATTTAGGGTCTGCTCGCCATCAAGAAAATTGGACGGCACAAGTGAGTAGGTTGGTCGCCAGATACCAGGGCCGGCGACAGGAACGCTCATGCCCACCCGTTCCAAGTAATCATTCCTCGAAATCATGTCAAAATGAGGCATCCAGATCAAAGGTGTGGCCACCCTCTCCCTACCAATCCACTTCATTACAGCGGGGAAGGCGCCAACAATCTCCTTATCCTGCGGCCCCAGGCTGGATTCCCTCAAATCCAGACAACGCCCCACCTCTTCATCACTCTCCATGTTGACACGAACATCCGACTGAAACAGTCGAGGAACAACCCATCGCCGAGCCGAGCGCACATAAAGAAAAGCGCCCTTCCATTTATGGCAGTTGGAAAGTATGGGGTAGGAAGTAGCGTACTTGCCTCGCCGGCCTATAGCCCAATAGGAAGAGGACGGCACTACCTTGAGATGCGCCATGAACCTAAACGCCTCCACCGAGGGCCTCCACTTCCTAAACCGGCACACCCAACAGTATGAAATGATGGCGCGAAAAGCCTGAGGAGTCAGCTGACCCAACGCCAGGTTCATACGACAGAACACCTCCTCCACAAAGGGGTCAAGGGGAAAACGCAAACCAAACTTCAAAGACTCCACCGAGACCCCCACATAGCACTCAGAAGGAGAACAAACCGACTGGCCCGGTTCCGGCAGTATATAGTCGTAACCCTCCCCCAAAGGATAGAGTTCCCGGGCGGCGTCAAGGCCGTCGGCGTTAAGGACCTTTTGGCGCCAATTCTCATCTATCATAGTATGGGCGTGACGAGGAAAACGGCCATCGGCCTCGATGGTTTCTAACCGCCCTTTCGTCGGCCCAGAAGCGGAATCCGGACGGCAGTGAGATGGGCCATCCACCTCAGAAGAATCCCCCCCACGAGGGGCGCCTTCCCGAAGGCGACGGCGTAAAATCATCGAACTACCCCCAACCACCTCTCCCCCAGAAACGCCAGAAGGCGACACTTCTTCACCGCCCCCGGCAGGGTTGGAGGTCACCCCCCCTCTAGGAGGCCCACGAACAGAAATACACAAGGCTCGAAGAGGGATCGGGGATATAGGCTCCACCACCTCTACGGACGCGTCGGAGGACGCGTCGCCGGCACCCTCCCCAGATCCACTTACCTGAACCCCGTCGTACGCCGACATCGCCTCGTCGGCCTCCTCCTCAAAATGAACATGACGGGAACGGGTGGACATGATGCAGAAGAAAAGAAATAAACAAAAGACAAAAAGGGATAGGAGACTAACCTAGACACGCCGGCAAAACTAGAATTCCTGTGGCAGGAGACGGCGACCTAACAAAAAAGAAGTGAAAAGGGCGGAAAAGGAGGTATAATTTGCACTTAGTGAGAAAATGGGGAAGGCAAATGGGGGCAAGTGAGGGAAAGAGTCCCTATTTATACAAAGGGGGCTCCCTAGATCCACCCACAAAAATCTGACAGGAGACAGATGGCATTCAATGCAAATCAAAGAGTGCAGAACACGAAAAGACAACACAAAGAAAGAGGCAGACAAGTGGAAAAGTGTAATATTGGCACAAAACACAAGGGCCAACGTTCAATAAATAACCGACTTACATCCAGACTCCCTAACAACCGTAGCCAAAGGGAACCGGCATCCCAATAATACAAGGCCGGTATTCGAAAAACAAAATCAAAGGGGCGACAACCCCCAAACTACACAACCCAACTAAAAAACTACCTAAAGTAAGCAAAAGAGCGACAGGATGAAATCCGAGGACCACCCGTGAAGCACCACCGACAGGACCACACGGCCAGAAGTATACTGCCCTCCCCATCTACTGACCTCAACCGGCAAAACGAGGTCCGACCAAGAAAAAGAGCCCTAGTCCATTTCGTCCCCCTCAGTATCCTCCTGAGGAAGGGAGGAATCCAAACTGGCAGTCGAGGAAGAGGAGGCGGGAGAAGGAGGAGGGGCACGAATCCCACGGAGGGTATCAAAACCTTCCGCCATTTCGCCCGAGGAATCGTTGGGGCGTAAGGGTCCGGCCATCCACGACGAACCGGATGAGCGACTGCTCGAAGAATAGGAGCCGGAGGAGTTACCCGAGGATGGGCAATCCGGGTCAACATCCGACTCAGAAACCCCGAAGTGCACCCTGGCCCTTCGACGGCGGCAACTACGGTCACCATCACGAGTACATCCGACAGCCCCCCCAGCAGGAAGAGGAGGAGGAGGGGCTGCGGCGGCGGGTGCCGGTGGACACGACGGAGGCCCTTGAGATACCCAGCGCCCAAAGACGGGTCTGGAAGTCTCCGGAGAAGGGGAGAGCCTCCGACGCTTGGCAAGAGCTTGAGGATGCTCCACAGTAGACGGGAGAGAGTTGCTGCCAGAAGAAGAAGTCATGGCTGGGTAGGACTTGTGAAGAATGAAATAGGGGAGTGATGCCAGAAATGGCAAAGAAATTGAGGGCATTATATAGTAATCACATACCATGCATGCACCACATTTAATGCACAACTACCCAGCAACCTAGGGAAGAGTAAAGGTCATCATTACCTCCATAAAAGGCACCCCTGCCATGAATAGGGAAGGCGAACGAACTCTCCGCAAGACATCAGCAGCCCTGTGACACCTCGCCCTGGCATTGATGGCTGGAACCAGCTTACGGTGACCCTTGGCAAACAGCCAGCAATGGGGCAATTGATGGGGGTCGGCACCACAGGCAGCCGGTATCCGACACTTCAGGGGACACTTCACCCAGCGACCAAACCACGCCGGCTCCCCGTGGCGGAGGTGGGCGCCGGTCGTGCAGTCCGTACGACTCCAGCCCTATAAATAACAAGAGAGCTACCACAAGAAAAGGGGACACAAAATAAATACAAGGCATCATCTCTCTAAAAAGCTAAGTTACATCCTCCATAACCCTAAGTAGACTTCTTTACCCAAGTGACTGACTTGAGCGTCGGAGAGGCAACCTTGGACACTCTACGAGGCCCTTGTGTGCTCCTTGTGCAGGTCAGGAGTTCAGGGCTTACCAGGGACGAAGAAGGAGATCGTCGCCCATACCCGGCAAGGGACCTGTGATTGTTTGATACCCAAACACGAAGTATGTAGTTAAATTGGTTAAGATGGATGTGCGCAATCGAATAATGTGTAAGATTAGATACCCTCTTATTGCTAAAGATGCTAGATGGCTACATAATTTGATGTGGTCATATACTTGTAAATTGGTTCATCACATATTTATATATACTTACCTTTCACTAAAAAAAACCTTCAAATTCCCTCGTTTCTGGAGAATTTTTGAAAAATTTGAGATATTTTGCAGGACATCTATATAGAACACGTATAACATAAAACGACCGACGGTTGTTAAAAAAATTCTAAATAGTTCAGTTTCTAGTAATATACATAAAATATATCACCTTATTATTACGACGGTATTCGAAAAATAGTCGAATGTCTTCTAAATGTATTTCTTTGAAAACATAGGTACCATCTGTTAAACCGCATCATTTCTACAATGTACGGAGTAGTTACTATGTAAATTTGGAAACATTTAATTTTGGATCAAAAATCGGCCGAAAAACGTGGATAATAACCTTCAAATTTCCTCGTTTCTGGCAATTTTTCGAAATTTTTTGAAAGATAGTCGAATGCCTTTTGAATGTGTTTATTCGAAAACAAATGTACCGTCTCTTGAACCGAGAAATTTCTACTATGTATGGAGTAGTTATTGTGCAAATTTGGAGACACTTAATTTCGGACCAAATCGGCCGAAAAACGTGGATAATAACCTTCAAATTCCCTCGTTCTTGATGATTTTTCGAAAAATTTGAGATATTTGCATGACATCTAAATAGAACACGTATAACATAAAATAGCCGACGGTTGTTAAAAAAATTCTTAGTTAAGTTTCTAGTATATATATATACATCGAAGATTTCGCCTTGTTACGACGTTGTTCGAAAAATAGTTGAATGTCTTTTAAATGTATTTCTTTGAAAACATAGGTACCATCTGTTAAACCGCGTCATATTTACAATGTACGGAGTAGTTACTGTGCAAATTTGGAGACATTTAATTTCGGATCAAATCGGCCGAAAAACGTGGATAATAACCTTCAAATTCCCTCGTTTCTGCCAATTTTTCGAAATTTTTTGAAAGATAGTCGAATGCCTTTTGAATGTGTTTATTTGAAAACAAATGTACCGTCTCTTAAACCGGGAAATTTCTACTATGTATGGAGTAGTTATTGTGCAAATTTGGAGACATTTAATTTCGGACTAAATCAGCCGAAAAACGTGGATAATAACCTTCAAATTCCCTCGTTCTTGATGATTTTTCAAAAAAATTGAGATATTTGCATGACATCTAAATAAGACACGTATAACATAAAATAGCCGACGGTTGTTAAAAAAAATTCTTAGTTCAGTTTCTAGTATATATACATCGAAGATTTTGCCTTGTTACGACGTTGTTAAAAAAGTAGCCGAATGTCTTTTAAATGTATTTATTTGAAAACATAGGTACCTACTGTTAAACCGAGACATTTTTACAATGTACGGAGTAGTTACTGTACGAATTTGAAGACATTTAAATTGGAGACCTATCTAATCGGCCGAAAAACGTGGATAATAACCTTCAAATTCCCTCGTTTCTGGCAATTTTCCGAAAAATTTGAGATATTTTGTAGGACATCTAAATAGGACATGTATAACATAAATTGACCGACGTTGTTAAAAAAAAAATCTAAATAGTTCAGTTTCTAGTATATATACATCAAAGATTTCGCCTTAATACGACATTATTCAAAAAATAGTCGAATGTCTTTTAAATGTATTTATTTGAAAACATAGGTACCTTCTCTTAAACCGAGACATTTCTACAATGTACGAGGTTGTTACTGTGTGAATTTGAAGACATTTAAATTGGAGACCTAATCGGCCAAAAAACGTGGATAATAACCTTCAAATTCTCTCGTTTCAGGTGATTTTTCAAAAAATTACGAAAGATAGTCGAAGGCCTTTTAAATGTGTTTATTTGAAAAAAACGTACCGTCTCTTAAACCGGGACATTTCTACAATGTACGGAGTAGTTACTGTGCGAGACATTTATTTTTTGGACCAAATCGGCCGAAAAATGTGGATAATAACCTTCAAATTCTCTCGTTTCTGGCGATTTTTTGAAACATTTGAGATATTTTGAAGGGCATCTAAATAGAACACGTATAATATAAAATGATCGTCGGTTGTTAAAAAAATTCTAAATAGTTCAGTTTCTAGTATATTTACATCAAAGATTTCGCATTAATACGACGTTATTCGAAAAATAGTCGAATGTCTTTTAAATGTATTTATTTGAAAACATAGGCACCTTCTGGTAAATCAAGATATTTCTATAATGTATGGGGTAGTTACTGTGCAAATTTGGAGACATTTAATTTCGGACCAAATCGACTGAAAAACGTGAATAATAACCTTAAAATTCCCTCGTTTCCGGCGATTTTTCGAAAAAATTCGAAAGATAGTCGAATGCCTTTTAAATGTGTTTATTTGAAAACCAATGTACCGTCTCTTAAACCGAGAAATTTCTACCATGTACGGAGTAGTTATTGTGCAAATTTGGAGACATTTAATTTCGGACCAAATCGGCCGAAAAACGTAGATAATAACCTTCAAATTCCCTCGTTCTTGACGATTTTTTGAAAAATTTGAGATATTTTGCATAACATCTAAATAAGACATGTATAACATAAAATGACCGACGGTTGTTAAAAAAATTCTAAATAGTTCAGTTTCCAGTATATATACATCGAAGTTTTTCGCCTTAATATGACGTTATTCGAAAAATAGTCGAATGTCTTTTAAATGTATTTATTTGAAAACATAGGTACCTTCTCTTAAACCGAGACATTTCTACAATGTACGGGGTTGTTACTGTGCGAATTTGGAGACATTCAAATTCGAGACCTAATCGGCCGAAAAACGTGGATAATAACCTTCAAATTCTCTCGTTTCAGATGATTTTTCGAAAAATTTCGAAAGATAGTTGAATGCCTTTTAAATGTGTGTATTTGAAAACAAACGTACCATCTCTTAAACCGAGACATTTCTACAATGTACGGAGTAGTTACTGTGCGAATTTGGAGACATTTATTTTCGGACCATATCGACCGAAAAATGTGGAGACGTTAACCTTCAAATTCCCTCCTTTCTGGAGATTTTTCGAAAAATTGGAGATCTTTTGCAAGACATCTAAATAGGACACGTATAACATAAAATGATCGACGGTTGTTAAAAAAAATTCTAAATAGGTCAGTTTCCAGTATATATACATCGAAGATTTTGCCTTAATACGACATTATTCGAAAAATAGCGAATGTCTTTTAAATGTATTTATTTGAAAACGTAGGTTCCTTCTGTTCAAGCGAGACATTTCTATAAAGTACCTATTTGGGTAGCAAACAATCGAATGTGTCTGGCCGACGATGACCGGCGTGTTTCCTCCTCACTCTAGAGCAACCTCGCGCTCCGTAACTGCACAATGAACAAACAAGGGTCTCGGAGGGTGTTCGAGTTTGCCTCTCCGACGCTCAAGTCAGTGAATGGGAGTATGGGACTAAGGATGTAATCTCTTTTGGTGAAGGATTTACTTAGCTTGTTTATAGAGATGAAGTGATGTATATTTTTGTGATCCCCTTTTCTGTGGTGGCTCCCTTGGTATTTATAGAGGTAAGGCTCGTACGGTTCGCCTCCCCCCTTGCCGGCGACTGGGGCGCCGCCCTACCTGGGGAGAGGCCACGTTAACTTCCCTTGGGTGGAAGGTTCCCTCATTGGCCGGCGGCCGGCTACGTTAGTCATGTGGTGCCGACCCCCATCAGTACCGTTTGTTAAAGCCCGTTGCAAGTCAATTAAATTATGACCTATCATTTTAGTGACTTGTTGTAACTTTTTAGGGTTTTATTAGGCCCGTTGCAGTCATCGTGAAAGCCAAAATTACAATAAAAACATTTTTTTATAGCTTCTATAAGACTATTTGAAAAAGAAATAGAAGATGAATTTTCGGATTTTTTTTTTATCAATGGCCGAAAATGAACACAAAATGAGTGAGAGGAAGAGTCGAATAAGGGAACTTCAGCAGGTAGCCGGTCACCCATAGCAAAGCGAGGTAAATGAAGGCATAATTCGTATATTAAAATGAGATTACGTATAGTTTGAATTAATTTAAGAAGCACGCGTATAGTTGAGATTATTCCCATGAAATAACTCTTTGATCTATTATAATCTTACATTGCATTGCATATACCTGCAATCATACTATTAATGACATTTTTAACCTCAATCGATGATTGAAAATATACTCCATAATATAATTCTTTCCAACTAGAAAATTCAATTTAAACTATTTTATTACTCTATTTCATTAAAAATAAATACTCGATGAAGTCTATTGTTTTTCCCGAAACAATAAAAGATTCGGTCAAGTCACGCCAAAGTCTGGTACCCATTTGAAACTGATGACACAGGCACATAGCAAAAGGGAACTTTCATTAGACGTGCAAGTAAGGTTAATAGATGATGATCTTATTCGCCAAAGGTAAATCCTCTTTTACCAATGCCTATAAATATCAAAAGGTGTTCAATATCTAACCGGTCCATCCTTCTACAAAGTATTCCGTATTATATCAAGGCTAAAAAGATGACTTAACATCCAGGGGTGGATCTTGGTTAGACATCCAGTACAAATGCACAATCACGAAACTTCTATTAGATTCGGTCTAAGCAATCTTTTAAAATAAAAATAAGTTACTTAGATTTTATATCACTTGTTTAGAGTATCATACTCTACTTGTTTGGAATTTTGGTACCAACATAATGATCTAGGTTCAAGTCCCCTATTATGATATACTCCGTATGCAATATTTTAATTTGTATTCCATCTGAGTTTTATCGATTTTTTTTAATAAAATTCCAATGTTATCCGTTTTTTAGAGTAAAATAGAGTGTTTAATACCAAAAACTAGAAATTTAAAAGGGCGATAAAAATTACGGAATGGTGATTTACGGGGAAAAAATTTGGACCGCCGTAATATTATTGAACTAGAATTCTAATAAGTTATTTGGTACCTACCTAAACAATAATAATTTTTGAGAAGGAAAATATGAAATAAAAAGCGTATAAAAAAAAGGCTATCAACTCAAGTGAATGGTCCACAAGTCTTAAGGTATTAAAAAGGGAGTGTAAAAGAATTTGGTTACTGGAAGCAAAGAATTAGGTAAGATGTTGGTTAACAATAATAATACTCGTAGTGAGGAAGAAGGAAGAAGAGTAGTACTCCCTAGGTACGAGTCATGAATTGAAGTCGTCCCATTGACCAGTGACCACACCCACACTAAGAAATTGACCAAACTCATACACATAATGATAGAGAGTCGTGAGGGATGACTGATGATGGTGTGAAATATGAATATGAATATGAATATGAATATGAATATGAATATGAATTCCACGGAATTGTTAAACATATACAGATGAAATAGGAAAAGGAAAAGGAATGACCCTCCCACTCCCACTCCCACTCCCACAGTCCCATCCCATACGCCAAACCTCACACGGCACACAACACACAAGTACTCCGTAACACTTTGCATTTTGCATTAACTCTCTCTCTCTCTCTCTCCCTCTATATATCACCAAACACACAACTAACCCTTCTTCTCTTTCTAAATTCTAACTCCAACTCCAGGTTTTACTCCTTTCTTCTTATCTTTATTTATATCTTTCTTTCTACTGCATGCTATATATGTGTGTTGCTGTTACTGTTATATTCGTGATTATACATACACAAGTAGTAGTAGTAGTAGTCGTCCTGAAATTCTGAATGTTGTTGTGAGATGAATACATTGAATTTTGGTGTGTGTTGATTATGTATGTATCTATAATCTATGTCATCCACTCATTTACTTAACACACTTTTCATTGTATGCAACAAACTGGCCTGGCCGCAAGGAAGCTTCAATTCGCCTCGCCTGCTTAATTCAATTGCTCATAAACCATTTTGTTTTTATTTTAATTCATGTTTATGGGTCGGGTCGGGTCCATGAGTCCCTCCGTATGAATAATGAATACTAATTCACATCTATCCTGGAATGCTACTTCCTACTACTAATATCTACCATCAATTTGGAAGACACGCTCTCAGAATCTCACCAAATTTGGGGCCTCATCATCTCATTCTCAACATGTAGCTACCTCTACCTCTGCCTGTCCTGCATTTAATTTCATAGGAATCCTCCTTTTTTTCTTTTTCTTTTTTGTATAGGCCGACTCCATATCATTTTGGGACTACCGTCTCATAGAGTCATAGTCATGGCTCAGGCTCATGCTCATGCTCATGCTCATGCTCAGGCTCACCACATATAACTGGTTAAATTTCACAAAAATCTACTCCTACTGTATTGTTGTTTAGCTTTGCCTTATTAAAAAAAATCCAATTTCTTATTCAAAATGTAACTTATTGTGGTATGGAGTACGGAGTACTCTCTCTGAGTCTGAATGATCTTTTCCGTTTAGTATACGTGAGTTATATTTTAATCAAACGAAAATGTAACTTATTGTAGTACGGAGTATAGAGGAGTATTTGTTTTAGTTGAGATTGATTGCACTTTGATAGAACAAAGGAGTGTCAATGTCTATAAACAAGTACGGAGTATAAGGCTAATGGTTTCCTCCTTCTATTGTCAATTGATTTTAGAATGGAAAATCTCTCGCTCTTGTATTAGACCGGGCAAAAGGACAAGATGTCAAGTCGTAAAGATCATGTCAATTCAATTTACATGTCTTTAATTCGAGTGTCAAGGTTAAGGGAACTCATACCACATGTGAGGGTCCCAGATGGATAAAGAGGGGAGAAAAGGCTAAGGACTTTCCTTATTGTCAATTGGTTTTAGTGTGAACCCTATTGAACTTATATTTGTGGACTCTCACTCCTTTATTTATGTGCGGTCTAAGCCCATTGAAATTTAACCGTTTTCAGAAAAATTCAACGACGTTCTTTGTTGTAGAGTATTTGTTGAAAAAAACAACTACATACGGAGTACTTGTCAATTCTTTTTCTCATTCCCAAATCCCGATGTCATCTCAATAGTACTCCTATTAAATAGGGTTGATAGCATCGGATCTAGGTCGGAGAAAAATAAAAAGGGGTATGGTTTATCTCATGGTGTTTACAATCATGACGAAGTATATATTATTTCGGCACCTCATATATGACATCCTGGACTCGACCTCTGTTGCGGTCCCTGTTGTAACTTGTATTCTTGTAAGGACTTTGTTTTCGTTTTTGCTGCTACTGTTGTTTACTTGTTTGTTAAATGCGCTCCTTCACAGTTCACACTATCTTATTAGGCTCTTTAATGCTGTTTTGTTTGTCTTGACAGAAGTACCTAAAATCCAACATGGTCTCATACAGTGATCTAGCGCCAGAACAAACTGATGAGAACAATCAACTCCAGCAAAGTTCAGAAGCTGTCGAGATGATCAAGGATCAAGTTCCAGCCTCTACCGAGATAACCCTTCATAAAGACACCGTCTCTCTTACCCCAATAACCCATCAAACACACATTCACAAAACCCACCGTAAGCAGTTAAAACCTTCACCTATAATTATATCCAGGATGGTGACCGATACCACAAGTGGCATTGAGACCCACATTAGAAAATTAGCCGAAGACTTGAAAGCTGACTCTCTTGAGATCATAAGAGAAGCCACCTTTGAACTGCGGCTTCTTGCCAAAGATGAAGATAACAGAATCTTAATAGCTAGTTGTGGGGTAATTACCCTACTAGTTGGCCACCTTTACTCTCCAGACTTGATAATCCAAGAATATTCTGCGACTGCCCTTTTGAACCTGTCAATCAGTGATAACAACAAGATCATGATTGCTGACTCCGAAGCAATACAGGCTTTGATACATGTTCTTAGGACTGGAACTCCCCAGGCTAAGGAGAATTCAGCTGCCACTCTTACTAGCCTTTCCAAGTTCGACGACAATAAGATCAAGATCGGAAATGCTGGGGCTATTGGCCCTTTGGTAGACCTTCTGGAAAACGGGACTCAACAAGGGAAGAAGGATGCAGCCACCGCGTTGTTTAACTTGTCGACAGCAACTGTGAATAGGGGTAGTATTATAAAAGCAGGTGCCATAAAACATCTGATTGGCTTGATGGATCCAGCCATTGGGATGGTTGACAGGGCTACTGTTGTTTTGGCTAATCTAGCGACAGTACCGGAGGGGAGAACTGCCATAGCTCAAGCAGGAGGAATCCCGCTTCTAGTCGAAGCTATTGAGTTGGGTTCACCAAGGGGAAAAGAGAATGCTGCTGCTGCATTAAGTCACTTTTGTTCAGATAGTAACAAATATTGCAGGAAAGTCCTTGATGAAGGCGCTGGTCCGCCTTTGGTTGCCTTGTCCATGTCAGGGACTCCAAGAGCCAAAGAAAAGGTATAATAGCCTTCAGCCTTTCCTTAATGATGTGAACAGTGTGCATTTTGTCTGTTTTCATGAACATTCTAGTACTAACTACTAATATGAACACACAAGTTACTTTGTTTGTATAATACTTACTACGAGTATATTCTTTCTGTTTCTTTAATTTGTGTTTGTTCAGGCAATGAAGACTCTGACTCATTTGAGAAATCTACAACGCGTTTATGGAAGACGAGACTGAATTTAGCAAGTTTAAGATCCCAAATACTCTATAACATCTACTCCATACATTGTAAGTTTTTCATAAATTGTGTAAATAGAAGTAGTACTATAATGTAAGTATGTGTAGCAGTGTGAGTGAGTTATGTTGTTTTGAAGATGGGTCGTTCTGTTGTGCAGCCTGCACTGTTTTGATCTTTCATTCCGAAAACCGACTTATGCTTGTGCACCCCACTTAGCTTGTTTATTGATTTAGTAAGTCGAATATATATTCCGTATATAGAATTAGAAGGGTTTTGAGGATAAAATTTCCTGATAATCTGATATTCCGTATGATATTAGAAGAATGCGAGGACAAAAGAAGTGCTCCTGAAGTGTCGGTCCTAGATGAGCCGGACTAGGAAGAGGCCGGAGTGTTGGACCAAAAGCCAACCCAACTACCCAAGTATTGTTTATATGCTCGCTTTTGTTTAAAGCTAAAAGGATAGAAGTATTACGGAGTACATGGTTGTGTACTATGATGAAATACAAATAAATGAATCACAAAGTAGTTACGCCCTTTTTTTATTCAAATAAAATAAATGCAATTTTTATTACGATCATTTGGACATTCAAGCACTCGATGATTGGCCATCGTGAGAGCCTTTATAGCAAGATAGATATTCAAAAAGACAGCATGGGGTAAATGTAGTTTTCTTTGAGAGTGAATGAAGAACGAAGAATAGAAACTTTGATGAATTAATAGATAGAGAGTATATATATATTACAATAAATGTAGGTCTCCCGTGTTATCAGTCGAAGATGAGACCCGGGCAATGAATAAAAAATCCATAAAAATTGAAAAAATTAAATAAATAATAAACTAGAGTGGTGTATTAGAAGAAGTTCAGAGGAGAAGCATAGTGCATCCTAGTGCCAAGCTCAAGCTCAAGCTGAAGCCCATCTTCAATGTCCATGTCATCTTCTCTGCTCCACTCTGCCATTTTTGGATTCAAATTATTATTAACAAATCGCATCATAGACTAAGCCAATTCAACAAATTAGTACCTCACTTGTTAAACCAAACTTTAATCATTAAATTGGATTACGTTGATGTCTTGAAGGCCAAAATGACGGCCTGAAACTTATGGAAGGTTCAAAACTGCCTAATTAACTCATTTGTCACCTCTATATGCAGCCAATCAAACGGTTTTCTTATACCGTGAACAGTTTTATACTCCCTCCATTCTCTTGAGTTAGTCTCATTGGGGTTTGGCACGAAATTTAAGAAAAGGCGAAAAAATAAGAGAAAAGTGATAGATATGATGCATGTGATGAGAGAAAAATAGAAATAAAAACATTTCTTTAAAAGGAAACTGGAGCTAACCCAAAAAATACCAAAAAAAGAATATAGGGCTAACTCAAGAGAATGGAGGAAGTATATTTTACTCCTTACAATATAAAACATACTCATGTGAGTAGTAGATACAACAAGTATTCTCTCTCCCTCACTGAGATGTTTCACATTTTCTTTTTAGAAAAATTATTATTCACTAGGATGTTCCACGTTTTCTTTTTAGAAAAATTTACTAAGATGTTCCACTTACTTTTTTTGGATATATTTTATGGTTCCTATTATTTGTGATCCTACTTTCTTTTCTTCACCTTCATTTTTCTCCGCATATTTCCTCCTCTTTAAAAACTTCCCAAAAACCAACATAAAAAGTGAGGACCATTTGTGAGTTGTGACTAAGCTGGGATGCAGCACGCTGATGGACACAAAAAAAAGACTTGTACCTAATCTTTACTCCTGGTATTGGTAGCTTTCAAGTGAAGAAAAGGCTGACACTTGATCAAAAACCTTGCTTTCTTTTTCTTTTTAAAACGGAATTTAGACAAAGAAAAGGGTAAATAAAAGCGGACATCAATGACAACACTTATTTATACTCCGTAGTAATCCCTCCTATTCAGAGTATTCCTCCTCAATTTTTTTGGGGGAGAAACCAAGGAGGGGAGTAAAATAATAATAAGGGTGAAGATAAAGTAAGAGAGATGAATACAAAGTGGGATATGAAGTGTAAAAGGTGTGATATAAAGTGAAAAGGTGTTGGATTTAGGTGTGGAGGAAAAGAATAAAGAAATGAAGGAAAAAATAAATAATGATTAAAATTATTTTCAAAAAAGAAAAATAGGAAGAAAAACAAACTAAGTTCAAAAAGGAAAGTAGGAGGAATACTCTGAATAGGAGTGAGTATATAAATGACCCGACCCATGTGACACTCGGATCCTGTCTCCGTAGTGTATTGGGTTGCCATAAATAATACTCCGTACCACTACCAATCCACCACCATTTTTTGGTAGCATGCATTTGTCTTTTGTCTCATTTATCACTTTTTAATATAACGGTTAATAATCAAATTAATTATGAACACTTACGTTGATGGTTCAGGTTTAATATACTCCGTATATCAGTGTTACCATAGTTAAAAAAATTATGTGAATTATTATGGAGAAAGTAATAACGTAGTACAGTACATATAATTGAAACATCTCCTAATAAATACTGTAGGAGTAATCCGTAGAATTCAAAGTTTCAACCCCATGAGGAATTATGATTAAAGTCAACTTTTGGTTGAAATGTATGACAAATTGACATCCCTGACTCTCATTAGTCATTACCACACTAAACGGGATGACTAGGTAACTTGTCTTTAGCAATCCATCAATTAATAATAATAATAATAATTGGATGCCCAAAATTCAAGATTATGTTAAATAGATTCTAATCCCAATCCCTAATGAACACCCTATTAGACCAATAATTATTTGTTACGAGTACGAGCCTATCGTTAAAGGGGCTGGGCGGGGCGGCTTTCTTTTAACATGAGTATACTGTATACCAGTACGTGTTAATACTACTAATATACTCCGTATTAATAGGGAAGGAATCATCTGTAGCGATAATGAAATCGAGTTTGAGTTTCAACCTATCAGATTAATTTAGTGTCTTAGTTAATACAGTATTTTGTGATGATGTGGCTTCCAGTTCCAACCATCAATCTAGTACTCCATTTTAAAAAAAAAACTACTCTACAGGCTGGAGCAGATTAATCTGGAGTAACTTTCACCATGTTAGTCAAAATTAAATAAAATGCCAAAAAATAATTTAGACATGTAAAACTAAAAGGAGTAAGGTAAGAAAATAAATGTATAGGTACCGTATCATTCTCAGATGGAGAAGGAGACATATCATCTTCATCACCATTAGGCCCCGGCGCCTCTGCCGGGGGCGCAGGCGGACTCTCCAACTCCGGAGCAGGCGCCGGCGCCACGTGATGCTTCTTACAGTGCTTCTTCAACTTAAACCTGCACTTGTGCGGCGGCGGCGGCGCCTGGTGCTTCTTCGCCGGAGCAGGGGCTGGCACTTCCACTTCTGGAGCCGGTTCTGGTGCCGATGTCTCCGGCGGTGGCGACGGCGGGGGAGACTCTTCTGGAGCAGCCACCGGGGCCTTGGAGACGGGTGATTTGGATGGAGGTTTAGAAGCCGGGGCTTCGGCCGGGGTGGAGACGGGAGAAGGGGCGGATTTATGCTTAGAAGGCGGGGCTGCGGCGGGGGTGTCGGCTGGCTTAGATGGGGGTTTAGAGGGAGTGTCGGCGGGGGATTTAGTAGGAGCGGCGGCGGGAGGGGTGTCGGCGGGTGATTTAGTAGGAGCGGCGGTGGGAGGGGAGTCGGCGGGCTTGGCGGGGGATTTAGTAGGAGTGGCGGCGAGCGGGGAGTCGGCGGGCTTGGTGGGGGATTTAGTAGGAGTGGCGGCGAGCGGGGAGTCGGCGGGCTTAGGAGGGGATTTAGAGGGGGCGGCGGCGGGGGAGGAGGTGGTGGTGGCGGCGGTGGCGTGGGTGAGGATTAGAAAGAGGAATGCGAGAGAGTAGAAGGAAGAATGCATGGCTGTAAGTTGGAAAATGGAGGGGATGAGTGAATCTGTTTCCGTATATGTATATGTATATGTATATGTATATGTATGGAGGGAATAGTTGGGGATAGGGGAGAGAATATATAACCGTTGGAAAGAGGTTAGAGAAGAAGTGGGGATAAAAAAAGGGTGAAAATAATGACAGGCTGGCACAGTGTCGGTATGAAGAAAGGAAGAAGAGTGAAGAAAGAAGAGTACAAGTCCAGAGTCCAGGGTGGAGGGTGGTTGGAATGCCGCCGCGTCCATGTATCCTCCTCCTCCTCCTCCTCCTAACTTCCATGTTTTAAATGCAGGCTCTCTCCTTAATTATGTTTATCACTACCTTCCAATGCATTCTTTCATGTACGGAGTACAACTCACTTCATGAATCATTCTCTTAATTAAGTCCCTTTATTTTACTCCGTAATATTTTCACGTTTTGTCTTCAATTTCTTACCTATGACAATCTAAAAATTTAAAATCTAATAAAATTTGTTAATTTAAATAAAATTATGATATTTTTGTTTTTCAAATTAATGTGTTGTACCATACTTTATCTTTATTTGTCTTGATCATTTATTTACTTATTCTATTTTAGATATACGTAATATTAGTGATTTTATTTAGTTTATTAATACGAAGTAACAGGACTAGACATGTTTTCCTCCCTCCATTTTATTCTTCGTGTCAAATGACGAAAACGAATGAGTTACTAAGAGTAACATTGGAGGAGCGATCAAATTTTGTCTGTCTAGTAGGGAGTATGAGAGTATTTTGTTGAGTTCAACTGTTGACTGCAAATTACAATAAAGAATGAAGTAAAGGAGGGAGAAAAGAGGAGTCTGTCTATAAATGTGATTATACAGCACTAATTATACTATTTCGTAATCCGTAATCCGTAACGATTATGTGTAGGAAGAGAAAGAGAGTGAGTGAATAAGGTGGGGGCAGAAGTAGTGAAGTTGAGACAACGCTGGAGCTGAGCTGTGCTTGTGCGACAATTTTGGACTGTAATTGTATTTGTTTAAAGTCAGGAGTCGAGTCTGGCGGATCTTCTTTGTTTTGAAGCACCGCAAGTTGCACAACAAATATACGCACCACCTTCCCAGCTTTAACCTTCCGACACTGATTTATTAATTGCATCGCCCAATTGCCAATTCTGCAAAACCATTTCTTCACTGCCCATACTTCCATGTACGAGTAAGTATCAACCAACGGTCATAAGGAATACTCTCTTAGTCCAACTTCAGAAGTTACATTTGTTTTATACATACGCGATTAATCAATCATCAATATATTAATAAAGCAGGAACTTTTCAAGCGATTTGATTGGTCCAAGTTATTTTAATATATTTTTTAAGTTAAACAAATAATATAAAAATTTGTATAAAAATTCTACTCTATTTAAATAAAACAATCCTACTCTATTTAAGACTCAAAAAAATATCCCTATATAAACCCACGATTATCTCCTCATAAGACAATAAAAATTGGACAGCGACAGCGTGAAACGATTAGTCAATTCTGTTTGATAATTTTTTTAATATTTATTCACCCTCAAAAAATATAAAATTAAAATTTTGAATTTTTTAATAATTACAATATAAAATTAAAATTTTGAATTTTTTAATAATTACTATTAATATATTTTTTAATTTAAATAAAGAATATATAAAAATTTGTTAAAACTAAGTAAAATTATCGCATATCAAAAAATTATGATGAGTTGATTAAATTATATATTATAAATAAGAGACATCATTCGTTTTTAGATATAAAAAAATGTAGTCTTATAAATGCTTTACAAGCTACTTATAAATTTTTAAAAAATTATCTCACATCGAGAAATTATAATAAGGCGATGAAAATTTTACTATATAAATAAAAGTAATCATTCGTCTTTAGATATTATCGAGAAATCTTGAGTCCTAAAAAGCATTCTAGACTATAAATTCAAGTAGAATAATCCCACATCAAAACATTATAAGTTAATTGAATTTTTTACTTCCTATTACTCATGATATAGAGTAATCATTCGTATATCTCAACCTGAAATCTTTTGAGTCCTAAAAAAACTTTTAAGACTATAAACAAAATTATGATGAGGTAATGAAATTGTACATATGAGAAATTTTTCGTTTATAGATGTCAAAAATCTTTTGAGTCATATAATAGCTTTTAAGGCTATAAATTGAAATACCTCTATCAATTTTTATTCTTCCTACTTTCCTTAATGAGCTGTCCATCTTTAAACTTTTTTTTGGTTGATTTTTATGATCAAAACATCATTTCTGACCACCACATACTTCATTTTCTTATTAATATTTGGTCCACCCCACCCATGAAGTTTAAGTATGGATGGAGAGAGTAAAAATTATTCCACATTGAAAAATTACAGGAAATTCTATTATATAAATAAAAGTAATCATTCTTCTTTAGATATCAACAAAAATCTCTTGAGTCTTATGATAACTCTTAAGGCTATAAATTAAGGTAAAAATTAATATCTCACATCGAAAAATTACAATAAATCTTATAAAAAAACTGTTAATAAATAATACTCCCACATCGAGTTTTATTTGTGATATAAAAGTTATTGATGGGAGATAAATCCCCTAGACATGTAGGCCGACTTAGACAAACATGTAGGTCCGACCTCGGGAATAGAGGCCGTCCTTAGGCACCGGACCCCGATTCCGGCTCGACCGATCCACGGTCTGGCCGGACCCCGCGTAGACCGAACTCCGGGTCGGCCGGCCCCCGCGCCGGCCAAACCTCGGGTCGGCCGGACCCTCGTACCGGCCAGATCCCGTGTCGATCGGATCCTCGTACCGGCTGACCGTCCTTACGAGTCGCCACTAGTTGACCCGAAATAGACTCCTCATGACATCACCCAGATGATGTCATCGGACGACATCACCCGGATGATGTCATCGGACGACATCACCCGGGCGACATCACTACGACGATGTCACCACCTCTCCCCTCCTCTATAAATACCTCATTTTGGTAGAGAGGAAGAGGAGGCCAATTCATTACTACTCCCTCCACCATCTCGATCTTAACTATGATACGATTTATACATAAACATACACAATATAATGACTTGGGCGTCGGAGGCTCCGCCCCGGGGGCAATCCCTTGGGGTCGGAGTTCACCTTGCAGGAACGCCGACGACTCGCATCCGGATCCCGAGAAGAGCCAAACCGCTGCTCGAGCCGTGAACCATGTTTGTACCCCAAACAATTGGCGCCGTCTGTGGGGAGCTTAAACAAAAAGTTGCCTACTCTCAAAACTCACCATTTTTCGGATCTAGTATTCCATCTTGAAGAACGATTCACACAAAAATGATAATTTTTCGGATCAAGTATTCCATCTTGAAGAACGATCCACAAAAAAAATCAACCACAAAAAATAACCCGTAAAGTAGGAAGAAACATATGATACATGATGAATAATCCAAAGAAAAGAGATGATTAGTCCAATAAAGTGGACGAACAAGTGAGCAACATTTGAAGAGGAAAAAGAATAAAATAAAAATAAAAACAAAGAAACAAGAGCACTGAACAAAGCTTTTAAAGAGATGAAAAATGAAGAACGAACCGCCACTGCTTACTAAAGTACAAACAGAGGGGCCGGGAAAGACGGGTATTTTGTACGGATTGGTCATGATCATCTCGTCCCGGCCATCGTCGCCCATCATAAACCCGCCTCGGAACCGGATCAATTTAATACTGCTTGAAGAAAAATATCAAAATAGACCTAAAGGGTCCAACAAGAATGATAGATGGATTTCAAAATGATGCGGCCAGTACAAGCCTTGTGGCCCAAAAATTAATATTGACCCATCTAATTAATAGAGAGTGACATCGTCGTCAGCCTACTAACAATGGCATCAACTGGTATCACCCCGACGTCGGCGTCGGCCCCTAATAGGCCCGCTCTGACGGAAGTTCCAATCATATGTCGAGAACACCGGCCGGCGTCCTCCCTCGTTCCGCCGACGGATCCGTTATAGCCGCCCCTATCTTCATTGAGTAAAACCCAATCGCGTTGGCCGAGTGAAATTAACACCGGTCTCACCGGCATCCCAGCTTCGATCTCACCGGAGTCTCAGTTCCGGCCGATCCCCCGACACCACCTTAGTCGGTCGTTACGATCACGGCTCTCCAGCGTCAACTTAGCATGGAGTTGGCTCCGTGTCTCACCTCGGCCTAGTACCACTTCAAAGATTCGCCGGGTCGATATTTAGTTAACCTGGCAGAAGACGTCGGCCCACTCCAAGACGACCAAACGACCACCGCAGAGCACTGGTCCCGCTGACGAGCTAACTATCGACTTTTGACAGTGGCGTCGTCCCTCGAAGTCTCACCCAAGTGTCGTCCTGACGCGCCATAGACGGATCGTCCCTTACCAAAGTCGAATCACCAACTTGGGACGACAGCCACCGAGCCAACCGACCAAGCCGGCTCAAAATCCGATGTCGGACGTCTCAACCCCGACGGTGGCTAAGCCTCCAACGAACGGACCTGTCTCCAAGCAAAGCAGAATTCAGTCGTCTGAATTTCGAGTCAGCCGGTGAGTCGTCTACCTCATTGTGTCGGAAGGTCGGCCATGTTGAGCCGGCCTCACGACTGTCGCCCAGAGCCGCCGACCACAGTTAACAACGTGTTGATGTTGGCCATCGGTGTCAACACGGTCGCATGAAACGATCCTGACATCATCTCGACCGCCACACTTGAGTCGGCCATACAGTCGAGTCTGTCGACGGCCGTGTCTTTGAAGGCCAAAATTTTTCTGAGTCTGCTAGGAGGGAACAAATATTGGTAAAGAAGATGAAAAAGAGCAGGAGAAAAGTATGAAGAAAATTCAGAAGATATGAGGAAAGTTATTTAAAACTAATAAAAAAATGAAAAGTAAAGTGATTGCCAACTGGGAGAAGCAATTCCACTTGCCAACTAACCCACTATAAAGTGACCGACGAAACTTTAATATCTTAGAAGGAGTGGGCCACTAGGCTCAAGGGGGTCGGCTACTTGGGCTGCGAGAGCTACTTGAGGAGGAAAATTATCCACTCTTGGCATTGGGGCCAATAAAATGGTGAAGTGGCAAGAGCCCAAATTTCAGGTGGATACAACTTGTGGGCCACTATACTCAAGACCACTAGATTCAAATGAGGAGAACTCCGATCAAGTGTCGTCCCGGTCAACGGACGAATCAACAACTTTAACGAGTTGACGACCCGATCAACACCTCGGCCTCGTCGTCACTCCCACCGATCAAGCGTCGTTCCGATCAACGAACGAATCAACAACTTTGACGAGTTGACGACCCGACCAGACCAATCAATGTCTCGGCCTCGTCGTCACTACCATCGACCAAGCGTCGTCCCGGTCAACGGACGAACCAACAACTTTGACGAGTTGACGACCAATCAATGTCTCGGCCTCGTCGACACTACCAACGGCCACCCCAGAGCCGGCTCAATTCTGTCGCACAAGCCATCTTCAACGCCGACAAGCTCGACCACCGACCATCTTCAACGCCGAAAAGCTAGACCACCGGCCACACACTTATGTCGGCCTCAGAAAATCTTGGCCTCGCAAAAGGAGGAAAAATATGGCGACCGACAATTTTGAGCAGCGGAAAAAGCTCGATATCTACCCATCACCTGTTCATTACTCTCACAGATAATGGGCAGGGGGCAATAAGGGGGGAACCCTTATTCACCTACCACAAAGAATGGACACCCCACCGAAAGTCAGGAACCGTCGGCGGCCATGTCCACAGCCGGCCACCTGGCAAAACCTCCCCCACCCAAAGTGTGGGGGCATAAGTCAGGAACCGTCTGTGGCCATGTCCACAGCCGGCCCCCTGGCCAAATCTCCCCCACCCAAAGTGTGGGGGCATAAGTCGGGAACCGTCTGTGGCCATGTCCACAGCCGGCCCCCTGGCCAAATTCCCCCCACCCAAAGTGTGGGGGCGTCGGGAACCGTCTGTGGCCATGTCCACAGCCGGCCACCTGGCCAAATTCCCCCCACCCAAAATGTGGGGGCATAAGTCGGGAACCGTCTGTGGCCATGTCCACAGCCGGCCACCTGGCCAAATCTCCCCCACCCACAGCGTGGGGGCAAATCAGGAATCGACTATGGTCGTAACCACAGTCGTCCCCTGGCCAAATCTCCCCCACCCACAGCGTGGGGGCAAGTCAGAAACCGTATGTGGTCATAACCACAGCCGGCCACCTGGCCAAATCTCCCCCACCCAAAGTGTGGGGGCATAAGCCTCCGAGCGCTATCGTCAAAAGTAAAGGTACACCTTCTTTGATTTATTTCTTTTTATTACTTACCGGGCACGGGTTACGCCCCTATAGGTATTATCATCTTTCGAGAAAGATCACGACGCCTAAAACAGCCACGGTTCCGGGAAAAGGTTATTCATCATATATCCTTCGGCAACCGGCAAACCGGCTAGGGTCCCCCATCCATAGTATGGGGGCATAAGCCCTCAGCAAGTCCGTCGGTAGGTCTTAAACCGCAGACGGCGGCCTCCAAGTAGGCGACGACGTCCGCCCCCGAGTGAACGATGCCGTCCAGCAAATCATGCGCACGACATAGGGGCACTGGCCTCCGAGACCTCTGGCGTGTCTCCGCAAAGAGAGTAGTGGCTAAACACCAGGCAGAGGCTACGTCCCTCCAAGTTGTATCAGTCGCGGTTTGTCCCTTCCAGGGATCATTTATCATTTGTCGGGCATGGGTTACGTCCCTCCGAGCGCTGTCGTCAAAAGCAAAGGTATGACCCTTCTTAAAGCTTATTTCCATTATTGTTTACCGGTCATGGGTTACGTCCCTCCGAGTTATATCGGGCATTCCCTTCACGACGTTATCTTATTGCTTACCGGGCATGGGTTACGTCCCTCCGAGTTATATCAGTCGTTCCCCTCACGACGTTATCTTATTGTTTATCGGGTATGGGTTACGTCCCTCCGAGTTATATCGGTCGTTCTCTTCACGACGTTATCATATTGTTTACCGGGTATGGGTTACGTCCCTCCGAGTTATATCGTTCGTTCCCTTCACGACGTTATCATGTTGCTTACCGGGCATGGGTTACGTCCCTCCGAGTTATATCGGTCGTTCCCTTCACGACGTTATCATGTTGCTTACCGGGTATGGGTTACGTCCCTCCGAGTTATATCAGTCGTTCCCTTCACAACGTTATCATATTATTCACCGGGCATGGGTTACATCCCTCTGAGTATTACCATCTTCCGAGTAAAAACGCGACGCCTCAAGCAGCCCCAATCCGTGAAGAGGTTATTCATCGTGTATCCTTCGGCTGCCGCTGCGGACAGGGCCAAGCTCTTTGTTTGAGCAAATTGATCTGAAGAAATGATTCTCGATTATTGATCATCCAAAACCGGGCAAAAAGCTTCGACGACTCCTACCGTATTTGTAAGGCTAAACACTTGATATTACTCAAAGTAAGGTCAGGTACACCATTCATCTCATAGGTCGGCCACACTCGGCACCAGACCCGGACACTAGTATCCGACTCTGCTGAGGGCAAATTGATGGGGGATAAATCCCCCAGACATGTAGGCCGACTTAGACAGACATGTAGGTCCGACCTCGGGAATAGAGGCCGTCCTTAGGCACCGGACCCCGATTTCGGCTCGACCGATCCACGGTCTGGCCGGACCCCGCGTAGACCGAACTCCGGGTCGGCCGGCCCCCGCGCCGGCCAAACCTCGGGTCGGCCGGACCCTCATACAGGCCAGATCCCGTGTCGATCGGATCCTCGTACCGGCTGACCGTCCTTACGAGTCGCCACTAGTCGACCCGAAATAGACTCCTCATGACATCACCCCTCCTCTATAAATACCCTATTTTGGTAGAGAGGAAGAGGAGGCCAATTCATTACTACTCCCTCCACCATCTCGATCTTAACTATGATACGATTTATACATAAACATACACAATATAATGACTTGGGCGTCGGAGGCTCCGCCCCGGGGGCAATCCCTTGGGGTCGGAGTTCACCTTGCAGGAACGCCGACGACTCGCATCCGGATCCCGAGAAGAGCCGAACCGCTGCTCGAGCCGGGAACCATGTTTGTACCCCAAACAGTTATAATATCAAAAAATTATGATAGCTGATGAAAATTTATAATACATCATAAATAAGAGAAATTATTCGTTTTAGATATTAACGAAAAATCTTTTAATTCTTATAACAACTCTTAAGACTATAGAAATTCTATTATATAAATAAAAGTAATTATCCGTCAACCAGAAATCTTTTGAGTCATAAAAAGGGTTCAAATAAAATTATCACACATCGAGTATTTTGAGTCTTATCATAGCGCTCTTAATTCTTATAAAAAACATTCTTAAGACTATAAGTTTAAGGAGAATTATCCCACATTGAAAAATTATAAGTTTTTTTTAATGAATCATAATTATAAGTTATTGAATTTTATTACTATATGATTAAGAGTAATCATTCGTCTTTATATCTCAATCTAAAATCTTTTGAGTTCTAAAAGAGCTTTTAAGACTATAAACTAAGTAGAATTATCCACATCGAAAAATTATGATGAGGTGATGAAATTTTATATATCAATAAAAGAAATTATTTGTTTTTAGATATTAATCAAAAATATTTTGAGTCTTATAATACGGAGTAGCTCTTAAAACTATAAATTAAGTAAAAGTTATCCCACATCGAAAAATTAGAATAAGGTGATCAAATTTATTATATAAATAAAAATAATCATCGTCTTAAGATATCAACCATAAATCTTTTGAGCCTTAAAAACAGCTCTTAAACTATAAATTTAAGTAGAATTATCACACATCGAAAAATTATGATGAGCTGATGAAATTTTATACTTACGACATAAATAAGAGAAATTATTCATTTCAAATATTAACGAAAAATCTTTTGAATCTTATAACAACTCTAAGATGATGAAATTTTATCCCAAATTGAAGTAAAATTATCCCAGATTGAGAAATTATAATAAGATGATGAAATTTTATTATATAAATAAAAGTGCATCCGTCAACCAGAATCATAAAAAGAGTTCAAGTAAAAAAGAATTCAAGTAATAAAAAATATTTCTAACTATAATGCACGCGGCACGCCTATAATTTAATTTGACGTTTATTGCATATATTACCTCCTTAAAAACACATTCACTTATGTGGATAATATTCCTTTACTATTAGACCCACTCTTCATTCGACTTACTTACTTTCTACTGTTATGTAGTCTCAGAAGTTCAAGCAATTGAAATTACTTTTTCCTAACGAGTCTTTCCTCAATCCTAACAATATTTTACCGTTTTACCTCTCTCTTTTCACAACATCAAAAAATCAAGTCTTTGGTTTCCTCTCTAAATAAATATCAAACACTCATAATTAAATTCACCATGAACCACCACGAATATCGAGACTGTTCGGGGTCGGTGGCTGGAGTCGGTGGCCGAGATCGAGTCGACGGGGAAGGGTCGGAGCCGGTGGTTGGGTGGTGGGTGGTTGATTAGTGTAGTTTGTAGTGCCTATTTCGTTGTATTTTGGTCCCATTTTCCTTGTGGAATCGCTCCTTGGGAGCGGTTTAGGGGCTTCTTATGCTTCCTTTAGTTTGTTTCAGGTTCCCGAGACCGATTTGGAAGAGTTGGAGCGATTCCGACTCTATACATACACATTTTGGAGCCAACGGAGTAAAGGAACGATGACTCGATGCTTCGGAATAGACCCCGAGACCTTGGGACCCAATCCCGAGCCTCCGAGACCCGATCCCGAGTCCCGAGAATCGATGAGAAGCTCATGTGAAGCAAGGAGGAACCAAAAGGGTCATATAGGAGGCCTACAAGACTCATCCCCGACGGGTATGCACCTCATCCCGTCGGGGATGAAGTGCACTTTTGAGGGTGCTACTGCAAGGCCGTCCCGGTCGGGATGATCCGTCCCGGTCGGGATGATCCGTCCCGGTCGGGATGATCCGTCCCGGTCGGGACCAAATAGCTGTAGCCCGCATTTCTTTGTTTCTTCTCCCTTCCATTTGTAACCCTATAAATACTTCCCTCTTGTATTGTTTATGGATCCTACCTTAGTTTAGCCTCTCTTAAGCCTCTCTACATCACATAAACCCTAGATTTAGTTCCTCACATTAGTTTGAATCTCTCTTTAATCCTTAGTTAATCTTAGTTAATCTTAGTTAATTAGTTCTTGTATTAAGAAGATACTTGAAGATTTCTCCAAGATTGACAACCTTGGGATTATTTGGGTTTCTCTTTTATGCAAGATATCATCTTTTCATCATCCTATTGTTGGTATAACTTTCTTTTCTCTTGTTTATTGTTATTGAATCAAGTTTGAATCTTTACTTAGTGTTTATTGTTATTGATTGTTATTGTTCTTGATGATGAATGTTAGGGTTATGATGTTGTGTTCTCTTCTTATTGATGTTAGTTTTTCTTTGATTATGAGTGAGTAGATTACTTGTGGGTTAGTAGGGGGATTAAGGGTAGATTATGGGTGATTAGGGTTTGATTAGGGGTAAAGGGTAAATCCTTATTGTTAGTCACATTCTTGGCACACCATGTGTTTGTTGAAATGCTTGTTTGAGTTGTAGTGGCCATGCTTCTCATGCTAGTTTTCCTCTACTCATTGTTTGTCCAGTATGTGGACACCCTTGACCACCCAAGTCACTCTACTACACTTATGAACCCGACCTAACCCACCTCTTTTCCATATTTGATTCATCTTATTAGTTAGACTCATTCCCTTAGTTTGTTAGTTGGTTGTGCTTAGTTAATCTATTGTAGTCTTGTTTTAGCTTAGTTCATTGTTAGTCTAGTGCTTACCTCTCCTCCACCATAGTTTTCCATTTATCGCTTATTTGTGTTTGTTTGGTAGCGTAGTCTCGTTCTAGGCCGACATAGTCTAAACATTGCGGCACCGTCTCCGTGGACACGACCCGACTTACCCTAACTACCGTTAGGTGCTAGTTGGTTTATTTATTTGGCGGTGGGATCCACGACAAATCCCTACCATCAAATTGGCGTCGTTGCCGGGGACGGTGCATTGTTTAGACTTTGTTTGCTCATCTCTAGACTTAGTTACTCTTCTTTGTGCCCTTCTATCATCTCTTGTGAATATTCTCTAGTTTTCTTGCTTTCTTAGCTTTCTTTTCTCTTTGTCTCTAGTTGTGCTTGCTTATTGTCGTTGCCTAGTGCCCATAAAGCACTAGGTGTTCTCACGTTTGTTCTAGTGTGTAGTGTATGCCTAGGCGGGGAGGCGAGTCCTTTCTCTTTAATCCAGAGCCGGAAAGGCTTTTTCGAGCTTTTCGCCAACGGACGATTAATCGGGTTAGGATCTCTCAACCAAGTGCAAGCAATACCCATTAAGAGCAAGCTCAAGGAAGCGATATTGAGGAAGCATATCGAGAGACGGCCGAAGGGAATTTCACCAATCCCTTTGGAGATTCTAGTCCTAGCTCCCCTTCTACATCTACATCAACTCCGTCTACACCATCTTCTCCCTTACATCCAATAATGCCGAAATTTTCCTCCCACTCTACATTTACGGAAGATGTCTTGCCGGGACCCAATGCTCTACCGGCCGCTTATGCCGGAAATTTTACGGCCAAGACCCACTTCTTTCAACTTGTGGAAAGGAATCAATTTAGTGGTTTGCCCACCGAAGACCCGCACCAACATATGGAGACCTTCTCCGATTATTGCGACGCTATCTCTCAACCCGGGGTTACACAAGATCAAATCCGATGGGTTTTATTTCCATTTTCTCTTATTGGAAAAGCGAAGCAATGGATAAAGAGTCTAGATAGGGCAACCATGGGCATCGACACTTGGAAGAAGCTTGCATTGGCGTTCTACCAAACTTTCTACCCTCCGGAGAAGACTAATTTGCTTAGGGCCTCCATCACCGGTTTCCAACAACGGGATGAAGAGAGCTTATATGAAGCTTGGGAGCGGTTTAAGTCATTGGTTAGATCATGCCCTCACCATGGACTTTCACAATGGTTCTTGGTCCAACAATTTTGGAACGGTCTTTATGAGGAATCAAGAACTATACTCAACATGGGCTCCAATGGTAGGTTCACCGAGGTCGATGATGACCAAACTTGGGCGAGAATTGAAGAAATGGCGGTGCATAATTCGCAATACTCTAGGCCTAGGAAGGCAAATCGAGGAGGTAGGCATGAGGTTGATGCTATAACTCAATTAAGCATTGACCTTGGAGCTCAATTGAAGACCCATATGGAGACCATTGACAAGAAACTCCAAGGTCACCTCACTCAAGTTCAAAGCATTGGTTCCTCTCATCAACACTCAATTCAAGAAGTGAATGCTTTGGGATTTGCACCTCCTTTGCCTTATTATGGCATGTGTGACACTTGTGGAATCGTTGGTCATGACCCTATGAATTGTAGAGGGAGTATTGAGCAAGTGAATGCCTTTCAAGCATTCAAGCAAGGTACTTCCTATTCTAATCAATACCAAGCTTCCAATCAAGTCCCTCAACAACAAGCTTTTCAACACCAACAACAACATCGTCCTTATGTTCCACCTCCCTTAAGGGACAACAACCAAGGTTACCAAGGCAACTCAAGGCCTTTCAACAACTTCAAGCAAAATAACCAAGGTTCATTCAACAACAATCAAGGGTTCCAACAAGGGAACTTCAACCAAGGCTATCAAAACCACAACCATGGCTACAACCAAGGCCTTAATCAAGGCAATTCTCAAGGGTTCCAAGGGAACCGTCAACATCAAGCAACTCAAGGCAATCAACAACAAAGCAAGCCTAGGAGCCGATCTCCTACTCATGACTATGGTACTCCCTTAGCCCTCACCAATACTCCGCATAATCCATCATCACCACCACGGGATTTCGACATGCAAAAGCAAATGGTGGATATCCATAGGGATACTCAAGAAATGCAAAAGAGGCAATTGGATGCACAAATGTCACAACAAGGAGCCATTAATCAAATTTTAATGGACAACAAGGAAATGAAAACTCACATGAAGATGATTGAGAATCAAGTGGCACAACTTGCATCGGGAAGTTCCTCAAGACAAAGAGGGCAATTACCCCCTCAAGGTGTAACTCCGACTTTTGAGCATGTCAATGCCATCACCACAAGGAGAGGTACATCTTATGACTCCCCTCCATTCCCGAGTGAGCAAGAGCCAATGCAAGAACCGACAAGAAAGATGACACCTCCAACTCAAGAGAGCTCAAGCTTTGATAATCCGACGGAGGAGCAAGTCTTATGGGAGGTTGAGAAACCTCAACAAGACAAGCTTCCCCCACTTCAAGCTAGAGATAAGGGTAAAAAGAAAGTGTCATTTGAAGAGTCCACCCCGATTGAGCAAAATAAATACCAAGTCAAGTTGCCTTACCCAACAAGGCAAATGAAGACCAAGGTAGACTCTCAATATGACAAGTTCCTTAGTATTGTGAAGAAGTTGGATGTGAGTGTCCCATTTACCGAGCTACTTACCCAAATCCCAACATATGGAAAATTTATGAGAGAAATATTGGCTAGGAAGAGGTCCGTCGACAAGGAAGAGACCATTGCGTTCACAAGAGTGGTGAGCGAGCTCATTCAAGGTTCTACGCTTCCAAAGTTGAAGGATCCGGGTAGTTTCTCGATCCCGTGCACCATAGGCAACTACAAGATCGAGAGGGCATTATGTGACTTGGGTGCGAGTGTGAGCATCATCCCCTATTCCATTTGTTACCGGCTTAGGATGAAGGAGCTTAAGCGTACATCCGTTACACTCCAAATGGCCGATAGTTCACTCAACCGACCATTGGGGATGCTTGAGGATGTGCCGGTACAAATTGGGAAGTTCTTCATTCCGGTTGACTTCATTGTGCTCGACATGCCGGAAAATGCTTTCACTCCTATTATTCTTGGGCGCCCATTTCTACACACCGCCGGTGCCATGATCGATGTGAAGAATGGTAGGATCACCTTCGAGTTAGGCGAAGAGAAGTTAGTGTTTGACCTCCAAGGCAACACTCTGCCTACTAGTAATAAGTCATGCAATATGATCCAAGCCAAGAAAAACATTGATCTAGGGGTTGAGTCGGGACAAAGCTTGAACAAGAACTCCTATGTACTTGAGGATGATGACTCCGATTTGGAGGGAGATGAGTGCCCATTTCATGGGCTTGATGACAAGATGAAAAGCAAGGAGAAGGATGAGCCTCCCTTGGGGCCACATGAAGACCGGTGGACGTTTGGGTATGTCCCCAAAGACCAAAAGTACAAGTTCAAATCGTTGAACTTGGAAGATAAGGATGCCCCGGGAACGTCAAGGCAAGGCCATGAAGAGCCTTGGTATGTGGTTGGTTATATCTCGAGCTTGATTGAAGACTTTGCTAGGGCCTTCGACTTGTTCCTTCGTGCCCTTGATGGAGATGGAACTAGTTTTGGGTGTTGAAAAAGAATTGGAGAGAGTACCACCTTGGTTTGACGGAGTTCCACAAGAACCGTCTCTTTGTATATATCTCTTTCCCTTGTAGTTTGTTTTGTTTGGTGAATTTCTTGATTGTTTGGATGTTTGATGAGCGTTGTGAGGGAGGGAATTTGATGTATTATTTGAGTTTATTGTAATAGGTGTGAAGTGGAAGTGATTCCTAGGGAAGAGCGGTCATTATTGGAGCTTGGATTGTGTGAAGGGAAATCGGTTTTTGAAGCTCGGTACGAGCTTTTGGGAGCTATAGAGGGTTTGGAGACTCTTCCCGGCCTAGAAGAGGTCATCCCGTCCGGGATGGAAGGCCCATTTCGATCGGGAAGGATGTCATCCCGTCCGGGATGAGGTGCACAAAAGTTGGGTTCACTGACAGCTCATCCCGACCGGGACGAGGTCTTCTCGACCGGGACGAGACGGTCATCCCGATCGGGACCACCCATCCCGACCGGGATGGACCCTTGTCCTCCTTTGGCTCTTTTCTTCGTTGTTTGAGACCACCCAACCACTTTATACCCCCTCCCAACCTCCCTATATGTCCTTACTCTCACTGTATGACCCTTACACCCCACATATACGTTTTCACCTCACTTTCTATTCACTTCAAACTGACTTTCGCATCAAAAACCCGCCTCATTTTGCATTTGTGCCCCAACCATGGAACCGGATCGCAATTAGAGAGGAATAACGACGACATGGACAAGCTAAGTGCCTATATTGACTTATGAGACGATGGAGCGAGTGAGTTGGTAACCGTATGGTACGGCAACTATCCTCTCTTTTCCGTTTTTATAGCTTGTCTTCTTTGTTTATTCCCTTTCCCTCTTATCCTTTGTGTCATGGTGGCCTTCGAGGCCTTGGTGTGCTTGCTCCCGACTCTCGATGACGTGACTACATCGAGAGTCATTTCAAAATTCAAATTTTTCAAGATTCTCACCTTTTTGTAGGATTTAGTCGGATTTAGGAGGAATCCGGGCTAGGTGACTTGATTACACCTAGTCCTCCCCTCCCATTTCCTTTTATTTCTTTCTTTTTATTTTCTTCCCTCATCCATATCTTTTCTTGTCTCGGCCCATGGTGACTTGACTACACCCCGGCCGGACACATTCTCCCATTTTCTCCACTTTTTGATTTTTAGCTTTATTTTCGTAGTTTCTTTTCTTTTCTTTTGTGCTCCCATGCACTACGGTCGAGCATGAGGACATGGCTCGACTTAAGTGTGGGGGAGCGATATTCTATCGTAGTTAATTTTATTTTCGTAGTTTTTCTAAAAATCTTTAAAAATCCTAAAAATTTGAAAAATTTTCATAAAAATCAAAAAGATTTTCTTTTGTGTCTTTTCCTTGTTGTGTCGTTATGTCGTATTTTTGTTTTGTTGTGCGTGTTTTGCCCCCCTCTTTCCTTATAGGTTGCTTATATCACCGCTAACTTTAGAGAGCTTTCAAGACTACCGGTAATATCTTATCCCTTTTTCCTTCTTTGTCTCTTGCGGATTTTGGAGGAGAATGTGATGTGGTGTGCTCGGGAGGAGCTTTGTAAAGTTTGATGTTGGTTGGTCGCTCATTTGGAAGCTAGGGGTGGTGTTTGTGTTTTCTATGTGTTTGTTTTGTGTTGTTCTTGTTTTGTTACTTTTGTTTCTTCTTCGTTCGTTTTCATTGAGTCTTTGTTTTGTGTTTTGTTGTGTGTCTTGTGTGTAAATGGTTTTCGAAAACCCGGTTTAGAGGCTAGTGTGTGAGTGCTTACTTTTCCTTCCTAGTGGTGTAAATCGAGTCTTGGACTTTAGTCTAGTAGAATGACCCTAAATCAATGATTTCGTTGGTCTTTTACCTTGAGTCCACCTAGCTTACTACGGGATTTGCATTTTGACCATTATGACCACCCACGGTGTGAAAAGGCCTTGGTTGCCGAGTCCCGTCCCTTAGGTGACCGTGTCTATAATCGTTTGATTAGTCCAGGTTCTCCACCTTTTTGTGGGTTTGAAAGGGGATGCGCAACCCCGACATACCCATTACCCTACCTCCTACACATCTCCACACAATAAATTGCAAAGTGTTGATTTCTCTCTTTCTTAATTGTCAAGAAATGCCAAAAAGCCAAATCTTGTCAAAAAAGGGCAAAGAAAAGAAAAGAAAGAAAAATGAAAGAAAGAAAAGAATGAAGAAAAAAGAAAAGGCACAAAAGCCAAAAAAGAAAATAGAAAAGAAGAAAAAGAAATGGCATGGCAACAAACAAAGCATAAATGCAAAAGAAAAGAGAAAATGCCAAAAGAAAATCGTCTCACAAAAAGATTATATCCCCACAAAAATAAGCATTTTTCCGACTTTTGCCGTGAAGAGCCTACCAAAGGACCGAGTCCCGAGGAAGGATGATAGCGGCATTAGTCGGTCTTCCCTCATTTTGTATATTTTCACCTTTTTACTTGGACTAGTTAGGCGGTTTCGGACATGGGACGACTCTCCTGGCTCTTTGCTAAAGGGGGCGGGGTCTCACTTACCTACAGTGTCGACTAACACCGTGGTTCATCCTTTTTCCATCCCGCCGATCGTCCCGTAGTACGTTCTTAGAAGGTTAGGAGGAACCGAGGTAAGTTACCAACGTTTTTGTTGCTTTGTCGTCATACTATTAGGGTTTAGTCCATCTTGGTTTGTATTGCTAGCTTGAGAACGTTGTCACTTGCCTTGAGTCCTAAATCGGTGCTTCTTTCACCGCTTGTTTGAGGGAAGCGGTATTTCTTTTCTTTTGGGTGCAACCTTTTGTGTGTTTGCTTGTTTATGTGTTTTGTGTCCGGTTGCATCCACAGTTTTGTCGCAAGACCCGACTTGCCTTGCGGGGTGCACTTTTCCTCTAAGTGCACTCGCGTGAGTTTAAAGGGCGTAGGGCGCGCTAATACCCATTCGGCTAGTATAGTAGTTAGTATGTGCTTACTCAAGGGCGAGTAAGGGTTAAGTGTGGGGGAGTTGATTTGTGTAGTTTGTAGTGCCTATTTCGTTGTATTTTGGTCCCATTTTACTTGTGGAATCGCTCCTTGGGAGCGGTTTAGGGGCTTCTTATGCTTCCTTTAGTTTGTTTTAGGTTCCCGAGACCGATTTGGAAGAGTTGGAGCGATTCCGACTCTATACATACACATTTTGGAGCCAACGGAGTAAAGGAACGATGACTCGATGCTTCGGAATAGACCCCGAGACCTTGGGACCCAATCCCGAGCCTCTGAGACCCGATCCCGAGTCCCGAGAATCGATGAGAAGCTCATGTGAAGCAAGGAGGAACCAAAAGGGTCATATTGGAGGCCTACAAGACTCATCCCCGACGGGTATGCACCTCATCCCGTCGGGGATGAAGTGCACTTTTGAGGGTGCTACTGCAAGGCCATCCCGGTCGGGACCAACCCGTCCCGGTCGGGATGGTGGGTCCGTCCCGGTCGGGATGATTCGTCCCGGTCGGGACCAAATAGCTGTAGCCCGCATTTCTTTCTTTCTTCTCCCTTCCATTTGTAACCCTATAAATACTTCCCTCTTGTATTGTTTATGGATCCTACCTTAGTTTAGCCTCTCTGAAGCCTCTCTACATCACATAAACCCTAGATTTAGTTCCTCACATTAGTTTGAATCTCTCTTTAATCCTTAGTTAATCTTAGTTAATCTTAGTTAATTAGTTCTTGTATTAAGAAGATACTTGAAGATTTCTCCAAGATTGACAACCTTGGGATTATTTGGGTTTCTCTTTTATGCAAGATATCATCTTTTCATCATCCTATTGTTGGTATAACTTTCTTTTCTCTTGTTTATTGTTATTGAATCAAGTTTGAATCTTTACTTAGTGTTTATTGTTATTGATTGTTATCGTTCTTGATGATGAATGTTAGGGTTATGATGTTGTGTTCTCTTCTTATTGTTGTTAGTTTTTCTTTGATTATGAGTGAGTAGATTACTTGTGGGTTAGTAGGGGGATTAAGGGTAGATTATGGGTGATTAGGGTTTGATTAGGGGTAAAGGGTAAATCCTTATTGTTAGTCACATTCTTGGCACACCATGTGTTTGTTGAAATGCTTGTTTGAGTTGTAGTGGCCATGCTTCTCATGCTAGTTTTCCTCTACTCATTGTTTGTCTAGTATGTGGACACCCTTGACCACCCAAGTCACCCTACTACACTTATGAACCCGACCTAACCCACCTCTTTTCCATATTTGATTCATCTTATTAGTTAGACTCATTCCCTTAGTTTGTTAGTTGGTTGTGCTTAGTTAATCTATTGTAGTCTTGTTTTAGCTTAGTTCATTGTTAGTCTAGTGCTTACCTCTCCTCCACCATAGTTTTTCATTTATCGCTTATTTGTGTTTGTTTGGTAGCGTAGTCTCGTTCTAGGCCGACGTAGTCTAAACATTGCGACACCGTCTCCGTGGACACGACCCGACTTACCCTAACTACCGTTAGGTGCTAGTTGGTTTATTTATTTGGCGGTGGGATCCACGACAAATCCCTACCATCAGTGGTAGGCGGGTGGGCTGGGTGGTGGTGGTGGTTGGCCGGGTGGGTGACGGTGGTCGGCGGTGGGGCATGGTGTGGAGGTCAGGGAGGGAGGACGTACGTTGTTGGTGGTGGTTTTTTTTTTAAATTTTTTTTTTTTAAATTTTCCCTTCTTTGTTTGTTAATTGATGTGTTCCTTTTTTCATTAGTTATTTTTTGTTTTTCATTTTTTCTTTGTTATTAGATACACTTTTTTGTTATATTATTTTATTTTATTTTAGTTGAAACTTTTAAATTCAATTAACCCTAAACAATTAATCAAGCAATAATAATAATAGTACAATTTTAAAAAAATAAAATTGTTAAATGAACGATTTTACATCATCGGTAATTGAATTAGATTTCATAATTGAAATCTGGAGCAATTGATCATCTAAATTGATGAAGCAAAACGATATTTAATTTCAATGTCAGAGTAAAAGTTTAAATAAGGGTATATTGGGAAAAATTTAGAAAAATTCGTTACGATTGAGTAAAGGCTCTAACTTAATTGATGTCATTATCATTGTCACCAAAAATCAGCCCGTGCATCGCACGGGCTTTCCAACTAGTAAGGTAATAAAAATAGTGGGAGAAAAATTATTGTTAATTATATTTAATAAATAAAAAGTAAAGTGAACTAACCCCAAAGAAAAGAAAGTGTGAACTATTGAATGCAAACAAATGCAAGGTTATGTTTTAAGAGTAGATAAATTTTAAGCGGAGATCTTGATAACACAACCAAACAGTGGTGGGTCTTCAGAAAAGAATCAAGGGGGTTTGAAATAAAAAATGGCCAAAAATCGCACAAATTGTTTATTGATTCGGTTAACAACCTCGAGATGCAACGGAGAATGTTTGAGAGTGCCGGTAAGTGTTACTGCACCGACGGCTACGAGACGATCATCCACGTAGGTTGAAAAATGTAGAATCCATAAGAACTGATAGCCCTTCAGGTAGCACTCATCCTGATAAATATTGTACTCGGCACTCGGCTCTAGATCTTGTTCCCGCTCTCTTCCTTCTCTCTCACTACGCTTTTTGTACAACTTCTCAAGAACTCGTTTCTCCTCACAGTTGGGGAAGTTCGTGAGGTCGTGGTAATGGGATGTTATAACGACAAGCCAGTCTGCACGTATATCAGTAACTGTACGGATGAAATTTTGACTCGTCAACACATATTCGTTGTAGATGACCCACTCCGGCTTATGATCCAAGCAATTTGAAGGGTGCAAGTGAACAACTTGGTTATCATAACGGTCAGGTAGTGTCCTGTTCTTTCTAGATGAGCAACCTGCATGAAGTATCCTTCTAGCATCGCTTTCCTTATGTTTAGATAGTAATCTCTGCTGTTAAAATTCGTGCTGTAGCATTTGAGGTTGTGTCTCACCATAATGCGCTCTAACTGCATTCTCACGTTTTCAGCCAACTTTAGAGCCTTGAAGTTGATAAAATTCCCGTAACACCAGTTTGAAGAGTCTTCCTGATTTTGTTTGAAGGCGTGATAAACATTCAACAAAGTAAGGTGATCTCCGTCAATCTGTCCAAACCTAGATTTTGCTTCATCTGCAGCCGCTTTCTGGGCGGCGTCCCGAGGCCTCACAAAGCAATTGGGTACTGAAAGCATTGCTGAGATCGAAAGGATTTCATTCGAACAGTTAAACTTAGAACTGGCTACAAGCATCTTTGCCATTTGAGGGTCGAGTGGAAATTCACTCATAATTGTCCCTAGCTCGGTCAAATTACCTTCGTCATCCAATGCCCCAAGGTAGTTCATGACCTCCAACGCTCGCACGAGTGTCTCCGGGGCAGTGGGATCCATAAAATTAAAATGCACCCAATCATCAATCCCCAATTTTTTCAATGTAAGTACTGTATTGGCAAGATTAGACCGTAGTATTGATGGTAAGGATTTGTCGTGGATCCCACCGATCAAAGTAATAACCAATGAATCTAACTGGGTAGCTAGGGCAAGTTGGGTCGAGATCCTCAGGGACGGAAAATGAGTAAGACTAAGGTGTACTAGGGTCTAGACTAGGTTCAAGAGGAGCTAAGGTGACGGCTAAGGTGAACTAATGACTAAGCTAAACAAATAACTAATGATAAATGGAAGCTAATAAATCAATAAGAAGAAACTAGGGCTAGGTCGGGTTCATGGATGCCAAGGAGATCAAAAGAGGAAAACGAGGGTGCTAGCATGCTTTCGTAGCCTAGGTTACATTCGGGCTCTCGCTACTTAAATGGCCTAGGGGTCATCCTCACCACGCTCTCGCTACTAATGAGGGAACCAAACCCAACACCAAACAAGCACATGCAAGAGAAGAGGCAAGAAAATACAGGAATGATCATCTCAAGTCTCACAAGCATTTCATCAAACATGTAGAGTGCAAGGTAAATGGAAAACAACAAAAACAACAACTAGTACCACCCATCTCACCCTAATCATCCCTAATTACACCCAATCCCCCTACTAACCCTAGGGATAACTACTCACACATATCTAAACTAAGACTAACACAAACAAGAGAAATCAACACTAGAACTAGAACATTCATAATGGAAAACAAGGATAAACAACAAACAAGATACAAAGATGCAAACTTTACTAACCATGAAGGATTAAAGGAAAAGAGAGAAGAAAAATTATACCAACTAGAAGAGAGGAAAAGATGAACACTAGTATAGAAGAAAACCCAAATAATTCCACCAAGGTTGTCAATCTTGATAGATTCTTCAAGAGATCCAATAATACAAGAATAACTAACTAGATTAAGGAGTAATTAAGGACTAATCTACACTAATCTAAGCTAATCTAACCTAAAGTAGTCTAGGGTTTAGTGGGTAATGAATTGTAATGAATCATGTTCTCTAAAACAATACAAGAGGGGGGTATATATAGGGTTACAAGAATAAGGGAGGCGGAAAAATGAAACACGACCTGAACTGGGCCCTTCCCGGCCGGGAAGGAAGTGATCCCGGTCGGGATGGTGCATAACACGGGGCGGTGTTATGCATAATACCAGGCGGTGTTATGCTCTTCCCGGTCGGGAAGGGGTTGACCCGACCGGTAAGAAGTGGTCCCGACCGGGAAGGTCATGATCCCAGCCGGGATCACCCTCCAGTAACCCGATTCTTCTTTGCACTTCATCCCGGTCGTGATGGATGTGTTCCCGACCGGGATGGGTCATTGTAGGCTTCAAATATGGTCACATAGGTCCCTACTTGCTCCTCTTAGCTTCTTATTGACTCTTGGTGCTCGGGAATGGGTCCCAAGGGACTCGGGATCGAGTCTAAGCCACCGAGTCATCGTCGCTTCTCTTCGTTGGCTCCAAATGCGTCGGAAACGAGTCGGAATCGCTCCATTTCTCCATGATAGGCCTTTAGAACCTAAAACATGCTAGAAGAAGCGTAAGTAGCCTCGAAATCGCTCCAAAGAGCGATTCCACAAGAGAAACCGGGACCAAACACAAGAAATAAGCACTATAAAACACACTTATCAAGTATCTCTAGATAAGTCTGAGGCACAAGATCATTACGAAAACTCTTCTCAGTGTACAGCCTATAGCATTGTCCTGCTGAGTTCTTCCGACACGACCAGCTCTCTGGTGTGCACTAGCCTTAGATATGGGAGACACCAACAACGATTCCACTCGTACTCTAGGATTATACACTTTTTGTTTGGAAAACCCAGGGTCAATGACGTAAACTATACCATTTATGGTCAAGGATGTTTCTGCAATGTTAGTCGACACCACGATTTTCCTTCCGCCAGGTGGAGCAGCTTCAAATATCTTCTACTGCATCGCAAAAGGAAGAGTAGAATACAACGGGACTACTTTAACAGGACCAACTGTATCCCCTAGGTTGGAAACTTGTTTATTAATTTTACGACAAGCGTCCTCTATCTCTTCCTCTCCGGTAAGGAAGACAAGAATGTCACCCTCAGGTTGATTCATGTGTATTTCCACAACAGTTCGGATAGCTGCTTCTAAGTAATCTCTTTCGGGCTCTCGTGTGTAAAATATCTCCACAGGGTGGAACCTACCAGGAACTTTCATAAGTGGTGCACCATTGAAATATTCTTGAAATTTCTCGGCTTCAAGAGTGGCACTCATAACCACGAGCTTCAAGTCAGGTCGATTTTGCAACACTTGCTTTAAAAGTCCAAAAAGCACATCTGTGGCCAAAGTCTGCTCATGCGCTTCATCGACAACTATAAATTTGTATCTCTCCAGGAGTGGATCGTTAATTCATAGCATACCGTCTCTCAAATACTTCAATACAGTGTTTGCACTGCTACATTCCTCAAACCGGATGCTATAACCAACTTCTTCACCAAGTGTTACATCCATTATTTCCTCTGCAACCCTGCTAGAGACCGACATTGCTGCAAATCTACGAGGTTGGGTACAAGCAACCAACATCTTTCTTCGTTTATTTGTCGTCTCTAAATCAATAGCTTCTAACACAAATTGAGGGATCTGGGTGGTTTTACCACTATCGGTTTCACCTATGAGGATGATAGTCTGGTTATTCTTCAACACATTTAGAAAATCCTGCTTCTGCTGCCACACCGGCAACAATTTGCGCTTCTCCAGGATCTCGAAGAATCTACGAGTGTAAGGGCGAAGATTCCATGGATTGATGGTGGGATTACCATTCATGGCGCCGATCAATTTGGCGAGCTTGTTGCCGCTCTCATCAACCACGTCAAACAAACTCACCTCCCTCTTTCTCTCTGTCCACATCTATCTCTAATCCCTGATTCTCTACCTTCTTTTACCCCTTTACCGTGTATATATATATATAGTATCCCCTCGTAGTTTCCCTTTTTTTTTAACTCTTTCCTTATTGAGGTTAGTTTTTTTTCCTTCCAATCTTTCCCAACTGTTGATTAATAAATTTCAAAATTGATTTTTTTCATAAGCGGGAAATTTGATAAAAATCTCAAATATTTTTTGACGAAAAACTTGTCGATAGAAATAAAATGCCTAAAAATGATTATTCGAACCCTCTGACACGATATAAAATGGAGTATAGCTCTCGTTTTGACTGATTCCGACACGTCTCAAACAACAAACTTCAAACATCGAAATGGGAACCTTAGGAAGAGATCCGGACATGTGGTAGAAAAATCTGGAGAAATTGGAACGGGGTCCATCGGACCAACCGAACATGTCGAAATTGAAGGTTATAATACATGTTTTTTGACGATTTTGAGGTCCGAAAAAAAAATGGCCGAAAATCGCACACGACGTTCCTCGGGGTAGGTAAGATGTCCCCCAAAAATATGAGCACCCAAAGGGAACATTAAGGGGTGCCGATATGTCATGAAGCAGCTTCGACCTTAAATCGATTAATCAAGCAAAAGTGACTTTCTCCTTGTCGTTTTGGCTTGAAATCGAACAGGGAACCTTAGGAAAAGACCCCGGACACTTGGTACAAAAATCTGGAGAAATAGGAACGGGGTCCATTGGACCACCCGAACTGGTCGAAATTGAAGGTCCGAAAAAAATGGCCGAAAATCGCACACGATTTTCCTCGGGGTGGGTAAGATGTCTCCCCAAAAAATGAGCAACCGAAGGGAACATTAAGGGGTGTCGATATGTCATGAAGCTTAAATCGATTAGTCAAGCAAAAATGACTTTCTACTTGTCGTTTTGGCTTGAAATCGAACAGGGAAGCTTTGGAAGAGACCCCGGATACGTGGTACAAAAATCTGGAGAAATTGGAACGGTATCAATCGGACCACCCGAACTGGTCGAAATTGAAGGTTAATACACGTTTTTCGACGATTTTGAGGTCCGGGAAAAAATGGCCGAAAATCGCACACAACGTTTTATTCGGGCCAGGTAAGATGTCCCACCAAATATGAGCAGCCAAAGGGAACATTAAGGGGTGTGGATTTGTCATGAAGCAGCTTCTACCTTAAATCGATTAGCCAAGTGAAAATGACTTTCAACTTGTCATTTTGGCTTGAAATCGAACAAGGAGTCTTAGGAAGAGACCCCGGACACGTGGTACAAAAATCTGGAGAAATTGGAGCTTGGTCCATCGGACCACCCAAAATGGTCGAAATTGAAGGTTACAATACACGTTTTTCGACGATTTTGAGGTCCGAAAAAAAATGATCGAAAATCGTACACGGCGTTCCTCGGGGTAGGTAAGATGTCCCCCAAAATATGAGTAGTCAAAGGGAACATTAAGGGATGCGGATATGTCATGAAGCAGCTTCTACCTTAAATCGATTAGCCAAGCAAAAGTGATTTTGTACTTGTCGTTTTGGCTTGAAATCGATCAGGGAACCTTAGGAAGAGACCCCGGACACTTGGTACAAAAATCTTGAGAAATTAGTGTTGTGTGCCAAATTTGGACCGTTTTTCCTCCCATTTAGACCTGTTTTTCTTTCGTTTTGCGGGACTTGAGCGCGATTATCGCTTTATTTTGAGTAATTCCCACATTAGTGTCTCTCTTTTGCATTTTACGTGTTTTTGGTAGTTTTCTGTCTATTTTGATAGGATTTTCGTCCGAAAACGTGTTTGAGCTTCTACGAGCATGAGAGAGATATGGTCCAAAGAGCAATGCACACAACCGAAAGTTCAAGTAATCCATTTGATCGACGAACAAGAGACCGGAATTGAGGAGAAGTGTCACCGGGTGAAATTTCACCCGGTGAGTCATCACCGGGCGAAATTTCGCCCGACGACATTTTCCATTCCCGAAGATTTTCATGGTGAGACACGACCGGGCGAAATTTCGCCCACCGGGTGAGATTTTGCCCGATGGAGAAAAACGCCAAAAATGACGATTCGAGAAGAAAATCTCACCGGGTGAAATTTCACCCGGTGGTGCCAATGTCGGCAACCGTAGGGTGAAGTTTTACCCCATGAAGATGCAAAGGGTGAAGGTCTAGCTTAATGAAGAAGGATTGGATTATGGGCTTAAACTTGTGTGACCCATTAAGAAATTCTACAAATACTTATCTTAGTGTTTTGAGCCAAAGAGTCCTAATTTTGTGCCTCCTTAGGTTAGTGTAGGAGAACTCCATAGTAGTAGTAGTAGTTCACATAGTAAAACTCCATTAATTTAGTAAAACTCTCTTAGTTTAGTTTAGATTTATTATTAATTTGTAATCAAGCTTTCATCTTTAGTTGAAGATTGTGTTTATATTGAAGATTCAAGGGGTTTTGCAAGGGTTTAGTGACAAGATCTTTGTATTATTTCTTGAAGCTTCTTATTTATGTTAATCTACATCTTCCTCCTTAGTCTTCTCCATTATTGGTAGTTTCTTTCTTCTCTTTTTCTTCATTAATTAGTTTAATCTTTAGTTTCTTGTTAATCTTCATGTTAGTGTAGTTTTCCTTTGTTTGTTTGTTTGTTTATCTCTCTCGTTAGTTTATTTTTCCATAGTTTGTGTGTTTGTTCATTTTCCTCTTTAGTGTTGTGTTGTTAGTGTAGTTTTCTTTATTGTGTTGGATTAGTTATTTCTCCTCTAGTTTAATCATGTTTAGTCTTCCTCCCAGTCCCCTTAGTGTTAATTTTATTATGGGTAGTGAGTAGATTTTAGTTAGGGGGCTAAGTGAGAAGGAATTCTAGGAAAAGGTTTTATCTTTTGAAATTATTGCATTTGAGGGTGATATTGTCTTGATGCTATTGTTGTGTTATGTTTGACTTAGCTTGATCACCAAGGTTGACTTGACTCACTCGGACCATTATGGGGAAACTTGGGGTTTGGGTAATTCCGTCTAGAGACCTTAGTTTATTCGTCGCGAAAGCGGGCTTAGACTTGGCCGGTAGAGAAACCGAAAGGTGGAACCTCCCTTATACACCTTGTGATAATTTTTGCAACGTTATACTTTTATCTTGTTTTCCGACTCCCCGACTCTCCCTAACGCCTTTCCCATTATTGTTTCTAGCTCTAGTATTATTGTTTCTCGCCTTAGTTCCATAGCTCATCTAGTTAGTCTAGTTCCTCTCGACCAAAACTCCCCTCTTCTCTACCCCAATCACTTTGAAACTCAGACTTGACCGACTACCCCTCGACCGTCCATGTGGATCGATCCCCGACTTGCCACTACTACGTAGTAGTATTTCGGAGTTTATAAATATTGTTTGACCGCGTTTGATAGGCGACAATCGGACGCGCATCAAAATGGCGCCATTGCCGGGGACGGTGATTAGTTAATCAAGTTTTAGTTTTATTGTGTTTGGATAATTGTTTTTTCTTTCCTCCTACCCTAGTGCCATTAGGTGCTAGGAGGACTCATTATTTTTCTTGAGTTTTTGATAGGTATACTTTTGATTTAGGTTGCTTGATCCCCATTCGGAGAGCAAGTCGCTTGGAAACATTGTGACCGAAGCAACAACTTGATATTGTCATCTTCCACCAATTTCATCATTTCTCAACACCCCATCTTTGAACAACATCCAAGGATTCAAGTATGGCTACACTTGGGTCCCATTCTCAACCATCTATTGAAGATATTTCTTCACCCATCTTCATTGGAGTCGTCCCGAAGAGTTTCGAGCTTAAACCTTCCATCAGCAATCTAATTCAACAACAAACTTTTCAAGGATTGCTGGATGAAGATGTGATAGAGCATGTTTGCCTTTTCAAGGAAAGTCTTATTGGTGTCAAGCTTGAAGGTGTCACCGAGTGCCAACTACGTCGGATCCTTTTTCCTCGTACCTTGCGTAGTGGAGCAAGGAGATGGATTAAAAGTTTCCCCAACAACACTTTTCGCACTTGGGAACAATTGTGTAACAGCTTCCTCGAAAAATACTACCCACCATCCAAGACCAACAAATTCCGAAGAGAAATTCAAACATTCCAACAACAAGAAAACGAAAGCATAGGTAAAGCCTGGGACCGATTTCAAACATTGCAAAGGAAATGTCCGCACCACGGCATCCCTAGTTGGCTTCTACTCCATATATTCTTCCACTCGTTATTGTACAACGCCAAAGAAAATGTCAATGCGGCGGCAAAAGGCGATTTCTTTTTGCTAAATGAAACAAAATCTACAAAACTCATTGAAAGAATAGCCAAGAATGATGAATACTCCGGAAATGATCAACATGAAGAGCTAAGTGGTGAGTCAACATCGTCAACCGAAAGGAGAACCGATCTTGAAGCTAGAGTCGAGGAGTTGGTTAGGCAATTTGAAGTGTATATTGCTAGAGCCAATTCTCCACCCAAGACTAGAACATCTCCGAAAAGATCATCTCCACCAAGAAGGGTGATTTCACCTAGACGATCATCCATTTCACCACCTAAATTGTATCGCATTGAGATTCCATGTGATCATTGTGGGAGATATGACCACGATTCCGAATTGTGTATGAGGAAGGAGAGTGCTAATCAAGCCAACACCCAAAGAACCCATGAAAAATATCAAACGAACAATCCTAATTTGGGGACCGGATTTTATTCCATGCCTACTCAAGGATCATATCCTTTTCCAAGAGCCCCCAATCAAAGGGTTTATCCTAACTCACATGGTTTCTATTATCAACCGAGACCTCCTCACACAAATCAATTCAATCAAGGTTATTCTTATTCTCAAGGACCACCTCGACCAAGCTATGGTCCTCCATTTGGAACCTATCCTCCATATAATCAAGGTCATCCAAGGCATTTTCAAGGTAACTTTCAACCCCTTTATGACATTCAATAAACAATCAATTTTCTATTGAAAGAAAATGCGTCAAATCGAGCTAGACTTGAGGCTTTAGAGGCACGTTCCGCCTCGCAAGCTCGATCTTCTCAAGAGCCAACCAATTCTTCCAATCATGCATCCGTGAATGCCATTAAGGTAATGAGCAAAAAGGACCGGTGAAACCCTTTGACCCACAAATTCTTACATCTCATCCCTCAATCAATGAATCCAATGAGAAAATGGTCAAGGACGTAACCGAAAAACCAAGAAGAGATCCATCAAAGTATCTTGTAGGAGACCTTGCATACGTTATTGAACAAATTCCAATAGAGGACACGAACCTAGTCTCTAGAATTGAGGTACCACCCTTGAATGACAAGCCACAAATCCCATTCAATAACCAAGCTTTGGGCATGATAACCTTCACCGATCTTATCGAAAATATTGATACAAGCCCTTCCATGCCCACACCGTCCGGATATATTCGTGACATTATTTTGAAACCCACCGAGAGGGAAAGAGCTCCCGTTTCCCCAAGGACTACCCCAAGAGTTACAATTCCCATTAAGTTAGGTAATCCGGGTAGCTTTATTATACCTTGTTCCATAGACCATGTTTTGATAGACCGAGCCTTGTGTGATCTTGGCGCCGACATTAGTTTAATGCCTCTAGCCATTGCTCAAACCATTTATATCAAGGACTTGAAACACTTCCCAGTTAGCGTGCAAATGGCCGATGGAACTACCAAGGAACCCTATGGACTAGCCCGTAACCTCATGGTCAACGTGGGAAATCTTTATATACCCACCGATTTTGTCATTCTCGATATGCCTATAAAGGAGAGGAATCCTATTCTCTTGGGACGGCCTTTCCTAGCTACCAGTGGAGTGATTATAGATGTAAAGCGAGAGCAATTATACTTCAATGTTGCCAATGATACGGTTCAATTTGTGCTTCCCGCGTTCCTTCCCGAAAATTCCCAAGCGGAATTTTGGAATCAAATGGTGGAATTTCCACCCAATGAAGAACCCTCTACCGAAGATCTTGATTATGATAACGAAGAAGACGACGGTGCTCTATTTATACTTGGTTTTACCTCCGAAGAAGATATTCCCGAAGAATTTGCAATGCTTCCTGAGGTAGCACGACTTATGAGCTCGCCGAAGTTTAGAGAAAAGCTCAAGATCGGTAACATTGAATTCGAAGTTAATGACCAAGACCTTCCGGGTTGCTTTTCAGGCAACCCCGATTAAACTCAAACAATTCAATTCGGTTTGGTGGTGTCCATAATAACCACATTGTAAATATTTGTATATTCTTTTTCTTCTTTTATTCTCTTTGGACAGTAGCTTTTGGATTTTTCTTTTGGAGCGTGTTTGGTACCTGCAGGGATTGTGAAGATTTCTTTTGGAATTTTTGGGCTGCGCTATGAACAATTGTGAGAGTTTTTCTCCATGTAGCTAATACATGGATTGAGAGGATTAATTTTATTGAAGATTTAAGGATGATTTGGGCCAAGTCGAAGAGATTTTTCGTAGCAAAGTCCTATTTTGAAGTGGATTATTTTACCGGGTGAAACTTCACCCGATGACAATTTTGCTCGAATTAATGGAAATTGACGGAAAATCCGCCGGTCAAAAATTTCGCCCTACGGTAAAAAATTTTGCGACTTGGAAATTGACAGAAATCTGACCGGGTGAAATTTCGCCCGAAGGGGAAACTGCGCGAAAATGACGAAATTCGACCCGAACATGGTCGGGTGAAATTTCGCCCGATGGCGACCACCGGGCGAAATAACACCCCGCGTCACTTACCCAGCCAAACCCCCTTACCCATCTTCATTATCACCTTTTCCTCTCTTTCTCCTCAACCAAACCCCAAAAACCCTAAAACAAACCCCAAATCCTCCACCTTAAATCACCTCTAATCCTTCCATTTCTCCACCAAATTTCAATCAAATTATATATTCCTCATCCCCATCACATTTCTACCACCTTCTTGGAGTTTGTTTTCAGAAATCATCCCAAATCCGACAAACCCCAAACCGAGACCGTCATCACCATATTTGTCAAATTCAAGCAACAAGGATGAGAAGGGTAAAGCAAATGGCAAGGAAACGGATTTCTTCAATGCTAAATCGAAATTCGGGGTCAACATCATCCTCTAGGTCGGAGGAGACGACCGCGGCTCGAGACGAATCTGTCTTGATGCCCGTTCAGACGCAAGGCTCAATCCCGCGCGAACAACCTGTTCCGCTAGAGGTACGTTACCCTAAAATTCGTCGTAATTTCCGTCATGCTGAATCTGGTATCTATTTCGCTAAAAAAGCTCATCTTGATAAATGTAAAAAATTTTGGGTCTGTCGCCTCGAGCCGACTCGTTGGGCGGCTCGAGATGTGCTTGAGCGTATGGGCATAGAACCGCAGGTACAAGCAATGTGCCGAAGCCTTGGTCTCATCAAATTTTATTCCTCCGAGGAGGAAACTTTTCAGATGTTGACGTGCGAGTTTTTCGCAACTTTCGAGCTAAGTGGTGACGATAATGCCACTGTCTCTTTTCAGTTGCGAGAAACTCTGTACGTCCTCAACTTAAGGGACTTTGGTGCATTACTTGGTTTACCTTCTTCTATCCTTGGAAGGCCTAGGGCGGGGCAGACTCAGGACGATAAATTCGGCCGAGATCGATTCTGGTTTAAAATAGCCCGCCAGAGGACTTTCAGAGGAGGAAAGATGCGTTCTTTCTCTATTCGAAACCCCATCCTTCGGTATTTGGCGCGTATCATAGTCAACTTGTTCCTGTCAAGCTATAATACGCACCATAACTGTAGTGCTACAGCTGTACAGCTGTTGGAGGATGCTGTTTTGAACAAAGGCCCGTCGATCGATATGTCTGAGGTCTTAGCTACTCATTTTGCCCAGGTTGTGAAGGGTAGCCGCAAGAAAATTTCTTGTGGCGGTATTGTAACGATGTTATCTAAAGCCTTGGGCATCGATTTTAGCGATTTAGCACCAGTTGTCGGGGCGGGAATTTACATAGATGAGGTTTATTGTTCTTTCCTTGTTTGACCCCAGAAACGGGATTATGACAGTTTGTTCTTGTATAAGATTACTGAAATGAGAGTCATTGCAATGCCTAGCCCCGAATGGGTTAGGCTAGATATTGAAGAGAACTTCGGCATGCCGAAGAGGTCTGGGGAATACATTCGGGATAACACCCGAGGTAAGTTTCATATAGTTCAATACCCCGAGGGACCTTTAGATTATGGCGACGATGATATAGAGGTCGTAGACGTGTCGGAGGAGGAACCGGAAGTTGAAACCTCTCGGGATGAGGGTCATAGAACTTTACCGTCATCATCACACGCACCCTCTTCCTCCCATCAGACAAAACCCCAGACCTCACAGTTTTTCACACCCAACTTTGAACCGCACAGACACTCCACGTTCACCCAGTCTACCCCAGGTTTTCAGGAGGACGTTAACATGAGTCCTCCACGACACTCCTCGTTCTTTGGATCGGAGGACTTTTATAACCAGTGGGGGGAAGTTTATGACCGAACATGTCAGACTTGGGTGAACTCGACCACCTCACTGAACTTGGCCCAGGACGCCTATAACGTAGCTCGGGATGCGCGCGATACGGCGCATAGTTCATACACGTACTCTAGGGAAGGCTTTGAGTTCGCCCGGAGAAGTTTTAAGATGGCTAGGGACGCTGCTAGGGATGCCCAAGCAGCGAGGTTAGCGGCGGAAGAGAACCAAAGAATGTTGCAGCAGCAACTGAGCTATTTTCATCGACTTTTCGCTGTGCCTCCGCCAGGGTCTTACTACCCGCCACCTCGTCCCCCAGGTCCGATGTGAGTGGTCGAGTGTCGTCAGTGTTGGTGTGGGGGTGTTAGATGTCAGTGTCAATCGTCAGTAATATGTTCTCTGATCTCTGTAATCTTTATCAGTCCTTGCAGCGCCAATTTTTGACATTTGATCATTTTGGTTGTTGATTGATTTGTGGTAATATTTTGGTTAGTTTGGTGAATTGTCAGCCCCTCACGTGGCCCTACTTGGGTCGTCACATACGTGAGGTTTTATTTGCAGGTGCGTTAGAGAAGAAGGACCTGATTGTTGCTCCCGGTATTTGGTGATTTGATCGCACCAAGACCAATTGAAAAATCCAAAATTTCTTTCTCTCTTTTAATTTTCCCAATTCGTGCGGAATCCAGGCGAGGTGACGTAATTACACCTACGCCCTTTCTCCACTTATCAATTTTTCTTCTTTTTCCTTTTTCTTTTCACCTTCCTTTTATTTTCACTTCTTTTTCTCTCTTTTTCATTTTCATTTCTTTTCTTTTTATTCTCTTCATTTTGAAAAATCAAAAATACAAAAAGATTTGAAAAATCAAAAATCCAAAAACATTTGAAAAATCATAAAAATTCAAAAAGATTTTCCGTTCCTTGCTCTTTTTATTCTTTTTTGATTCTTCCTCTATTTGTGCATTGGACACAATGCACAGTTTTAGTGTGGGGGAGGGATCTACTATCCTTTTTCTTCCTTTTCTTTTTCATTTTTCTTTTAAAAACCAAAAACCCAAAAAAAATAATCTTTTTTCTTTCTTCATTTTAGTTTTCTTTTATTTTGTTTTTGTTTTTGTGCCACTTGTATTGTCTTGCATTCTCCTTCTTGTAGGTACACCGTCAACCATTTAGCATGGATACGTAAGGTAGCGGAAATGAAATGAAGACGGCGCGGTAATACTTTCTACCTTTGTTCTATCCCTTCCTCTTATGCATGGGAGTTTGGGCATTTATGCTATTTGGAGATTCACTTGGTGAACATTTTGGAATTGGTGGTGGTGGATTGTGTTAACTTGATGGAGTTCGGAGTGCTTGGCTATGTTTGTGGTTTTGTTTTGTTTTTCTTGTGTTTTTATCGTTTGTGTGACCTTTTTATTTTTGTGTATAGTTTGTCTAGGTAAAGTTTTCGAAAACCTGATTTTGAGTTTAGGCCGAGTGTTTATTACTCCCTTGTTAGTGACCCTTTTTGATTTTTGGACATGTTTCTAGTAGAATGACTTTGAACCAATTTTTGCATTGGATTTTTACCACAAGTCCATCTTTTTCTACTAGGAGTCTACACTGGGATTTGCATTTGACCACCTTGACCACCCATGGAGTGATAAGGCCTTGGTTATCATTCCCCGTTCTCTTAGGTGACCTTACTTGAGAAGCCATTTCTTTAGTCCAAGTTTTCATCCTTTTGTGGGTTCGGAGGGGGTGCACACCCGACTAGCCTATTTTTCTACCATTCACCCATTTCCACAAATAAATTTGCAAAAAATGTGCTTACATGAATTATCTAGCCAAATATGGGTTATTCAAAGAAAGAAAAAAAGAAAAATGAAGAAGAAGGGCATATCAAAAAAAAAAACTCGGTCGAAATAATGGGGAAAGAAAAACCGAAAAGAAAATCAAAATCTCAAAAATCATTCCCAAACCCAAATAATCCCTTGGTTGACTTATTGGCGTGAAATGCCTACTAGAGGACCGAGTCCCGAGGAAGGAAAATAGCGGTAATTTGACAATCCCTACCATTTTGCAAACATTTGTCCATCTTTTTGGTCTAATTGGCTTTCTCGAGTTTGGGACGATCCTCTAGGCTTAGCTTAGGAGACGGCATAACACTTACCTACAATGCTTACTAACTCCATAGTTCTCACTTATCCACTCCATTTATCGTCCCGTTGTAGGAATCTCTAGTGGAATTAGAAGGACCTTGGTAAATTTTCAATGTTTTTAGTGTTTGATTGTCATCCTATTAGGATCTTCTCCATGTCAATTTGTGTTACTAACTTGGTAGTGTTCTCGCTTGTCTTAAGCTCAAATCGGTGCTTTCTCCGTCGTTTCGATGAGGGATTCGGTGATTTATTTTCTCTTTGGTTGCGACTATCTTTTTTTGTGTCTTCTTTGTTTTTGTGTGTTTTTGTGCGTTAGTCGCAACCACAATTTTGAGCAAGCCCCAACTTGCCTTGCATGGAGGTACTCTACCTCATGAGTATCTCGATGTGAGTTGAAGGGACGGAGCGGGCCCGTTAATTGCCCCGTATCAGCTTAGCATAGTCTAGCTTAGTAGTAGTAGCTAATTTCTTTTTGGGTCTTTGCTCGAGGGCGAGCAACGGTTTAGTGTGGGGGAATTGTTGTGTGCCAAATTTGGACCGTTTTTCCTCCCATTTAGACCTGTTTTTCCTCCGTTTTGCGAAAATTGAGCGCGATTATCGCCTTATTTTGAGTAATTCCCGCATTAGTGTCTCTCTTTTGCATTTTACGTGTTTTTGGTAGTTTTCTGTCTATTTTGATAGGATTTTCGACCGAAAACGTGTTTGAGCTTCTACGAGCATGAGAGAGATACGGTTCAAAGAGCAAAGCACACAACCGAAAGTTCAAGTAATCCAATTGATCGACGAAGAAGAGACCGGAATTGAGGAGAAGTGTCACCGGGTGAAATTTCACCCAGTGAGTCATCACCGGGCGAAATTTCGCCCGACGACATTTTCCATTCCCGAAGATTTTCATGGTGAGACACGACCGGGCGAAACGACCGGACGAAATTTCGCCCACCGGGTGAAATTTCGCCCGATGGAGAAAAACGCCAAAAATGACGATTCGAGAAGAAAATCTCACAGGGTGAAATTTCACCCGGTGGTGCCAATGTCGTCAACTGCAGGGTGAAGTTTTACCTCATGAAGATGCAAAGGGTGAAGGTCTAGCTTAATGAAGAAGGATTGGATTATGGGCTTAAGCTTGTGTGACCCATTAAGGAATTCTATAAATACTTATCCTAGGGTTTTGAGCCAAAGAGTCCTAATTTTGTGCCTCCTTAGGTTAGTGTAGGAGAACTCCATAGTAGTAGTAGTAGTTCACATAGTAAAACTCCATTAATTTAGTAAAACTCTCTTAGTTTAGTTTAGATCTATTATTAATTTGTAATCAAGCTTTCATCTTTAGTTGAAGATTGTGTTTATATTGAAGATTCAAGGGGTTTTGCAAGGGTTTAGTGACAAGATCTTTGTATTATTTCTTGAAGCTTCTTATTTATGTTAATCTACATCTTCCTCCTTAGTCTTCTCCATTATTGGTAGTTTCTTTCTTCTCTTTTTCTTCATTAATTAGTTTAATCTTTAGTTTCTTGTTAATCTTCATGTTAGTGTAGTTTTCCTTTGTTTGTTTGTTTATCTCTCTCCTTAGTTTATTTTTCCATAGTTTGTGTGTTTGTTCATTTTCCTCTTTAGTGTTGTTTTGTTAGTGTAGTTTTCTTTATTGTGTTGGATTAGTTATTTCTCCTCTAGTTTAATCATGTTTAGTCTTCCTCCTAGTCCCCTTAGTGTTAATATTATTATGGGTAGTGAGTAGATTTTAGTTAGGGGGCTAAGGGAGAAGGAATTCTAGGAAAAGGTTTTATCTTTTGAAATTATTGCATTTAAGGGTGATATTGTCTTGATGGTATTGTTGTGTTATGTTTGACTTAGCTTGATCACCTAGGTTGACTTGACTCACTCGGACCATTATGGGGAAACTCGGGGTTTGGGTAATGTTGTCTAGAGACCTTAGTTTATTCGTCGCGAAAGCGGACTTAGACTTGACCGATAGGGAAACTGAAAGGTGGAACCTCCCTTATACACCTTGTGATAATTCTTGCAACGTTATACTTTTATCTTGTTTTCCGACTCCCCGACTCTCCCTAACGCCTTTCTCATTATTGTTTCTAGCTCTAGTATTATTGTTTCTCGCCTTAGTTCCGTAGCTCATCTAGTTAGTCTAGTTCCTCTCGACCAAAACTCCCCCCTTCTCTACCCCGATCACTTTGAAACTCAGACTTGACCGACTACCCCTCGACCGTCCCTGTGGATCGATCCCCGACTTGCCACTACTACGTAGTAGTATTTTGGAGTTTATAAATATTGTTTGACCGCGTTTGATAAGCGACAATCGGACGCGCATCAATTAGAATGGGGTCCATCGGACCACCCGAACTGGAGTATTAACTTTTTGTTTCGACTGATTCTAACACGTCTCAAATGACATTTTTACGGATTTTAAAAGCCTCGATTTATAACGAAATGACCCGCGTAATACATCGGGACATTTTATTTGGTGTGGAGTTTATTCGGCGCGAATGTTGACTCATTTTATTCGCGGACTCAAAAGGCTGGAAAAACGTGGATAATAACCTTCAAAATTGATCATTTTTTTGCTATTTTCGAAAGCAGGAAAAGTTGATTTAAAACGGGTACGTTTTTTCGCAAAAACTTATCGATAGGAATAAAATGTCTAATAATATTTATTTGAACTCTCTGACACGATATAAATTGGAGTATAGCTCTTGTTTCGGCTAATTCCAACACATCGCAAACGATAGTCTTATGACTTTTTAATTAAAGTATCGATTTTAAAGAAATGGCTCTCACATTACATCTGGGCATTTTATTTGACATGGAGTTTGTTCGCCGTGATTCCGCGAATATTGACCCATGTTATTACAGTACCCAAAAGAACGAAAAAACGTGGATAAAATAACCTTTAAAATCGATAGTTTTTTTTGTTATTTTCGAAAGTCGAGAAATTTGATTTAAAAAGCGAATATTTTTTGACGAAAATTTGTTGAAAAGAAATGTCTAATAATGATTACTCGAACTTTGAGCATTAAATCGGGCACAGTCATGTCAATATGATATGGCGGTCCGGTATATCCTCCACCTTATTCGATAGTTATATATTTCCTTCGTTTTATTCATTTGTTTGCGTTTTATATGAAATATTTTAATCAAAGGCAAACAAATGAATAGGACGGAGAGAATATTGCTTTTGGATCAAGGCCTAAGAATTTAATAATGGATGAATTTTGGATCGGACAAAGTCCATTTGTACAAGACGCCTGACTAGGGATGGCAACGGATCCGGGATCCGATCCGGATCCACAAGATCCGGTCCGCACGAATCGGATATGGATCCTAAATTTTGTGATCTGTTGGATATGGATCCGGATCCGGATCCGCTATCTTTAAACGGATCCGGATCTGGATCTTAATAAATAAATCCGGATCCGGATCCGCAAATCCGTTTTATTAAAAAATTAACAATAATAAAAAACTTAGAACTTTAAGTTGTGTTTTTTTGGTTATTTTTAAGACTCTTTTCTTTTAATTTATTAATCTTTGATTATGAATCTTTATATTCAATTTTATTTGTAAAATTATGAAAATTAATATGGTCGCAAATACGTATTAATTAAAAATTTGTAAAATTTAACTAAGAAATTGGATCCGCGGATCCGATCCGGATCCGGTCCAGACCGACGGATCCGGATCTGGATCTACATTTTTGGGATCCGTCGAATCCAAACCGGATCCGAATCCGCTACTAACCGTGCGAATCTGAATTCATGCGGATCCGATCCGTTACCATCTCTACGCCTGACTAGTCAGTCTTATGATATCATACACATACACATACACATACACATACACATACACATACACATACACTTTGTGATTTTGTAAACTGTTGTGATAATTGGGCTTCAAGACGTCCAATATGTAAATAAGCCCATCCACAAAGTCCACTACCAACGATTGAGATTGAGATTGAGATTACATCCACCGAATCGACGGTCAAAACTCCCTCCACGAACTCCAACGAAAGAAAATACAAATACGGAGTAGTACAGTACATAATTTCGAAAACATTATCCTCCACCATTTTCACTCCTCTGAAAAACCTCAACACTCCCAAAACCCTTCAAAAATGGCGAAAATCGTAGCAACTGGGCTGAACCCACTGACATTTGTGTCTGAAAAATCGGTTCTGTTTGGGCCGGCAGTGTGTCCGGCCGCGGTGGTGTTTCCAGCGAAAATGGGCCGTCGGAGCTTCGGAGCGGTGGCGTGCGCGGCGCCGGCACAGGCACAGGCACAGGCGACGCGGAAGCCGAGAGGAATAATGAAGCCGAGGCCCATCAGCCCGGAATTTCAGGAGTTTGTGGGTGCTCCTGAAATCTCCAGAACTCAAGCTCTTAAGGTCATCTGGGCTCACATCAAGGCTAATGATCTCCAGGTAGTTTGTCGTCTACTCTCTCAGTGATTTTTGTTAGGGTTTGATGTTGTGCGAGTAATTCACTCTTTTTGAATTGTGTCTAAATTTGACGAATGTTTGTCTGTATTTGGTTATAAAAACTTGTATGACACGCTTTATTTCGGGGTCAAATGAGCACACTGTGTCGAGGTAATAATCAAATCCCCGATTAATCAAGAAGCAGGGAGCTCGTACCACTTGAATTGCAAACCGTCTCAAATAATACTCGTTATATGCGGTTTTGCCTTGATAATTACTCCTCCATGGCTCCGTCCCAATGAATTGTTTGCCTATTCCATATTGGGACGTCTCAATGAATTGTTTGCCTTTCTATTTTAGGAATGTTTTTTATATGTAATTTGACCAATCTCATAAGTTTTGCTCCACATGGCACTCCCTCGTTGGCTCCCTTACCCTTGGTGCCAAAATCAAAGGCAAACAATTCATTGGAACGGAGGGAGTAGAAAGGATAATGTTCCGGTAGCAGTTGCTTTAGACATCAGTTTTATGTTGTGGCAGTTAGAAGTGAGTGAGTGACTGAGTGAGGGTTGGATTATTCCGAAGTGTAGGAACCAAGTTTCATGGTATAGAGAAGCGAGGATAATCGTTTTTGATGGAAATGTCATCGTATTTTGAGGTGTGCATTCGGTCCATCATACTCCAGTTTTGAAGGATGACTTTTGATCGATTAATGATTATTGTTGTTGGCTGGCTGGTTGGTTTGAGATATATTTTCATCAAAACCTGAGTTCAGACTCGACTCAAGTATATGATGGTTTTGGTCATTACTTTAGTCATTAGATATTTGCTTCTCCTGCATGCTTGTTATTCTAGGTTGGTGTCAACTTTTTTTCAACAATGTGAGCCCGTCAGCTTACAGTTAGCCTAGTTAGGCTCTTTGATGTCGTAACTGAACTGCATTTTCTTTAAATATGGGACTAATTGCCTTCTCCTTTCTAAATTTGCAATCTGGTTGCTTGTTTCTTTCTCTGTTTAAGCTGCCTCTTTTTTGTGATTTTATTTATGATTGTTATTATATTAGTGCTACTGCAAACCAAATCAAAATTTCAAAGTATCTACTGTCTTCATTTCTGTCTGTAATTTGCATCTGTTGGATCCTCGACTGCATTTGGTCGGTGTTTGGAAAGGTAGCAAATTAAAATCCTTCCACCGTAGTAAAGATTTGAAAGAAAATTGTATTCAAATACTCACACCTCATTCCTTCTCTCGTTCCCTCCCCCTCCCCTCTCTTTCCTACCTACGGAGTATTTTAGTATCCAAGCAAGCCCTAGTCATAAATTGTTTTATGAGATGATGTGCATTTTACGAGATTTTAAGTCCTCGCTTTGCTTTCATGTTTAGGATCCCAACAACAAGAAGATCATTATCTGTGATGAGAAGCTGAAGAAAATCTTTAAGGGAAAGGAAAGCGTTGGGTTTCTTGAGATCTCGGGATTGATAACCCCACATCTACTGTAGCTGAGCCGCCCTGCCCTGGTCATCAGGATAAAGGAATCGTGTTAGAGACTCGTCTATCTAGAATCTAGTGAAAGATGAAACTGCTTGCTTACTTTTGCCATCAAATATCACCTTGTCGTGGGTTTCAGTATCATTTTGCAAAGCTTGAGTAGTCGCTTCTTATTAGTATTGAATCTATGGAGTGCTTATGTATTGATGATCCCAAGTTGGTAGTCAGACTGCTAATAGATGCTCTAAATTTTCCCTTCGCTCACTTGGGGGGCATCAGGACAGGAGTCAAGTGCAATCGTTTCAGAATTTCTGTTCTTCTAGTAGTTTACCTGTTACTCGTATTTATACGGAGTATGATTCTGAGGCAAAATCGTAACAACTGTTTAAAATCTCACTAACGTAATGGCTTGCTTATTTGGTCATCTATTTGCTCAACATTTTCAAAATTAATACCATTCTCAGACGAAGAGTTCATTAGCGATTAAAGAAAACCAATTTTGTCAAATCTTGCTGCACTTGCATTGATTGGTGCTAAATGTCAAGAAATTGAACAAAATGCTACTGCAATGCCTGAGAAAAACGGTCCAGCAAGTCAAAATGTCCCAAACTTATTAATTGAAAGGGATTGAAATGAATTTATATCAAAAAAAAATTAATACAGAGTACAACTTAATTTGATTTAATGAAACCAAACTAATTGATATGAATCAAGTGGACTGAATTGACTAAAAAATCAAAAAATTACAAGGCTAAACGTAGCAAATAAAGATGAAGTATATTAATCCGAACTTAAAATAGGTTGGAAAGAACAAGGTCATGGTCATGTGCTCAAAATGTTCCAGATAAAAAAGTATACAAACAAGCAATTTTTATTGTTTTATCAACGAACGCCAAACTTATTGTTACTACAAGGAAAAAGGGAAGTTCATCATCAATTCATTACAACTAGAAATACATCTTTTCTATACTTACTGAAGTATATACAGTCAATAACTAAACCCAACGGTGTAAAGATATAGTAACTGAGATCAAATTTGTGATATGAAAAATGTCATAAAAGTACAACAATACAACATACACTGTGTCTACTCCTTTGGTGTGATAAAATACATATGTAAGTCAAGCTATTGTCCATTGGCGGAAGGTTCCCTACGCCAGTAGCTGACCCTGTTTATTACCACTGTAAGTTAGGAACTGGTGACCTCTACATTTGCGCTGCAAAAACGACATGTACCAAAGTAAAGCTTCAAGAGTCGAACCAAAGAAACCAAACCAAATGTTCTCATTAAGTAAACTATTTGAACCCCCCAAAAAAAAATCACTGAACCGGTTTTAAAAAGCAGAGGTGAACCGGCTCGCTTAATGAGTCTAATTTCAATCATTATCGCAAGCTGACATGGCTTGTTCCACAGGCGAGCTGGTTTATGGCCACATTATTTTCTCCTCCAACTTACGCCCGAACTGTCTCAGTTCACAAGGATTTTATGATCAAAGCAAAAAAGACAGCAGCAAGCGAATTAGGCTCAGTCCAAGGTTCTAGTTTCTGCGCCTAATGGGGTAAACTGGCTCAAGCTCGGCCTGTGACCCCTTCATCTGAACACATTGTTTACATATACCATTTTGGTCGAATAACTTACGCTTTCAATTTGGGTAAATAAAATTACTAATTTGCAGTTATAAAGTCCTCGGTTGCATGTGCTTGGGTTTGAGAATGGGAGGAAGAACAAGCACCCACTGCACGTTTTTACATGTAAATGGAAACATGAAAACGTAAACTACCTGTTGAAAAACAGAGGTACTAATCAACTCACCTTGGTATATGCCTCCGTAAATCCGAAGATTTCAATTGCTGTATGTGCTGAGTGCAGCTATGACTGAACCAGTAGTCGAAAATGTTGATGCAACATCTGGGTAGTCTTTCCAAGCCGTCGTAACCTTAAGACTGGGATACAGCCATTTTTTAATAGACTCCACAAAGGAGTCAGGGTCAAATGTAAGGATTGCTTCCCAGTCAACCTGCAGTCCTTCAGGGATTTCCCCTGTGAACTCCATATTTGCAGCTAGACATAATCCAAGCAAAACCACAAAGCCAACTATAGCAGAGCCTCGGGACAGGGGCATGAAATTATACCTGTAAAGTCATACCATCCTTGATTACAATTCGGTAAAAGAAAAGAAAATTTCTTTTGCTACAATAAAAAGCTACTGCACATACCAATAGTATGCCATCCTTAAAATTGCATCTCTGACATTTTCAAGGGCATCAAAATCAGTAGAACCATAAGCTTCGCCACAGTAACTGTTGCATAAAGCCTGCCAATTAAAATAATCATATGCTTAGTTTCAATGATAATACACCGAAGGCTTAATAAATTCAGCAAGTACAGTGATTTTTCAGTGAATCAAGTACAGTGATATTTGTTCCATGTGATAGGTCAATACAAATTAAGGATAGTTCATTTTTCACGATCACGGTAACTCGATTAACCCTTGAATTATGGAGTCTTCAAATTTCTGCTTAGACTCCCCCTACGCGAGCTTTCTTTTGCCAAAGACAACTGTTACTATGCCAAATAATTTTTTGAACTTTAGAGCATCACGGTATAGTCACACACACGCACACGCGCGCGTGCACACACACACAAAAACAAGAAAGTTCTCTCTAAACTGGAGTTTCAAGTGAAATAATTCACATTCGCCCCAGTCATAACTCATAATTCACGACAGTCATCTACATATTTCAGAAACAAAGATGGTTACAAAGAATTGGCATATGAAGAGCTTCTTGTCAAACAGATATTTTTGTACACAGACTTGCGTGTAGCAAAAATATGGCAAAAAAACGAAGAAAACTAGGAGGAAAATACAGTGAGCAAGAAGCAAACGTGGCTGCGAAAGTTCTAAAACATGGTAACAACTAACAACTAACCTCCCAAGCCATTGCCATTTCAGTCTCAAACTCATTCCATCTGGCGGGCGTACAAGGTGTTCTAATTGCAAAATCAAATCCACGTTCTCCCCTGATAGAAGAAAACACACACACAGCTCAGCTTCATTCGTTAAGGTAATATGTGAGGTCTGGTATTAAATATGAAAGCTAATAATCTAAAGAAGAAACTTGAAATTTTACATTTTTACAAGGGTGATACGTGTCCCCTCCAATTGCTTCCTGAAAGAAACACCACCACCAATGAGTTCAGTATACATAAGATTAATAAATACTGGGGCACTCTAAAAGATTATTGCTAGACAAATTTTGACAGAGGAAGATGACCAGATACGAAAGAAGTAAAAATTATAACAAATCAAAAGAAACACGTGCACATAGAAATATTGCGCCCAAAGCAACATAAAAACGTCATAGTTACCCCTCAAATGCCGAGCTGTTGCACCAAGTAGCCACCCAGAAGTCGTCGCCAACAATTTTGTGTAGATCAGAGCAGGAATCCGCAAACATGATCTGTACATAATCAATAATCTCACTCATTCTGTGACAGTCAACATGTTTTGAAGAATCAACACGGATTAAAACTTAGCAGGGTGCACGAGAAAAAAGCGCACTGGGTTTATTAACCTTTTCTATTTAGTCCAAACTCCACAGAGCCAAAGAATGCCAACGTGTTAGATTTTTGTTTGAAGGTTATTTGATTAACCCTATGATGTCTTTTCAAAAGAGTATAATCGTAGAGGAGAGAACTTAAATTATATTCCTCTTGTTTAGATAGCCCGTTAATGGCTCTACTATCTACTAGAAATAGCTTTATATCATACTCGTCCTCCTGATGGGATCTGTTTCAATGAGAGTAGGTTGTGACCCAAGTGGATCCTTACTGGGGGATATTATAGTTGGTAAAATGACTGCAGCTTGCGCCGCACTATAATCCTGTTGGCACCGACCAGGCTGCAATCAAGTGACTTCGAAGAGTCTAAATTTAAACTACCCTAGCTTTAGGCATAATGCATACGTAGTATTATACAGACATAAAAGTTCCTGGTCAGAATAGTAAACTTCATACTGAAACATCTGATGTTATTTAATGAAAATTATTTGACTTACATCTTGCAACTTGTTATTGTCAGATAAGTTGATAACAGCATCTGTCTTGCTGCATGCATACTTCTTTTCCTTTAAGACAGCTTTAGCAGCATCAAATGTTCTGAGGTAAAAAGTCAGGGGTTACTAAAGGAATGACTATCTAATAATATGGGCAGAGGACATTGTTGTTTACCTTTGGAAGTTAGGGAAGTATCGGGCAACTTTCGCTTGTCCAAGAATAAGTGGAGTATGAGACCCAAATCCTGCATTGAATTCTTCACTGAAAGGAATAAAAGTCACAAGTGAGTCCGCGAGGGCATAAGACAACCCACTAGGAAAGGAAAAGAACTCTACTTTAAGCTGAACTCAGTCACTCACTCAATCTATAGATTCAGCTTACGGCATAGTCTACAAATGTTTGCCTATACCAAAGAACTTGTATGTACAACTGAAGATCTATTTCCAAAGAAGATAAGTCTTTTCATCCAAAAATACTTCCCAGTGATTGCTTTTGGACGATTAGACAACAAAAAATTTGATAATTTGAAGTGAGAACATCACAAAATATCCTGATTTACATATTTATAAAAAGCCAAACGTATAGCTTATTATATGCCCATACTTCGCAACAAAACTAAAGTGTTGGGACCATTGTGTCTAGAAGAAGTCAATCAACAGCCTTACCATAACCAAGACCTTAGAGGTAAGGCGGGTGCAAGCCAACCCTGAGAGACATACTTCTATTAGAGTCTAGTCTCAACATTGGCATCATCTCTAAAGACAAAGTGGTGACCTCACACAACAGAGAAACGGAACTGTTCCATCTAGAGACAAAGTGATGACCTCACACAATCTATCATAGCATCATATAAAGTTTGTGAACTCTATCATGAAAACTGCGAAAGTTGATTGTACATGAAGTAGGATTACTGGATAACCAGGGCTACCATGCTACCATAAGGGTTTCTTGATTAAAAGAGAGTAAAGGACGCAAATTGTTTGACCATTTTCATCTAGTATTTGGTGAAAAGTGCACCGTAAGCACAGTATTTAACAATGGTTGCAACAAACAGATCCTCAAGTAATACATAAGCCATTACTAAGGTCGAATTTCACTGGTGTGAAGTGCACTTTGTTGTTAATCTAGCAAATGCAAGATTGTAAAAAAAATGCAAACAGCAAAAGCATGGTTGCTGTGGTAGAGACATCTATGAGGTGGAGTGCATTCTGTTTATGGTATTACCTTAACTTGTTGATCCAGACAACAGGATCACAAGGTTCTGAGATTTGTCTCCACTTCACGGCCAGTGAATACACATCTTGCCATGACATCATAGCTCTTGCAGATGATCTTTCTTCCGAAAATCCGTAAGATGTACTGTCAGGCGAGCTGCTAGTACTGCAACCAGGACCTCCTCTGTTCTGACTGGCCATATTTATAGAATCCTTCCTTCTCCCTCTCCTACCGTGCTTTGATGTACCTTTACTAGGATTTTTCAGTTCTGCTTGGAACGATCGCCAGGCTTTTGCGACCTTTTGGGCGATCTCAATAACAGCCAATCCCGCCATGCGATGCTGAAGACGAGTTGAGGTAATGTTAACACTTAGAATCAAAAGAGTGAAGATCAAGGAATCAAATACCCAACAAACCAGACAGAACAGAACTGCTACACTAGAAGGTTTATCTGTCATACTGCCTCACGCAAAGGTCTTCTGGTAAATGTCTTTTGAGCTAACAGACTTGAAGAATGCAATAAAACGTTTGAAATTAGCAATTACTCGTATAAATCTGCCAGAACATCCAAAAAGAAGGGGAATATTCTAATTCTATGTAGGCATCCACAAAAACTTTGTTAGAAACTTATAATGATGAAGTGTGTCAACATTAAATTACCTGACGTTTATTGGGCAAAAATCCAGGAGAACGGTATTGTATCTTTTGTCCAATGGAATCCGCAGCATGAACAAGGGTAGTCTTCTGTTTTGTCAAAGCCAAATCTTGCTTCCTGAGTTTACTCTTTTTCAGGGATTCCCTCAGCGGAGGTTGCCTATACACCTTTTCACATACGTCCTTGGGATGCAATCTTTTACACCAATACTCCTGTGTTTTGGCAATTAAGTAAATGATAATGATTATTTAGAGAGAGAGAGAGAGAGAGAGAGAGAGAGAGATGCTGCTGAAGCTACTATAATCAACAGAAGCACCCCAGTCAATCAAAGATCTCTAAACAAGAAATGATCACTTACTGAAATGCTCACCCGAACTCAATAACTAGGGCAACTTCTACACGCCCACAAATGTTCATAGCGAAAGCTTGCAATTTAATGAGGATATAGACAGACTAAACAGGCTCGGATGCAAAATACAGCATGATTGTCTACTCCATTACCCTAGAAAAGAAGCTAAATGACTTCCTAAGTCAAGCTACGATCACTCCAACACAATGGAAATTAATTCATGGAAAACTGTAAGGAGTATAACTTTCACGCAAAAGTAGCTGATTTATGATGGGACAAAATGGCCCACTAAACTGACTGCACTTCTTTTTTTTGAGATTAGTCATTTGATGCCATTTATCACAAACGTCATCATAACCGTGATTCCGCAAGAATTTATACATATGTTCCAAAAGAATCACTTCAACACAATGAAGATAGCAACACTCAAATGACATGCGCAAATCAAGTTTTGAAAAGGGGCAAGTGAGCCAGCACAAATAATAAGGCTCAATTTCCTTCTGCAGCATACAGAAATAACTACAGGCAACAGTCAAATTCAAACCTTACAAGGGACTCATCTAGAATGTGGTGAATGCACCATTACCTTAAAGAGAGGATCAATATCACCATCAATGTCAAACCATGAAAATTCGCTGCCAAGCTTTGATGCTGTATAAAGAGCAATTTCTTTCTGCAGCAGCAGAAGAAAAGGGGGGAAAGGTGAGAATTTTCAGCATAAGAAGTAAATAAACTGATCTAGTACAAGGGTTTTCTTCTACTCCGTATATCATTGCAAAGTCAATGTTTCATGCTATTGCAAACAAACTTTTACTCTTCAATGATTTTTTTGTCAGCGACGCCTTTTTCAATGGTTATATAATTTATTTATTTTTTTAATATATTAAGAGTCCCACTGCAATTATAACCATTACAATCTAAGCTCGACGTCGAACGCTCTGCATCTTCTCACCTACATTTTAGAAATTGTTAAAGCCTCATTGATGTTGAAGTTAATGAGATACTCCCTCTGAGTTTGACTTATGTTCCCTCTTTCCTTTTTGGGCTGAGTCACTCTTTCTTCCCTCTTTCCTTTTTAAGCCAGGATTATATGTGGCTCATATTCACCCATTTATTTCTCTCTCTTCCTCCTCATTTTTGAGCCACACATTTCCCCACTCTTATTTTTCCCCCAAAATCCAAACGGGAACATAAGTTAGACTCAGAGGGAGTACAACTAAACAAGACTTTCGTTGCCCAATCCTGCAATCTTAAGGCAAATCCTACTACCGAACATCAAAAATAATAAATCAACCTCTATGGAAGTTTAAACTTTCGAGGCCTCTTGAGAGAAACAAGAACTAATTAATACATTATGACGAAAATTGAGATCTAATAATTAATTCTACGAATGTCTAAAAGCTGATTTAAATCCATGCAAAAGTGAACTTTCGAGGCTTCTAATCATGAGAGAAACAAAAAACTAATACTCTATGACGAGAAACTGAGATCTAATAGTCGTTGATAAGAAGATTAAAATGGATTTTAGGCTTACCATCACCAAAATTGGTTGATGGTGACCCCTTCAAGAAGAATATGAAAACTAGGGGTTTTGTTAGAGATAATGGAGGCTCCCTGTTTTTGAGGTTGCATTTAAAATGTTAAGTTGCTAAATCCAAAGTTAAGCAATTAGGTATAAAAGAGTAAGGGAAGCGAAGAGCAAAATAATAAAAAGAACACCGTGTAGTGTGTGGTGTGCCTCAAGTATGCCTTGTGTGCCTCGCTAGTTGTCCTATGTTTGCTTTGGATGTGCAGTGCGCCTTGTGCTCACGGGCACTATAAGGCATGCTGGTTGTCACCTCATTCTGCCTTGCACCTAGGCGCACTTTTTATGCGTAATTTTTTTTACCTAAAAAGTGGATGATCGGCTCTTGTTTGTCAGATTTTATACTTTCCGTGATAATTGATCGAGAAGGCTACTCCCTCCGTCCAATGATAGAGTTCCGTCTTGTGTAAGCACAAGTATCAACAAATGAAGTAAACATGTGGATGAAAATGAAAATTGAGGCAACATGTGGTATTATTAATAAAGAACTTCTAGAGAGAAGATCCCAAATAGGAATCTAGGTCCAATGCAGCAAAAATTTCTAGAGGGATCCAACAGCTATTACGGTCTAGGTGATATGGTTGAGCAATAACTTGTGAATCACTTATATAACTCTTATCTTCAATCAAATCATTTAGCCATATTCAAATGATTAGGGTAAGCTAAACATGCATTGTCATTCGGAACCCTCGGAGTACGCCAGAATAACGATGTAATTTGTGGACAGGAGCATAAACACTATAGTAAACTAAAGTGTCAACAGAAGTCTCCCACAAATGAAGGAAACTTTGAAAGATGGTAGAGATCAAGGGCTACTTTTAGAATGGCAATGTTATTTGCAATTTACCTTCAAACAATGTTCATATTTTGCCATTCTAGTTGTGCGATATGTTACTCAGACAGTCAGATTTGGGTACACCAGTCATGTATGGGTACATATCCAAGTGTTAAGACTCACCAATACAAAAAAATTGAGATACAAATACTTGGTCCTAATAAAAGGATGTGAGTATGACACACATACTGAAAACAAAACTTAAAGTACAAGTATTAAATAGTAGGGTTTTCTATGTGAAGTGAAGAGATGTTAAATTATCTACCTGGTAAAATGCAAGGCACTGAAGCACAAACTTCTCCATGGAATCTAACTCCATATCCAAAGCAGAATCATAATCTTTAACCTGACAACAGTTAAAATGGATGCTCAATATAATAAGTGCTACTCTAAGAATTGACATTACTTGAAGAATAGGTTATTAATCTCCATACCGCTTCTCTGAATTGTCCTACAGCATGATGACAAGAAGCTCTTAGATACAAACATTCTACACTTGAGCTTTCAATACTCAAAGCCATGGATAGGTCTTTGATGGCATTCCTGTGGATGTGAGTTTTGCAAAGATCAAATAGTGAAAATCAAGAGTTAGGAAAGATGGTTGGAAAACGAAATATCAGAGTGTCCACCCATACGACTGTTGAGTGTGGACACTCGGGTACTGTGAGGTAATATTGAAGATTCAGCGCAACATCGATTACCACCAACACTAGTACATCAACACCGCCACCAATATCATCACCAGTCCCCATCAAACCACGATACCATATTACCAGAACCCCCGCCCCACCCCAAACTCTTTCCTTAATACCACCATGCCCTACCCTAATCTCACCGTCATACCACTGAGCCCATAGTGGCCCATTTCACCACCTTCACACTACCACCACCATACAACACGGTCTCATCCCCATACTCCTTATATTTCGTTTCTGGCAAGCCAGAAATAGATTGGAGTTTTGAGGGCGTCGGCAAGGGTGAAGAGCCGCAGAGGGTGAGAAGGTGAAAAGAGGGTATTGGTAGAGGGTGGGATGATCTTAGATGGTGGGGGTTAAGGGCGGATGGCGTGGTGATTGGCGGAGTGGTGGTGGTTGTTGATGGTGGAAGTAGTGGCGTTGGCTGCTGATGGAGGTTGGGGTGTTAGCTGGTAAGTGCATCATTGATTGTTCTGCTGGTAGAAGTTAGAGAACATTGGGGACCCACACAAAAGACCTCCAATGCCCTTACTTATCATCCCCTCTTTAATAATCATGCCAAACTCATATGGAATTGGAAAAAAATTGTAGGGAGCAAAAAAGACATATTGTCTTAGTTCCTTCCCAGCAAATGATAACTACTATAGATAATCATCCCCCATAGTTTGAGGGAGTCAAGTACTACATTAAAGGTGAGATACGCAGAAATTATTTGCAGTAATCCTGAACTTGCTAACAGAAAAGACTATGAAATTGCAGACAAGAACCATACTTGTGGTCTCCCATTCCATGGCTAAGAAGTCCACGCAAATAATATGCTTTCACATGCCTAATTATCAGATCACAATGGAAAAGAAGTTAAATTTGAGACACAATGAGAAGGTTCACATGTTCAACTAGGAACCGACATAGCATAGTGAAATAAATATGGTAACTTCACCTCCCATCAATTTCCAGAGCTCGGGTGAGGCATTCAAAGGCCTTAGTTGTATTAGCCAAATCTTGATAAAGCTGTCATTCATACGATGACTAGTTGATAAGAATGGAGACAAAGTGAAGCTAAAACTATTGATCTAGTCTATTTGTCATACGCTATGCACGTGCACGCTGCTTAAACACAAAAGTCTTAGGAATGAGATGGTTTGAAAAGCTGACAACAGTAAAGAACCTTTTAATTTCAGGACCAGTATCCCTTGCCTGACAATAAATAAGAGGATATATATGAAGGTTATACTTATAGATGCTTTCAAAATAAGCTGACAGCAATTAATTAGGTAGGCAAGAACGATAAAACATTCTAGCTAATTCTTGAATAGAAACTCAGGTTCAACTGCAATCATCAATCAAGGAATTATGATATATATTGTTCAATGTTGAATAATTCACAACCCATCAACTAATATACAACAGAGATTGCATAGAGAAAAGCAGAACAAACATACTTTTTTATTTTCACTTTAGGTCAATTGCATAAGACGTAATTTGGCAGCAGAACTTATGATTTATCTTGCGCATTAAGTTTACAGGTCAAGCAATCCAACTTATGGCATGAAAACTGAATGTGAGTGAGCAAAACACAACTGAGTCATTAATACACTATACCTGAGTGAGATGAGTCCATGCCTCAAGAAAATTACAGTCAAGTTGAATAGCATTCATATGTGAGTCCTCTGATTTCTTATACTCACCGATTGACGATAGGGACAAACCCTGTCAACATGATAGATAAGCTAGTAAGAAGGGGAGCAGGAAAGAAACCGCTAAACATTTACTTTCTTATAAGTCAGGATTCGGTAATCCAATTAAAATGTAAGAACTCGCCAAATAAGTGTGTGCGGACTTGTTTCCCCTATCTAGCTTGACACATGTAGAAAGGTCTCTAACTGCTGCGCCAAAATCCTTGAATTTGAAATTAACAATACCTGAAAAGAAAAAGACCCAAAAGTAAATTAATTAAAAGGAAATTTTAGCCAGTGAAAAGGCAATTAACTCTCAGAGTTATGATGTCAAAAAAAATATCACTGGAAGATCTGTGATATCACATCTCATTTCTGTATCGCCCTGATAAAACTGAATGCAATATTCTTAGCATGCAGTCACATACTAAACACAATCATCTGTCTCAATCCTTACTGGAACATAGTTTCCTCGGATTCTTTGCCTACCAAACCTCCCAATATGTTATTTCAAGAAATTGCATTTAGTAGTTAGGAACTGAACATAAACTAAAAGTAGGCACATCCTATATTATTAATTCCTACTACTGACGATAGTTTCTGGCATAATTATAAGAGTTTTATTATCATGAGATTCAAACTTAAAACAAGCGTCTTTAGTTTCCATAAGGTGTGGTTCTTCCCTTCACTACTTTTCAGTTTTGGAAGGCGGCTGAATTAAAACGAAGTCTTCTTGGTGTTGATTCATACAGAAAAAGAAGTCTTCTTGCTGTTGAAGAGTTAAAATGATATAAATAATAACAACGACAACTGAATTATCGCACGCAAGGTAGTAGAGCTTGTTATCATGGAACAAAAATGAAGTTGTCAACACACCAGGTAACCAGGTTTCTAGGCACACCCAAGTGCCCATACGCACTGTGTAAAATCAAGCCAACATCAAGAGCTAAAGCGAGATAGAATCACACAGAGAGGGGGTGTAAAATCAAGTGAACTGGAAATGAGTCTAGCTAACTTACCCCTCTCATGCAGTATATCAGGCGAATCAGGCTCAAATTCCAATGCCTTGGTCAGGTCATCAATTGCCTGGGATACAAATTCAGCTACACGGTCAAATTCAGAAAAGATGACAAATTGCAACAAGTTATCAAAATCCAGGATTTCAGATCTCAATAGCATAAACATGATGAAACTTTGTGCCACATGATAGGTACTTCACATTATAGAAGTGCAAATACTGATAAGCCGATTTGCTTTTATTCCATTATATTCCAAAACTAAGTACCCGAGCCTAAATCATTATGGCATCAAGGCTCGAATGATATTGTTGTTGTATTCAAAACTAAGAAATGGTGAGTCTTTGGCATCATAGGAAATGTAAAATTGATAAAAAAAAAAAAAAAAAAAAAAAACTGCAAAATTCCAGCACTTAATTCTTACCCCTGCAGAGTCTCCTAACGCAGCACGGGCTTGCCCTCGACGCTTCCATGCCTCACCAGCTAGTGGATTTGCCTCTATGGCCTACATACAGGTTTGCAATTGCTCGTGTCAAAAAGAGTACACAGTTGTAGAACAGAAATATGTACTTGATACCTTGGTAAAGTCAGCAATTGCAGCATCAAGTTCCCGTTGAAAAGCATATGCTGTCCCTCGTCCGATTAGCGCCTCTGGGTAATTTGCATCCTCCTTCAGTACCTGCCACCAAACCATAAATACTAACCAATATTAATGCTTTTTAACTTTATTTTGACCTTGATGGGTGAAACTGTGTATTATTATTATTACTATTACTTCTATTATGACTTCTTATATGACTGTTTTATTGGAGATGACTTGGGTTTGGGAGAATGATTCATGTTAGCCGATCCCAAATCTTTTTTGGGGCTAAGGCTCTAATGTTGTTGTTTTGTATACACTACCCCCCTTAAGGATCCCACAAATAGCAAGTTAGGGAGGGGAGGAGGAGAGATGTACGCGGTCTTACCCCTGTGGGAAACTTTTTCCACATAACCCACAATAAAAAGTGTCGATAATTGTGTCTGCTTCATGACGAAAAGAGGCGTAGCATGCCATTTTTGTCGTATGATATGTCATTCGGAAACAGGCTCTTTGTGTTGCCAACACAAGGGTAAGGCTGCGTACATCCGACCCCCTTACCCCGCAATTTGCGGGAGGCATTGGGGTAATGTTGTTGTTGTTAATGTTGTTGTTGATATGTCACACAGAAACTTTCATTTTATGGTAAAGTATAACGACAATGGAAAAGACAATAGAGTATATGTGGGTAACCTTGTCAAAAATAGATATTGCATGTGCGTATCTTCCCTCATTTACCTGCCATAAAATAACAGAAACAGGTAAACAATAGACAGACCTGTAGTGAATTTGTAGACCGAGATATAATCTCACCTTTTTGGCAAGCAGTGGTTGATGATTAACTAAAAAATTCTCCGTGCTATTTAAAAAGGTATTTAAGCATCAAGGAAAGAAGCCAAGCTTATTTGGTTATTTTAGGTCTTCTTTCCTTCTCTCAAAGTCAAGGTCTTTTCCTAACTCTAATAAACCTTGTTGAACTTGTAGCCGTCTTTCATTTTCAGGTACAGATGAGAGAAGCCGGATATAACTTAAACTACTAATGAAAAAGTGCACAAATTTGCTCAAGGCAACACATAATTTATCCGCCTACACACAAGCTAACTTCAAATTAGCTATTGAGTGAACTTGACTGCTACAGGAAATAAATGCAAATGGCTGTTCAAATTATTTAAACTACTAATGCTTTCGATCAGTACATATAGCTGTTCACTAAAGAAAATAAATAACACATTGAGAGAGATATTGAGTGAACTTGACCGCCCTACTTTTCACTAATACAATAGCATCATTAAGATATGCAAATGCAACTTCTCATCACTGCAGTATACCCAAAAATACATAACTAAAATGCAGGGTTCAAGGTCATACCTCTGCAATCCCCCGCGACAGCCGGATATCTAAGCTTATTGAGTTTGTTTTGGAAACACGAGAAACACAAATTTTTGGGCCTTTCTTGAAGGCACTACTCCAATCAAACTCTTCAGAACTACTACCACTAGTCAACTTAATAGGAATTTTTAGTGAGCTAGCTTTATTACGAGGCTCCTCAACTGGCTTGCAGCGGGATTCCAACTCACTGCTTAATTTTTTGTAAGTTCCGTTGGGTTTACTTTCGAGATTCTTAGTTTCTTTCATCTTTTCCATTGTCCCATTTTGTGGAAGAGGCTTAGTTTCCTTCTTTTCCAGTGGCACTTTTTGGGAAAGAGATTTAGTTTCCTTCATATTCTCCACTGACCCATTAGGTGAATGAGATGTAGTTTCCATCATTTCTTCCACTGCCCCGTTCTGCACTTCACATTCTTGAACAAATTTGCTTTGCATACCTGACATCTGGCCAGGTTCGGTACTGATGTCAGAGTCATCATTCACCTTATTCTGATCCTTAGAATTTATTACTTTAGATTCATTATGGCCTTCGGAAACTGTCAACGGCGAAGATGACACATTAAGCTTTACGGAGTCATGTTCTTGATTGATCAGCCCATTGGCATTCTCCTTGACGAGCAACTCTTCCAATTCTAGCAATTGTTTTAAATCTGCAAACTGATTAAGAGCCTGGTCATAACCTTGCTTCCAGACAAACACTGCATCGGCTTTCCTCCCCAAGGCAGAATAGGCATGACCTGCATTTACATTGCAACCAAACTATTGGAACTTAACCCCTGTTAATGCTTTTACACCTAATCAAGTTACACGTTAACTGTCAGGGCCAGGATTTCACTCGTTTACAGGAATTTTGTGCAAGATGTAATCTTGCAAATTAACTACGAAATGAGCTACTTTACCAATGGAAACCTATCCGGGATAAAAGAAATCGCACACCTTTTGTTTTCGCGTATGCCTACATTTTCATTGTCGGCAGGAATTACAACTTTACAATGATGGGTCCATACAATTGATTGTAGGCAAAACTACTCATTTTCGGACTAAAGCTTCACTGGGTTTTATATTTTAAAAAACATGATTGATAGGTCTACTTCAGAATCATTATTTGAACCGTCAGTGAGAAATAAGAAATACTTCAATAAAAGACTGAAAGAATGTAACTTCTACTTTATAGGTTTATTTCAGACAGCCACGCAGTATTATGTTGTTTACCAATGCTTTCATACTCGATCATTAACTATGAGGTTTATTCATATAGCATCGTCTGGCATCTCAAACTCTTGATTGCTTTTACGGTTTTTGAACGTCTACTCCGACATATATGCATTTACGCTGAGGTTTATTATTTTAGCAATGTTTTGAATGTTTGCAGTCTGGAATGTACATGGGCGTGTGTTGTTTGTGTGCTCATACATCTCTGATGTGTATGCATGTGAACATCATAGTGTCCAAGCTTTGCTCAAAATAGCTGTACCCGACACTGCTAAAAGATGATTGGTTATGATTTTGTACCCTGAACCTTGGGCATAAGGATGTTTTTTTGTCTGTCAACACCATAATTTGTATTTCTAGTGCAAGACTACACCTTTTGACAAAGCTAGAAGAGTCAAATTAGGTACAGCCATACAGGGCACCGTCTGTTAACGACATATGGCATTAATATCAAGGGGAGAGGATTAGCTATAAACAGCAGCATCCCAATTTTCATTTACTTCCCATAAACTTTCAGCTCGACTAAAAACCTACCAATTCAAACACTGAAAGAAAGGAATGTCTCAAAAACACAGTTACCATTTTATCAGCCTGACTTTTTACAAGTCTAAGAGTCCTAGTTGATTGTTTTACATTCATGATTCATCCATTAGATCCCGTTTTACTTACAAGCTATAGATTTATATAATTCGTGATCTGTCCATCTGATCCCATCTTATTTCTTTTTACAAATCTTAGACTCCAACCTAAGTGATTATTCTACACGAGTATCAAAGTAGTTTCATCTGCAAATAAGATATTATCCGCGGAAATGTCAACTCAAGATGCAACTGGAAGTATTGCAGAAAATGTTCCGAGCTAGCCCAAATGCATGGAATACATAGTGGAGCGCCTTGATGTACTGGAGCAAGGAAGGTGTGACCTTAAGAAAGAACTGCACGGCATAAACTATGTACTGTAAGCTCGATAAGGGAGTTCGCTCATGTATTGTTGAAGCAAATGGCAATACACATGAAGCACGTGCAAAAGCAAATTCAAGCTTTGAATGAGATGGTCAAGAAAATTATAGCCCCAGTGAGGCAATGACAAAAGCCAAAAGTGCCACAAGCAATCCAGAAAGTATTGAGGATCAAGGTGCAAGAACCGCCAAAAAGTGATGGGAAAAGGAATGCCAAAGTGATGACAACTTCTTTTGATGCATGGAGGGATATTTTGACGCCTTTCACGTTGATGACATTGTGTCAAGGATCAAAATTGCAACAATTTGTCTAATGACGTGATCCTATGGTATAGAAGAAAGTAAGAAACAATGATGAAGGAAAGGACAGCTTCATGGTGATCAACACGATCACCAAATTGTGCTTGGGACAGAGTCACGGAGTTTATTGATTCAAGCAATCCCATCAACCTAGGAAAATAGAGTGAGCTAAACATAAAGCTTCTACAAGATGAAGGCAACATCACTTGAATGATCAAGGGCTCAAAGCGAGGGTAGGCACTAACAAAGGAATCAATGTAGTACTGGGCATCTAATTTTGTCAAGATGCGGCAATATTGTGCTCGAGCATGGGATCATGGATCTCTAAGACAATGTCATGGATGATTTATAGTTGTACCGCGGTTGATGAGTTGGGAGCAGATAATGACCAATGAGCAGATGTTTGCACAAGAATCTAGGAAATCGGAGAATCATCTGAAGATATAGTCTTGTGAGGATATCATCTTGTGGAAGCTTTTAGAGTATAGCAGAGTTATTATATAGAATATTCTAGACCAATGTAGAGTTATCTATGTTGTGTTGCGCTATTCTTGTACGCACTAGAATAGTCTAGAATGTCTGTGCATGTACTAGATGTGTGTGAGGAACCTAGAACCTTCTAGGTGTATCTAAAATGAGAAGTGGAGACTTTGTGGATCCTCCCTGAATCTTAAGTGTTCTTCAGAATGCCTGTAGCTGTTCTGTAATCTTTACCTTGTTTAATATGCCATTTGCCAATCTATCCGTAATAAAATAAGATTTCCATATATGATTGTAACCTCCCCGTTCTTTATTCAAATACCCTTTCGCTAGTACGCCTAAAGCGTTGCCTAGCCAGTTAGAATTTGCTTAACACGGATTGCGATGGAACTTCGAGCTGGTTGGCACAGAGTCATTTAGTACGGAGAATCATCTCCTGATGACTCTTTATCCTATATTTATAACCATATCGGATAATTGAACTGTGCATAAGACATTTAACATCAAATCTAAACGAACGGAATACTAACAAACAGTGGCATCCCGGTTACCAATACTTTCAGTTTAACTCTATGTATATCAAATATTCTTAGTTCTCCGAAAACATGATTTCCAAAGACGCACTCATCCACTGCCTTCTCTACCTGCTTTTTACAGGTCTTAGATTCTAAGGTTTATTGTACCAAAATCTCTTCACTAGGTTTAGCTTTATTTCATGTGTTACGAAGAGTCTAGCTTACAAGAAGTTCTCGAACATACGCAACTAACTACTTACCATAACGGAATCGTCATAAAACAAACCTTCAGACAATAGCAGTAATTGAATCTCCGAAAATGACTACGAGCCTACGACCAACCTCAGTTACCCTTAATACACGAATCATAGAGTAAGACGTCTGGTTTTATAAAAAGACAATTCATTGATTACTCATAAATGAGTGATCTTGGAACCATTTCACGGTGTGAGACCGTCTCTCGCACGATAACTACTACTCCCACAAAACCGCAAAAATCATTCCAAACTCAAATATCTCATAATCTACCAGCCAATGCAACCACACAAAACAAAACCAGCTAAAATCACTGAAGGACTCGGAATTGTCAATTCAACAAGCAACAACCAAAAATTAACAACAACAACAACAACAAAAAACGAACCTTTAAGAATATAAGCTTGAAGTATGGTAGGATCGCGGTCGAGAGCGCGATCACAATCCTTGATCACATGCTTATGCAGCTCCAATTTACTATAACAAAAGGCTCGATTGCTGTTCGATTTTCCGCAGAAACAAACAAAAATCAACATCGAACACCTCGCTCAAAAAGACAAGCAAGTTGAATCATTCAATCAAGACAAAATCAAAATCAAAATCAAATCCAAAATAAATTCAAAAATCGAACCAGAGGTCTTGGATGGAGGAAGAACGAAGAATGAGCAAATCGAGAATGCGAATAGCTTTGGACCAGTTACGAGAGCAGCAGAGCTTGGCCAGCTCTGCTCTCTCCGTCGCCATTGATGCACGAATAAATTAACGATAATTAATTACAGAAAGAGGAAATGGGGGAGAAGATGAAGATGAAGATGAAGATGGAGGTGAAGATGAGGGGAGTGTAAATGAGACGTTACAATGTTTGCAGTAAACAAAAATGAGGTCTAGCTTTTGGTTTTGTGTGTGACTGTGTGGTGTGGTGTGAATATGTTGTGGTGTCTGTCTCCAGTTTTTACTGTTTACCGGATGGATGGATGGATTGTTTGTGAATTTTAGGTTTCCGTTAATTTTCGGGAGGGGGGATGGGATGAAAAGTAAAAGTAAATTTGACTTTTATAGAAAGGAGGGAGAGAATGTATCTGAGCCGACCACGTCAGAGGGTGTGACGTGCTGGTCGGGGTAGATGGAGGGTGAAGATGAAGCTAATGATCTGACAATTGCAAACACTGCAGTCTTGAAATACAAGTTGACATTTCTCACGAGGGATGGATGGGTGTACTGAAGGATGAGACCCTGTCACTGATTCACGACTTCAATGTTTTTTTTTTTTTTTCACAATTTCTTGTTTACGAACTGTTATTCGTCATTCTATTAGACCATCCCCAAGCAAGGTGGATGGGGAGGTCATAACCCTCAAGGTCATGCTAAACACCAATTAAGTGAATAATTAGCATGACCAAGGGAAGAAAAAGGTCATGGAATGACCCAAGCTCATAACCTTTACTTTTTCCATGACCTTACATGTGGCACATTATTATTGGTTGACACAATTAATAAGATCAATTTTATTTATTTTCTTCATACAAAGAAGATAAATTTAGTTAAATATAAATATTAATTGAAAATATTTTAAAAAATCAATGAACTAAATTGTTATATTTTTTCTCCTTAATATGAGTTTAATTTTCAACGATTTTGTTAACTTTATTTTTTCCCTATCTTAATACGGAGTATATAGGAGTACATCATATTATTATGAAAACATTAAAAAAAAATCAAAAAAATTTTAAAAAAATATTTTCAAATATAATATGGGTTTAAATAATTTTGATTTTTAAGTTACGCTCTACATCTCAAGAAACTCTAATTATCGATTTAAATAATGTACTCCAAATTATATTCCTAGTCTTACGAAATTAATTTTAGGTAGTGAAACTTTCTAAAATCATGATGTTTTTGAAAAAAAAAATCATGTTTTAAATAAACTCCCGAGTATATTAATTATCAATATAATCATCTTTCACGTTTTAAAATTATAATGTCATTTTTTTTCTAATATTTGAAATAAAATTAAAATACTTATTTTGTGGGAATAATTATTATTTAGTAAGATATTTAGAAAATATAAAAAATTAACTTAGTTAGGAGTACTATTTATTATTAATTGAAAAGGTAGGAGAGAAGTTTTGGTGAGGTGAAAAAGTTGAAAAATGAGAAATGATTTGGGTGATGCCACTAGGCCGGGACCTTCTGGATGGGAGGATCTAATTGGGTCAAGATAAATAAGATAAGATTAAGAGGAGAAAATGGTGGTGACCTAATTAACTTGACACTTGTTTGGGGATGGTCTTATAACAAGTTAAATACTCCCTCTATTCATTTTTAATCTACCTACTTTCCTTTTTGGATTGTCTATCTTTAAACTTCCTACTTACAATATTTCATTTTTTGGTTGATTTTTGTGGTCAATATCATTTTCGACCCCACATTTTTTTCTCAACTTTCATTTTCCACCACAAACTTAACTCCACTCTTAATTTGTGTGTCAACTTCCCCCATGAAGTTTAAATTTGAATGAGGAGAGTACTATTCATTTGTATAAAAAAGAAAAAAATAATACAAAATCAGCCTTTTTATCTTTCTATACAAAAGTGGTTGAAAATCACCTGTTTTTCTTTAAAGAACTTTCTGTCAAGGATTACACAAAATATGGTCTCTCTAGATGAGACGGTCTTTCAAAATTTCAAATTAAATCTCTATTTATCTTCAAATTTTCATATGAGTTTTTGTGATTACGTTCATCCATGGAACACTCGTTATTGATTTTGCTCACTAGGCCCACGTCACCAGTTTCACGGGCAACCTGAAGATGCGAATTTTTACTTCATAAAACGAAGACATGAGAAGGCTCGTCTCACATATGTTGCACAACCACAACCAAATCGCTACGGAGTATGTGAAACAGCAATCTGGCTTGTTGGTATAACCATTTTCTCAGTGTAACAAAACTGAAATGAAACGGTCTACTTATAAATCCAAACTAAATTTTGCTGTTGCAACAAAACAGAGAGTCTGAAAGGACCATCAACTATAAAAACAATAATGGGGAAACAGAATAGTACGGAGTACTGATTTAGCTCCTTTACAAAAGTTTGAATTTCGTTGCAGAACTCTTGATTCTTGAGTTTACAGTTAAGCTTCAAAAGATTAAAGTTTTAGGAACTGTGTATTAGTAATGAGAAAGCATACAATGAAGATCATCTGCAAATGCAAAATGCGACTTCACAATAAGGAAGGCAAGACTGAAGAATGTCTATCAAGTCTATTAAAGACTTCTGTGTAGCACTGATTATTACATTCCGATATCAAGAAAAGACAATTAGCTAAGCCAAAAAAAAAAAGGGAATTCCCAGATACAGTAAAATCTAAGATAGTGTGCTGTATTTTAAAGTTGCCAATTCATAAACACCCAGTTAGTGTTTCATTCTTTCTTTCCGAGTCCATGAGACATGTTGTAGATCCCCCTACCCTGGAAGATGACGGCATAACAGAAAATAGAACCAACAGTCAAGAAGACTTGAGCCACAATAAACAGCCAGAGTCAGTAAACAGCAAAAGGGAAAGCAAAACTCACAATCATGAACAACGAAGCACCAGCAAAAGCAAGAGGGATGGCAACAGAGGTGATCTTATCCATAGGTCCTTTTAGGTATGTGTGTTTCTGCATGGCTTGGTAGTACTTCTGCTTTGCAATAAGTTTCTCTCGGGGGTAGAATGGTGACTCCATCTCAGCTGCCATTCTGCACAACAAGATCAGCAAGTATATGCCATCACTTGGAAGTTCTTTTACGGACCACAATAACACTAGATAAACTATCCACAAGATGGGAACCAACCCCTAAACCCTAAACTATCCAAAGCCACGAGGTGACAATCTAATAGGAAAACAAATTCTATCTTATGTGATGTAATAAAATTGTTAAAACAGAAATTCACTCTTTGACAACACTGAAACAAGTCAGCTAAGTGCCATCATTCTTATATTGCAAAGGAACACTCGGGGTATGAAATTTTGGGAGTAAAATAGTACTCCGTAAATTACTTTTTCTAGTCATTGAAAACAGCATGAGTTTCAACTCTGATAATAGATGTAGGTTATGTACATACAAGCCCTCTAACTCACTTAATACAACTTACGCAGGAATACTTGAGGCAATCATTTTCGTCTTATCTAAGTAGATAACTAAGTAGAATACATTGAGCAAGCATTATACAAATGATCCGACTGGTTATCGCTACTGAAGTTCAAAACCCCCTTTAAATCTTAGACCAGAAAGGGATCATAAATCAGCTTGTAAAGGCCGTCACCTAAAATACTCCAAAAGATGAGGCAGTTCATACGCAAAATCCATCACAAAATACTCACATAATTTGAAAAATGTAAGCCTCTGAGGGAGTACTAAACTTCATCTCTTACAAATCAAATTCAAGTTTAAATTCAGTGTGAATGTGTTCACAAGTCACAACAAAAGCAATTACCCTCATTCCTCGCACAGGGGTCATGCTATTCTCCTCTACGTCGTTCCAATTTTATCTTTGTGCAAGAAATTTATACTCTTCAATATTCACCTAGGTCCTCATTATACCCACAAGAATACAAAGAATAAATTGAGTGTAGAAAACAGTTCCACTTCCATGATCCTCAATTATGACTTTATTTCACCCAAGTGATAAGAAATTACGGACTTGTGAATGTAATAAACGAATTTAATTTGGATGTGGCACGTAAAACATGCTTAAAGAGTACTCACAGACTCACAGTCATTTGTTTACCTTTGATTAAAATACTCCTCACAAATAACATAAAAGGTAAACATACGGAAAGAGTAATAAACACCCATAGTCAAAACGCCATAGAACAAGGGCGCAAATGACACTAAGCATTCTAACGAGAAGACAAATAAACAAGAGGTATGTAAGAAAAAGTAAAGTGTCCTGAGTCCTGACTGTGTAGATTGAAGTGGAAGTGGATGTGGAAGGTTGTCCCATTCAAATATGAAAATACTTCCACATATAATTGGAGACATAATTGGGAAAGTTGACGTCAAAGTAACAACACACAAGTGATTTCGACAAGCCACTCAATAAACCATCATCTAATGAGTGGCAGTGATAAGAAGAATGCGCCAATCTATGGTGAAAATGGATCATCATCATCATCGTCCTAACTCCTCATTCTTCGTGTACTAACCAGTCGCCATATGAACAAACCAATCAAGCTAGCATTTACCCACCCTAAGGGATGGCCTGGGATATCAAAAATTATTAGGGGTGATGGAAAAGAGGGTAATATGGCATCGGGAAAATAATTACCCGGGTCCGATAAATAAACTATTTTGAGTTCTATTACCGCTAATCGATTGTTATCTCGATCAAATTTATGTCCAAATTAATTTATAGATCAACAAACAACGGAAACCCATAAATTACAGCAACCCTAATCATTGCGAAACACATATCAATTTCTCATAGAAATCGTTCAAAACTGACAATTACACAGAAGAAACAGACGAAAATAATAATATAATAGAATAGTTGCTCAAATTACATAATTATCGTACGGAGTGGTCCTATGAGGTTATGAAGAATGAAGAATGAGGAATGGAGAAGACAGAAGAGAGGATACCTGATTTGATTAGAAGAAGAAGAACGAAGAAGACGACGAAAATTGCTGAGATTTAAGATTGCGGAGTTAAAGTTGGTTTCAAAAGCAGCTTATTTAGCCGTCTACTCTGGCCTTTGGACCCAAATTGTATTAACTTCTCGGCCCAAATGTTACTTTTGGGCTGCAAATCATGAACGGGTTTGGATCTGACGTGGAACGGATCAACCTAAAATACCCCTTACCAGTTACCACCTTCAACTCGTCCTCCCACCCATGGCCGGAGATATGTGGTCCAGATAAGATGCAGGAGGCTTACATCCATTGAAGACAAGTCTCTTATACTCCATACTTGTTTTACTTCTTTCCTTTCTACTAGTATATCCTTATTCTTGTGGCGTAACTGCGTTTTACTTGTTACTCGTCATAATCTATCGATCCCTTAACAACAGAGTGCCTAATGGTGCTGCTTCTATTGTATTTGAATATAACTTCTATTGTAAATGATTAAAAAAAAAACTACTTCTATAATGAACTTTTGGTTTTACCCGTTGTAGATACCCTCCCTCTCTTTTTTTACTCGCCCAGTAAAACCTTTTACAACGGCACAACGAGTTATCTGGAACAATGGAATATATTCGCTGTAGAAACCTTCTGCAATGGATGCTTCTACATACAACGTCCACTTTTTCTTATACAAATGCATCTGTAACAGGAGTTAGGATCCTCTCCATTACTTTCTCTCCATTACCTCTCACAATCCATTATACGGAGTAATAGCATTTCTCTTCCTCTTTCATCATCTTATAGCATTAATATAAAAACCGTTGGATCGTTTTGAAATCAAATCCGATCCGTTAATGAGTAATGGAGAGAAGGTAATGGAGAGAATTTTATTTCCCTATAATAGTAGTCTTTTACTTTCTCTCTCATTTGTTATCCAAACACACCTGTGAAATATCAAATTCTTGTACGGAGCAATAATATAAATAGATTGAGATGCTCCATAGATTATGAATTATTGAATTATGATACATTTGAAGACACAAGACTTATTACTGTCAATCTAAACACATACGGAGAAGTAAAAGACAGTAGACTAGGTAAGGATGTCATTGCGGATGTGTCGTAAAAGGACGGGAACGACAACATTAGGTGAGCTCAACTGTGGAAGATGACCATCAGATGACATGACTTCCACAATGGAGTCGGCTCCCAGATTTTGATGAAGGTACTCGGACACAACCACAGGAACCGCCAAGTCCTTCATGCTCTGGATAATGTGGCAAGGCACGGTGACATGACACAACAAGTGTCTAACATCACTTTGGAATATGGTTTGACCCACACACAAGGCTATGTCTGGCCTCATATTGAACATCGTCCTGCTGAACTCTTGAACCGCCACTGAGTCCATGTCACCCCCGACTGCCAACGGTGCAAAACCCGAACACCAAGCTTTATAGTTTGACTGCATTGCTTCAAACAGTTGGTTCAGATCTTCTTGCTCAAACCCTCCATAGTAATCAACGTCGTTCAAATATCTGAAAACCAATTTTTTATAAATATAGTTATTTCAACGCGTACTCAAGTTATAAAATTACTTGGTACACAATGTGACGACTCAAAACAATGCTTTGGAACGTTTTGACAGCAAAACAATACTTAAAAAAACAATAATTATTAGGGACTAATTATTATTATTATTACTCTTATTTGTCTAGCTAGAAATACTTTCTATCTTTGTAGAAGAATCATTTTTTTTTTGTCTTTAAAAGAGTCATCTTTTGTTTTATTTCGTTTTTGTCTAATCTGTATGGTTTTCATTAATTATAACCCCACATTTATTCACGATCTTCCATTTTTTCACCAAAAGAGATAGGGGATGACACTATTAGTGAGACAGAAGAAATCAAATAAAGTGGAGATGGTGTGATGGATATATTCTTTGGTGAGGAGATAGACTATCTAACTTTATTTACACTATATACAATTACTATGACCCACATACTTCATTTTGGTCCACTACTATTAGGACAAGTGTGGTGTGTTGGTCCACACTCTTGTCCTTTTATTCATTTTTTATTATCTTCTTAAAATTGGTGCAAAAGTGAATAGTGATAATTGGTAATGAATGGAGGGAGTATTTCAAAACACACCATTACCATTACTATTACCATTTATGGAGTGACCACGACCTTATTTAGACTGACTTCTTTTAGATACCCTTATTTTAATCAGCAAGCTTCAATTCCATCATTAACCTGAACCTGAGCTTGAGCTTGAGCTTGTGTAATTAAGTATGATTGATTCGGTTAAGTTAAGTCGGGTTGAGTAGAGCAGAGCATTTGAGAGGTAGGGGTACCCCGTACCTGGGAGAGGCGGAGACAAAGATGAGCTTGGAGAAAAGATCAGGGCGCAAAACAGAAGCAATGGCACCCACGACAGCAGAAACGGAATGACCCACAAAGATACAACAAGTGATATTGAGTTCCTCCAAAATAGCAAGCAAATCATGAGCAAAACCCTGCAAATTGGAGTACCTCTCAAAATCAAAGTAGTCCGGGTTAGTGGTACCTGCACCCATGTTATCGTACAACACCACCTTGTACTCCTCTACCAAGTGCGGCACCAGGTGCTTCCACACCGACTGGTCCGTGCCGAACCCGTGGGCTAACACTATTATCTCTTCGCCTGATCCTACTACTTTCACGTTATGGGCTTCTTCCACCACCCCCATCTTCGATTCGATTCGATTCTGATCCCTTTTCTTTATTTGTTCTTGTTGTTGGTTGGTTGGTTTGTTGGTTTGCAATAAGGTGGGCAGGGGCAACGGGGAAGCTTAGCTTGACGAGGATCATTTATAGCCACATGGATATCAGGATATTTCTTTACAAACCAAAAATAATTATAAAAAGGAAAATCCTTAGGGTATGGGTATTAATTATCCACATGCACATGATCGAGAGCCCAAATTTTGAGAGTTGTCATTAAACTCATTAATCGCTGTTTCTAGTTTCTTCCCTTACTTCAAACTGAGAATTGCATTATTTTATACACTTAATTGCTCCCTCGGTCTGGTTAATTCGTTTACACTTATTTTTAGCACAAAGACGGTGAAAAAATAATGGAGAATATTATATACTCCCTCCATTGCAATGAATTGTTTGCCTTTGTATTTGGCATCAAGGGTAAGGGCATCCAATGAGAAAGTGACATGTGGAGCAAAACTCATGAGAAAGGTAAAATTACATATAAAAAGCATTTCTAAAATAGAAAGGCAAACAATTCATTGAGACGTCCAATGTGAAATAGGCAAACAATTCATTGGGACGGAGAAAGTATAAATATTTTTATCAGATGACATATAAACTAATAAAATATAGACGAGTAATCAAATTACTAACAAGAAAAATATTCCACTAAAATATGCAAGCAAATGACTAGCAATGCAGCACACGTACATACTTGACAGTTCACGAGATCACACCCCTCTCCTCCCAATAAAAACTCTAATCTCTATGAAGAAAATCTTGGGACTATGATCCATTAATGGTTGTAAATCCCAATTCTTAATCTATTACTCGGAAGTATCAAAGTATGCTACCCCTCTTCTCTCTCGTTTGTTTTCGCTTGTTTAATTTTTTTTATAAAAAGAAACAAATGAATGAAACGGAAAAAGTTGTACTCCTACTTTTACTACACAAATCAAGTAAAAAGTTTTGTTGCCAAATGAAGGCTCATGTTACATTCTCAGGCCAAGGTTAGTTGGTACTTGGTAGAACTACATGGCCGGATGACTCCATCGATTGTGAACAATAGTGTATGATCTGAGCCCTAGCTCCCTAGGGGTTGTTCACCTCTATGTAAAAATGATTGTTAATGATTTTTTTTTTAGAAAAGTGGGTATTATATTAAATCAAGTTCTGACAATGCAACAATAGCATCCGGGTAATTAGACAAGTACATCAAATCATCCTCAGTCCTCAAATACAACCGGGCAACATGATGAGCGACACAGTTACCATTTCTTCTAACGTGAGACCAGCGACACTCAAGGAAACTCGACCTATAGACCAAGATGTCGGCAATGACCATCCCCATCACATTTCTAAACTCCATGCCCTTTCCTACCTCATCTATTACAAGCTTAGCATCACTCTCAAGCACGATCCTGTCATAATTAAGGCTCTCCAACCCCATCTCGATAGCTTTAGCTTCGGCTAATTTTGGCCCCCACCACGTTGAGCAACGACGGCAGCTCACCAGAACAATCCTCCCTCCTTCGTCCCTACCCACAACCTTAGGGCCAACATCACCATTTGTATGATTTCTATCTCCATTCTATTCTCTTTTAAATTTTGATGAATCAAACAAGTTTTATATGAAACAATTTTGGATCCCATACTTCTACGAATTCATATTTCAAATAATTGAACCAAATGAACCCTTATAATATTTATCCAGTTAAATATCAACTAAATTAGGGAGTAGATAAAATTGTGTGATGTTGTATCGGTGATTTAACACTAAAATTGCCACGTGACGTCTCAGGTCTCTCACTGGCCACTGCTTGCAAATTGCAATTACTTGTTCCCTTCCCGCAAAAATTAGGCATCATCAGGAAAAGTAAATTAAAATAACAGAAATGGGCCTCAAACCATTTACCGTTACCGGATACGCTCTTCTCACCGGTCTGTATCGCCGATCGAACTTCATGGCTCATAAGCTTAACCGTGGACACTCCCCGAATCGAAGCACGCGCTGCCTCAGTACCAGCACCGAATCGACTCACCCCGAGTTCTCCGACTCGGAGAACGCGTACGAGGTTTTGCGGATTTCAGAGACAAGCTCATTTGAAGAAATTAAGGCTTCGTTTAGGAAGTTGGCGAAAGAAACGCACCCTGATCTCGTTTCTACATCGGAGTCCGATTCGAAACGTTTCGTCGAAATTCTCGCCGCTTACGAGGTACTGTATCCTTCATTTCCTCGTCTTTGATTATACGAACTACTGATTTCATCTGTTGTTCTCTGCTAATTATATTCATGTAATCTTGATGATTTTGGTCCTTTTGGAGGTGGATTGTTCATGAGATGTTATTTACTGATATGCGTGGATAATGTGATACTTCCATCTCTGGAAAAGATTATGAATCCTTATGTTTTTGCGAATTCAGTTCAGTATGCTGAGTTTTAGTTCGTATACAATAGTTCAACAGCAACATTACCCAAGTTAGCCCTTACCTGTGTCTGTGCGTTGGTAATGTAGAGCGGCTGTTTTCGAAACAAAATTGTGTGGAGAATTGCATCAAATGACTGCTACCTCACAATGAGAACGAGCTCTCCGACGTAGTCAACCTGTTTGGCTCATTCCATCGTAAGTAAGTCGTAACCAAAGTATAAAAAGTCTTTGACTATGCTGGAAGTATAGTTTTTTAGTCTTATAAATTAACAGCCTACAATCCACATTTTTATCTACCCTGTCATGTGCACTTTAAAAGAGTTGTTGATTGATGGTGCTTTTGTCAAATATCTCTAGGAGGAAGAAGGAGAGTGTTTTAACATTGGAGTTTCACACTTCCCATATTTTATGAGGCTTGTTTGAATGCCAAAATAGGAGGAAAATAGTTTAGTCTTTCGGTGAGAATAGTTTCTTTCATAGCTTCATGAGATTGGAGTTAAATTGTGGAAATAATGATTTGTTAAACCCATAGTTTTTTTTTTTGGAAACCTTTATGTGCTATGATTTGCTATATTATGTGATGCTTTTTGTCCTGATGTCTTCCTGCTCAAATGCAAGCGAAATGTGAGGTCTTAATAGTCTGTGCTGCCTTATTCAAGGGATGGTGGATTACAATAATGGTAAATGCAGACTCCATGTTTTCTCATGTATTTGATCTGTCCGGCACATATAATAGTGTATTTCATGGCTAGTGTTTGGCTAATTTTATGCTCGAAATTAATACGATTATCAAAAAATCTTGTCTCAGATTCTATCAGACCCGAATAAGAGAGCTCTTTATGATCAATATCTGATGACTACCCGGCAAATTATGAATGAACATGTAAGTCATGATTCAAACTATCATATTTATGAAACCTATGTCACCACAACGAAGCAAATGGAGGTTGTCGAATGGCTGAGATGGTACCGATATGCTGTTAAAGAGATATTGTCTCAAAGAAGTTTGCCAGCTGGTACAGGATATTTTGATGTGCTGCAGAGAGAGTTTTATTCAGCCATACATTCGGCTTATTTTGGTCCTGAGATTTTATCTCTGGACCTTCTTCCTGACTGTTTTGAGGCTGAGGAGAGGTCTGTTTATGAAACTCCTGAGGTGCTACATTTGGTTTCCGGTCGTGACCTTTTTGGATTTGTTCGGATAGCCGATGCCGTTGTTGAATTATCAAATGTCTCTCATAAGAAACTGAGTTCTGCACATGTAGATTCAGATTTGCGTCAACCCTTTAACACTTCAGGCTGTCAAACAAATGTTGCTGACATCGATGATGCACAGCTTCCCGAAAGGAATGGGGAGGACGACAAAAATCATGCTTCAGATGTGTACAAGGACTTGGAATTACACGTGTGTGGGAGGCTAGTTGCCATGGCAACTAGAAACCCTCCAGAAGACTCAACCTGGGAGTTAGACAAGGAGAGTTCCCATGATCAAATACATGTTTTTCTTAGTTCACATGAAAATTTGATGCATGCTAACCGTCAGTCTTTTCATAGACACACCTTGAATGCATCGGTTTCAAGGACACTCTTGGGAAGAATTACTGGATTAGGGACAAACCCTGATGAGAGCGCTTGCGATGTCTATGATAACAAGGGTTCCAAGACACATGTAATCCTGAAGCACAGAACACCACTGGTTTGTCTTATTATTGTTGTCCTATATTTTTTTCCATAAGTATGAGTCATCATCTTTCCCTCGGCTATGGTTTGCGTATGAGATAGCTAGGAATTATCTAAGATCTTTTGTGAAAGTTTTGAGCATTGTTATTCCCCTTTGCTTTTCGCAATGGAATTCTTTGAGCTTTATTTTTGTTCTTATCACACAAACATACTGTTCCTGTGGTTGCTGAAACCCTGAAAGTCTTATGGTTATGGGCACAGCTTCCGTAATTGCTTTTAGTGGTCTGAAAGATTCATGTAAATCTCGTGGAATATATCTGTGGAACAGACGTGGACCCATGGCTGAAGAGAATCATTCATTGTGATGGTCAGAACTAGTTCTCCAAATTCTTACTACCTCCGTCCTTCGTGGCTCCGCCATCTCATGTAGGGTATTGTGTCATCCTGTTGAAAAGGCTATCTCCATGAAATAATAAGTGCAGAACCATAGGTAGCCGACCTAATACAGTTGGTCACTTTAACATTGATCCTCATTGTGCATTATGTATTCTCGGAAGGTTGAGGTAGCTAAATATCTGGTGTGGGTTTGGCTCAGTTGAGTGATGCAGTTCTCTGCTGTGCTCTGTACATCAATTAGGTCATTATGTTTGTCAGTCATTAGAGTTTATCACTAATTACCCCATTTTATGTTACCCATTTTTCAAATTACCCCAAAAATGGTTTCCGTTAAAATTACCCCCGTGAAGTTGTAAAAAAATTAGATTTTACTCCCAGGTGTCCTTTTCTCCTCTTTCCGGTGAGTTATGCCCTTTTTCTTCCCATTTTGCCCCTCCCCTCACTAACACCCTCTCTCCTCTCCTTAACCCTCTTTTACCCACTCTAACTCACTCAACCCTACCAAAACCCCCAAATTCCCCCAAATTCCCAGAACCCTAACCCTAATTTCGAAGATCAACCCAAAATCGACCCAGAATCGAGCGCGAGACCAAATTGCAGACAATCGATCCACTTCTAAAGGTAATTTCTCTTTCTTCCTCTTCCCATTTTCGTCTCTTCTCTTTTCGTGGTTAGGGTTTTCGAAATCGAAATTTATCTCGATTTTCTGGGTTCATTAAAAACCATTCCCAATTTCTGGGTTTACATTTAGGGTTTAGGGCTGTTGTTTTCAATAGAAGTACGTGACTCGAATATCTGGGTTCATTAAAATCGAGATAAATTTTGATTTCGAAAACCCTACCCGCGAAAAGAGAAGAGACGAAAATGGGAAGAGGAAGGAAGAGAAATTACCTTTAGAAGTGGACCAATTGTCTGCAATTTGGTCTCGCACTCGATTCTGGGTCGATTTTGGGTCGATCTTCGAAATTAGGGTTAGGGTTCTGGGAATTTGGGGGAATTTGGGAGAATTTGGGGTTTTGGTAGGGTTGAATGAGTTAGAGTGAGTAAAAGAGGGTTAAGGAGAGGAGAGAGGGTGTTAGTGAGGGGAGGGGCAAAATGGGAAGAAAAAGGGCATAACTCACCGGAAAGAGGAGAAAAGGACACCTGGGGGTAAAATCTAATTTTTTTACAACTTCATGGGGGTAATTTTAACGGAAACCATTTTTGGGGGTAATTTGAAAAATGGATAACATAAAAGGGGGTAATTAGTGATAAACTCCAGTCATTAAGCAAGGTTTACCTTTTCTGTGGCTTCCGACAGCTTTGGCTTAGCGATTCTGAACTGTAAGTCTGTAACAATTCCATATTATTGCATGGAGCAATGAGAGATCCATTGTTTCTTAAGTTTGTTACGTGAGAGTGCAAGATTCTTGGTTGGTATCTAATTTGAATCTTAATAATTGGCTTCTCTTTTTTATTTTAATTGTCTTCTTTGGATGATCTTTACCTGTTAAGTTGAACCGTATTCGACATTGCTTCTTGTTCCAGGTAAAACACATGCACTGGTTTCAAGTGGGAGATGATGTTTCAATATGTGAGTGTAGATGCACAAGGGCTCGATTGCCACCTAGCAGGTGAGCTTCTCCTTGTCCAATCTCTGAAGAATGTAGAAAATTGCTACAATAGTTCGACGCATATGTCGCTATCTTCTTTTACATTTCTTGGCTATAGCTTTTTGTTAATGATTCCCCATGTAATATTCTAGTTCTCAATTCCCCTCATAAAGTTGTTTTGTAAAATAAGAGTTGCTCGAGCCATGTACTACATGAGAGCAGTAGTCTACACTGCTTTGAAAAACTTCTGCTTTATGACTTCACAACAATTCTGCTTTAATATGGAAGTAAAACGAAGGCACGTATATATCCCTCTTCAGCTACCTGGCTAGCTCGTAATGGTTTCATGAGTCAGTTGTCTTCTGATTTGAAGAATAGGTGATTTTGTGTCGTCTAGTTTATTAAGCGAGGAGAAGAATAAATGCAAGTATGAGGGAATGGTATTTTCTGTATTTTTGGTTATTATATTTCAGCTGCATCTCCATAGTTCTCTTCTCCTACAGGTACTGGCTGTTTGAGCCACGCTGTAGCACGCATGATATCGGTGGCTGGTATGTCGAAACTTATGGCAGGGGTAAGAAAAGGAAAACTGTTCCATCACAAAGATATTGGGATGGATTTCACTCTGAACAACAGTTTGAAAAGTAAGCAAACCTCTCGATTTATCTTATGACCATGATATGATTTGAAAAAAAGTTCTACAAAACCGTTCCAAGCTTAGCAATTTCTTCTTTATTATTGAGAATTTATTCAATAAAAAATTCCTTCTATTATTCGTTTTAATGTTTCACATTTCGAATGGGACCTCAGTACCTCACCGTCCTTTCTTTGGCCACAGGAGACTCCACCCTGCAGTTTATTTGCTTGGTCTTGCATATCGGACCCTTGATATGGAAAATGCGAGGAGCACAAAACAACCTGTATGGGGAATTGCTGATGGACAATTGTCGAGAATATTTAGCTGGTGCAAGAAATTCATTTAGGCGCAATAAACATATAACCATTTTGGTTGCCAAGTAAGCAGTCTTTTGTTTTGTTAAAAAAAAGCCTTTGCAATGGACGCCAACAATTTTTCACCCATATACGAGAATTATACTAAGAAGATGTGTGATACTTAACCAATACATTAGAATCACTCAATTGTGCTAACATTGCAAGTTACTCCTTGTAATACATGTCTCTTTGCTATGATTGGACTTTCAATTTTTCATATAGTTCTCGTCATCCGTAGGCAGTAGTCATGAAACGTGTAAAATGAACAGCCCACTCGAAACCTGTCTCTGCAGTAAACTGACCTTCCTCAGCTTTTTCTGCAGCTGCTGCCAGTCATCGCATCATTTATGTGTACCGGTAACCTTACTTTTCCTTCCTGTCGTTCAGTTATCAAGTTTGATTTATTTTTTTTGGTATTTGGTAGTTGGTGCCTCTGATGGTTGTTTCTTATTTGAAAAGTTTTCTTGTGCATCTTATACAATATTTTTAGCTGGTACAGCTTGAGAGATGTCTTCTATGGTGAAAGTGACATGGAGAAATCAGAAACTCATTATACTAGTTTGGCTGAGATGAATAACATGCACTAGAAAGTCAGAACCAAGCAACACTCCAGTTCCAGCCAGGGTATGATTCAACATTTTGACGACCAGCTTCATCTGTAGGTATATCCATGAAATTATTAGTTCTGAGTATTATACATGGATCCACAAACTAGGTGCATCTCTTTCAGGCTAAGAATGAGTCTACTGCCTGTAAGGGCTATAAATCTGTCTGGTTAATATTATCTCTTAGTAATCAAGATATAGTGTTGTGTGTGTGTGTGTGTTTTCCTATGTTACTCCGACACTTTGCTTGGGTGACGGGTCCCTTGTCTGATACGTGTCATGTCGTGTCGAACACGACACGACACTTCTATACTTAAATTTAGACCAAAATATACGAATTTTTTGCCTAACCGTGTCAGACACAACACCTCATAAAAGTGTCCGAGTAACAAAGATATTCTCAATACTTGCATTGTCCTGTGTCGACACATGCATGTATACTTGTCCCGTATCAATAAATGTGTGTATACTGAATACTTGCATTGTCCTGCTCGACAAGCTGCATGACTTGAGTTGTCATCCTTGTTTAGCATGTACAGTAGTAATTTTGTTGTTTTTCAGACATCGATTCATGGGATGTACCCAGTCATCAAAGGGAAATGGATGGCAGGATAATGATCAAGGATCAAGACAAGAATAATATGTATGCTAGATTTGGGAGTCAGGCAATTTTGTGCCTATGAATATGCTTAAATAGTAAATGTATATAGATAGCTGAGATCAGTTAAACCAAAAGACACGAGTAACAAACGCCTCTGTGAACAAGTCGGGTTTATTGAACGACTGATGATGGGCTCTCGGACACGAGAAGCAGGCGCCAAGGAGATCGATACTTGACCCAAATCCTGTAAAAATTGAATTGTTTCTTTTTTCAAAGAGAGTCGGTATGTGTTATTTTGGTCTTCTTTTCAGTTTTTTTCAGCTTAGTTAAGTCAAGTTTCATGAGATTTATTTTGTCTTAGCTACTTTTGGTTTAACTTATTTCAATTCAGTTGAATTTACTTCGGTGTAAAAGAAGATGGTGTATGTATACACGAAAGAAGTTTAACCATACTTTAATACAAACCAAACTTAACGATGAGATTGATACTTGATAACTTGGCAGCTCCTTTGGAAAAAGTTAAATGTTGAAGCCCCTGGGGATATAGACCTAGTCTTTTCAAATGGATATATTCTCATTTTTCTAATACTTTCCATATTTCGAAAAATAAATACTCCGTAAGAGCTACTCGTGTATTGATCGATCAATCCATCCACTATATAACCATGAATACATTGATTTCTATACGATTTTTCAAACATGTCTAATATCCATTTAGTCCGTCGAATCCCGGATTCTAAAATTGTATGGGGTGGGAAAATTATTTACAGGGCACATCATAATTGTAAGAAACCGTGGCCCGACAATACAATAACCTCATCATCCTATCACGGAATTTGGATTTGAATTTTGGATTTGAAATATTTCAAACGTTTGGTAACCTTGAGATTTGAATTTGAAATTTAGACAAAATTCAACTTAAATCAAATTTGGTTATCCAAAATTCTTAGTATATGGGCAGTCATCTCAATTCTGTTACAGCACAATTCTGGATTTAGATTTGGATATAAATTCTAGAAATTCAAACACGAATTGAATTTATGATAGAATTGAATTCATGTATTCAAATCAATTCAGAGTAACCTTGATTTATCTAATGGGATAACAAATATTTTTTCTCCAAAAATAATTTTGAATACGGTAGAGGTTGTTACTTGTTACCCTTTTATTACCGGGTAAACTATTTTGAACTAAACTAAATTGAAGTGGTCTAATTAAAGTTGTGTACTAACACACAATACCCCATATGAAAATACTCCTTATGACTCGTAAGGCTGTTGCCTAGTAGTTAAAATTTGTGGTCATCCGTCCAAGGGTCTCAGGTTAAAACCCCTGCAAGCGTGAACTTGACTTCGAACTTGTCGGCCACGGACGGTACACCCAAGAATTTACCCAATGCACACCAAAAAGGTAAATACTCCTTATGTGATGAGTAATAATTGAATTGGGATAAGAAAGCTGGTAGCGGTCGAAATAACCCTGTAGTGATATTACCGGTTGTATCTATAGCCACCTAATTATGAGTCGCTTGGGTTTTTCGGACAGCTAGTGCCGGCGTATTATGGCCTGTGTGTCCTCTGTTAGCCATACCTTCAGGGTGAATGGGAAGGAGGTGGGAGCGGTTAATCCTAGTAGGGGCCTTCGACAGGGTGACCCAATATCCCCGTATCTTTTTCTGTTGTGTGCTGATGTGTTCTCACATATGATCAGGAAAGCTGCTAGCCTGAGGATGATTCACGGGGCCCGGATATGTAGGGAGGCGCCTCGGATTTCTCATCTTTTTTTCGCGGATGACTGTATTTTCTTTGCGAGGGCAAATTCGCAGGAATGCTCTCACTTAACAAATATTATTTGCCAGTTTGAGAGAGCTTCGGGTCAGAAAATTAATTATTCCAAATCGGAGATTGTCTTTAGCAAAAAAGTTTCGGTACAGAGTCGGGAGATGATCAGACTCTTATTCGAGGTTCGCGAAGTTGAGAAGCATGAAAAATATTTGGGCCTACCTACAATTATTGGGAAGTCGAAAAAAGCGATCTTTGGGGGTTTGAAAGATCGCATTTGGAAGAAACTGCAGGGATGGAAGGATAAGCTATTGTCGAGACCGGGTAAAGAAATCGTTATCAAAGCTATTGCTCAAGCCATTCCGTCATATATGATGAGCCTGTTTGCTATTCCGGAGGGGTTGATTGATGAATTACACGGAATTATTGCGAAATTTTGGTGGGGGTCGACGGACGTGAAACGTAAATTACATTGGTGGTCGTGGAGGAGAATGTGTCAACCTAAGAGTATTGGCGGGATGGGATTCCGGGATTTGCGGGTTTTTAATCAAGCCCTGTTGGCCAAACAAATTTGGCGGTTCCTCACCAAGCCGGACTCCCTGGTGGCCCGGGTCTTCAAAGCTCGCTATTTTAAGCATGGTACGGTCCTGGAGGCGAGACGTGGGCATGACCCCAGCTACGTTTGGCGGAGCCTTTGGAACGCAAAGCCGTTACTCATGGATGGCCTTCGGTGGCGTATCGGGGATGGTAGGAGCATCAGAGTTTGGGACGAGGATTGGGTTTTTTTAGGTGGCAGAAACAGGGTCCCGAATCCTAATTTGGAAGTGGATCCGTCGTTGCGAGTCTCTGACCTTATTGACCCGAATACTGTGCGCTGGAATACCGAGATGATTAATGAGTTGTTTGTGTCTGCTGAAGCTGCTGCTATCCTCAGCATTCCTCTCAGTTGTAGACTTCCTGAGGATCAACAATTTTGGTGGCCGAGCCGTTATGGGGAATATACGGTTAAGTCGGGCTATTGGCTGGGCATAAAAAATCCAGGGCTGGAGGACAGGGCTTTGGAGGACGCAGAAATGGCAACTCTGTGGAAGCAAATTTGGCATTTAGATACGATCCCGAAGGTTACTCATTTCCTTTGGAGAGCATGCTCTAATACAATTGGTGTGCGCGCTGATTTAGCGGCTCGTCATTGTGTTCCTGATCCAATTTGTGGTCTATGTGGATTGGAACCAGAGACGGTCCAACATGCTCTAGTCGGATGTGGATGAGCAAACGACCTATGGTTGTCGAGCGAATTTTCTACAGTTCTCGAGGGAAGCCCAGACTCTAGTTTCTCGCGCTGGTTGTTGTGGTGTTTGGCTCGTGTTAAGAGTGACGAACGAGTTCGATTTCTGGCAATGTTCTGGGGTATATGGTACTCTAGGAACCTGAGAACATTCGAGTCCAATCCACCTCCACCGAATAACGTCATCTCAGGTATGATTAAGATGTTGGAAGAACACATGAGATATCGGTCCGAGCTACGGTCTCAACCTCGGACAGGAAGCAGATCAGGAGGCGATGATTCATGGATGGCGCCAGAGGTAGGTTGGGTCAAGATCAATACCGATGCTGCGATTTTTGCAAATGGTGACGTGGGTTTAGGGGCCGTAGCGCGTGATAACACCGGGACTGTGCTGCTGGTTTGGAGCCGACGCAGCAGGTCGTGCGTGGATTCGAAAATAGCAGAGGCAAGGGCCATGGAACTAGGCTTGGAAATGGCGAAATGGGGTCGGTATGAGCGGGTGACTGTGGAAAGCGACGCGAAAGGGGTTGTTGACGCTGTCAAACAGGGGAGAGGAGCTCGGGATCAGCTTGGCCTTCATGTGGAGGATATTTTAGCTTATCGTTCTTCTTTTATTCAATGTTGTTGGTCTCACGTTAAAAGAAACGCTAACTGTGTGGCACACCATGTAGCTCGGTTGTGTCCGAGAAGTGGGGTGGATTTTATGTTCGATTCATCTTTTCCGGAAGCGATTTTAGCTTTGGCGGAAATTGATATAATATAATCCCGCTTTTCTCGCCAAAAAAAAAAAAAAAAAAAAAAAAAAAAAAAAATCTATAGCCACCTAATTCCTGGAAGTTGCGAAAGTGTAAAGGGGAGAGTTGGGGCTTGGGGCTGGGGCAAAGTGGAAAAAGCGTGTCCACCTCTTCATTCCTCCCCCTTTTCATTCCTTTTGTCATTTATTTCCACCCCCTCCTTCCTTCCTCCCATCTTCAATAGGTATAATTATTTCTCCATATTCTTCCCCAAATCAATTTCCCTCCTATTAAATTATTAGGGTTTTTCATCCTCTTCGATGGGTGGAGGCAACGCTCAGAAATCTAAGATGGCTCGCGAGAGGAACTTGGAGAAGAACAAGGGCGCCAAAGGTCTTTCTCTTCTCCTTATTTATTTATCTCCTACACACACTACATCAACATCAACATCAACATCAACATCAACATCAACATAACATAATTCCTCTTGCTTTCTGCAGGTAGCCAACTTGAAGTTAACAAGAAAGCTATGAATATTCAGGTTTTATTATTTATTTATTTATTTATTTATTAATGCTTACTTTCATGAATCATTCTCCGAAATTGCGCCTACTAGGATTGATTATCCCACAAACTGAATCCGTTTCAACTCTTGTTTTGTTCATGTTACCTTGATGATTTGAGACACCTTGTTTTATATATACGCTTTCAAATTGGGATGTTTGACTAATGGATTCGCATGCTCCCTCCCCATTACTCCCTTCATTTAGGTGTCTGCATTTGTATTACTCTAGTTTTATAGCTTGAGAATTCTTCACAAGCCCTCATTTTAACACGCTTTGCTTTTGTGAGCAGTAACTCTAATAGAAGGGCACTAGTATGAGTATGAGTCATTGCTCTAATACATTTCGTGATTACTGCTTGTTTGTTATACGGACTACCTTTTATTATATCTATCCTTTTTACTACGAGTATGTTAAGGAATTTTGCCAAACCCAAATTCAAACACGCAACACAACCACAATGGTTACGATTTTAGATTAGGTGACCTGTTTCTCTTCTTTGTAGAAGATTTTAAGCACGGGACTGAGATGTCCTTGAGTAGTTGATTAAGATGTGAGTATTCCATTTCCCTTGTTGCTTGATTAGATTTTGATTCCTCTGGAACTGTTGGTGATAGTTTGCTTTGTAAATGGTCAATTACTAACCAAATTGTTTTATTCTCCCTTTGAAGTGCATATATGATTTGATGATTGTGAATGTGTTTGGTGCAGTGCAAGGTATGTATGCAGACATTCATCTGCACTACTACTGAAGTGAAATGTCGAGAGCATGCAGAAGCTAAGCACCCAAAACAGGACATATATGCATGTTTTCCTCACTTGAAGAATTGAGGGAGTCCTGGTTGGATCTGGTTTTATGTAATTGTGTAAACCAAACTCTTTTTAAAAATAAACGTTTGTATCCCTTGTGACTCGGTGGTTGTGTGAAACTCGATGCTTCATTTGTAATCGTATGAACCCTTTCGTCGTGAGTATTCTTGTTGTAGCGGTATTGGAGAAGTTGCTTCATTCACAATTGTCATAAACAACGATGATATATAAAGTCAAAACAGTAGCAATATTAAATTAAAAACAATGTCGGGGATCTGATATGGTTTTTAAGTTTCTCGCCCCGCTGAGGGGTTAAAGTTGTGATTCATAATTTCACACGAGTATCATACTACGTATGATGATTGAGACTTGGGGGTTTAATAATCCGTTGTAGCCGGGAGGTTCCGCTGTTTTAGCTTGGAGTTGAACACGTCAAGTTTCTTATGCTTGGAAAAGCCGTCGTTATTGCACCATAGGCATATATGTGAATCATGTGATATGTGGTTACTCTGTTGGAAATTTTGTATGGTGAACCCTTCTCCGAATGAATGAAGATGGGAATATAGACTTGTGTTGTGCTTTTGATGGGGAGACATTGAGGGTAAACGAGTCATTTGGCGTTCCTGAGATAAAACCCGAGTTTTCAAACACTACTACTCAGTCTCCCGTGCTTGCGACTATCAGAAACTTCCAGCTCCTGGTACTCTTGAACTTCGTAAACTTCACATAAAGGCAACTAAGATTTGATAAGAAATGGACTCGTATTATATTTGATGAGTCCATAACCCTCAAATGTTTTTCTACCATTCGATTAGTATTTTAACAATCATCTATTGAATAATTGGAGTTATTTATACTGACAAAGTAACAATATTGAGACTGGAATATGTTTGATGGGTAGTACTCCGTACCTTCAACCACTTTTTAGAGTAGAGTTCGAAGCTCATACAGCCGTATTTTTAATCCAGTTTCTGGCTTTTGGCATTTTGAATTTATCGATAGGCTTGCTCAAAATCAAGCACTCGATAACCAATGTATAGGTTGCACTTGCACATAAAGGAAGCCAAGCAATATCATTCCAGCCTTATAGGCACTTAGAACACTAATCCTAAACAGACAATTAAAAAATCAATGTGATGGTATATTATCGAGCATGAAATTGAGACAGATCTCTAATCGTATCAGATAACAAAACATTTAGTCACTTTTAAACCATTAAAAAGTTGCACAATGATAACAGTTTATCCCAAAGCACATGGGATTTCAATGAAAAACAATGCACAGACGAATAGCCATGGTATTTTACACGAAATACTTTTGCTAAATCGTAGCTGTCTATATAATATGCTCAAATTAGCGGCAATGTAGATAGGTAGGAGGTAGGATCTACCTCAAAGCAGTTATACAAAGGCCTAAAAATACTTGAGGCTTGTATTTCAGGGAAATCATTTATTGTGTCCGCATTCTGCTATTCTCTGCAGCTCTAACTTGAGAGAAATATGGATGTGCCTAAAAAATGTAACAAGAGTCATTATTGAACGATGGAACAAAGTGCGTCTTTGTACAAGACTACAAGTAGGTAGCTCCTCTATAATCTTACCATTGCTTCTTTTGCCGTAAGTCTGTCCTGATGATCATAGCGAAGAAGCTTATCAAGAAAATCAAGAGCCTGCAACAGGTATATGGCTTAAACAGGTCACACAACTTACAAATACGAAAGAAGCTAACCAAGATTGACACCAAATATGTGTGTATTACCTCTGGCGAAACTAAATGCTGATTATCTGCATTAATAAATCTTGACCATGGTTTCCTGCTGTGCCTGCAGTTATGCATCAAAATAGTGAGAATTTCAGTAAAGCAAGCAGACAGCACAAAGTCGACATGCCTACCATAGTACTGTACCTCCCAACAAGAGCATCAAGTTCAGGAAGAAGCTCTAGATGATATTTATTCAGATAAGCATTCAATTCATCTGTGCCAAGAACCTGAAATGAAATCCAGCATATCATTTCACAGGCAATACAAAAAGAAAAGGATTTTCTCACTTGTACCCGTATACTACTCCCTCTATTCACAAATTATTGTTTCACTTCAATGAAATACTCCTCACATACATTCATGAAATGAGGCAATAAAGTATGATAGGAGAGTATAATTTTCCAATGATTTTTTGATAGCATACGTAAATATTAGGGACATATTACAAATTTTATTTTATTTTTATAAACATATTTATGGTCAAAATTCTGAAACTTTGACCTCGAAAAGCCAAACTAGGAGATAAGTTAGCTTCAGAGGGATTAGCATTTGATGCCTAAGCAAATAATAAAGAGTATGCAACAAAACGGCTTTACCGTAGAAAAATAACTACTCTACAAATACATGAATGACTGTCTTGACAACTACACATCATACCCATCACCTCTCCCTCCGAAACATGGTAAAGCTATCAATAGAGCTGATATTAAATACTAACAAAGCGTAAAATTCATAAAAGGCATATGAAATTTGAAATGTACCTTTGCAATTTTAACAAGTTGATCATTGTTGTCATGCCCATAAAAAAATGGTTCCTTTCGAAAAATCTGCACAATAGATAGAATGAATTGAGTACTTTAGAGAGAATATATTATAAACAAGAAGCCACGAGGAATTGCAGATCACCATTCCAGCAAACATGCATCCAAGACTCCACATGTCTAAAGAGTAGTCATAGTCTTGTAAGTCAACTAGAAGCTCAGGTCCCTTGAAGTATCTGCAACCAACAAAAGTGACTTCAAAATTACTGAGATTATGTATCAAATCTACCCTTTATTACGAGATTAAAACTACAACTATAAAACAAACATTTGCAGTGAAACTGTTGTGATGAATAGTTAGATAAACAAACTACCTCCTATTCTACCTAGCAGGGGACCCCTTCTAAGCACGATTTTCAGGGTATTTGGTAAGCTAGGCTCATGGGGTTTAGCTCATGAGGAGATTAGGAGTTGAATAGCTCAGTGCTCAAGTTGGGGTCTGAACTTGGGACATCTAAGGTCACTACGTAACAAATCAATAACCCAAGTTCTATCCTGACTATTGCTCAGGCCAAAGTTACTCCAACTCTTCTAATCACCTCGCATACCAATATCCAACACTCAAACATGGTTATGACGCTTAATCACTTCCTTTTAAGTCAAAATATGTAGAATGTCCATAAAAATAGCCGAGTCTTCTAACGAGTGAGCAACATAGGCTCAGTAAAAGAAGTATGATAAGGTAAGCGGTGTGTAAGATAATTCACATGGCCTAGAAATAGAGAAGTGTGTGAAGAACAAACATTATAGCTGAACCCAATAAAATGATGTCCGAATGATTACATAATTTAATCAATATTGAGCACTCACCTTGAAGCAACACGAACATTATACTCCTTGCCAGGATGATAGAACTCAGCAAGACCCCAATCTATTAGCCGTAGTTTCCTCAACTCGTGGTCTATCATAACATTGTGAGGCTTAACATCTCGATGCATTATCCCTTGCGAATGACAGTAATCTAAAGCCTGCCGTTTATACCATAACAACTCATTACAGTTTGCAGGGAAAAAGTACACAACACTTTTTTGTCACACATAATTCATTAGAGTTAAACCTCCTTTAACTTTTAAGTGAAAAGAAAAAGGTCAAATGACAATTTCCCCCAGAAATAGTTATATACTCCGTATACACTAATTTGTGATCAAAATAACAAAAACAACAAAAGACACAAGTTCAAGGTGTAAGCAACCCTAATAAGCACTAGGGTTGAGCAAACCTATATGATACAATATACACTCTAAATTATACGACCTTCCGTATATCCGAATATCCAATACTTCTTATTCAAAACCATATCAGATACGTATAGGAAAAATTTAAAACTGGATATACGATTTCCGATACGTCTTTAAAATCTGGCCTGTATAAGTTTAATCTTGTTCTATGAATGAATTTTCTTTGTTGATTTCATAAAGTTGGCTGCTTTCATATTTTCAACATTTTTTTGTCTTCTGTTTGTATGATAAATTCCGCTATGGAGGCCACAACTTTGTTATGTAAAATTGTGCATGTATCATTGTATCCGTTAGATCAACAAACACCTCTGCATAGATATGTAAGTACGGTTTACGATTATTATATGGAAAAAACAAATATGGGGGAAAACTATATTGGATAGGGATACTAAGAAAGTGAGATTTTAAAAACCGACATCCAATACGGTTTTTAAAATCGTAACCGTATCGGATATGGGTTTTGCTCAACCCTATTGAGCATTAAAACATACGCCGCAATTAACAAGAGAAACAAATTTAATCATAGGGGGGAATATCTGTAAAAGTACAACCTACCTTTAGAAGCTCATATATGTAGTAACGTATGTCATAATCGGATAATGTCGGGTACAACACTTTAAAATCTGTACTGTTGACGTACTCGAAAATCAAGCTTGGGGTCTTAGAATGCTGATCTCTGACAATATCATACAGCTTCACTATATTAGGCCCCCCACACAGGTTTTGTAGAATTTTTATTTCTCTTTTAATCTGTCAAAATGAGTTACAGTAGACAATAAGTTTAGAGTTAGGGGTTCATATCATCATCAAACATAAGACATCAGACACAAAAGATAAGTAAAACCCTGGACATGAAGTTAGAAAAACGGTAAGTTTTTATAGTAGAATAGTGTGTTCACCTTCTTCTTCTTGACAGGCTTGAGGATTTTGATAACACACCGTTCATTGCTATTAACGTTAATTCCTTCAAAAACCTCACTATATTTTCCCCTTCCAATCTTCCGCACAACTTCGTAATCATCTTGATCACTAAGAAATCAACACAAGGTCAGTAACAGTGCAAAAGACTTTGAATCACTAGTCCCGAACAATACCAGCCAACAAACCGCATAGCCGGCATGAATCCTAAAGATTTTAAACCAAAGATAAACTATACAGGCCCATCTCGTTACCACTAAAGAATTAATCTCAAATATAGATTACCACCACGATGATATAAACATGGTGAGAGAAATATGTATTAATGCCGGAACTCTCAATCGACAGTAAAATCCCCTTACACCCACCCAATCACTAACCAAGCCACAAAAGACGCCAACAAAGGGAGGTTAGAATTACATATGGCGGCAGTCATTGGTGAAATTCCAGTAAGCAAAGATAAGAGATATTTGTCAACCACATGTCATGGACTACAAATACACTTGAAAAATTCTAGGCCTCTAAGGCTTGTATAGTTGAACCCTAAAGCTGTTAAAACAAAGATAAATCATACAGGCCTAATCCTGTTTTCCACTAAAGCAATATTCTCGAATATAGAATATCACCAAGAGCCCAGAAACACGCTAAAAAATACGTATAAAGAAGCCAGAACCTTACATCAACAGGTAATTCCCCTTCGCCCAACCACTAACCAAAGAACAAAGGGAGGTTAGAATTACTGATGGCCGCAATCATCAGCAGAAATTTCAATAAACGGAACAATGAGCTATTTTTCAACCATGACTGCCATGAACCACATATACAACTCTAAGCCTCTAAGAACCTCATATCAGCAAACTGAATAAGTTTGTACCGAATTTCAGCCATTTTTGTATATAGATAACTAGGTCAGTCAAAACCCGTAAGCACAGATTGATACTAATATACAGACTATGATTGAGAGATTTAAATAGATAAAGCACACAAATGGTAAACCCTCATGCTGGATCACTTGTAATCAATTCTACAAAATCGCAATTCGACCCCGTAAATTTCAATCTACCTATACTCAATCCCCTAAAATCTTCTGAGTAAGAAGCATCATTCACTGTCCTACATCCTCAAATTCATCGTCCAAATATTCCTAATCAAACACGAACACTCCCTAATATGCAACAAATCATAAAAAGGCAATAACAAAACGTAGAAAATCATAGCAATCAGTGACAAAAAAAAATATCAGGGAAGTGAAAAATAGGGTTTAATAATAATAATAAAAAAAGATTAAATGATTAAATACCCCCATTGAACGGTGAGAGATTCGTAATCGGAGTACTCTTTAGGGCGATGAACATTGACATCGGTGTAAACCCTAGCTTTCGACATCCTTCAATTTCCGGCGATCTTCGGTGGCGGTGACAGAGAGAGAGGGACTGATGAAGAAGCGGAGGAGGAGGAGGAGAGACTACAAAATCAAGTCTTGTGGTTTGCCCCATCATTATACGGAGCATCTCTTATCATTAAAATAAGAATAAAATTCATTCCAAATTACTCACTTTCATCCGCCTCGATCATTTGTTTGCGTCTTTTCCTTGCTTGACTACCTCGTGATGTATTATCATACTCGTGCGGTTAAGTTGTTTTATGTCGGTTAGCTGTAGACATATTAGACGTGGTGAGAAGTTGGGAACATTGTAGCCCATTGAATAGCTAGATTTTGTAGTGTCGTGGGGCTTAGAGATTTTATTCGATTCAAAATTTCTGCAAACCACTTTGGATTTGACGGAAGTTTATTTTAATATAAGGCCACGTTTTACCTCAAAAAAAAATCATACTCATATGTAATATGCAATTTTTATCCATGTGTTATGACATGAGAAAAGAGTTAACTTGATTTGGTGAGGTCACATAGTTTACTCATTCAATTAGATTGGGTAAGTTTGGGGTTCAAGTCATTTTCACATGTGTTATTAAACTTTTTACAAGATAAAAGTTTGTACGTGACAATAAACAATGAGGTTGAGTATTGATTAATTCGAGTCAATTCAGGTTACGGGTTAAATTATCAGAAGAGTCAGTTATTTAAAAAGACATCCTCTTGAAGAGCCAGTATGTTGTTGAGGTAAGAGCAAGCTCAATTCGCCCTACTATGACGCTGTAATTACCCCAGCTTTATTGTGATGCTTTAATAAGCATACTGTCAATCATGGATGACAAATATACATGAATAGATGAGACGATGAAGCAAAGTAGAAAAGCAAACACAAAGTATGTATGATATGATGAAGAGCTAAATGTTGGGAGATGACTCTTTTGCACCCCAGCCGGGAAAGACTTGAACCTCGTTGGACCATAAGCCAACTGTAGCTGTCCATAACAGTACTACTCTAGCTACTTGCCATTATGCCATCATATCGATCATTTTCATTCATTCTTGCTCGAGGCCTCTACTACTTCCTGATGCTCAGCTTCAATTCTCAGCATGATAATTAACATGAACTTGGCTCGACTGTGATTGATGTCACAACCACCCCCTGGTATCAGAACAAGTGGATTTTGATGGTATTGACTTGATCTTTAATTTCCTGAAGTCTATTCATTCACAAACAGTACAAACATCATTACAACAAGCTTCCTTCTCAAGTTAATCATCAGCTCCAAAAACTGAGCGGCTGAGCCTCTACTCTCTAGGCCTTAATGAGATACCTATTTCCTGTAAGACCATTGTGCGGATACTGGTATATGTGTCTTCAATTCAGTAGATATTTTAAAACTATCCATTTAACAAGGGACTGTCTAATCATCGAGAAAACATTAAAGGAGTCGGAGGATTGTCCTCGGAAAGACGTATCACGTATGTTCCAGAAATGTCCACCGTGAAAAGGTATTTTAGAATACCTCATTTAATCTCATCTCTTTATTCTTCCTCCTCCTCCTCCACCAACCTTTGAACCCATGACCCTGAGTCATTGAGCAACAACTCAATGCCACCAAGATCACAGAGGGTTGATGTTACTTCTTTACATGAGTTTTTATATCACTCATTCATATACGGAGTACGGCATTTCTTCTCTTCACAACATATTTCTTTTACTTGTTTCTTGTACTTGTTTATATACGGCCACTTAATATGTTTTACGACCACGTACACCACACGCGCGCACGCCACGCCGGGCATGACCAGCTTTGATAGAGCGCTCTACATTGAATCCCGTCTTCCTACTCTACTATAAATAATGCTCTTCGTTTCAGTTCTAAACACACATGTTCTCGGTTAGAACAGTGACGATTGTAACGAAGGTATTCGTCGGTTATAACGGGTCAAATACTTTCCTCTATGTAGAAAAGATAACTCATGTATTTTTTTCAATACTTTATCTTTTCTATATAAATGTGTCGTATTTGACATGTTATAAATTTCTGACGAAAAATTCCGTGACAAACAAAAATCTGTGTTTTACCCATTAGCTAAACAACCGTTGGTTGGTCATCATAGATAAAAAGACAGAGTTCATATTCATAGGAAGTTGTTATACAATATACGTACCGGCACTAATTATTAATAGTACTCCGTAGTAAACTAGTAATAATAATAATAATAATAATAATAATAATAATAATAATAGTTGATGAATGGACAGAACGCGGTTATTATAGGCTTATAGCTGGGTAGCATTATATTGCGTTGCCATAGAAGGAAGGAATTAAGAGATGAAAAGAGCGGTTTGATATTGAGCTTGGACAATGGACACTAGCTAGCTAATGGACAGCGATGGTTCAAACGATGCGTAATAGCCAGCTACTCGTAATTAACTTCAGCTTCAGATTGTCATATTCTTAGTACCTTAGCTTGGTAGTATATGTACATATCTATACCTAATTGCCGAGTATATTCGAAACCTTTATTTTCTGCTTGTATAGATTTCTTAGTCAACACTCAACACGCTGTGGGACTTCATTCTCCGTTTCTTCTATGCCTAATAGAGGTCAGGTAGTGTTATTGTTAGACCTGTTTGAAATATGACTCAATCCGATCGATTCATTTAAAAATCTTCACCCACGATCTAATTGACCCAAAATCAAATTGACCCGTATTAATTATTTCCCAAGTATAGGAGTATCATTCCAGTATCGATGACGATTGGATTTCATTGAATGGTATTGAGTTTCGGTATCTCTTTTACATTATGTAATGTGAAGTTCTTCTTCGTATACGGACTATAATAGAGTAACAAATATGCAGAGGCCAAACCGTAGCATCACTTTCCTTTTCAAACATTAATTATTACTCCATTTGTTTTAGTTGATCAATTGATTATTTACCCTCATATTTTTTTCTAAGAGAACTTTAAACAAGGTATAGAAATAACAAAGACAGTTACATTAAGGTGTCGTAAATTACGGAGTAATAGAAAAAATATTTTGCATTACGGAGGATATTCTATATTACTTTGTAGGTGTAATTATTAGGAATTGACGATACCATACATAGAAAAAACACATTCACAAGAAAACTCTTATGGGACCGTTTGGTTCGCACAAAGGTATAGGGTTGGAATCTGAAATCAAATCAAGGTGGTATGGGGTTGAAACTTATTCCTGATATTCGGTGTTTGTTCATTTTTTTAGATGATTGAGAATCAAATCCGAAATTCTAATTATTTTAAATTTATATTTAATAATTACTCCCTCCATTCAACTCCACTTGTCACTGTTCATTTTGGCATATTTGCCGAGGCGCGTTTTACATTAGCGATATCTTTCATTTTACATTAGCAAAAATTATAAAAGTTTGATATTCATAATGTAGTCATAAAGACGAATCAAACAAAATCTCACATGACTATATTCTCACTTATAGATTGTCGAGAATATCGAAGATTCCTCTCAAGTGTGAATATTGTCAAAAAAAAGAAATGTGAAGAGTGGAGTTGAATGGAGGGAATATATTTTAAATATATAAAAATTTATATAACACTGACTATATAAAATCTAAAACATTTAGCATGAAAGAAAAATTAAATAAATTTCATTAAAAACAATCCTTTTTGACGATATAAAAGATGAATTACATTAATAAAGTTTTAAAATAATTTTTTTAGTATTTTAAATTAGTTTTTTTCAATAAAATATTTCAGTAATAATATTTCAAAAAACAAAATTAGAATTTTTTTTCTTCGGAAAATCAAACAAAGTTTGATTCCAAGGGTTTGAGTCTCATACCCACCTCCTCCCTTGGGTATGAGAAACTCATACCACGGGGGTTTGAGGTATGATTATCGAAATAAAAAAATTGTCAAACAAACACAATGTATGAGTTTCGTTCATTCTAAACCCATACCTCATACCTAAATTCAGCGAACCAAACGGCCCCTTACGAGTATAACCTAAACTAATTAATTGTTGTTGCGCACTACCACTTGAAAGATGTGTTTAGATGCAGACAAAAAGCAGGGAAAACTTTCACAGAATCACGTACGCGTCAGAGTGTACGTACATTATTCACGAGCAGAGCAATTGTCGTTGTTTTCGTCTTTCCTCACTTTGCTGCGTACACTGTCCTCAAGACCTCATCAACTGTGATGGAGTATATTCTACTCCTTCTATAGTACTCCTATGATGTTTATTCAAGTTAATATCTCTCATAATTCTATAACGATCAAATACACAAAAGCATAATGTACTGTATATATTAGGAGAATAGCAAAATATGGAGTATTTGTCTCGTCTAATCAATGAATGGTACTCCCTTCCTTCAACTCCAATTTATCAATTTCTTTATGCACATTTGTCGAGACATATTTTAAATCGTTGATATCTTTCACTATATATTTTTTTTAATAGAGTTGAATGGAGGGAGTAGTATTTATATATATAACCCATTATCTAGATAATGAATACTCCTATATTCATTATAGGGAGACCAACTAAATGAACATTGATTGGTTATTTATCTTGCATCCCTCATGTCTTAGCTCAATGGTAAATATATGTCCTCAATTAATGTCAAATATATGACGATAAATAAAATCGAGTCTCTTTTGAATTTATATGAGTTTTTGATTTAATGATGGGTGGAGAACAGGAGAAGCCTCCTTGAATTTGCATGAAAATGGTTGCAAAACGTTCACAAAAGAAGTTTAAAAGTCAAAACCAGTTTTGTATAATTGCATCAACGCCTCTAAGAGCATCCACATTGTAGAGGATTAACTATCTTCTTAACACCTCTCTCTTATAAGAGGATGTCCTCTACAATGTGGGTACAACATAGAGGATCCTCTTATTTAGAGGAAGTTGAGTACTTCCTCTAATTTTAGAGGAATAGGGGGAAAGCTTTACCTTGACCCTTATGCATGTCAATATGCCATCAAATACTATTGGCCAAGTAAATTATCAAGTTAAATAAAAAATATTATTATTCATTAAATAATTAAAATAATAATAAGAAAGTTAATATAAAAGGATCCTCTACATTGTGGGATAAAATTAGAGAAAGAGAAATTGAAGAGGATGAAAATAATGGAAAATGATGTGGATGAAAGAGATGATGATATGTCAAAAATATAAGATAGAAGAGAAAAAATAAGAGGAAGAAGTCCTCCTCTACATTGTAGATGCTCTAAGTTCTAACAATATATATTTCCACTATTTAGTTATGACGTTTGTCCATCCCAAAAGGTAATATGTGATAAAACAAAACTATGCCACAAGAGGAATCCTTCGTAACCAAAAAGAATATCAGAAATTATGTTCAAGTTCAATAATATCGAAAAGCTCAACATTATTAATGAAAAATACTCGTAAAGTATTTATACATCCTAAACAATGTACGATTATGCACAAATTGTAACCAAATACTATGTATCTAGTAGATACAATAAATAAAATATACTCGTAAGTACTATATCTAGGATTTACTATTCCTAAGAATGTTGACGTTGAATTGAACTGATCTTCTTTTATATAAAATCAAGCACCATTTTCAAGTATGTGGCACTATCCTATGATCCCCATTTGAAAATAGGGCTTATTTTTTCCACTTTGTTGTTTATAGTTTAGTTAGTGTAGTTAGGAAAAAATCAAGGCTCATTTGCATTCAATGAAACTACATTCATCACGATTTGGGTCATTAATTTGCACCATTATTCGATGTTTGCATAACCGAAGCAACACTTAATACATCTCCATATTCCAACGCTCATTCAATCCATCTATTTAATCATCTTAGGGAAGTGATCACCCTACACAACTACACATGTATAACCATTCTCGAGTGCATCAGTACTGAATGCTACCTAGGTATTATGCTACTCAAGATTCCAAGAATGAATTCACGGCCCTTCGTCTTCATTGGAGATGTACATCGTTTTCTCCTTTGTTGTTGTCTATAAAACGCCGTGTCAAATTTTCAATGGATTCATCGTGTTTTGCATTTCTCTGAAGCATTATATTTCAGAAAATCCTCGAACAACCTAATACCAAAGTTGGGCACCTCTTTTTCTCGCTAAATATGTCTTCATCTATGTTCGACCTGACTAAGGAAACATTCTCCTCATTATGTCAAGGTGTGCGGTTGAGAGATATTGATGTAAGGGTCGTATATCGTTGGACCAGACCAGAGTATATGGACAAGACGAAGGTCGAAGCTGTTGAGTTACTACTCATTGATGCGAAGGTAGTACTTGAACGCGAATTAACTGTTTTGTAATTGCTGTTATTTTTTCAGTTTGGAATACGTTTTTTATGGATTAAAGTTCCTGAACTCCTGATAACATTCCGTTTGTTCTTTTAGAATGAATTGGTTCAAGCTTCAATTAAGAAGGCGTTGCTTCATAAGAATAGGAGTTATTTTGTGGTCGGTGAGGCGTATAACATCCGAAGCCTGACCGTTGTATCTAATACCGGAAAAGACAAGGCCACATTGCATCCTTGCAGGTTGAATGTGGAGTTCTCAACGAAAGTTACGCATCTGCCCAACAACGAACTTATACCCAGTAATTGTTATCGTTTTGCAAAATTTGAGGATATTCTTGGTGATAGAACTCCGTCCGGGCAGTACATAGGTAATTTTGCAACCAAATTCCATTTTCGCATATTTAATCTATACATATTCTAATTCATGAAGTCAAAATAGTAATCTCTCTCATTTTGTAGATGTTGTCGGTAAGCTTTATGAGATAGGTGCTTTGATAGAGACCAAAAATGGGTTTAAATGCAGAAACATCAAGCTAGAAGATGTGGAGTAAGTTTTTTTTTTTACATCCAAAATCTCACTCACACATCTTATGTCACTATTTCGGCTTATAGATGTTAACATTTGACTTGCATCAACCAACATTTGTTTTTTGCAGCGGTGAAGTTCTTCTTTGCACGCTGTGGTTGCCCCATGCTAACGATCTCCCGGAAGTGTTGCAAGCTCTACCAAACCCGGAACAGTCGAAGGTTATTGTCTTCCGCTGCGTCGAGCCCAGGATTTATGAGAGTATGCTTCATTTTTATGTTTTGAACAATCCTTTCTCATCACATTCCCAATTTATTTTTATTCAACGCCGTCTACCTTCCACCAAATGAGCAGGTTCTTGGCGTGTTCATGCCACCTTCAATGCAACTGCTTTTGAGGTTAACCCGAACATACCCGAAGTCGACGCATTTCAGGAGAGGTTTACAATACACTTATTTATTTCGTTGCTTAGTTATTTTTATTCCCTGTCATATGTCTACATTTCAGATTTGACCCGTATATAAATTTAACCCAATTAAGTACTCCCTCCCATCCAAACAATCCTTTACACTTACTATAAATGGACAATCCAATCAATTCTTTACATTCCCCTTTTGGCAAAAGATTTTACCTTTTAATCCTCTATCTTTCCTCTATTTACACAAAATGCCACTACTTTTTCTTTACTTTAATTTTGGTGGACCCATAACACCATTTGATTTACCAATAATACCATTACTTTTACCACTTTTCTTAAAATTGATGAAAATCCCTATGTCAAGGATTGTTTGGATGGGAGGGAGTACACAGTCTCTCTTCGCAAGCTCCGAGCAATTCTCTTCAGATTTTGGAAGACTCCGGGGAGCAGAAAAAGGAATTTCAGTTGAAGGTCAGTGAAGTTCTCAAAATCAATCACCTTTGTAGCAGTGAAAAGGTATTACACCCTGAAATATGTATTAGCTTAGTTCATCATTCACTCTATTTCATTCGCTCTTCCCCATTATTCAATCTACTATATTCCCGACTCATCTACTCGACAGGATGGATCATTCTATACCGTCGCAACCATTGCCGATCTTGACAACACTTATGGGTGGTACTACCACAGTTGTAAGCAATGTCGTTCCAAGGCCATTCCTAACGAAATAGGCAACTGGATATGTGCTAAGACTGCCTGTGATGGGCACAAATCAGGTCGCACAACCATGGTGAACAGATATTCATGTTTTCCCCACTTACTGGCAGACTGTTCTTCACTTTATCAATTTAGCTGTACGTCGTATTTATGCAAACGATTTGCCACAGGTACTAGCTGAAGTTTGTCGCGAGAGATTTCACTGGCATTGAGTGTCAGTTTTCTGTAGTTGACTCCCAAGTAACTAAATCCATTCCACTCAGTGCCCCTGAACTGCTGGCGAAGATTCAAAAGGTTATCCCGATTAACATGGTTTATGTTATTCAATTATCCTTAACCTCAGAATTTTCCCCTAATTTGATTTTTCATAACAATGCAGGATGGTGAAGGTGATTCATTTCCTGAGGAGTTTAACGCGTTCCTCGACAAGCGATTTCTCTTCAAGGTTAAGGTTGATCAGAGGTTCAATGTTGAAAACTCTTCCAACTCATACACTGTGCAGTGGATGACAGATGAGGCCGACAAAATCTATCACTGGAATATGACTTACGAAGTTGCGCTGCAGGTTTGAACTAATATCTACTCAGTAATTTCATTTACGCGTGCCGAATATTCTCCATTGATAACGTTGACAAGTCTTTAAACCTTTGTTATATACCGCAGCTCGAGTTGGCCGATTATAGATTGACCACGAGGAATTTAGACCTTATGAAGGTATCTCACGTTGTGTTCCTTAATTTCTTAGATCGTACTATTCTAAATTTGGTAGAGCTTTAGTTACTCATATCTTTCCAGAATGTTGTACACCAGACAAACTCAGCGTCCACTTCTGTCAACATGGAAAAGGAGTCTCATTCCAATACACTGCCCACCGAGGTTAATGTCCTTAATCGATCACTGCTCTTTGTCTTTAATGAGTTGTAGTTATAACCATTTTAGAGGTTGTTATACTTTGCATTTTTTTAGGTCATCGACTGCGAAACAGGTTCTACGTCTTCAGCTATCACTCCGTCAAAGCAAAATGCTCATCGATTGGATATTGAGCTCATTGACGCAGTGGACTCTGAGTCGGAGACGAAGAATTTTGCCTCCGTCAAGAAGGAGAAGACTTCATGATTATTTTACCTAATAATAGATTACATTTTTCTCTTCAGATCTGTACTTCACTTTTGCACTACAAACTCAGTTTTATTGGATTTTTGCTTATTTACTGTTACAAACGTAATCGTTTTGGTATTATTTCAATATTATACATGACATTTTGGTGTTTTATACTACTTTTGTTGGTATCTGTTCACATTTTTTTCACTGTCTCCTTTTTTATATCAGTTTAGCCCGATTTTTTTCGTACTACTTCCTATTTGGTTTGTCGTTTTCGTTTCAGATTTCAGATTCGTTTGTCTTTGCAAGCCAATAACTCTGACTGCTTAGCAACACCAATCTGAAACCAATATGTACAGACAACCCCCCAATCTGAAATCAATATGAAGTGAATAATTACTCCTTTCAAGAGCGTAATTATTCATACAATACTCTGCGTTTTTAGTATATTGATTAATGTGTCTCCAGTTTCTCACAATGCCAAATAACTTAGTACCATCATCAGTTACTGTTATTATTATTTTTACTAAACTGCCGCTGTGTTTGTATTTAAATTATTTTCATGTACCTTCTGTAGCTCAACTTACAAAACAATTTTTTTAACTGTTACTCATTGTGTAAACCTGTACATAGTTCCATGTACTTAAACTGCCACCAATTAAAAACTTCCTGCTATCAATTTAGACCTGCACATAGTTCCAACATAGTTCTATAATTCAAGACACTCTACATTCTACGTCATACGCAATTAGAATTTCATACAATCTAAATTCATTTGAGAACAACTTCGAAGCAATTAGAATTTCCATACGCATTTGTAATTAAGTTCTGTACGGATAATTGCGTCGTCATAATTAACAATTTACGAATTCCCATTTACAGAATTCTAATAATCACGTTTGCGTATTCATGTGCAGGCCTTGCAAATTCCTTTTGCGTGATCCCAATGTCAATGTGTTTATATAGAGCTATGTACAGTTATTTGCTTCAATTCATTTGCCGTCAACACCTATTTGTCTGTCAGTGTCTCTTAGTTATCTGTCAATCTTTCAAGAGGGAAGCGCCCCTGAGGCTGTCCGTACAATGGTGAATATACAGAGAAAGAAGAAACAAACAGGGGGTCTCCCTCTTATCTTTACACTTCCCGTCTTCATGCCAACAACAGAGAATTTGGTAGCTGCCATTATGTGACATTGACGGGTTCTTACTTTTTACCCTCTGCAGGTAATTCACGAAGACCATTTACTGATATCACAAACACCAACGGGAATTCAATTCAGACCACACAGACAGGACGTCCTCTTAGTGTTGTCCCCATCTCACCATCCCCTTTTGTCGATGTTCAACCCAGGCTGTCGGTATTACGCTCCTCAGATATCGGAAAAAGTATTTCAATTCTTTTATTTCCAGTTTGTTCAACTCATCGTTTTGTATGTGCTGTTATTTCTAATGTACGAGTGACAGTAATCCAACTGTTCTATCATATCAGGGAAACAAGTTTCGACGGACAGTAATGCAGCGACGGGGAGTTCTTTTCAACAAAGTGTTCAATCACAACTCTCTTGCGATGTTCCTCCATGTAATGTCATTGTTATTGAAAATTACACATATTCTCATCATGTTTTTTACGTAAATTTGCAATAGCACATTTATCCTTGGTTATCTTCATTAACATGCTTGCCTTTCTACATCACTGAGCAGTTGTCACTACAAGAGATTAATACTTGGGTGACATTTGTCTAGCAGCATAAAGTCAAAATGCCACCTTAGTTGTAATTAACATGGCATTTAACTTAAAAAATAATCTAAATGTCGCCATAAGCTCATTTTACCCATTCCCTCACATTTGATACCTAATCCGTATTTCATTATTTCCTAAACCAAAAACCAAAAAACAAAAACTCCTAAAATAATTTCATTTCTCCTAAATGCTCACATAAACTAAAACCTAAATATATACTCCCGTGTTCCCTCTTTTCTTCTTCCTCTTTTGTAATCAATTAATCATCATCATTTTCAATTAATCATCTAATTCTTCTACTATAATATAAGGGACGATGATTCATTCCTAAATCAATTGGAATCCATTGATTTTATTAGGGTTTTTCAATTAATCGTAGAAATCAGTCGATTGTGATTTTGATTATCACCCCTTATGGTTTCTTATTTTCTATTTTAATCGAGTTTTATATTTGATTTTCAGATATTTTGACAGAACGACGTCGATGAACAAGTTCGTTAAGCGTGATGATGAACCTCTATCGAATTCTCAGATTGAGGATGAACTAAAACAACTTATTGCAAATGGACAGAGTCTATACATGGTAATTGGTTGTTTATCCTGTATACTTTTCATGCAACTATTGCATTTAAATGTGTATGTATTCTATTTGAAGGCCTATGAGCTTGAATTTGCTGAAACATGAATTTGGATTTGGATTTGGGTTTGGTTTAGGTGATATAGTGATTAAGTAGGTCTCGATGCCAAATAATTAGGATTTGGTTTAGCTAAATTGGGTATTAAGTGGGTGAATATTAGCGAATTAGGTTGATGGTTGTGTTAAGATGTTTCAAGATTTGGGTTGGTTTAGCTGAAATATTGAATAAGTGAGACTTGAATGCCGACTTGGGTAAGATTTAGCTGAATTACTTCGACTTGAATGACAATTTTCAGCTGAACTAACCTTTGCAATATTCTACAAATGGTGAAGTATGAGGTCAGATAATTTGACTCGACTTTGGTTTTGTTTCCCAATGAATCGTATTAAATTTTCTGTTAGAATTACACCGAGTTCCTGTTATTCTACACACTAATTCGAGAAATGTCTCAGAGGTATGTACTTTTATTAGCTTAGTTTCACTCAATTTTAACGCCTTAGAGGTCGTTTTGAATTGGCCTGACATTGTTCATTGTTTTCTACACAGCTGAAGAATTGGTCTTCTTTTGAATATCTGATTTCTTATCTAATATAGACTATATAGTTCAATTTTTTTGCTCTTTATACTACTCAAATCTGTTTCCATAACTACTAAAGCCAATTACCGATACTATTTGAATCTTAATTATTATGAAATAGAAGTAATTGTTAGTTTGAGCCTTTCAAATGTAGTCCTTTACATGAAGGTGAACCTACTTTCCTGTCATACCCCCTTTTACCATGTCTTTCGCAGGAAACCTTATGTGGGAATGTTCTTGTTTTATTACTACTAGAAACTAATTAGGAGTATTTTTTTCTAAATGGTCTTTACTATAAAATGTTTAGGTGTCACTTATTGTTGGATAGATGCTTGCCTTGTCATTTAATTTTGTTTAAAATGCTTCCACGTTCCTCTTCATGCTTTGTCACACGTCATGAAATTTATGCAGGCTGCCAAATTGATCGTCGAGGGGACATCTTGGGAAGGAAAAGAGTAATTCACTTGCACTAAGGAAGCGTATTATATTTTGTTTGTCTGACTGTACCTTTACTTGTCGATGTAATTATAAGTTAAGGTCAAGTCAATTAATTCAACTTTTTAATTTACGGAGTCGTAAAAAATGTGAAGCCTCTTAAATGTTTTGTTGTGGTTAGAAATTATAATTGCATAATTTTGCTTCTTCAGAGAAAAAAAAGGCTATCAAATCGGTGCTTGAACATTGAGAAGTCGATTATTATGTTTTCGGTAGATAAAATCACCCATATGCTTTTAAGGCTGTCAAATTGTTGCTTGAATATTTGGTTTTCTTGGTCAGGTATATAAATTGGCGGGTTTACGGCTTGGAAACATGTTATCTAGCCCACCACAATGCTTCATTTATTTTCATACAAATGACCATAAGAAAGTCTCTTGTCCTTCATTTTAATACCGATAGTCTCTATATTGGGTCAAACGTATTTATTCTCGTGTAAATTTTATAAGCGGTCTAATATTTTGTTTTCTTTGCCCAGATCAGATTGTAGAAGAAGGATTCATGGCCTATTGGTTTTGAGAATGCCTTATTATAGTCAAGCATAGAAGAAGTGGTTGCACTACAGGATACAGCCCCAAAACAAAAGCTTAGTGTTTGAGTAGCTATAAACTCTAGCAATTTTGACTTTTGTATGAGAAAAATTTTGTTTTAGGTTATGTTTCGATTTGGTCTTAATTAATTGAGTTGGTTGTGATAAAACCCTTTTGTAATGACAAGTTTTGTTTTTAATATTATACATGATAATATTTTACATGTTTTGTCTTTTTTATTTAGTTAATTTTTATTAAAAAAAAAAACAATACCGAATAGCCAAAAAATTTTAAAAAAAAACAAATAATGTCACGTGTATCAATGAAAAAAAATCATTATTAAAGAAAAAAGAAAAATAATATTATTATAGAAACAAGAAAAAATCCTAGATGTCAATATTCATGAAAAAGGATTAGAGAGCATTTATATAGGCTTTTACCAGCGTTAAAACAAATGCCACCAAAACTTCTAGCGACATTGAATCTTGCGGCATTTAATGAAATGCTGCTAAGACTTCTCGCGGCATTTACATATGTCACCTAAGTCTAAATTAAACGCCGTTAAAAGCCTCTTGTTTTGTAGTGTGTGGCTTATCAGTTAGCATTGTTCGATAGAAGCAGACGTAGCTTTGATGATGGTAGAAGTCCTTTTGTATTACTCACTCTTGCTTATAATGTATTATCTCTGTGATGTTACGATTTTAATGAATCTAAGCGTATATTTGTGTGCTAGCTTACCGAATGGAGAAATACCTCATACAGTTCCTCATTGCTCAACAAGCTCGAAGGGATCGTAAAATTATTTTGTCCAATCAGAGATCTGGCAATACAGACCACGTTGATAATATGTGGACCCAAATGATCCATATCCCGATTGGCGGTCGAAGCTTAACATACGTAAAAATATGATCAAGATCCGTCAACGTAGAACCCATTATTTAGTGGAAGGTTCGACATCATCTTCTACTGAAAGTCAAATCACGGAACTCACAAATGGTACACGAAGTTTACCCCTACTTAGTCAGCCTGTTCGATTAATCTTCCACTTTTATATTATATGCAGTGTTAATTTCATGTGTTTTATGTCAGAAAATCTTAGCCGTGTTCTCGATGTTATCCGAGAGGCTACCTTGATCAACCCGTCAACCCCAATTAATCTTAGCAGTACCAAAAGGTTCAATGAATCCTCTCACAGTCCTACGATCATTGAGAGTCTTTCACGTGATTTATTTGGAGCTGAATCTGCCGATATCATTGAAAGCTGTACAGGTTCGTTCGTCACAAATTATATAGTCAACTTTTCTCTTATGTAGTTGACCCTTGGTGTATGTTTTTCTGATCATCCAGACTAGCAAGGGTACGATGACATTGGCGACCCTAAGTACCAGTGCCAGAGATGTGATTCTCAAATGTGGTACGGTGAGAGAGAGAGAGAGAGAGAAAAGATCGTAGGCTGCTTGTGCCAACTTTTTCGTTGTGTTGCCGAGACGGCGTTGTCCAGTTGCCATATCTTACACAGCCTCCGCAGCTCTTGAAGGAATTACTTGATGGTTCGCATCCTAAAAGCAAGCATTTCAGCGATAACATAAGGTCGTACAATTCGATGCACGCCTTCACATCCAGCGGCGGTATTGTTGACCACACAGTTAATCAGGGTCGTGGTCCGTACACATATAGGATTGGTGGTCAGAACTCGCATAGAATAGGTAGCTTAATGCCTGTTGCTAACCAACCCCCAAAATTCTGTCAGTTGTATATATACAATACCGAGGACGAGATTAACAACCGGAAGAGAGCTATCAGGTATAAAATGTTATTGTCGTAGTAGTTACTTTCAATAATTTGTTTAGTCATTCAGCATCTTCCTCTTTTTACTGTTGTTGTTTTGTTCTACGTAGCACTCCGATCCTATTTAACTAACGAAGTTCTCATACTTAGGGGCAAGTCTCAGACAGCTGACAGGTTCGATGACAGTGTCTTGGTTGATCTCAAACATATGATAAACGAGTACAACCCGTTGGCCAAGTCTTTCCGTATGGCAAGGGATAGTATTCTCAATTCAGTAGACAGGTGTGAGGTCCGCCTTAAGTTAGTAAGCGGACGGAACACCGATGGTAGGACGTACAATCTCCCTAACGTTTCTGAAGTTACAGCTATTATTGTGGGTGACATCGAGGATACTGTCGAGAGTAGGAACATTTTGATCGAGCAGAGTAACGGTCGACTGCAAAGGATTTCTGAGTTGCATCCATCTTACTTGGCGTTGCAGTACCCACTGTTTTTTCCACGTGGTGAGAACAGTTTCTGTTTAGGAATATCGCACTGTCAGGATGTTGTGACCTCCAGCGACAACCCAGAAACAACACACAACAAACTCACATTGAGAGAGTGGTTCGCTTTCCGTTTACAGGACCGACCAAGAGATGTAGAGGCCGACACATTGCTACGGGGTCGTAGATTACTACAACAGTTAATTGTTGATGGGTACACAATGATAGAAGCACAGCGTCTCAAATTCCTACGTTTCAACCAACCTAAGCTGAGGTCTGAGAAATTTAAGCATCTAGCTACCGCTGCTGCAGATGGACATACTGATTCTTCTTCTGTAGGTGTCAAGTACTTTATTCCATCTAGCTTCGTCGGAGGAAAGGGTTACGTTAGGGAAAACTATCAAGACACCATGACTATATGCAGGTGGTGTGGATATCCTGATCTATTTATAACATTCACCTGTAACCCTAAGTGGCCCGAGATACATAGATTTGTAAAGTCTAGGGGTTTAAATGCTGAGGACAGACGGGACATCGTTGCCCGTGTGTTCAAGCAGAAGCTCGAGGCATTAATGAAAGATTTTAAGGAGAACCATATTTTTGGGAGAACTCGAGCAGGTTATTTATGTTTACCTTTTAGATCTATTTATTCTTCGCATTTGTTTTCGTAATTTGTGTCCCATTTTGTTACTTACCTACACATTCTTAATTTTATTTTGTAGTTGTATATACTATTGAGTTCCAGAAACGCGGTCTCCCCCACGCTCATATTCTTCTCTTCCTCGAAAGGGATGACAAGTTTCCTGAGGCCTGCGATGTTGATGGTATTATTTCTGCTGAAATTCCAGACCCTATAGATCAACCTAACCTTTATAAAGCTGTAAAGGATCTAATGATTCATGGCCCATGTGGACACGCAAATCCAAAGTCCCCTTGCATGGTTGGAGGTGTATGCACAAAGAGATTCCCGAAGGCTTTCTCTGATCGTACAAGTGTTGACGGCGATGGGTACCCTATGTATCGTAGACGAAACAACGGTATCACTGTTGATAAAGGAGGTGTTAGTGTTCACAATGGATACGTTGTTCCGTATAACGCTGAACTTTTGGAAAGGTATCGTGCCCACATAAATGTTGAATGGTGTAACCGGGCACGATCTATCAAATACCTTTTCAAATACATAAACAAGGGATATGACCGTGTTACCGTGGGTGCTGCCACGAGGAAGAACCCCGAAGAGATAGACCATATCCAGGAGTACTTAGACTGTCGGTATATTTCACCACCGGAAGCTGCGTGGCGTATATTTGCATTTGATATTCATTATAGGACTCCACCTGTATTATGTCTTGAGTACCATCTTCCTAATGAGCAGAACGTTGTGTACAACGACGACGACCCAATTGAAGATATTGTTGCACGTTCCAACGGTGCTCGAACAAAGTTTACTGCTTGGCATGATTACAACGCCAACAATGAAGAATCAAGAGGATTAACTTACGCGGAGCTTCCAACGAAGTACGTTTGGCACGCGAAAGAGAAATCATGGGCATCGAGGAAACTGGGGTTAAGCTTGGGCAGAATGTATCACATGTCTCCTAACGACGGTGAGCGATATTACATAAAGACTTTATTGAACTTTGTTAAGGGCCCTACCTACTATGCTGACATTCGCACCGTCAACGGCGTTGTTCACGATACTTACAAAGATGCATGCTACGCATTGGGGTTACTAGGTGACGACAAGGAGTACATCGATGCTATAGAAGAAGCGAGTCATTGGGGTACTGGTTCATTCCTTAGGAACCTTTTTGCAACATTACTCTACTCGGGTAGTCTCATCAAGCCTGGATATGTTTGGGAGAAGACTTGGCACCATTTGTGCGATGATATCCTAGCCCGTCGGAGGAGACATCTACTTAATTTTTTTTTGAATCCCCCAACGGAGGTTAATTATTATTACTTAGATCATCCGATAACAATGACTTGATAAACGAAGGAAAGTTACTATCCCACACCACTCGGGTGCTACCTTCAGCAAAATGAGCTAACACATGGGCCACCCCATTAAGTTTACGACAAACAAACGACCATCAAACCTCCTCAAACCAGCTCATAGACTCACGGATTTCGTCAATGATCAAGAACAAGTCACTTTGTCCGCAACTAGCATTTAGCAACGCATCGATCACGACCTTACAATCACTCTCAAAAATCACCTTCTTCACACCTCTACGCTTAGCTTCCTGAACATCCAGAAGAATAGCATCAGCTTCGGCTTCACTCGGGTCCATAGTAACTCTCTTACAGCTCGCAACAGCCCACCGCCCCTCCCCATGTTCTCCCCGACAAATCAACCCCTGACCCGTCCCTCCACACCGCGCGACTCCAGCATCACAGTTCACTTTTACCCAACCTCTATCCGGAACCTTCCAACCGCCCTCTTCCTTACCCTGATCCACCCTCCTCCTTATACCCCTGTTTTCATCGTCCCCGATACTTTCCTCCATTTCCTTAATGCAATCATTGATGCGAGCCACCACTCTCTCTCCCCGGACCCATTCCTCCTTAAAAACCCAACTGTTTCGAGCTTCCCACACTGCCCATCAACTCGTCGTAAAGAGCGCCCGTTCCTCCATCCTCATATCCAACCAGATATCCTCAACCCAATCTCTCGCACATTCATACTCTCCTTCCTTCTTAATATTCACCTCTAGCTCCTCCCACACACACCCCAACCAACCACATCCCTTCGTAAGATGGAGACCCGTCTCCTCCTCACACAAGCAAATCGGGCAGAGAGAATCCCCGGAACGGGTTCTTCGTGCAATATTAGCTTTTGTCGGAAGAGTCTCATTGCAAAATTGCCAGAAAAATATTTTAACCCCCGGCCCGACTTCCGACTTCCAGATAATATTCCACAGCGAGCTTTCCTTGACCCAGTCTGAAGGTCCCACATCCTCAGAATCCCTACCCACAAGCCTCCTGTATGCTGTTTTCACAGAGTATTTGCCATCCCTCTCCAGTTTCCAGCACCAGATATACTCCGCATTACTCCGAGGGGCTCTCATGTTAAGGATCGTATCTTGCTCCACAGGCCAGAAGAGGGATCGGATTTTGACACAATCCCAACCTACCCCATCCCCCGTGAGCAACTCCGCAACTACCATGTCATTCGCTCCATGCGATTTCGGGGTAAAAGGTCTACTATCTTGTACCCGTCTCAGCCATGGTTCCGCCCACACCCGTGTTCCAAGACCGTTGCCGATCCTTTTCCGGACATTCTCCATCACCACTAGGGGTGTAAACGAGCCGAGTTGAGCACGAGCCTGGGACTGCTCGGCTCGAGCTCGAAAAGAAAAAGGGGAGTCTCGGCTCGAGCTCGTCGAGCTTCAAAAACAAAGGCTCGAGCTCGAGCTCGAGCTCGTTAACTCGACTCGTGGCTCGGGAAAAGGCTCGACTTTGGGCTCGAGTTGAGCTCGACCCGCGTGCTCGTGTTGAGCTCGACTCGCATGATGGGTTGGGCTGGAGCTTAAGTGCTCAACTTATTTGAGTTTTTGACTAATGAAACGGAAATTAAATCAATACATTATTGATTTATGGATGTCTTAAGCTATTAGCCTATTACGATGAAAAGAGAAATAAAAATACAAATTGTAATGATGAAAGATAAGAATCGATGTCTTGAATATTTCAATTCGCAACATTATAGTAATAAAATAAAATCGTCTTAATAAGAGGCGTATATGATATACCAAACATTTCGAAACTAAATTACTACGAAAGAAAAAATATGAACTTGTGAAGTTGTGAGTATGACTCTTGAATTTGACTTTTAACGGGATTTGAATGGTTTAGGGTTAATTTGGTTTAGTAATATGAGTAAATTATGGTAACAACTAACAATATACGGACAAAAATTTAAGGTAATATGAGTAAATTATGATTTGATTTACGATTTACTTTCTTTTTTATGATTAATAGGTATATTTGATTTAGGTAGCGGAAAGGAAAATGTAACTTTAAAATAATATCGAGCCGCTCGCGAGCTATTCGAGCCGAGCCAAGTCTTGCTCGGCTCGACTCATAAATGATCCGAGCCGAGCTCATAAGAGTCGAGCTTTGACCAAGCCAATCTCGAGCTGCTCGCGAGCTATCTTGACTCATTTACACCCCTAATCACCACGCTCCTAGCTGCCACAAAGCTTCTCCAAACATAGCTAGGATTGTACCCCAGCTCAGCCTCCGCAAATGAACATGAAGCAAAGTACTTAGCTTTCAGGACCCTCACCATCAGGCTACCCCGCTCCGTCAACAATCTCCACACCTGTTTCCCTAGGAGGGCAACATTAAACGCATGATAATCTCTAAACCCGAGACCCCCGAGAATTTTTTGCTTACATAGGTTTTTTCAAGCAATCCATGGAATTTTTTTCTTCCCCTCGCTAGCTCCCCACCAAAACTTAGAGACCATCGATCTCAGTTCGTCACAGAAATTATGAGGTAATCGAAAGATGCTCATAGCATAGGTAGAGAGAGATTGGGCCACCGCCTTTATCAAAACTTCGCTACCCGCTTTCGAAAGTAACATACCTTTCCAATTCTGCAACTTCTTCTGTAACTTGTCCCGTAGGTGGTTAGTAAGCGCTTTCTTAGAATGACCCAAAACCATCGGAAGCCCCAAATACGTGCCCGGGGTATCAGCAATCACAACACCCAGGCATCTAGCCACCTCCTCCTTTGTATCCTCCCGCGTGCTATAGCTGAAGGAAGCGGTCATCTTCTCATAATTTACTAATTGGCCAGACGCCCCTTCATGGTCCCGAAGAATCTGCTTCACAATTCTTGCCTCCGAAACCTTAGCCCTAACGAAAAAAATACTATCATCCGCAAACAAAAGGTGTGACACCATAGGGGCCTCCCGAGTGACTCGAATGCCGTGAATCATTTTCCTCTCAGTAGCTTCTCTCATCAAGCTCGATAAAACTTTCGCACAGAGGATAAACAAGTATGGTGAGAGTGGATCCCCTTGTCTAATACCCCTCTTCGATCTAAACTCCGAGGTCGGTTTCCCGTTAACAAAAACCGAGAAAGTCACCGTAGAAACACAGCACATCACCCTCTCAACCCACCCCATATCAAAATCCATCCGGCATAAGACCTTCTCCAAAAAGACCCACTCCACCCGATCATATGCCTTCGACATATCGAGCTTAATCGCAACATGCCCCTCCCCTGCCCTCGTGCTTTTCATATAGTGGAAAGTCTCAAAGGCGACTATAACATTATCCGTTATAAGTCGCCTCGGAGTGAAGGCGCTCTTATTCTCCGAAATAATATCCCCCAAAAACACCTTCAGTCTGTTAGCCAACACTTTTGACACCAGCTTGTACACCACATTACACAAACTAATAGGTCGGAACTCACTCATTCTACACGCACCCTTCTTCTTCGGGATTAGAACAATATGGGTTTTAATACAGCCCGATGGGAAAGGCGCTCCTTTCAGGACCCCCAGGGCCAGGACCGTACGAACAATAAGAGGACCAACAATATGCCAGTATGTTTGATAAAAAAGACCATTCATCCCATCCGGACCTGGGGCTTTTAACGGGTGCATTTGATCCAAAGCTCTAGTCACTTCTTCTTCACTGTACGGCATTCGAAGCCCCTTGTTCATACCATCACTCACCCGCCCCTCAACTCCTCTAAATAGCTCATCCTCCACATCAGGCATACTCGACTTGAAGATCTCCTCAAAATAGCGTCCGGCCCCTTCGCTCACCCCTTCCTGCCCCTCCCAAACGCGCCCATCCTCCCCCGACAGTTTGTCAATATGGTTCCGTTGCTTTCTTTGCCCCGCCTTCCTATGAAAATACTTTGTATTTCTATCCCCCTCCTTCAACCAAATCGCTCTCGACCGCTGCCTCAGAAAGCCTCTTCTTGTCTGTTCAATTTTGCAATCTCCTTCACAAGCACACGCCTCTCTCGTACCTGTCGTTCCTTTCGTCCCCCCCTTTCCAGTTGTTGGAGCCGCTTTTTTTTTACGTTTAATCTTCTTCATAACTTTCCCTACACTAACACCCTTCCATCTCGACAGCTCCTCACTGCATCGTGCAAGTTTTTCGTAGCACTCCCCTGCCCCATCCTCCCAAGCTCGGCGGATAGCATCTTCACACCCTTTCTCTCCCACCCAAACTTGCTCAAACCGGAATAACCTCCGCCCTCTCCCATCCTCCTCATCCCTCGACTTCAAATACAACATAATAGGCAAATGATCTGACCATTCACGGGTCAAATGGTAGACTTTTGAAATCGGGAATGCCTCCTTCTAGGCCTCATTTCCCATAGCACGGTGGAGACGGCTCTGTCTATTATCTTCATCAGCTTGTCCATTGTCGAAAGTAAAGTCGTGTCCTTCAAACGGGATGTCTTGAAGGCCACAAAAATCAACCGCCTCCCTGAAGTTGTTCATCTGCCATTGCGCTCTCTCCCCTCCACTCATCTCAGTTGCGTAGAGAATTTCATTAAAATCACCAATACAAACCCAAGGGCCCACCTGCCTTTCTCCTAAAATTTTCAGTTGTTCCCACGACTTATACCTCTCACTCACGGCAGGCCACCCGTAGAAACCGGTAACTCTCCAACCCCCAATCGCCGTATGTACATCAAAATCCATATAGTGCATAGTAGCAGATCGTAACAAACATGTGATCTTCTTCCTCCACAAAAATGCGAGCCCCCCCAGACCTCCCAGCACTGTCTACCTCGAGACCATCATACTCAGTAAGACATGCTTTCATCCTCCTCACCTCTATACTGCTAAGCTTTGTCTCGCATAAAAAAGCTATAGCAGGGGCTTCTCTCCGCAGGAGAGCTCGTAAACCGCCAACTGCATCGGGGTTGCCCAAGCCCCGACAGTTAAGGCTCAATATTTTCATAATGCTGGGCGGGACTGAGCTCCCTCAGTCTCCGCCTCAGGTGAAATGACACCCATGATAGTTTTAAGTTTCTTACCACTTTCATCTCGATCCTCGTCTGTTTCTCGACTCCGTTTAGCCATCATCGTCCCTTCGACAAGCTTCCCTCCTCCAGTCACCTTCTCCCTATCACATCTCTTCCATGTGCCTTATCGAACAGCCATGCCCCTTAAAGACCCCCCACCAGAGCCCTCCACCTCCTGGTCTCGACTCTCATCATATTTTTCATTCTTCTTGCCTACAGCTCGCACTTCTATCAACGGTAGCCTGACCTGGCCCCCTTCCAGCAATTGTCCAGTCATCGTATCTCCCTCAAAACCCTCCTGATCATCCTCCTCCATGTCCTCCTCGAGCACCCCATCCCTCCTCCCATCTACTGCCGCAGAGTAAGTTGCTCTATGTGGCTCCTGCTCAACTATTATCTCAACCTCACCCCATTTTGCGCCCTTCACTGCAATAGCCTGAAGTTTTGTGATCAGATTGTTCACCACTTCCTCTTCCCTACGCCTATATTCAGTGTCGAACTCTTCCTGCAAAAGTCTCCCCTTCCCTTGGATTTTGTCAGTTTTTATCTTCATTGCACGCCGCCGGTGACGCTCTTAACTCCTTTCCGAATCTCAATTCACCCTCCTCAAATGGACCTTCATCGCAATCTTTCTCCCTATGCCCGAGGACCCCACATCCATAACAAAACGTGGGAATACGTTCATATTTCACCGGAAAGCTCATCACATTCCCCGAAGGCATTTGGATATCAATAGCTTTCTTCAAAGCCTCTCTAACGTCATGTAGGATGCGAATACGAACCGCCCGTTCTATCCCAGGTGTTGGATTCATTTTAGCGCCAATATATGAACCCAGTTGGCGCCCCATCTGGATCAAATTCTCCTCTTTCTGTCTCCCCCTAAATGGAAGGTCATAAACCCTAACCCACAAAGGCACGTGGAACATCGGGGTATCCGTTAATCTCCCCTCCGATAACGGGTCGCTAAAACACCAAATATGTCCATCGAAATGCCAAGGTTGTCCCTCCACAACCTTCATTTTATCCATCTTAGAAGCAAAGCGGAAAAGAAAGATGCGTTCTTTGGAGTCGAGAACATTACCTATAACAGGATCCTTCGTCTGCCATACTTGGGTCATCGTTGTCACAGCCGCCTTCACGTTGATGGACTTAGACGTCCAAATCTTCCCAATCAACGTAAATTCCTCGCATGTATTATCCGTCTCCTCTCCACAATCCCATGCAAAAGCCTCCGCCTGCCCCACTTTCTCCTTCCCTTTACGTAGGGAAGACCCATATTGTTTCTCCATATCAGAAGTACAAACAAAATACGAGAATTGATAGAAAGAAAGAAGCCCCACAGTGGGGAGATCGCCGTCAGTACGAGGAAAGAAAGGAATATACCTAGGGAACTCTCATAGGACAAAACCCTAGAGAGAGGTGATTACTTTGCGCTCCAACGAAAACGAGACATCTACTTAATTTTGGTCAGCAAACTTCAGCTGTTTTCCTAATCCCCACTTAATTTCCTGCTTCTTTTATTGTTTCGTTTTCTATAGCTGGCACTATGGTCATCTGTTTTCTAAGCAATTACTGCATTTTAATTCCTTTTGCAGAGTTGCAGATGACGGACGCTGAACTCCAAAGTTATGCTTTATCGGAGATAGAGCTTCTGTTGCAGGGCAATGACAGCTCTCTCTCTCTAAATTCCCTGATATGCCAATTCCCGACGACAACCTCAGCTCGATGCACCTCAACAGGCTTATCGCAGATGAACTTACATATAACCGCGAACAAGCAACTTCGTCTTGACCATGAGCGATATCTGTTAACAATAACTGCTGAGCAAAGAGCCGTGTACAATGAGATAATTAACATTGTGATCGAATCGAGTGGAGGGTTTTTCTTTGTTTACGGCTACGGTGGAACAGGCAAGACATTTCTTTGGAATGCTCTATGTGCCGCTTTGAGGAGTAAGGGTGATATAGCTCTACCAGTTGCATCAAGTGGAATCGCTGCCATCTTACTCCCTAAGGGACGGACAACCCATTCCAGATTCGGCATTCCTATCAATGTCGACGAGAACTCTGTCTGTCCAGGCATCAGGCCAGGTTCCGACCTAGCGGAGTTACTCATTAAAGCAAAGCTCATAGTTTGAGGCGAAGCTCCAATGCTAAGTCGATACTGTTTTGAGGCTCTCGATAAAAGTTTGAGAGATATAATGCGTTATGTGAACCCACTTAATTCCGAGAAGCCTTTCGGCGGAAAGGTCGTCGTTTTGGGTGGTGATTTTAGGCAAATACTATCTGTCGTTCCGAAAGGGAGTCGCGAGGACATAGTTTACTCCGCAATTTGTTCTTCACAAATTTGGAGAGATATAAAGGTGAACTTAAAACCTTTAGGAACCTTTATCATTGGTGAAAACTTTGTGTTACACCTAACTTCTACCCATTTGGAACTGATGATGATTGATTTGTTATGTAGGTTCTACGTCTAACAACCAACATGAGGTTGTAGGTCGGAGCTGCTGACTCCGATGCTGAGGAAATTAGGTTGTTTTCAGAGTGGTTGCTAAGCGTTGGTGACGGATTAGCAGGTGGTCCAAATGACGGTGTAGCCAACATCGAGCTCCTACCCGATATCATCGTACAACCAGGGGACGACCCAATTGCAGCCATTGTAGAGAGCACTTACCCAAATTTGTTAGATCACTTCAAGGACCCAGATTGGCTTCAGAACCGCGCAGTCCTCGCACCAACGAACGATGTTGTTGAAAAGTTAAATGAGTACGTACTATCTCTCATTCCTGAGAAGGAAGTTGTCTACCTGTCTTCTGACGAAATAAGCAATGACGAGAATAGCCCTCATGTACTCGAAATTTATTCTATCGAATTTCTTAACTCAATCAGATGTTCGGGCCTTCCTTCTCATCAATTGGTACTAAAAGTTGGTGCCATTGTTATGCTATTAAGAAATCTGGACCAGGCTTATGGACTCTGCAATGGTACTCGATTGTTGATTTCCAAATTGGGAGATTGGGTATTGGAGGCAACGATCATAACTGGCAGCAGGAAAGGTCAACAGGTCTATATCCCCAGAATCAAGATGTCACCTTCCGACGAGACCAAGTTCCCCATTTGATTTGATAGAAGGCAATTCCCTATCGCTGTCTGTTTTGCCATGACAATCAACAAGAGCTAGGGTCAATCACTCTCTAGTGTCGGCCTGTTCTTACCGAAGCCAGTGTTCACCCACGGGCAGTTATATGTCGCTTTGTCTAGGGTCACGCGGAAGAAGGGTCTTAAGGTTCTTATTGTTGATGAAGATCAGTATATTTCCTATACGACAACTAACGTTGTTTACAAAGAAATCTTCTCCAATGTTAGATGAAAGATGCACTGTCTATTATTTCAATGTAGGTCCTTATATAACATGTACTGTCGCTAAACTATTTGCAACTTCTACACTATGCTTAACTCATATAATTAGATAAAGTATTTCCCATCTGCTGTTGTTTTCAATTCTGACACGATTTTGTATTACTACTTGTCATTCGTACCTCCATTTTAGTGGATATGCGTCCTTACTTACTACTAACGGAAGTCCACCAGTAACTTAATAGTACTCTGTAATTTGTTTACATTCAGTTTTCCACCAGTAACAAACATCTTCTGGCTATTGCCTGCGTATTGCTTTTTCCGCGTCCTGTTCCCAGAATGTAACATTGGCAACTACAAGCAAGTTTAATGAATATCAGTAGTCGGACTCATACACAGTTCACGCATGCTCATCAAATTGAAATTCTACATAATCTATCATGATAATACGAAGTTCAAAGTTGTAGACAAAATATTCAGGATTACAGGCATATAACCAAAATACCACCAAACCGTACTGAGATCATATCATCCATTACAAACACCAGATTAAATTGAAATTGAAATTAACATACCACAGATAGTTCAATTACTAATTTAGATAGGTAGATTAAGATATTATGTAAAAGCATTGATTTGATTCAAGCAGCAAGAGGCATCTTTTAGACGTAGAATCCGGGGCGGTGGTCGTTCAGCAGATTATACACGCACACGTACGTTGAGAGGTTGTCACCGTCTGCGTCTCCGTACCCTTGCGTTTTCCAATCAGCCCCAACCGATATGCAGCTCCTCCCTCCTTAAACAGTCCGATGTCTGCTGAAGTTGCGACCCACAAGTGAGGCCCCGACATTCCGTCCACGTTTTTCTCGAAATCAGATCTTCCCCTACCCTCTCTCTCGAAGCACCTCTGCAGCTTGAATGCACTCCTGTATCTTCCCTCGCCACTTTGAAACTCTACTGCTATAGCCCTCTTGAAATTTCCTGGCTTCCCTTTCCACACGTGGTATATTTTCCTTACAGGATACCCCGGTCGAATCAGTTCATCCCTCACGCAATTAAAACTTTTACCAATGATTGTCCCGTTGCTGACCCTTTCGTACGGTACGTTGTGCATGATGCACGTCGGTGGGTACACCAATTTGTCAGACATTGATTTCAGATTGGTATCTTCTTCTCTTTTACTGGATCTTTCAGGTGCAGGGTGCATGATTTTGGATTGAAGATATATTTGAAAAGTAGAAACCTATAGATGTTGTATTGTTACGGAGCTTTGCATGCTTCAATTTTTCTTTCTAAAGTTAATTGGTGATGGCAGTTGAGTGTGTAGGAAAATTTACTGCAAGTGGTAAATGCAGGATGCAGTAATTGGTGGTAGTTACTGCGTGTAACGTGTCAAAAAGTAACCCATTAGTTGATAAATTTAGCAAGTTATCATCATTAGTCTTTTTTTCTATCTGTTGTTTTCTTAGTACTGCGCATGATTTGTCCAAGCGAATATCTTCCTCCTCATGAGTGCAAACGTATTCTGTAACGCTTTTAATTAGTAGTACTATGCTATTCGCCTACGACGTTATACCAGAACGTATCTCGCCGAATGGTAAACAAATATGTACCGTACTTCGCCAGAACGTTTCTTATATTAGTTCACGACTTGGTAAACAAATTGGTAGACTGACAAGGGGTATATGTCCGTCCCCAAGACTTCTTACACAACGTGCAAAAATTCGGAAACCCTTTAATATATACCCACAGTTGTTATTAGTTAAGCGATTTACGGCCGACCTCGATAATACGGTGTTATTATCGATTATGTACAACTGCATTCCAGTTATTACCCTTCATATCCCACAATCACTTACCCAATTACTAAATGAATTACTGTGTGATATTTGTCTACATTCTAATCGGTCTATCGACACCGTTACAAACGTGCAACTGAAAATTAAGTCTACAATCGTTATCGGCTTGAAATACAAACTAATAGAACCACTACTTAAGCCAAAATTGACAATGTCATATTTTTTACTACGATTGTCAATGAAATTAAAACAAAATATAGTTGAACACCTATACCCTTGCAAACTACACAATACAATATTCTTGCATGCAAGTTTATTTTTCTGCAATTAATTAATAATCACCTTTGTATAGCACAATTGAATCAAATTACTTACTCCCGTTCATATGCACTTAATCGTCGTAGAAATCCCGGTAGATTTCGTTCAAAGCGTCTATAACATGTTCGTAGTGAGCATAGTCCTCAGCATCGCCCAAGTACGTTCCAACATAACGGCACCAGATGGGCACCATACGGTAGTCAGTGCCCGTCGAGAGGTACTTCTCATCCTCTCAAGAAGCAACCCAGCAATGTGGGACGGCTTGGTGATCCCATTGGTTGAACATTTTTTCTTTTGTCTTCCCAAAATTTTCAAACTCCCTCTGAAGTTTGAAGACCTTGAAGTAGTTTGGTAGCCTCGCTCCGAACTCAACTACGACCGCCCTCTCAAAATCAAGAGTCGGCGATATACACGGGTCTAACCTAACCACATCATACCCCAAGTAGATTAGTCTCATTTTTAGAATGTGCAAATTTTGGCAAATATACCACCTGTCTTGCACATCGTACGGCATGTTATTGAGGATGCACTTAGGCGGCCACATCAACTGTCTGTACATATCGATTGATTAGCAATAACGGGTCGTTGGGTTGTTGTTTTACTCTTGATGTGGAGAATGTGGATGGGCATGCAAGTTAAATTATTTTTACCCTTGGTTAAATGAAAAGGTCAATTTAAAATTGATTACATATTAGGGTGGTAGTAACTCTTAGACTTTCGTGCATTGTATTAGTGTAGGTGTAATCATTTGTATCAGTAGTTATCGCAACTACGTATTAGAATGCATTACAAATTAACACACACAACGGTTGACAGTAGGCATTGCGGTTTTCTACAATATTACTAACACAGACGATTCATTTTAATACAATATACTTTTATACCTTCAGAAATTGTAATAATAAATTACATGACCGTTAATTTCATGTCACTCATCGCATACTCGACGTTGGTTATAACATTTGCAGGATTGTAGAAGCAAATTCTCTACATATGGGTAGCATTTGGGACAGATTTAAATTGGGCCGAATCACGTGCCAACTATGTTAATAAGATTACCAGTCCTTGACATTTGGGCCATGAGTACATACTGAGCGGCATTATGTTGTGCAGCCCAAAACAGAACAGAATAGACAAAGCTATATGAATTAATACAGGCCCAACTAAATTTGACCGCAATCTACCACGTCCCGTCACCTAATCTGACGACGCACCGCCATTTCTACACTCGGGTTACGATCGAGATTGAGGAATTAATACATAATAAAATAAACCAATTACCAGTATTTCTATGTACTAATATATAATACATTGTTTGCATATTGTTCAAAATTTTCTCATGTATGACATTGTCAATTTACCTACACCCTTTAATGACATCTTACTTACTTAAGAATGCACAACTACCTAAAAAATCATGTACGTAAACAATTATAGACCAACAACCCGTGAAATTTTTCACGGGTATCACACTAGTTTTTCTATTAAAATCTTAGCTAATTTAGTACAGAGTAATTATCTTCTTTATATAAATGCAAGGTCCAAAAACCATTATGTGGCACCTCCATCACTCTCCATTTGAGAATAGGCCTGTTTTTTTGCATTTTGTTGTTTTTGCATTTGATAAGCCAAACTTCTTCTACACGTCATTACTCAACCCATCATTAATACTCCTCTACATCCCCCAAAGCATCTATTACTACACCTTCTCATTCCAATAAAAATTCCTTCCATCTTCTTAATCAGCTTAGGGAAGTGATGAAATCACACGATTACACATGTATATTCATTCTCGAGGTAAGTCATTATTGATATCTGCAATCTGCATAGGAAATCGACTGCTAATCCCTCCAAGAATGACTGCATTGTTCTTCGTATCCATCCATCTTTATTTCGTGTTCACTTCTGATTTTGGGTATAAAACGCTCCTGCAATCTCCAATTTCATTCATCCTGTTTTACCAGTACTTCAATCGTCACTCTCTAAAAGGTCGATCAACTCAGTGCCAAACCAACAAACTGTATCCTGAATATGTCTTCAACAATGTCTAATCCGATTAAGGAAACCTTCTCCACATTATGTCAAGGTACTACTAATTATGTTTTTTTATGTTCTTCGTACTATGATTTTTATATATCTCTCATATTTTGTTTAATATTCAATCGTGGTGTGGTTTGGTTGGCCTAATTATTCTTCTTTATATTGTATTGTTTTATTAGTGGTTTTTCTTTGAATTTTTGTTTCTTAATTACTGTTAGGAAATAAGTGCCTAGCAATTGTCTTTTCGGATCACGAATTGGTTTCCGACCTGAATCTGTTTAATTAGGAAGGTTTCCTAATTAATATCTGATTGATTAGAGTTTCCTAATCAATATTTGAGTATCTGACCTAGGATTTCCTATTGTATAGGGTTTTCCTAATCTGTTTAGGGTTTCTGTTCAGGTTGAGAGTATTATATAAACTCTCATACCTCTACCCTAGAAATTATGATATCAGTCTGAAATCTGTAACCTCTCCTCAAATTAATAAAACTATCCCCTCCTTCTGCCCGTGGACGTAGCTAACAGGTTGTTAGTGAACCACGTAAATCTGTCTGTCTCTCGATTTGACGTTCTTATTTATTTGTCTTTCTCTTCCGTTATAACAAACTGGTATCAGAGCTTTGGTTCTTCCGATCGGTGAGAAAGATGTCTGGGATGAGCGTTAAAATTGAGAGTTTTGATGGGAGGAATAGTTTTAGTCTGTGGCAGATCAAGATGCGGGCGTTGTTAAAACAACAGAGACGGTGGGCGCCATTCGTGAAGAAAGACGACACAGTCACCGCTGAGATGGCCGTTCTGGAGGAGAGTTCAGTCTGTCTGATGATATCATCACTGAAATCGGAGGAAGATAGAAGTAATAGTGGTAGTACTGATAAACAGGTGGAGCAGCAAGTAACTCTTGATGAGAGTGAAGCAAAGTCTGAAGATCAACCACTACAGTCTGAGTCTGAATCTGAATCTGAACTATCAAGTTCTTCATTGCCAGTTCAGAAGCAGCAAAGATTGGCTCGTGAGCAGTCAATCAAGTTTCCGAACAGATATGGTAATGAAGATGAGGTGGGTCTGTCTGATCTGGTTCCGAATAGCAAGGTCCAACACGGTCTGGACTTGTTAAATTCTGGAAGTATCTGATTGCCCCTTGTTGGGCAATATCTGAGGCAAAAGGAGGAGAGGAGTATTATTTCTGGTACATCTGACATTCGTTGGAGTGTATCTGGTACATCTGTCTGATTGAGGAGATTTCTGGTACATCTGGCATTCTTTGGAGTGCATCTGGTACATCTGATTTGGCATTCTTTGGAGTGCATCTGGTAATCTGATCTGGCATTCGTTGGAGTGCATCTGTCTGATCTGATTGAGAGACAATTCGAGTCAAGGTGGAGATTGTTAGGAAATAAGTGCCTAGCAATTGTCTTTTCGGATCACGAATTGGTTTCCGACCTGAATCTGTTTAATTAGGAAGGTTTCCTAATTAATATCTGATTGATTAGAGTTTCCTAATCAATATCTGAGTATCTGACCTAGGATTTCCTATTGTATAGGGTTTTCCTAATCTGTTTAGGGTTTCTGTTCAGGTTGAGAGTATTATATAAACTCTCATACCTCTACCCTAGAAATTATGATATAAGTCTGAAATCTGTAACCTCTCCTCAAATTAATAAAACTATCCCCTCCTTCTGCCCGTGGACGTAGCTAACAGGTTGTTAGTGAACCACGTAAATCTGTCTGTCTCTCGATTTGACGTTCTTATTTGTTTGTCTTTCTCTTCCGTTATAACAATTACAGTGATCAGATTTGTTCTATATGTTTATGGTGATTTTTTTTTTAAATTTGGGATTGATTTTATTTTGTATTTTCTTCATTTTGTTTTGTAGATTGTTTGGATCACTGGAATTGGTATGAGATGATTATAGCTCATTTTTATGGATTAATCTTCTTAATTTTAGTGATTAATGATTTGGGTTTCAATAGTTTTGTACATAGTTGATCAAGTTGTTTGCTTTTTAGTTGAATGAGCCGGAGTAATTGATTGATTTTATTTGTATTTTCTTCATTTTATTTTGCATGTGTTTTAAATAACTAAAACAAGCCGTGGAATTGGTATGATATGATTACAACTCATTGTTATTGACTAATCTTCTTAATGTTAGTGATTAATGATTTGTATTTAAATAGTATCATATACTCCATATAGATTATCAAGTTGATTACTTTTTAGTTGAATAAGGCTGGAGTAATTGTTTTCGGGGACGGTGAAGATGAACTGTTAGAGGTAATATTTTTTTGCGCCGTCAAAGTTTTGAGAAGAAAAGTGTTCATTTGATTAAGTTTTCTGTTTGAATTGAATTAGCGAAAAAAAAAAGGTGATTATATTTTTTTACAGAAAAAATAATACCGTACTCCATAATTGTCATGTTATGATTAATCTCGCAAAACCAATAGTTTGATAATTTTTTTGATATTTAGAAAAATAATGTTGTTAATTTATTACTATATACGGAGTATTGTATTTCAAGATTATCTCATATGAGAATTTGTGATTATGTTAAGTTCTTCTCTATTTCGACATGGTGTATTTTCGAGAGAAAATATTGGGAAATTGTTATGACTCTTACTACAAAATACCCAGTAGTTCTTATTATTAAATACGGAGTAGTTTGTTTAACCTCTATAAATCACAATTGAACAGTTGCAGTTACTGCTGATTTTGACGGAGTATTTGCAGTTGAGTTGTTGCAGAATTGTTTAAGCTCTACAATTGAGTTGTTGCTGATTTTGACGGAGTATTTGCAGTTGAGTTGTTGCAGGATTGTTTAAGCTCTACATTTGAGTTGTTGCAGTTAAATACGGAGTTTTGCAGTTACTGCTAATTTTAGGTATGAAAGTGGAGCACTCGCTGCAAATGACGCTTGAATGCTAATCATAATACGCTTGAATGCTTGAATGCTAATTATAATACGCTTGAATGCTTGAATGCAAAGTGGAGCACTCGCTGCAAAGTTACTGCTAATCATAGTAAAATTATAATACGCTTTTTATATGTTTCACGCTTGAATGTTACAAACACTTTATTTACCATCTTCGGTGTTGGAAGTGTATACGAATTCAATATCAAACCACACACAAAATAACACATGTATAATTAATTGTTGATTCGCTCAAGGTCATCATTTTTGTGTTGTGAAACCGAGGATAATCGAATCAGAATTGGGGGTTAGGTTTTCTTTTTCGTTTGATAAAAATTACCGATTTCTGGGATAATCTTTTACCTCTTGCAACATGGCTGTGACTCTATCAGTTATGTCTATTAAGTTGACACCATCTTAAACAAGTACGGAGTACATCACATTCCAATCATACAAATTCTCTAAGACGGTCTCATAATATGATTATCGTAAGACCTCTTACATAAGAGACACTTATTATCGGTCTCACAATACGATTATCATGAGTTCATGACACCTCTCACACGGGAAAAAGTTATTAAATAATAAAATACTCCCTTCGTGAGAGGTTTCACCATAATCGTATTGTGAGATCGTCTTACCTGAGACTAATTGTTCTAATTATTATGTTCAACACAAAAAGTAATAGTATGAGACTGTTACCATGAGTCGAGTTGTCAAATATGGATTGCTAACGCATACTATTAAAAACTTTTGTTTGTTATTAATTTTTTATTATAAATACAATTTTAGTCTTAATTTCTTAGTTATTTTCTAAAATAAATTATAAGGAATATCAGTAAATAAACATGTTTTATTTGATGTATTTTTAAAAGAGTTGATATATGAGTTTGGTTTTTAGGACTTTATTGATAAAATTGTCAATAAATTCAAAAGAAAAAAAATTCAAAAGATTGTAAAGGGAAATAATAAATTCAAAAGAAAAGAAAAGGTTGAACCGAAAAAAAAAATGAAAACTTGACCTAAAAAGGTCCAATTAATCTTACACACATTAACTCACCATTACTTTTTCCAATTTCTTGAGAAACTCATCTTTAAGTTTTCCATAAAAAAAAGTTGACCAACTAAATTTACACAAATTCTCATATGAGATGGTCTCACGATACGATTATTGTGAGACCTCTCACATGGAAGAAAGTTATTAAAATAATAAAATACTTCTATGTGAGAGGTCTCACAATAATCGTATTGTGAGACCGTCTCACAGAAGAGTAACTACTAAATTTATATCTCACCATAAATTACTATCTCCCCATAAATTACTATTCTTCCATAATAAAATGAAAGTAGTTACAAGTGACCAAATACACACAATTGTTCTAATTTGTTTACAAGTGACGAAAGTTGACAATAAAATCGGGAGATGACGTATAAGTATTATTCCATATATATTCACGGGTAGTATTTCACGGATGTTTTTTGTAAATACTGTCAAACGCATATTATACAAGTACTTTATCATCATTTCATGGGTATTGTCATTTACATTTATCATACACTATCTTCAATAGTTCTTTATCAACCTACTCACATAGGTTCTTTGATTTCAATGTTGAACACCGTGTAATTATATCATATGTGTCAATATTCACTTCTTTTACATTAATTTTAAACCAATATCGTCTTTCTATTCATCCTCATATGGATTGTATTTGTCTTTTTTGGATAAAAAAATGTTTCAACTATCATACTAATAAAAAATGTAGCAACCCCGTGAATTTTCACGGGTATCGTACTACTTCAACGTATTCTACGTTGTTTGGCTTTTCGTACATCTATTACGCTTATGGATGATCACACTCTTTCGCATAATTGAAGACCAATCTTGATGTCTCTATCTACCCTACATTTAATATTAAACAAATACTTAGTAATTTTATTTTACTCATTTGTACTTTTAATAATAAAGAATCGATTTCTTAAAACTTATATAAAAACAAAAGGGAAGATTCGACTTAAACGAAGAGAGTAACTACGGAAAAGAATCCAAAATATGGAGGCAATTAGGAAAGTGCATATATCAAGTGGGTGTGTCGAGGTAGTGATCCATGGTCCATGCCATAATCCGTGGGTATTGGATTCTTTATTTTGGTGAAGAGGCACATCTGGACAGGCTTTGTTGTACGTATACGAGCTACGAGCATAGGTGTGCGCATACGATGAGAATATAAGATAGGAGCATGTTAGGTTTAGTTGCTTAAGTGATAAGGGGACGGGTGATATATGAGTGATAACAAGTGAAACTACTGAATATGAACCGATAGAGTACAAATAACTAGTATATTTGAACTAAAACATTACTTCAACCAAGTGAGAATAACATATCTGAAAAGATTGTTTTTTTACCCTTCAATTATTACAAAAACAATATACTTCGTAATTGTATTTGTTTATGTACTTTATCAAATACTGAGTATCAATTTGTATTAGATTTTGATGTTTTAGCTAAGTTTGTCAAATATAACCTTAACCTGATCAATTGGTTTGATAAATTTACACAATTTAAGTCATAAACAAAGTACAAAGTTGTTATTTTGTTGACGGGTTTTCTTAAATGTGTTTAAAGGGTACATGATAAGAACCATATTCTCTCTCATCCATTAAATTCTTTACACTTATTATATATGGACAATCGTAATAATTCTTTACATTCTCTTTTTGGTAAAAGATTATACCATATAACCTCATATCCTACATCTATTTACACAAAATGTCTCTTCTTTTTACTTACTTTAAGTTTGATGGAGCCATAAAACCATTTGATTTACCAATAATATCCCTACCTTTATCACTTTTCTTAAAAGTGACGAAAAAACCTATGTCAAGAATTGAATGAATGTGAGAAAATATTATGATAAGATATAACACTATGATTCTCCAATTATGGTATTTATGAGTTGAAATGTTAATTTCTCATGAGATGTGCTTGTGAATATTTTTTTTTGAGCGAATGTGCTTGTGAATCTTTCCTATAATATGTTTCTTATCACTTATCTTTTGGACACATTTTAGAAAAACTCGTTTATTAAATGGTCTCAAACTCTCACCCCAAACTTAATTTGTGATTGTTTATATAACTCTCATTATTAGATGTAGTTAGTTCTTATCTAGGTACATTGTATACTCCTTGTAACTTTATGTATCTCGTTGGTATTTATACCAAGCTTGGCTAATGTGATAATCACGAATTAACATCCTTTCATTTATAAAATGAGTCATCCCACATGTCATATGAACTCACTCTATGATTTAATTTGTGGAAAAAAAAATCACAGAAAGTTTATTGGTATATTCCGTATTTGGTATACTTTTGTAGAAATTGAAGTAAAAAAACTCATCTAAAAAAATATTTCATTTCGGAGAAATACGTTTTTTTGTCACAAAGTTAATGACATTATAATAAATTTCCAAATTGATTTCATAAAAAAAATTATCATTTTTTGTATTAATGACAATTAATAGATTGAATTTATTTAATCTTTAATTTGTGTAATGATTTTTTCTTTCGTTATTTAGAATAAAGTAGTTTGGAGGGAAAATTTAGAGAGAGTTATTCTCTTTGTGTGTGTAAAATAATGCCGACAGGGTTCGAACCAAATTTCTATAAATACTGTGCATACATTTGATTAGATTATTGATTATCTAAATTTGAAATTACTTTATAGTAGTTCTAAGTAATAATTATAAACTTCTGAAAATTACTATATTTAGATATAATACTGTTGACCCCCATATACTCTTGGAGGGCCTGAAATGGAGGGTCGGGAATGGAGGGGACATAAGTGTGTGGTCAGAAGTGTGGCTTCCAGGCCCGTCATCTGCAAGAATCCCAACTCCTAATTTGGAAGCTGATGGAGACCTGCGAGTGGCTGACTTAATCAACCACAACTCGGGTGAGTTGGATGCTGGAAGGCTCCGTGAGTTGCTTGTTGAGGATGATGTCCGTTCTGTTCTCGAGATTCCTCTCCCCATGTCGAGAAAGTCTGATCCTATGTTCTGGTGGCCATCGAAAGATGGTATTTTTTCGGTTCGATCGGCTTACCAACTTGGGGTTCAGGGTGCGACCTTCGGTGGACAGAACATGAATCAGGGAGGTAGTGAGAGACCGATTTGGAAGATGATGTGGAATCTGTGTATCCCCCCTAAGCTCGCACATTTCGTCTGGCGGGCGTGCGCTGAGGTTATTTTGGGTGTTCGTAAGCGCTTGTTTTCGCGCCACTGTGTTGACTCTCCTCGCTGTGGGTTGTGCTTAGCTGAGGAGGAATCGACCCCCCATGCGTTATGGGGATGTGAGAAAACGAAATGGGTGTGGGTGGGTTCGGGTTTTGAGTCGGTTATTCAGCGGCAGAGCGCGAGAGGTATGTTTGTCGAGACCTTACAGGCTGTTTTGGATGATCTCGACTCTAATGAAAAGATAAGGTTCCTTACGACGGCCTGGGCAGTTTGGACAATCAGGAATGCTTTGATGTTTGACGAAAATCCGACATCCCCGGTGATCATTAGCCAGGGATTGTTCCGCCTTGTCCACGATTATGGGATTTACCAAGCTGCGGTGGTTAATGTGTCTGGACAGGACAGAGATGTTGGTGCTAGCTGCTGGAAGAAGCCGGATGGGGGTGCTGTAAAGATCAATGTTGATGCAGCTCTGGACCGTCAAGGGGAGGTTGGGATGGGGTTTGTTGTACGGGATGAGGAGGGACGAGTGCCGATGGTGGGAAGCGAAAGGGTCCAGGCGAGATGGGGAACGGAGATAGCTGAGGCCAAAGCCGCTTGTTATGGGTTGAGTAAGGTTTTTGAGGCGGGTTACCAGAACATTATTTTGGAGAGCGATTCGCTGAATGTGGTGCGGAATGTGCGACGTCGAGTGCGATGGAGGTCCCCTATTGGTTATTGTTTTGACGATATTTTTTCCCTTCTTGATCGTTTTTCTTTGTCCTCTTGTTTGCATACGAAGCGTAGTGGTAATACGGTTGCCCACTGGGTTGCTAGACTCTGTCCAGTTGTAGGCACCGAGGTTGTAACTGTGGACGATTTTCCGACAACCGTTCTCGAATTGTCGGAGTTTGACTTAATATAATGAACTACGTTTTCCTTCAAAAAAAAAAGATATAATACTATTGTGACTACATAATTATTGAGATTTATTAGATTAGATTGACACAAAACCTTAATAGAATTCAGAATTTATGGCATAATATATGAAAAATAATGTAGATTGATATACGACATAATTACATGGATCACGTTAACTATGTAATTAGCGGCCAAGTATGTAATATATGATTATAGATTGTTATATGGATCACGTTAAGTACATAATTAAGTAGACGAGTGATGGATAAGCCCAACCGCCTTAACAACTAAATGACCCAACCAAGATAAGTCCAAACAATAGTCCATGCAAAGTAGGTGGAAAAAAACTTAAAATGTGTTATTCTGTTGATGGAAAGGAAATTACCCAAAAGCGGCAACTAATAACAGTCTAAAACCAGGTCATTAGGTGGCAAAAAAAAAGACACTAGGCCAGTAGGTAGTTCGGTATCATTCCGTATCAATCTACATCTATGTGAAATTGTCCAAAGATGTATAATGAGCAATGGCCCATCAAAATTAAAATGGAGGTTCTGCTCCTCCCCTCCTTCCCGCTTTGCTCCACCCATCCGTATACAGTTTTCCATTCCTTTATGTAATGTAATGATGACACTCAACTTTTTTGTTATTCAAACTTCTTCCCCATAGGAAAACGCTTGCACATACGTACAAGAACGGTGAAAAAAAGCAGAGGCCCAAAATGAATGCGTATACACCGGAACACAATTTCTCGTTTATAACGAAATTTGTACTCGTATCATCATACTTCATCCATCTTTTTGAATTAGCATCATTTGACCCACCTTTTCACCCACAAAAAAGAGAAGTGACGGTAATTCAAAATGGAGAGAGTATATTCATGTCCACAATAATTTGATATATCCATCACAAACGAGACTCAGACTCACCAGGGGAACACTACAAAAGTGAAATGAGTTATATGCAAATCGAACCCTTAACCTTAGATATGTAGTACTTATCTCTACCACTACACCACAATATCTCATTGTTTCAATTATCACTAAATTAATGCTAAAGCTATACACTCCAATAATCTAATTAAGGAAAATTAAGAAAATAATCTGTTTCTACAGTATTAAATTATTCCGTATTAATTAACCAAAATATGACCAAATTATTCATTATTAATCAATCCTCAAACTAGAATATGTTTGTCTAAAACTTCACTATATGAATACCAACGGAAATACATTTTATTTTTTTAATAATCATGACTGATATAACACTGTAATTAAATATTGTAATCCTTTATTAGCTACTAAGAGAATAAAAATTCTCAAAACTTTTTCCCGAATGAATTTTAAGCACTTAATCTGAATAAAATCAATATAACAAATAAGAAAAGAATCACACTCAATTATGAATCATATCATATAAAGAATATTTGCAAGTTACGTACTTAAAAACTAATGATGGGTGTATCGTTGAAAATAAATTGCAGAAATATAGTTGCTTGAATCTCGAACAACAACTATGAATTTTTATGAACAAATGATATATACTGAGATCATAGAGAATAACTACTCTCTCCGTTCCATTAATTTGTTTGTCTTTTATATTTATTGTGAGTAGTATTTTAATTAAAGGCAAACAAACAAACGAGACGGGGTGAGTACATCTAAACATCAAGAGTAGAAAATTATATACTCTATTTTAAAATAAATTTAAAGTGAATATAAATTTCATAATTTATTCATATATTATAATAAAAAATATTTAAACGAGAAATGATTGTAATAATAATTTTTTGGACTACATATTTCATGATATTAGTCGAGGTTGTTATTTTGATTAATTATGCAATTTCAAATTATTTTATTATATCCAAAAACAAAGATAGAAAAAATGAAAAATTATCAGATTGTTAATTAAAATCTATTTTGTATAAATAATTAACTAAAAATATATAAATTTCTATAAATACCGTGCATACATGCACCGGGTCTATACTAGAAATGAAATTTTGGTTAATTGAGTCTATACTAGAAGATATTATTATAATTAGTTCTACACGATATAATTGTATATCTTTTTTATTTAAAATCAATCTTTTAATTATAGAAGACGATCAATCTTTTGATTTTGTATATAACTGACAAGATTTGTGTGATTGGTTTAGATAGACTTTTTTAATTGGATAATATCATATACAGAGTATAATATATATATACTCATATATACTCGTATAGAATATAGAATATAACTATTATTTGATTGGTATACTACTATCATGTATAATCATATACTCCTTCCGATTTTTAATAATCTTTTCCTTTGTTTAATATATGTAAGGTATAATTTGATCAAAGAGGAAGATAAATAAAGATTGGAGGAGGTATAATTCGAGAATATTACCACATTCGAAAATAAATTCGAGATACTGCCACATTCGTAGATGATCATAAATATAGAATACTAGTTGGAAAGCCCGTGCGATGCACGGGCCTATTTTTAGTGCAAATGGTAATGACACCAGGTTAGACGATTGCATAAATTTGTGGAACTATTGATTGACAGGTTTTTATTTATATAATAGAATTATATCACCTTAATGCAATTATTTTTCGATGTGGGATAATTTTAATTCAATCTATAGCCTTAAGAGCTATTATAAGACTCAAGAGATTTTTTTTATTAATATCTAAAAACAAATAATTTCTCTTACTGATGATGTAGAATTTCACACATGTTTATAGTTTTAAGAACCTTTCTAAAATTCAAAAGATGTTTGATTTATATCTATGAAATTCATTACTTTGTAAAAAAAAATCGATGTTAAAATTTTTACTTTAGGACAAATGATTATCTAAAACAAATTATTTCTCTTATTTATGATATCTCATCATAATTTTACATTGTGTGATAATTTCACTTAAATTTATAATTTTAAGAATTCTTTTAGAACTCAAGAGATTTCTGTTTGATATCTAAAGACGATGATTACTTTTATTATATACTACCTCGTCCCACTAAGATTGTCTCGTTTCATTAAAATACTTCTCACATATAATAGAGAAATGGGACAATCTTTTAGAGACGGAGTGAGTAATAAAATTTCATCACTTTTTTGTAATATCGAAGCCTGGGATAATTTTTACTTCAGTTTATACCCTCACAGGAATATAATATTGATGATGTAGAATGTCATCACTTTATCTTAATTTTTCGATATGCGGTAATTTTATTTAAGTTTATATTCTTAAAAAGTTTTTTTAGGACTCAAAGTATTTCTCATTGATATCTAAAGATGAATGATTGCTTTTACTCCACATTTATATAGTAGAATTCTATCACCTTATTATAATTTCTCGATGTGGGATAATTTTACTTAAATTTATAGTTGCTTTTATAAGATAATTTTTTTTTTGTTAATATCTAAAAACGAATGATGTCTCTCATTATTTGTGATAAAGAATTTCATCACCGTTTCATAATTTTTCGATATATGATAATTCTACTTAGGTTTATAATCTTAAAAAAAAAATTAGAATAACTCAGATTTTTGGTTAATACTCCAACTGATTGCGCTCTTTTCTATCAGCTTACGGACTCAATTTTTAAGACTCAATTTTTTTAGTTGATATCCAAGGACAAATGATGTGAGACAACGTTATGATAATTATAATAATAAAAGAGTTTTTTTAAGACTCAAAAGTTTTTATAATCCCATAATTATTTTTCGATGTGAGATAATTATGGTGGACATCCAAGGACGGATGATTACTGGACTATTATTTATAATATATAATTTCATCACCTTATTATAATTTGTCGATGTGTGATTACTATTATTTATAATATAGAACTTAATCACCTTATTATAATTTGTCGGTGTGGAATAACTTTAATATCTTTATATGTAATAAATTCATCACTTTTTCGAGCAAATAATATGAAACATATAATATGAAATTTATACTCTAATGAAAGCATTTTTTACCATGAATCTAATTAATTCATTTTTGTAATTTTATTTACGATAACATTTTGTTAAATGAAATTTAAAGATTTGTAGATGAAAATTTATAATTTTTCGATGTGGGATAATTTTACTTGAATTTAATTATAGTCTTAAGAGTGTTTTTTAAGATTCAAAAGATTTCTCGTTGATATCTATAAATGAACGATTACTTTTATTTATATAGTAGAATGTCATCACCTTATTATAATTTCTCGATGTGGGATAATTTTATTTAAATTTATAACTATATGAACTTATAAGACTAATTTTTTTTTGGTTGATATCTAAAAATGAAAGATGTCTTTTATTTGTGATATAGAATTTCATCACCTCAACATTATAATCTTAAAATTCTTTGAAAAAGTCTCTTTTATATTAAATATATATTGTTTATATCACCTTATTATAATTGTTCGAGGTGAGATAATTTTACTTACTTTTATGGAGTGCATAATAGATTCATCACTTTTTTTTCGAGAAAATAATATGAAATCTTGTTTATAATATAGAATTTCATCATATCATAATTTGACGAATGACTACTCTTATTTATAATAGAAATTTTCGATGTGGGATAATATACTTAGGTTTAATTTCACCACTTTATTATAAGGGATTTTCTACATGGTGTTTATATGTTTTTAGCTTTTTTATATGATATCCTTGCACTTTTATAGAGGACATAATACACTAAAAGTGAGGGGACCATGTGTGATTATAAAAGTGGGGAGGTACCATATTGAAAAACTAAAAACATGGGGATTCCATGTATAAAATCCCTTAATATAATCTTTCAATGTGGGATAAATTTTACATAAGTCTATAGTCTTCTGAATTTTTTTAGTGACATCTTATTATATATAGTTTTTTTATAGCATATCCAAAAAAAATTGGGTACCATCTTACTAAGAGCTTTTTTTAAGATTAAAAAGTTTTTTTATTGATATTTGAGAACGAATGATTACTCTTATTTATAATAAAGAATTCGGAGGAATGATTACTTTTATTTGTATAATAGAATTTCATCGTCTTATTTATTGATATTTATAATAAGGAAAACATGATTACTTTGATTTATTATATAGAATCATCGTCTTATTTTAATTTTTTCAATTTTAAGTTTGTAGTCTTATTAATAGTTTTTTTAAAACTCAAAAAAAAAATTGTCGATATTTAAAAATAATGATTACTCTTGTTTATAGTATAAAACTTCATAGCCTCATCAGTTCTTCAAGACTCAAAAGATTTTTGGTGGATATCTAAGCATAGATGATTACTCTTATTTATAATATGAAATTTCATCAGCTTATTATAATTTGTCGATGTGGGATAACCTTGTTATTTTTATATGTAATAGATTCATCAATTTTTTGAGCAAATAATATGAAACAAATTATATGAAATTTATACTCAAATGAAAGCATTTTCTACCTAGATTCCAATTATATCATTTTTATAATTTTTTTTACGATAATTTTTTGTTAAACAAAATTTAAATGTTTTAAAATGAAAATTACAAAACTTCACATTAATATGATAGATTAAATATATTATTATAATAATTAAAAGATTCACTACTTGATTTTTTTATTATTGAAGATACTTTCCAAAATTAAGTTTAGATGCAACGGACCAATCATATCCCTCGAAAACTTCCTCCTTTATATATATATATTGACTAGTTGGAAAGCCCGTGCGATGCACGGGCCTATTTTTAGTGCAAATGGTAATGACACCAGGTTAGATGATTGCATAAATTTATGGAACTATTGATTGAGAGATTTTTATTTATATAATAGAATTACGTCGTCTTATTATAATTTCTAGATGTGGTATAATTTTACTTCAATTTATAGTTTTAAGAGTTGTTATAAGACTCAAAAGATTTTTCTAAGTCAGCTCATCATACTTTTTCGATGTGGGATAATTCAACTTAAATTTATGATTTTAAGAACTCTTTTTAGGACTCAAAAGATTTTTGATTGATACCTAAAGACGATGATTACTTTTATTTATATAATAGAATTTCATCACCTTAATGCAATTATTTTTCGATGTGGGATAATTTTAATTCAATCTATAGCCTTAAGAGCTATTATAAGACTCAAGAGATTTTTTTTATTAATATCTAAAAACGAATAATTTCTTTTACTGATGATGTAGAATTTCACACATGTTTATAGTTTTAAGAACTTTTCTAAAATTCAAAAGATATTTGATTTATATCTATGAAATTCATGACTTTGTAAAAAAAATCGATGTTAGAAATTTTACTTTAGGACAAATGATTATCTAAAACAAATTATTTCTCTTATTTATGATATCTCATCATAATTTTACGGTGTGTGATAATTTCACTTAAATTTATAGTTTTAAGAACTCTTTTAGAACTCAAGATATTTCTGTTTGATATCTAAAGACGATGATTACTTTTATTACATAATAAAATTTCATCACTTTTTTGTAATATCGAAGCCTGGGATAATTTTTACTTCAGTTTATACCCTTACAGGAATATAATATTGATGATGTAGAATGTCATCACTTTATCATAATTTTTCGATCTGCGGTAATTTTATTTAAGTTTATAGTCTTAAAAAGTTCTTTTAGGACTCAAAGTATTTCTCATTGATATCTAAAGATGAATGATTGCTTTTACTCCATATTTATATAGTAGAATTCTATCACCTTATTATAATTTCTCGATGTGGGATAATTTTACTTAAATTTATAGTTGCTTTTATAAGACAATTTTTTTGTTAATATCTAAAAACAAATGATGTCTCTCATTATTTGTGATACAGAATTTCATCACCTTTTCATAATTTTTCGATATGTGATAATTCTACTTAGGTTTATAATCTTAAAAAAAAAATTAGAATAACTCAAATTTTTGGTTAATATCTAAACACAAATGATTGCGCTCTTTTCTATCAACTTACGGACTCAATTTTTTTGGTTGATATCCAAGGACAAATGATAATTATTATTATTATTTATAATATATAGAATTTCATCCGCTCATCGTAATTTTTTGATGTGAGACAATGTTAGGATAATTATAATAATAAAAGAGTTTTTTTAAGACTCAAAAGTTTTTATAATCCCATAATTATTTTTCGATGTGAGATAATTATGGTGGACATCCAAGGACGGATGATTACTGGAGTATTATTTATAATATATAATTTCATCACCTTATTATAATTTGTCGATGTGTGATTACTATTATTTATAATATAGAACTTAATCACCTTATTATAATTTCTCGGTGTGGAATAACTTTAATATCTTTATATGTAATAAATTCATCACTTTTTCGAGCAAATAATATGAAACATATAATATGAAATTTATACTCTAATGAAAACATTTTTTACCATGAATCTAATTAATTCATTTTTGTAATTTTATTTACGTTAATATTTTGTTAAATGAAATTTAAAGATTTGTAGATGAAAATTTATAAAAACATCACATTAATATAATAGATAAAATATATTAATTTTAATAATTAAAAGATTCTCTATTTGAATTTTTTTATTATTAATGATATTTTCCTAAATTGAGTTTTGATATAACGAACCAATCATATCGCTCGAAAATTTCCTCCTTTATATATACATATATTGATTCAATCAACTTATAATTTTCTGATGTGGGATAATTTTACTTGAATTTAATTAGTCTTAAGAGTGTTTTTTAGGATTTAAAAGATTTCTCGTTAATATCTATAAATGAACGATTATTTTTAATTATATAGTAGAATGTCATCACCTTATTATAATTTCTCGATGTGGGATAATTTTATTTAAATTTATAACTATATGAGCTTATAAGACTAAATGTTTTTTGGTTGATATCTAAAAATGAAAGATGTCTTTTATTTGTGATATAGAATTTCATCACCTCAACATTATAATCTTAAAAATTCTTTGAAAAAAGTCTATTTTATATTAAATATATATTGTTTATATCACCTTATTATAATTGTTCGATGTGAGATAATTTTACTTACTTTTATGGAGTGCGTAATAGATTCATCACTTTTTTTTCGAGAAAATAATATGAAATCTTGTTTATAATATAGAATTTCATCATATCATAATTTGCCGAATGACTACTCTTATTTATAATAGAAATTTTCAATGTGGGATAATATACTTAGGTTTAATTTCACCACTTTATTATAAGAGATTTTCTACATGGTGTTTCTATGTTTTTAGTTTTTTTTTTATATGATATTCTTGCACTTTTATAATCAGACATGATACCCCTCACTTTTAGGGACGTTTAAGGGTATAGAGACATAATACACTAAAAGTGAGGGGGGACCACGTGTGATTATAAAAGTGGAGAGGTATCATATAGAAAAACTAAAAACATGGGGATTCCATGTATAAAATCCCTTAATATAATCTTTCAATGTGGGATAAATTTTACATAAGTTTATAGTCTTCTGAATTTTTTAAGGACATCTTATTATATATAGTTTTTTTATAGCATATCCAAAAAAAATTGGGGGGTACCATCTTACTAAGAGCTTTTTTTAAGATTAAAAAGTTTTTTATTGATATTTAAGGACGAATGATTACTCTTATTTATAATAAAGAATTCGGAGGAATGATTACTTTTATTTGTATAATATAATTTCATCGTCTTATTTATTGATATTTATAATAAAGAAAACATGATTACTATGATTTATTATATAGAATCATCGTCATAATTTTTCGATGTAAGATAATTGGTTAAAGTTTATAATCTTAATCTTAAGAGTTCTTCAAGACTCGAAAGATTTTTGGTGGATATTTAAGCACAAATGATTACTCTTATTTATAATATGAAATTTCATCAACTTATTATAATTTGTCGATGTGGGATAACCTTATTATTTTTATATGTAATAGATTCATCAATTTTTTGAGCAAATAATATGAAACAAATTATATGAAATTTATACTCAGATGAAAGCATTTTCTAACTAGATTCCAATTATATCATTTTTATAATTTTTTTTACGATAATTTTTTGTTAAACAAAATTTAAAGGTTTTAAGATGAAAATTACAAAATTTCACATTAATATGATAGATTAAATATATTATTATAATAATTAAAAGATTCACTACTTGATTTTTTTTATTATTGAAGATACTTTCCAAAATTAAGTTTAGATGCAACGCACCAATCATATCGCTCGAAAACTTCCTCCTTTATATATATATATTGATTCTTCTAAATTATGCCATATATGTATGGTGCATAATATTGATTATATAATATATATATAGTAATAAAGTGATATATAATAATATATAATTTGACTCAATTTTGTAAAATGATTGATACGGATTATGATGACGTATGATTTATGATTGCTTATCTAATGAATAATATTGCTACTAATTAACTAGATTAGAGAAAATAATACCAAGTTCGTAGATGATAATTATTATGAGATATACTACCAAATTCGTTTTTGTTAATTGATTGATTGATTTATTAATTGCGCAAATATAGTTGATTGATTGATTGATTAGATTATATTCTATATAATTAAAACTTACTGATGGGGGTCGGCGTCCCAGGAAGCCGAAAGCCGGCAATTCGGAGGCATTCTGCAGACTTTGGACCATCTCCCGCCGGCTCCCTTCGGTGAAGAGAGGCGCCGGCCCGGCCAGCAGAGGGGTAACCGGCTTACACTCCTCTGAGCCCTATAAATACACCTAAGAATCACCATAAGAAGGGGGACACAAAAAAGATCTATAACACTTAATCTCTCAAAAAGCTAAGTAATACCCTCCAATCTTATCTCTACTCCTCGATCCACTCTACTGACTTGAGCGTTGGAGGGGTTACCTCGGACACCCTCCGAGGCCCTTGTGTGCTCCTTGTGCAGGTCCGGAGCTGTCGGGTCAGCCCAGGGCGGAGAGGAAGATTGCCGGCCGCCGCCGGTTGGAGGTTCGTGATTGTTTGATACCCAAACACTTACCTAACTCATTCGTCGTATATTTAATCCGTGCACATTTCACATACAAACATCATTCTACCTTCTCTTCTATAGTATACTTAATAATCTTTGAATTTTCTAATCTTTTTATTTTATTTACACTATACCCAAAAAATGGCTGCCTATCAGTCCCGACGTTTCAATATGGTCGGTGACATTAATGACACCAAGGAGACGTGGAGAATCAGGGTAAGAGTCATTAGGATGTATTCCGTACCGGCTTGCAAATGAATTTAGTCGGTTTGAAATGATCCTACTTGATGAGAAGGTATAAATTACATGTAACACGTTTTTAACATTTATATTTTCAAATATTGACTACACATTAACTTATCTTATGATTTGACTTCTCACAGAATCTCAAGATACAAGCTTCTTTCCGAGATAGACTAATAAGACAGTTCCAACCTCAGATTCGTGAGGGAAATCTCTACAACATTTCTAATTTTGTGGTGCAAGAAAACAAGGATAATCACAAAGCCTGTCACAATAAATGGAAAATTGTTTTCCATAGAAATACATCATTAAGACAATGCGAGGGTATTGATATTCCAAAATTTGGATTTGACTTCACTTCATTCAAAGATATTTTTGAGCAACGTCCATCTCCCAATGTTTTTATAGGTATATCTTCTTAAAAACGTTGACTTCAACGTTTTCTCTTTTTTATACATTTGAAGTAGTTTCTAACCATAATTACTTTATAAATATCGTTTGCAGATATTATTGGTATCCTTACCGAGAAGAATCCTGTTGAGATGGTAGATGGCGTATCCAAAACTTAAAAAAATGAAGATCAAGTTAGAGAATGAGAGATATACTTTTTACATACATAAACTATGAAGCATCCCCTTTCCACTAAAAGAATAACACAACTCATGTTTTTCCCGTCTAAAGTTGTCCACTACCAAAAAATAAAAAAAACAAGATAGTAAGCGAAATGGGCTATATGCGAATCGAACCCTTAACCTTAGATACTTATTCTCTACCACTACACTCCAATATCTCATTGATTCATCATCACTAAATTAACCCTAAAGCTATATACTCCAATAATTTAATTAAGAAAAATTAAAAAAATAATATGTTTCTAACGGTATTAATTAATTAACCAAAATGTAACCAAATTGTAGTATATATCCATAATATACTAACAGATTAACACCCCTATATTTTTCTGCCTATTCATATTGGATCTTTGTTGTTTTGGTTATGTACTACTGAAATTTAGTTATCTTGACATGATCAGATACATTACCAATTAACCAACATAATTAAACTATTAATCATTCGTGGAAATTAGAATGTTTTATTATAAATGAAAGATAGTCATGATTTAGAGATGATTGACTAAATTAACGTGCAGATTGGAATATTTAAGTATAAATGAACGACATTCATAATTTAGGATTGATATATGCACGAAAATGACTAAATTAACGTCTAAATGTAGCTTCATGACTGATATGATAAGTATATTATACAATCTCTATAATTTGCATTAGTGTATACTAAATACCGAGAGCTTATATATACCAAAGAAAATACTCTGTACATAATAATTATGTGTAATTAAATATTGTAATCCTCTAGTAGATAAGAGAATAAAAATTCTCAAAACTTTTTCCCGCATAAATTTTAAGCACTTAATTTGGACAAAATGAATATAACAAATAAGGAAAAAATCACACTCAATTATCAATCATATCATATAAAGAATATTTACAGGTTAAATATTTAAAAACTAACAATGGTGTATCGATGAAAATAAATTGTAGAAATATAGTTGCTTAAATTTCGAACAACAATTATGAACTATTTTTATGAACAAATTATATATACTGTGATAATAGAAAATAACTACTCCCTCTGTTTTATTCATTTGTTTATTTTTTATATTTATTATGAAAAATATTTTAATTAAAGTCAAACAAATGAACGAGACGGATGGAGTAAATCCAAACATCAAGAGTGTAAAGTTATATATCAAATAGAATTTAAAGTGAATATATATTTCACAATTTATTCATACATTATACTAAAAAATATTTAAAAGAGAAATGATTGTCTCAAGAAATATGAATGACAAATACATATTTCATGATATTAGTCGGATCGTTATTTTGATTAATTATGCAATTTCAAATTATTTTTATTATATCCAAAAACAAAGATAAAAATAATGAAAAATTATCGGATTGCTAATTAAAATCTATTTTGTATAAATAATTAACTAAAAATAAATAAAATTCTATAAATACCGTACATGTCTATACTAGTTAGATGAGTAACCAAACAAATCCTTAGAAAATCGGAAATCATGCATCCTTGAAAAAAAAAAGTCTTATATCTCCAAGCTAGTGAGTCGACCACGTTCGAGTGAATAAATCATGCAAGATTTAGGTACATAAAAGGGTCTTTTCAAACAAACTGACCTGAAATCCAATCAGAATAAATCAAAAGAGTAAAGCTTGTAAGCAAAGCGAGCGATGATAGCGCAAAAATCCATGAATTAGTTATATACGGAGTATATATATATAATCGTAGTCAAATCATAAAATTAATACGGTTACAAACAATCATACTAGATCATTCTTCAACCAAGCTGCCAGACCATAAAGTTCTACTTAAAATATTACAACCCAGCTGGCTTAGCTGCCCCCACCCCCATATAACGAGTATTATACACTAATCCCAAATTCCACTCATTCTTGTTTCTAACGGACTATACTTCCTTATTTTATAATCTTTTGTCTCATTTCATTATTATTGATGGGAGTATTTTAATGAAATTGAGCAAAAGATAACGAATGAAGAGAATAATAGATTAAATACTACTCATAAATAATGTTTTATACCTTCAAAATATTTGACCCGTTATAAAAAATATGACAGATAACTCGTTAGAAGGGAAAGTAACCCACATCCCCTGTATATATACTGCCCACATACAATTTTGTTGGCTTGAGTGTATAGTTGTATACTTGGTTACTTTGGAGTAAGAAACAAAATGGGTGAGGTTTACATCTTAATTTGTGTGCTGTTTCTTAGTGTTTGTGAGGCGGCCAATGGTCTTAGCCAGAATTACTACGCCAATATTTGTCCGGAAGTGGAGTCGGTGGTCCGACGAGCCGTTAAGCTTAAAATAAATCAAACATTCGTCACCATTCCGGCCACCCTTCGCCTCTACTACCACGACTGCGCTGTCTCGGTATGTATTAACATATATATGTTATTTGTATGTATATGGATATGGATTTTAATTGATTGTAGTTGGGTTGGTTGGTGCAGGGTTGTGATGCGTCAATAATGATTCAATCGACGCCTACAAACAAAGCAGAGAAGGATCATCCGGACAACCTTTCGTTAGCCGGAGATGGGTTTGACACGGTGATAAAGGCGAAAGCAGCTGTGGATGCGATTCCCAGATGCAGGAATAAAGTTTCCTGTGCTGATATTCTTACCATTGCCACTCGTGATGTCGTCAATATGGTACTCGATCATTTAATTCAATTTAGCAACCCCTCATTTCATTTAGTATCCTTAATTAATGGATGGATGGATGGAGATGATGATGATGATAAGTTAATTGGATGGATATGTATGTATGTATGTATGTATGTGTATGGTATAATGGGGCCTGGCCGGATGTAATGTAGGCAGGAGGACCGTATTACAAAGTAGAGCTGGGGAGATACGATAGCTTGACGTCAAGGGCGTCGAGTGTGAATGGAAAGCTGCCGGCGCCTACGGATGGCTTGGATCGCCTTAACTCTTTGTTTGCTTCTCTTGGCCTCACCCAATCTGATATGGTTGCTCTTTCTGGTACTCCCACTCCTATTTCTTCTTTCAATTCTCCTTCTTTTCATTTTTGGATCCAATATTATTCTTTAGATTATCATTACTTTTAAGGTTGTCTCTTTTTTCTTTTTGTTTATTTAAATGATACTCCTAATAATATTAGGACACAAAATAATTTAGTCTGATTAACAAGTGGTGCACGCCAGAACGCAGTTAACATCAATCTTGTTTGTATTATAGTCACATGTTGGATCACTACCTCAGTATGTTACTTTCAAGTTTCAACCCTTCATTTTTTTTCGTCATGTGTGGCCATACATGATATTTTCATATTCCGACTCCATTTGGCATTATATGACATTTAAAAACCTTCATACTACTTGAAAAAAATCACTTTTTTTTATTAATATTATTATGATTATTATTTGTGATTATGAAAAAAGATAAACCCCAGTATCTGCCCCAATTTCTATTTTCTACTCCGTATGTCTCATTTCGTACGCAACAAATATATTAATTTGTTGATATAGTTTCGAAAGGTGTATGGAGTGAGATACTCCATAATACTGTACTCCGATCCGTATCATTAGTGGAAAACTCCCCTATCGCATCGACTAAGTGGAGCAGAGAATCCGCGCTTAAATCCCAGCGGCCTTGCATTTAGCCGGAAATGAAGTCGGTTGACCTGGTTGCAAATTGCAATAGAGTATTAATTAGGGAAATAGGGAGGGGTAAATCAGAGAGAGAGAGAGAGGGGGGGGGGGGGGAAAGAGGTGGGCATGTGAGAAACTTCAATTAGTCAACTTCAATAGGCGACCTTTCAAAGAAAGAGGTAGGAGCCTAGGAGGAGAGTGTGGGGAGGGGAGGGGGAAGTATAAGACGTAAATTAACCCACAAATTTTCGTTTATGACGGATAAACCCATCACAAAAGTATAGTGTCAAGTGGGTGACACATCGACTTGTTATTATTCATTCAAGTAGATGATATTTGATCCGTTATACGTGTTACAAGGAAGACTTACCCAATTTAACCAAACGGGTATTCTTCACTCTTCATTCAATTCAATTCAATTCAATTCAATTCAATACTCCAATACTAACAAAAAACAGTGAAGCTTAGCTTCATTCTTACGACATATCACAAAAATTGGAAATCCTAACCTATACGTCAAACAACCAACTCCACCATTAAAACATCTTTCAATACCAAAATGATATGCTTCAATATATAATCTCTTCTCCTTAGTCCTTATTTGTTGTTATGCTATCTACATTGGGTTCATTAGCTTTTGCATCTACTCGCAACATTTACTACATTTGGTAATAACATTATCATTTCCGATGTACTCATCAACAAATTAAATACAAGTACTTCTTCCGTCTTGATTAGTCCTTTGTTTATTTTATAGTATTATTTGTGTATAATATTTTAATCAAAAGTAAATAAATTTTTGAAACAGTATATAGTAGGAGTTCTGTTATTATAATTACTAGATTAAAGCCCGTGCGTTGCACGGGTTAGTTGGCTTCAGGTTAATTGACTTAATTACATTGATGATGTATATTCGTTAAATACTCGTAAGAAACTTGATCAATCTATATCATTATAATAAATAAGATAATCATATGATATTAGTAATCAAACTTAATTTCAACTAAGTTATCTTAAGAGCTTATTCTAAAACTCAAAAGAATACATGCGAATAATTTTTTTGATTGGTAATATAAGATTCTATCGCCTCATCATAATTTTTCGATATAGAATAATTTACTCAAGGTTTATAGTTTTGAGATATGCTTTAAAGACTCAGAAAAACGCACGATTGCTCTTATTTATAATATAGAATCATCACCTTATTTTAATTTTTTCGATGTGCGATAATTTTAGATTATTTGTTGGTTGATATTTAAAATCTTTGTTGGTTGATATTTAAAAGCTTTTTAAGACTCAAAATTTGTTGGTTGATATTTAAAATCATAAGATTACTCATAAATAGACGATTACTCTTTATTTATATAATCGAATTTGATCATCTTGTTGGAGTATATACTTTTGATGAATGATTACTCTTATTTATATAATAAAAAAATCCACTTATTATAATTTTTTGATGTGGGATAATTTTAATTAAGTTTAGATATAGTCTAATTAGAAACTTTTATTTATAGACGGATGCATGATTACTCTTATTTATAATAGATAGACTTCCATCACACCATCTTAATTTCGATGCGTGATAATTATACATTAACTATATACTTTAATTATACCTTTTTTTTAAGTTCAAAAGATTGTTGGTTAATATCTAAGAACGAAAGATTACGTAGAATTATATCACCTGATAATTTTAATTTAACTTTATTTGTAGTCTTATTAATAGCTTTTTTTTAAGACTAAAAGTTTTTTTGTTGACATCATAGAATTTCATCGTTTTATTATGGTCTTAAGAGTTTTTTGAAGACTCAAAAGATTTTGATTGATATCATATCTAAGAACAAATAATTAGTCTTATTTATAATATAGAACCATAATCATATTATAATTTGTCGATGTGGGATAATTTAAATAAAATTTGTAGTCTTATTTATAATATAAAATCATTACCGTACCTTATTTTAATTGTTTCAATGTGGGATAATTTTAATTTTGTAGTATTATTGAGACTTTTTTAAACTCATAATATTGTTGGTTGATGTCTAACGAAAAAATTATAATTACTCTTTTATGTAGTCTTAAGAACCTTTTTAAGACTCAAAAGATTTTTGTTTGATAAAACTTTATAATTTTTCGGATGTGGGATAGTTTTACTTAAGTTTCACCTTATTATAATGTTTCGATGTGAGATTATTTTAGTTAAGTTTGTAGTCTTATTAAGAGAGTTTTTAAGACTTAGAATTTTTTATTGATATTTTAAGAACGAATGATTAGTCTTATTTATATTATAAAGTTTCATCACCTTATCATAACTTTTCGATGTGAGATGATTTATATAAGTTTATAGTCTTCCATCAGCTCGTCAATTTTTTTTCGATGTGAGATAATTTAATTAAGCTTATAGTCTTAAAAGCTCTTTTTAAGTCTTGATTATTATAATACGAAGTATAGAATTTCATCACAATTTTCAATGTGGGATGATTTTAAGTTTGTAGTCTTGTATATTAAAAGTTTTTTTAAAATTCAAAAGTTTTTTTGTCGGTATTTAACCCATAGTGTTGTATTTAAGCATTTAAAATATTCCACTTTTAGTATAAACATATGGATTATCTTATTATATATTTTGGATGAATGATTACTCTTATTTATATAATAATAAAAATTCACCTTATTATAATTTTTCGATGTGGGATAATTTTACTTAAATTTATTTAAGTTTAGATATATAGTTTAATTAAGAACTTTTATTCATAGACGAATGATTACACTTATTTATAATATATAGAATTTCATCAATCCATTTTTTCATTTTTCGATGCGAGATAATTATACTTTAACTATATAGTGTTAGTCCTAGAATTTTTTTTTTCTCAAAAGATTTTTGGTTACATAGAATTTTCTATCACCTCGTTAATAACTTTTTTAGGACGAATGATTAATCTTATTTATAATATAGAATTATAATTTTTTGATGTGAGATTATTTTTTACTTATTTGTAGTCTTATTAAGAGATTTTTTAAGACTTAAAAGTTTATTTAATAACGAATGATTAGTCTTATTTATAATATAGAATTAATCAACTTATCATATTTTTCGATGTGAAATAATTTATTTAAGTTTATAGTATCCCATCATAATTTTTCGATGTGAGATAATTTAAAAGTTTTTCTTGGTCGATATTTAAAACGAATGATTATTCTTATTTTTATAATATAAAATTTCATCATCTCGATGTAAGATAATTACTTAAGTTTATCGTCTTAGAAACTCTTTTTGAGATTCAAAAGACTTTTGGTAGATATCGAAGAACGAATTATTACTCTTTATTATTTATAATATAGAATTTCATTATCATATTGTAATTTGTCGATGTGGGATAATTTTAAAACTGGTATATGTTATAAATTCATCACATTATGTGAAACAAATGATATGAAATTTATACTCTAATGAAAGCATTTTTTAACACGAATCTAATTATTTCATTTTTATAATTTATTTTACGATAATGTTTTAAAAAAATGAACTCTAAAGGTTTTCACGTCAGAATTGTAAAATATCACATTAATATAATAGATTAAATATATATTGTAATAATCAAAAGATTCTCTAATTGATTTTTTTTATTATTTATGATACTTTTCTAATTTGAGGTTTGATTGAACGGACCAATGAGATCGCTCGAAAAAAGCCTAAAATATATATATATATATATGATTGACACGTGATATGAATATATGATAATACTTTCGTGTAAGATAAGATTAAATAATCGTTTACATCAGTTGAACTTAACACACAACTATTTTTATAAATTGAAAAGGAACGGATTTTAGTATGAATAATGGGTGTTATAAGTACAAGACTGTTAAATAATGAACCACCAACAGTAGCTGAGATATCTCTATGTAAAACAAAAGATTATTAGATGCGATTGTGCTCTTTGCCTTTTACGCAAACTCTAGACTTTTCTATCTCTATCGACGAGTACATTTGTTACAAACAAGTGACATATCACGCATGGTAGGTAAGACAAAATCGGAATGTCTAACAAATAACACAAACGTACCTTTATTTACCCAAATGAACCATTACAAGTTTATAACAAATATGTTTGTCACAAACAAGAATTCGAGATTATATCTAGACCATGTTGATAAAAGGCAGTCCATAAAAGTTAGGAGGAGTAATGTATTTGACATGAAAAACTGGATTTGTATGGCCCAACGTAACATTTGGAATGTTGCACACAGTGCTCTGATCTGCTGAGTGCTGAGTAGCCAGCTGCATGTCAGCATTTGAATAATGATAAGTGAACTGTGAAAGACAACTTGAAATGCTCAAACTGTAGCACCGCACCAATAATAATACTTCCAAATTCAAGCCTGCTGTCTGTCGTCATAGTGTCACACTGTCACCTGAACTATTGATGCATGTCCGTGAATATTGTAGTACGGAGTATAAAAATAAAAGGTGGTCTGGTGGTGTGAACTGTAATGTACTGCAGATTTCAGGACTAATCAATTTGGCATGAAACTTTGAACAGGGGCACACACAGTAGGATTCTCTCATTGCAGCAGGTTCAGCAACAGAATATACGGATTTTCCGCCACCAGTCCCGTTGACCCGACCCTGAACCAACAATATGCAGCCCAATTACAAAAAATGTGTCCGAGAAATGTGGACCCACGGATCGCAATCGGCATGGATCCTGTCACCCCACTCAGGTTCGATAACTGGTACTACGCAAACCTGAAGCGAGGGAGGGGCCTTTTCAGCTCGGATCAGGTGCTGTATACCGACCCCCGCTCCAAGCCCGCTGTCGAAAAATGGGCTACTAACATTGTTGACTTCTACAGTGCATTTTCTTCGGCTATGGTCAAATTGGGTCGGGTTGGTGTTAAGAATGCTCAGAACGGGAACATTCGTATTCGATGCGATGCTTTTAATTGAGGATGGAGAGTGGTTCTCGACTATTTTGATAATAAGAGTCGTAATTGTATAGCGTAATTTTATCGATAAGTTATATACATGTCATTCTTTCACGACTCAGTGGTCGATGTAATTTCACTTCTAAATACTACAAATTCAAAACTACGGAGGAGTAATACAGAGACACAACAGAACGAAGATAATATGTTCCTGCAAATTCAAAACTAATACAGAGTACTCCGTATATGACTGTCTTAAAGCAAAAACACGGCAATTGAGGAATGGTAGAATACTGGATTAACTGGAAAACATAATGGTTTGGGTTTTAGATCTTTCCCAAACATGATTTCGAGTTTTTGACCAAATAGTTGAAAGAGCTGAGATGAAAAGAAATTACATTACAGTATAATACTCACTACTGGTAACAAACAAAAAAATTACAATTATATTGCTATTTATACCTTGACACACCAATAATACCATTACGATTTTGGTTGTACCCATATTTACATTTTACAATTGAATCGCCCTCGCCCAAAATGCCCATTATTTTACACAGTTAAGTTAGCTGCTGCAGCCTGCAAGTCTAAACCAATGCTGGATTCATTTTATCAGCACATAGCAGCTTCTATTCCCTAACAGAAGATTCTCATCAGAATCTATGTTCTAAGTAAATTCAGTCCTAACATCCCGCCTCTCGGAGGTACACCTTCTCAAGTTGCATAGGCCAATCTTCCCCGAGAACTTGAGGATTCAACTCCATTGCAGTCCGAAAGTCCAACATGGTTCCAACCCGGGAACTTGGTAGTTCAATAGAGGGTTTTATTAACCTTTTGAGGAAAGTATCCAACCCAACATTCAATAGATTCACACAATCTACAGATACTCTCATGTTTTCTTTCTGAAACTTATGTTCTAACCGCTTTCTTAAGGAACTGGTATCAGGCAGATTGCCGCTTCCGATACAGGTCTCATCATGAAATGACGACTGCAAAGAGCTGAGCACTTTGCGGTTCCCTTTACCATTCCACGGGATTCCAAGAGGTGGGGTAACAGGGCTCCGGCTGTGAATCCCCGGGCTTATGGCAGCCTGATCAACCTCTTCCCCGTCCTCCACAGAGATTACTTCAATCGGCATACTACCCAAAGATAACAACTCTGTAGCACTTTGCTGCTCAATGTTCTTCTGGCACAAGACCGTACTGGAAGCAACAGCATTCACCTTTCCATTTAAGCCAAGCGGGACCTTGGATTTGCGATCCCTAAATCCCGGAGTCCTCCCTTTTCGAGGGGAGGGTGGAAACCCATTTGCAGCCCTGTCATAAATAGGGTTTGGCTCTTTACTGCCCTTTTGAGGTGGCGTCTTGGAGAGAAAGGCATTCTTCAGAATTGATCTAATGAGACGATTGTGGAGGGAAATGTTCTCCCGTCCAACAGCAGTAACACAAAGCTTATCAAACTCGGACTTAGCGATTTTGAAGCGGAAAAAGCTATCAAGTAGGCCAAAGTATTTTTGGGCTTTCACATCTCCTAACTTCTTCCCAATCTGAACCTTGATCTCTAATATGTCGATCCTAGCAAAATGCCGACCACCCGCCATTTCAAACCCCAAATTCCTCACAACCATCAAATCCAAATTTCTGATTACACAAACATTCCCACCATAACTTTCCAGATATATATTTCAAAACAATAACCACAGACCTAAATTTCCGGTGTCAAAAGTATGGGCGGTGCAGCAGGGTATGGTCAAATCAAAACCCTGGACCAAACAAGTGCAAATCAGAAATAAGCTCCGAAATCATGAACAACCCAGCAGTATCGTCGAATTAAAACACTGAATTTAGAAACAATAAACAAGCAAGCATCATCAGAAAAGCTCAAAAGTCGATCTTTGATTAACAAAATCATATTCAAATCAGGGCAAAATTCAAGAACATCAACAACTCAAAATACACACGATTCCAACTCCATTTAAATCAATTAAGCTGCAAAAGTACATAAATAACGAATTAAACAAAAGAATTAAAATTCCGAGGGAAAAGGGAGCTAGTTAAAGTTGGATTAGAAATCCAGCGCAAACCCTAAGTGGAACGAAGATGGCAGAATGGAAATGGGAAATTCAAATTGAGGAATGAAATCAAGAAATTGAATCACCTGAATGAATGGATTAAAGTTAAAGGGTGGAATAATAAGGTCTGAATGGCTGGGACAATTCGATGAAATTTACGAGTATAAATCTTGCGATGAATGCAGGAGAGAAAGAGGGGAAAAGGGGGGAGAAGTGTAGGGCCAAAAACGTGACGTTTTATGCGAATAGTGTGTGTGTGTGTGTGTGTGTGAGAGAGAGATAATAAGAAGAAGTAAAAGAAGGTTGTTTGGGGAAATAAGTTGGAATACGGCCGGCCCAATCATATGTAATCAGTCTCAACTCCCAATCCAAACTGAAGTTGAACTTGTCTTGTTGAGTTTAGATATGGCAAAACGCACTCCACACTTTATTTGGAGATTGTTCATCTTTGTCAATTAATTGTGTTTTGCTACTTGGTACTTAGGAGTCGGGACTTGTTACGGGATGACTTCCCATAACACTTGCAATTAGGACTATGTACCCGTCCATACCAAATTACAAAATTTTGGATCGGATCGACTAAAAAAATTCCGGTCTAAGATCATATCGGAACGGTTGGACTTGAATTTGCACTTTTTTTTTCCGAACTTTGGTCCATTGGGCCGGTTATTCCATACTTTAATCAAATAACTGTAGTTTCGGTCTTTTCGATCCAAACGGGTGACAACTAGACATGATAAACATGATTAGGGTGACAATTAGACACGATAAACATGATTAGATTAGATTACGCCAACATTATAAACAATCAACCAACAACATGGTAAAAACCCAAGTGGAGCATAATGTGACTTGTCCCGGCCATGACGACCACTATCCTGGCTGGGACAACCTTGCTTTGCTCGGTTTTCGCTTCCAATAATGCAATCCTAGTCAATCAATCAATATATATTAATAAAGTATGAACTTTTCGAGCGATATGATTGGTCCAATTTTTTTAATATATTTTTTAAGTTAAACAAAAAATATAAAAAAATTTATATGAAAAAAAAAATCCTACCCCACCTCAGACTCGATTTAAAAAAAAAATTAAATAAAGAATATAAGAATTTGTATAGGAAAAAAAACAATGCTACTCGATTTAGGATTAAAAAAATTATCACTATATAAACCGACGATTATCACCTCAGTTTTAAAAAAATCGAAGATTATAAACATAAGTAAAAATCATCCTACATAAAAAAAAATTATGATGATGTGATGATGAAATTCTATATTATAAATAAGAACCATCATTCTTTCATAGATATTGACTAAAAATCTTTTATTTGAGTATTAAAAAAGCTCTTAAAATCATAAACTTAAGTAAACATTATCCCACGTCAAAAAATTACAAAATTACTTTTTTCTAACGAGTCTTTACAACCCTAACGAATTTTCTTAAGATTTTCCCGTTCTACCCTTTTATAGATCTTTACCTTCTTTACACAAAGATTCAACCGTTTTCCTCCATCGATTTACGTAAATAACGTTTGCGAATTCGATTATGAATTTTAATTCAATTACCGATGATACATAATTGTTGGTTCTAAGGAACACAGACAGAACAGAAACGAAAAGAAGAGAAGAATTATGGACCAATCAACCGAGGCAGGCGGCTTAGGCAACAATAAATCGGACGACGACAGAGACAGAAGGCAACGAGAAAAGGCAGCAAAACCGAAGGCAACAGTAGCAGAACCGTATCAGCACCAGAACCGTGACGAAGAGGCAGTGTCGTGGTATGGAGACCACTGACTTGAAAACTATATCGGCGCGACTCCGGTGGTTATCGCCTACAACGCCGCTAGTTTCCCAAGGTTAACACTGCAACACCGAGATTCGACCACTCGAGACTTGGTGCTTTGGAACGAGTATGACAGTACCCAGATTTATGAGGAAAAGAAGAAAACAGGAGAATGAAGAAGCTGTGTATGTTTGTGTGTATTGAGGAAGACAAGAGGCTCTGTATTTATAGGACAAGAGACCGAGGAGCCTACAAAAATCTCCACTAATTAAGGCTGTAATCACGGAGATTAGCAGCCATAATTACTCCCGTAATGGCAGATTCTGAAACTGGACAAATCTTGTACCTAGACAACATACACAAGCCTAATGAACCTGGACAAACACAACGGAGGCCCAAAAAGGTAAAAGTCGGGCACAGCCCACACCGCAGGTGCTCTACCCAAACCCGAGCTCGAGCCGGGCCGGGCCGCACGCGCGCGTGCGTGTTGGTTAGTCCAGCCCAACACAACCCTCCACCATAAAAGGCCCACTCCATTACACACTTACTAACCCACTAAGAGGGAAGCCTTATAAACAACACTTAAGCTCCTAACTCCTCCTATGTGGGACAAACAAAAGAAGGAAAGACAACAACTCTTGTCATCAACCAACAATCCCCTACTGATGGCAAAGAGGAAACAAAAAGAGAGAAAGAAAAGAGAGGAAAAAGTTCTGGGTACGGAAGGTATTGATACTTAGACGTTCAATGTCTATCGACTTGAATTGACGTTTTAGTGAGGTAAGACAACAACTTACTTACAACTAGTGAATATCTTTCGATTTGAATTCCTAGTTGACCTTCGGCTGAGACCCCCACAACACGTATCACCTTCAAGAATTGATCGTTCCGCAAATTCAAAGTGCAACGCTATGCGTTTACCCTGGTTCTAGTGAGTGTTCGGCTCAACCATCACACACACGTAGGTGGCTTAGTGCTTCTCAATAGCACATCTCTTGTAAGCCATTAAGGACATGAGTCCAACCTTTGTTTGCTCACACAATCCATCAAGTGCGTCTCAAAGCACCACCAGATACTGGCTATGGATTATGTATTGCCATAGGAATATGAGTTTAAAAGCCCATCAAGATTCATACTCTAATCTTGACTTAAGGACCTTAACCCCATTCCCCTCGACGATTCGAGAACTATTCTTCTCGGTAATCCTTTTGTGAAAGGATCTGCAAGATTGCGTTCAGATCTCACAAAGTCTATAGCAATCACTCCATTTTTCAGGAATTGTTTTACCACCGCGTGCCTGATCCGAATGTGTCTTTTCTTACCATTATAGACATCATTCTTAGCAACGCCGATGGCTGCTTGACAGTCACAGTGTAAGAAGACTGGTGCAACCTGTCCCCCCCACACTGGTATGTCAGCTAGTAAGTTTCTCAACCAATCTGCTTCTTGACTTGCCAGCTCAAGAGCAATGAACTCGGACTCCATGGTGGAGGTCGCTATACAAGTCTGTTTCCCAGACTTCCACGATATAGCTCCTCCTCCCAAAGTGAACACAAAACCACTTGTGGAACTTGTTTCATCATTACCTGCAATCCAGTTCGCATCAGTATATCCTTCTAATACAGCGGGATATCTACCGAAATGCAGACATGAATTAACTGTTCCTTTCAAATATCTTAGTAAACGTCGGAGGGTATTCCAATGTTCACCATCAGGGTTGTGTGTGTACCGGCTTAGCCTACTAACAGCATAAGCAATGTCAGGTCGAGTACAGTTCATGAGAAACATCACACTTCCTATAATTTTAGCATACTCTTTTTGGGATACACTCTCACCCAGGTTTTTGCGCAGAGGTATACTAGCATCATAAGGAGTTCTTGCAGGTTCAACATCAAAACTATCAAATTTCTTCAACACTTTCTCAACAAAATGAGATTGACTTAAGGATATTCCAGATGAGTTTTTAACCAATTTGACTCCAAGAATAACATCAGCTTCTCCTAAGTCTTTCATCTCAAATTTTGACGACAGAAATTGTTTGGTTTTATTTACAACAAATAAATTACTACCAATAATTAACATGTCATCAACATATAGGCAGATAATCACACAGTCTGATCCAAACATTTTAGAGTACACACATGAATCAGAATTGTTAGTTATGTAGCCATCCTCAATCAAAGTGTTGTGAAATTTCTCATACCACTGTTTAGGTGCTTGTTTTAGACCATATAGCGATTTTCTCAATTTACACACCTTACTCTCTTGACCCTTTACCACAAACCCCTCGGGTTGAGTCATATAGATCTCTTCTTTTAGGTCACCATTCAAGAAGGCAGTTTTAACATCCATTTGATGAACAACAAGATCATGAATAGCAGCCAAAGCAATAAGAGTTCTAATGGTGGAAATCTTAGTCACAGGTGAGTAGGTATCGAAATAATCAATGTCTTTCTTTTGTGTAAATCCTCTCACTACAAGTCTAGCTTTGAACCTTTCTATTGTACCATCAGGTCTCAGTTTCCTTTTGAAAATCCATTTACTACTAATGGGTTTACTACCCTTAGGTAAATCTGTCAATTCCCAGGTCTGATTAAATGCAATAGAATCTAACTCATTTTTAATAGCTTCTTCCCAAAAAATAGCATCTATGGATCTCATCGCTTCATCATACGTTTTTGGGTCATCTTCTATTAAAAAGGCAGAAACAAATTCAAAGCAAGCACAATCATCACTAGCATTTTCAGTTAAGAACGTTGTGATAAAATCATCTCCGAAATTCTTTTCAATTCTAGGCCTTTTACTCCTTCTAGGTTCACTAGCATGATCATCAACAGAACTACTACTAGCATGCATAGAATTATCAACAGGATTAACAGGCATATCAAGCAATTCAGGAGGTGAATCAACAACTTTCTTTAAAGGGAAAACATGCTCAAAAAACTCGGCATCTCTTGCTTCAGAAATAGAACGATCATTCAATGACATGAATCTATAAGCAGCACTGTTTTGTGCATAACCAATGAAAATGCAATCATATGTTTTAGATCCTATAGTAGGCCTCTTAAAACTCGGTAAACCAACTTTAGCCAAACACCCCCACACTTTAAGAAAGCTTAAGTTAGGGGCATAACCCTTCCAAAATTCATAGGGTGTCTTGTCTAATTTCTTATGAGGTACCCTGTTAAGAATGTGACAAGCTGAAAGCACCGCTTTCCCCCACATATCATCAGAAAGGCCAAAACTTAAGAGCATAGCATTCATCATTTCTTTTAAAGTTCTGTTTTTACGTTCAGCTACTCCATTGGACTGAGGTTGGTAAGGTGGGCTAGTCTCATGAATTAATCCATTTTTCTCGCAAAAATCTGTTAAGTAATTAGAGCTATATTCACCACCTCTATCAGACCTGACTCTTTTAATCTTTCTGTCAAGTTGATTTTCTACCTCAGCTTTGTATTTAATAAACATCTCTTCAGCTTCACTTTTATTCTTAAGTAGATACACTTTAGTATATCTTGAGAAATCATCAATAAAAGTGACATAATAAAATTTACCTCCTCTACTCATAGTACTCTTGAAGTCAGCTAGGTCGGTGTGAATTAACTCGAGAAGACTCGTATGTCTAGTTTTAACAGGTTTACTAGGTTTCTTAGTAAACTTAGCTTCTACACAACTAGGACATTTAGTGAAGACTTCGGTGGTTAAAGAAGGAATAAGCGACATTGATTTCAACTTTTTAACCGATTCAACATTCACGTGACCTAATCTAGCATGCCAAACATCAATAGACTCAGCGATATAAGCAGAAGTAGATGAATTATTATTAAAAGTAGAAGAATCAATGTTCAGAATAAACAAGCCCCCACTGAGATAACCCTTGCCCACAAAATCCCCGTTGCGAGACATTACGACCTTGTCAGCCTCAAAAACAAGTTTCACACCAACTTTGTTTAACAAGGCTCTAGACACTAGGTTTCTACGCAAAGTAGGGACATACAAAACATTATGAAGAGCAAGAGTTTTCCCAGAGGTAAGTTTAAGAAAGACATTGCCTTTTCCTGTGATCAGCGCAGAGGAAGAGTTACCCATGTAAACCTTTTCACCATCAGCCACATCTTCAAATTCAGCGAACAGATCCTTGTTGGCACAGAGATGTCTTGATGCTCCTGTGTCCAGAATCCAGTCACTCGCGTTCGCCACAAGATTGGCCTCTACCACCACTGCAGCAATAATATCATCATTTGATTCAGCAAGGTTGGCTTGAGCGGCATGACCAGCTTTCTTTTGAGGACACTGGAATGCTTTGTGACCCGTCTGCCCACACACATAGCATACCACGTTTGGATTCGGCTTGAGGATCTTGGGAACTGGTTTGGTGGAGTTTCCTTGATTCTTTCCCTTGGCACCTTGACCTTTCCCTTTCTGACCCTTGCCCTGACCCTTGCCCTGACCCTGACTCTGACCCATCTTATTCTTACCCTTATTATTGCCATGAGATGGACCCTCGGCTTCAACAAGGTTAGCTTTGGTAGAGACAGACGACAAAAGGACAGACCTATCTTTTAAGAGATTTGCTTCCTCAGTTCTCATGTGACTTATCAGCTCTTGAAGTGAAAGATCTTTTTTCTTATGTTTTAAATGATTCCTATAATCACTCCATGACGCAGAAAACTTCTCTAACAAAACATTTGCTAAAAAAACCTCGTCAAGTTTCATACCCTCATTTGTGACATCAGCACACAAGTTTTCATAAACATGAACTTGTTCCATAATCGGTTTGTCATCTACAATATGGAACCCAAGCCACTGACCCACGACATACTTCTTTTTGCCCGCATCATCGGCTCCATATTTTTTCTCTAAAGCTTCCCAAATAGTTTTAGCAGATTTATGGACCATAAATAAATCAAAAAGCGTGTTGGTCATATGATTAAGAAGATGATATCTAACCGCCTTATTATCTTTATCATATTTCTTAACTTTTTCGTCATTGGACTTAACCGTGGCTGCGGAAGGAGGTGTGGCCTCGGCCGCGGTGGACGCAACAATTAAAACGGGTTTCTCTTCAAACAGAACATAGTCGATTTTCAATTGTTCGAAAAACATTAAAAGTTTTTGAGACCACCTTATAATTAAGACCATCCAGCGGTTCCAATTTCGACAAATCGGCAGCAAACTTGGTTGACACAACAGCCATAATAAATCGTTTTCTGTTTTGCGACACAAATTATAATATAGTTTTCAAATTGTTGGTTCTAAGGAACACAGACAGAACAGAAACGAAAAGAAGAGAAGAATTATGGACCAATCAACCGAGGCAGGCGGCTTAGGCAACAATAAATCGGACGACGACAGAGACAAAAGGCAACGAGAAAAGGCAGCAAAACCGAAGGCAACAGTAGCAGAACCGTATCAGCAGCAGAACCGTGACGAAGAGGCAGTGTCGTGGTATGGAGACCACTGACTTGAAAACTATATCGGCGCGACTCCGGTGGTTATCGCCTACAACGCCGCTAGTTTCCCAAGGTTAACACTGCAACACCGAGATTTGACCACTCGAGACTTGGTGCTTTGGAACGAGTATGACAGTACCCAGATTTATGAGGAAAAGAAGAAAACAGGAGAATGAAGAAGCTGTGTATGTTTGTGTGTATTGAGGAAGACAAGAGGCTCTGTATTTATAGGACAAGAGACCGAGGAGCCTACAAAAATCTCCACTAATTAAGGCTGTAATCACGGAGATTAGCAGCCATAATTACTCCCGTAATGGCAGATTCTGAACCTGGACAAATCTTGTACCTAGACAACATACACAAGCCTAATGAACCTGGACAAACACAACGGAGGCCCAAAAAGGTAAAAGTCGGGCACAGCCCGCACCGCAGGTGCTTTACCCAAACCTAAACCCGAGCCCGAGCCGGGCCGGGCCGCACGCGCGCGTGCTGGTTAGTCCAGCCCAACACAACCCTCCACCATAAAAGGCCCACTCCACTACACACTTACTAACCCACTAAGAGGGAAGCCTTATAAACAACACTTAAGCTCCTAACTCCTCCTATGTGGGACAAACAAAAGAAGGAAAGACAACAACTCTTGTCATCAACCAACAATAATATCCGTAAATTATTTACTTAATTATTTTGTATATAGTATTAAGTACTTTATTGTATATTGAATTTAAAAGACTTGAATTTTTTATTATCTATACTCCGTACAAACATACAAAAATTAATTGAATTTAAAATTTTCAACTATTATATATTACACCATTTAATTTTTGGAAAAGTCGCTAAATTAAAAGTAAAAAAACGAAATATAAAAGTAAGTAAAAATAAAAGAGAATCTACATTAAAAAGAAAAAAAAATATATTACTGGAGTACTGTTACCGCCTACCCACCTGTCCACCTACTCACCACCCATCCATCCACCCAGACCCGACCCAGACCCATCCTCGGTCCGACCCTGACCCACTCGATCCACCCGACCCATCGACTGTCATGACCATCAAACTCCAACCACCAAGCCACCCCATCCCCGAGCCATCATCACCCAACCCGGATCTTACCCAGCGTCAAACCGACCCCACCTACCTATGGGGACGACCATCGCCCTCCGGCCACCCCGAGCCATGCCTGCCCAGCCACCCTTTACGCTTCCGATGATTAAGTTGTTTATGAAAGGGTTTGTTTTTTTTGGGATTTTTTAAGAGAGAAAGAAATTAAAATTTGAGAATGTGATGAAATGACGAGGGTAAATAGTAAAATGTCGTTAGGATTGAATAAAAGTTCGTTAGGAAAAAGCACGACCCAAAAATTATGATAAAGGTGACAAATTCTATATTTATAAGACCAATAATCCGTTCTTAGATATCAACCAAAAATTAAAAATTATCCCAAATTTTCTCAAATTATTCTATATACGGAGTAAAATAATAGCAATCATACGGATATTCATCGTTTCTTTAACTGACAACATTCATTATTAAACTTGTGCGCTGATGATGAAAAATTTGTTTTTTATAACATGTTTCATCGTTGTTAATTGTAATATGTTCCCATTTATCCATTAAATATTTATATCTACCTATATTGATGTGCGAGATACTTTGGTTACTCTTTCATTCTAACAACAATGCACCATATATAATGCCTATAATTTAATTGGCCAAATTATCAAATAGGTAAAAAAAATTGGCACCAATGTGATAAATTGGTAAAACAAAAATTGAGTTGTGCCAAACTGGTAAAAAAAAAGTGGCATGTAAGTGACAAACTGGTCAAAAAACATTCCAGTATAATTTTTAAGAATTTTGGTGTTCGACTCGATTTTTCCCGTCCGTATAGGTTTAGTCTAAAAAATTGGAATTATTTTTAATTGATTTTTTCTTTGAATGTAATTTTAAAAATATTGTTTGGCTACTTAATCCGGTTTAATCGGTCCGGTTCAAAGGTCGAAATTTTTTGACCGAAGTTTGAAGGTAGGTGACTAATGACAAATTCTGGATTTTCATCAATTTCAATTTTTCTCTAATTTTTCGCCGGTGCACAGTTCTCAGTTCTGAGTTCTGCCCGATACGAAACATTGACTGAAGACAAAACTTAACCTTTGACTGTATTGACCTGTCCTTAAAAAAATAATACGCGTCGGCTCGAATACAGGTCACGAGTAAGAAATAATTCTGAAACCTAATTTTTTACCGCTTTTTAAGTCAAAAAAATATTTTTGATTTAAACTTTTATTTATTTTGATGGTATTATTATTATTATACAGTTGTAGACACCCACATTTTGACCGCCAGGTGTCTATAATAGTTCCCGCCAAACACCCGATGATGATTGGACGCAAACGTGCTTTGATGGACTCACATATGGGCTCATAATCATGGACATTTGGTTTAGGCTTATTACGGAGTACAAATCTTATAAAACCAACCTCAAATCCAGGCCCAGTAGGTCGTTTCGAGTCAAATAAGACTCATTTGGGTCGAATCCGGCACCAGGGGCAAAACCGTCTTTTAGCGACCGAGTCAAACCCGGTCAAAGATATTTTTGCCCGAGACACACGGACCAGCCTTGACACTACACGTCCGGTTTGGACTCAAATACTACAAAAATCAGCCTCGAAAATACTAAACAAATCCATTCAAGGATAGAATTCGATCTCAAGTGAGAATTCTATCCGAAAACTAAATCAATTTACCGACCGAGTGTCAAACACTCGGCCAAAACAGCCAAAACAGCCGAGATACTCGGCTTCCTCACCAAGAAACGGGACTCTCGTTCCCTTTCGAACTCTTACGTTTCCTATCTAAACCGGTATTTCTTGTTGTCCAAGCAAGGTACTTCTCCTAAACCACCTCTCCTATAAATAGGACCCTCCGGTCAATCAATGACAGATCTATTCACGATATCATCCTCAACACCTTCAATTACTTATTAATCTCACAAAATTCAAGCATCGAATATAGCATCGAAAGACCGATAATATCATCCCGACACACGACACAAACATACCGAGACCACACCCGACCAAAACCGGCCCCCCCTCTCACGTCACCTTACACGACCAAACCGACACCCAAATTCATTCCCATCATCTCGACGCTCCAGTGCCTAAGCCATTTTTCGACGAGCTCTATTTCGAGAAAACAAAGCATGTAGGTTGAGGGTGTAAATCAAACCCGATTCTTCCTCTTTCTCTTCTCCTTTCTCGTCGTCTTTTCTTCTTTCTTTTCGCGTCGTGTCGTCGGTCCTCGTTTTTTAATATGGGTCGTCGTCGCATCTTTTTTATTTTCTAATATCGATACTAAAAAAACTATTTTCATACATAAACGTTTTTAAAATATGATATCGATTCTCTAGTCGAATGTCATATCAAAAAAAGAACTAAATAAAATCTCGTTGATGCTAATAAAGTCGTTACATCCTTTTTTAAACAAAATTCGACGATTTTTACGCGGAGAGAATTAACATTTTTTTCGTTCAAAACTCTTTTATCAAAACAAACTTCACAAAATTTTTTTCTAAAATCATTATAACTATTTGATATCGATTTCATAATCGAATATCGAATACGACGAATATTGAAAATATAAATCGAGTATAAATTAATCTATATTTGTACGCGATTTATAAAGTCTGACGATTTTCGAAAAATAAGAAAAGCGGGACAGACTCCCGCGCGAGCCGCGCGCCTGCCAGGCGACTCGCGCGAGGGCCTGGAAAACCGTGCCTTTTTCTTCGTTTTTCTCGTTTTTATTCTTTTCGTTCCTTACATAAAACAGCGACTTTCGCAACATATTTTCAGATTTCGATAAATACTTTTTCGACCTCGGTCAACACGTGTTAATCCATCACGTGTCATAAACCTTTTTCAAAATCATGACATATTATTGTGTTTGCATCTTTATTCGATTTATTCAATCGTTACTAACTCGTTTTCTCGTGTTTGTAGGAGTTTATTTTATTCCTATTGTTTTATTAGACTAAAACGAATTTCACATGCTAAATATAACTTTGACGTTATTAGTTTAAGGTGCATTAAACGACTTAGCAACCCATTTATTTTTCTCTCACATGCTTAGGGAAAATAATGTTTGCATACCATTCCACCGTCGAACTAACGCGTGTACATAAAAAACGAACGATATCTTAGTAAAGGCCGCTAAGTGCGGGTGGGGTTGGGTGTTCTCAGTGAACTTCCCAACACGTACCCTCACCCCTTACTCAGAACCATGGTTTCCGGATGTCCGAATCCATTGGCAACGAGAGTCATTCAATACACGATATCCGACAATGTCGGTATCGGTATCAAATGCTAAGGGACGAACCCGATAAACTCTGACATCGGAAATGGGCCATATTTTGTATATGGCCCACTACGACATAGAGTGGGTTTGAACGGGCTCGAACTCCCACAAAGTTCGGTGGCGACTCCTACTTCGATTTAAATTTCAATTTGACCATATCATATGGAGATTCATTCGCCTCCCCAAACCCGCGCGTGGCCGCGTCGGGGTGGACCTATGTCATGTCCACAATTTGGCGACTCCGCTGGGGATCAACTGATGAGTCACTTACCATCGGCATCCTCAGGGTGAGACTTGAAAAGAAATCGTTCGATTAGTAATGTACACGTTTTAGTTCAATGGTTCATGCATAACCCAAATTTTTCCCGGCCGGTTACTTGTGACCGACGTCCCACTATACCACGGTGCATTCCTAAATGGATGCACTAAAGACTTCGATGGCGGAACTCGCATGGGTTTTACGGCAGGTTCTAAGACCAACACGGCTTAGGAAGACCGTCTTGATTTGCGAGAAAGCTATCTTCGTTGGTATAGACCCTATTCGACCGACCGAGACTTAGATTAGGAACATACATGGCGTCATTATACTGTTGCCTTGACTACGTGCTACTTGATTTACTTGTTTTAGTCTTTTCAAAAAACATCATTTTCAAAAAATTTGCATCTTTTCAAAACCCATCCCCTTTTTCAAAACCCGGAAAGCTACCGAATTTAGGACTTATGATTTTGACTCAAGATAGCCTATTTTTAGCCGGTATGCTGTCCAAACCTTTTCAAAAATCCAAAATCTCGGCCCGATAACCTTTTTCGATTTTCAAAAAAATCGGACCATCCTATCCGACTTTGCTCGGTTTTCAAATCCAAATTCCCTTTTCAAAGCCCTCTTCTTCTTAGGACTTCCCATATTTAGCAGTGTCGGGTCTGGTCATAAGTTGTTAGAGTCTATAGCGTCGAAACTCCGTCGATCATACATCACGGATTTCCTCCCTATCCTAGTCCGCCTTATTTGTCAAGGCACGACACACCTTCGTAGGACAAACTCCTGCAAAGGGAAGCCCGTTTACACATTCGAGTCCAAAGTTTGGGGAATTCTCACGTGGACCTTCCTTTGAACGGGACTAGGCCCACTTTGCCAAATCCTAAGGAAGGCCCACCGTCCACGGGTCATCCGTCTAGAAGTCGGTTTTAAGTCTTTTTCTCGTCTAGTCTTTTCCTTGCTCGGGATGTACTCTTTGATTTTAAGATCTGGGTCAGTTAATGATTACGCGGTGCCCTTACAGACAGGCCACCCCACACCCGAGCCATGACGAAAGAAGCCATTGATGAGTTGACAGCTTCATTGACCAAGATCCAAGACCAATTGAGACAAATGAGGGAAGACCAGATTGCCATCGTCACTCGGGTAAGTGCCGTGGAACAAGGAACCCCCAATGCTTCGATCGAGGATGACGGACCTTTGGCCGCATTGGCCGGCGCGGTCCAAAAATTGCAAGAACAGGTCCACTCGACCACCAGGAACACCATCCTTACGGAAAATGCCCGTTCCTATTCGCCCTTGACCGATGAACTACCCGCTAACCTCAACTTAACGGGCCTACCAATGTTTGACGGGACTGAAGACCCGGTACTCCATATTCGGGCTTTCAAGGATTTTATGGCTGTTAAGGGGGTCAAATCGACCATGTTCAAGCACCTTTTTGCCTCCTCTCTAGAGAAGCACCCGAAAGCCTGGTATTACAGGCTTGATCCCAAGAAATACAAAACTTGGGACAATGTTGCAATGGAATTCGCACGAAACTATGCGGATAATGCTGAGATCCAGACCACTATGCGCACCCTAGAAATAATGGCCCAGAAACCCAAGGAAGGATTCACAAAATACCTTCAACGCTGGAGGGCTGAAAGCGTCAAACTGGTCGATAAGCCCAGTGAAAAAGTGTTGGTTGAAACCTTCGTCAAGAACCTTCTTCCCGCTTACCGGATCCATCTCCGGTACGCCATCATACCTAGTTTCGCGGTCCTAACTGAGATGGGGACGAGAATCGAAGATGATCTAAGGTTGAAAAGCCTCACTAAGGCCTCCGCCAAGGGATACCAAGGGGCCAGCTCATCAACAAGAAAGCCCACATCTACTGCTGCCACTCGTAGCATTTTTGACGAGGTCAATCTACTTGATACCCCGTCCAAGAAGAATACCACACCCCGGGTATTTACCGACATAGGCACCACCTATGAAAATGCCCTGCAGAGGCTATCGTCAAAAGGCATGATCACCCCGATAGGCCCAACACCTGAACCCCCGGTCGAGCGTCGCTCCAAGGCCTACGACATCCAGGCCTACTGTCAGTACCATCATGGCAAGGGACACGATACCAAGAAATGCTGGAAGCTAAAGCACCTAATCCAGGATCTCATCGAAAGTGGTAAGATCCCTTTGCCCGGGGGCAAACCCAACAACAAGGATAACCCCCTGGCCACCCACGCCATTTTCTCCGGGGAAATAGTGGATTGCTCACACCTCATTTCTCCATTTGTCCCGCAAATAAACGGGATCTGGTGCGACGACGAAGATGACGTCTATCTCACCAAAGGGGAAGCTGTCCCCATCACATCCGAGGAGGTCCAGAAGGTTAAATCCAAGGTCTTAGCCAATAGTCAAGCCCTCATCATCGCCGAGCCATCTAAGGTGGAGCCCGCCCCGGAAGAGCCAACTACTGAAAAGGCTCTTGTAAAGCAGCTGAGCAAGACTCGAGTTGACCTCTCTATATGGCAACTCCTAGTTAGCTCACAGGAACATCGAGAGGCACTCACTAAGGCCCTCGATCAGGTCAAAATCGACTCTATGGCTACTCCAGCTGAAATGGTAGCCACGGTTCTGCCCCACCTAAAAGGGAAAGCCAAAGAAGAAGGCCCACTTATTACCTTCTCCAATGCTGATCTACCACCATTTGGGCCTACCCACAACATGGCCCTCTATATCACGGTGATCTGCCGTGGAAAATACCTGCCTATGACCCTAATCGACGACGGGTCCGCAGTCAACGTCCTCCCCTTGAGAACCGCCAAAGCCCTCGGCATTACCGAGGCCGACTACATTCCCACAGCTCAAACCATTCAGGCTTTCGACGGAAGTCCAAAGTCAGTAGTCGGAGCCACAAAACTTACGATCATAACAGGCCCGATAGAGAAGGAGCTGGAATTTCAAGTGATCGACGTGACTTCTTCCTTTAACCTTCTTTTAGGAAGACCTTGGATCCGCGACCAGGGCTGTATCCTCCACCCTGCATCGGAAAATTAAGCTACCTTTGCACGACACCGTCATCACTCTAGAAGCCACGCCTACGACTGTGGCTAACTGCAACACCTCGGGCCGCACTGATCTCTGGGGGTTCGACTTCGTAGGGACCATTGAAGAAGAGTATCTTTTCCAACCCTACTTCACGGTTAGCATTGACCGGATGTTGCAGAATCTGGGCTATCTGTCGGGAGCTACATCAAGGCCCAATCTCCCCGCAGGGAAAATCCTCGAAGTCCTAGATAACGGGAGGACTCAAACTGGTCTGGGTTATACCATAACCCCAGAGAATATGGGCCAAACAGGGACTAACACTGTCACTTTTGTTAGTCCAGTATTTGGGCCAATCCAAACGGGCCTATACCGGCCCAACACCACGCGCCCTGGGACCCACTTGGCCCAGGATTGCAACTACATACCAGATGACATCTTCGCTCTTATCCAGTCCAAAGATGCTAAGAATGCTAAGCCCGCACTAGGGCTGCTTTTTGGAGAAGAACTCACGGCCCCAACACCGAAGGAAGATCTAGTCAGTCTCATTCTCCGCAGCCGCACCTTTGATCCATCTAAGCTGATCTCGGATGTCGGATCCGGGACAGGAAATAGAGCCTGGAGGAAGACTGTCAAATGGACTGACAGTCAAGGGAGGACTTACAAGCTGATCACAGGGGAAGAAGAAATGCCAGAATCTGAGTCTGAGTCCGAGTCAGAGTCTAAGATTGAGTCTAGTGAGTCCGGTGCTAGGGCCAGTCCTGTAACTCCCCCTCTCACTTTAGCTACTCCTGGTGCCTCGGGGTCTGTCCCGGGCATCCTACCTATCCCGCCACTGACTAGTGATCAGATGGCAGTTCTTTTTGAGCTATTTTCTCAATTCATGATCAATAATAACAACCGTTCTGCTTACGACTGGTCTCATTTTCAAAATTTTCTTAATTCCAAAAATATTATGTGCAATGACATTGAGAAACCCGACGAACAGGTATCCTTGCCTCCACATCTGATCGAGCAACTAGAGCAAAGGGAATCCCGCAATCCGGTAATCGAAGAAACCGAATCCATTAACGTGGGAACAACCTTAGAACCTCAGATGCTTAAGATAGGGTTATCCTTAGATCCCGAGGAGAAACAACAATTCGTAAATCTCCTTCAAGAATTCAAAGACATCTTCGCATGGTCCTACAAGGACATGCCGGGGATTGATCGCGAAATAGCCGAGCACCATATACCGATCAAGGAAGGGTTCAAGCCGGTTAAACAAAAACTCCGACGCATGAGGCCCGAATGGTCCCTCGAAGTTAAGGAGGAAGTCGACAAACAATTCAAGACTAGGTTCATACGAGTCTCCGAGTATCCAGATTGGGTTGCAAACATCGTACCAGTCCCTAAAAAGGATGGTAAGGTACGTGTCTGTGTAGACTTTCGGGATCTTAACAAGGCAAGCCCGAAAGATGATTTCCCATTACCACACATTGATATACTGGTGGATAACACAGCTGATCATGCCCTTCTATCATTTATGGACGGGTATGCCGGGTACAATCAGATAAAAATGGCAGAAGAAGATATGGATAAGACCACCTTTATTACACCTTGGGGGTACTTATTGCTATACTGTTATGCCATTTGGTCTCATCAATGCCGGGGCCACCTATCAACGAACTGCCACGACTTTATTACGTGACATGATGCATAAGGAAGTGGAAGTATATGTGGACGACATGATCGTTAAGTCTAAAGACAGGGACGGTCACATCACTGCCCTGAGAAAATTCTTCACCCGATTACGCAAGTACAACATGAGGTTAAACCCTCAGAAGTGCAGTTTCGGGGTAACATCTGGCAAATTACTGGGTCATATCATTAGCCAACGTGGTATCGAAGTCGATCCAGCCAAAATCAAGGCCATCACCGAGATGCAGCCTCCTAAAACCGAAAAGGAGATAATTGGGTTTCTCGGAAAAGTCCAATACATCAGCAGGTTCATTTCAAAGCTAACCATGGTGTGTGAACCGATCTTTTGTCTTCACCACCGGTCCTGATGCCACCTCAGCACAGTTTGCCTTTGTCACTATACCTAACCACGACAGAGACAGCCATGGGGGCTATGCTAGCTCAAACGGTCAACTCCGACGAACGGGCTATATACTACATACATCAGCAAGAAATTTTTAGAGTACGAGTGTAAATACACCATGCTCGAAAAAACGTGCTTAGCTTTGGTCTGGGCCACCAAGAAGCTCCGACATTACATGCTCAGTTACGAGGTACAAGTATTATCCAGAATAGATCCGATCAAGTACCTTTTCGAAAAGCTCATTCTCAATGGCAGGATATCGAGATGGACCCTGATGTTGGCAGAGTTCGATCTCAAGTTTTTACCATTGAAAGCCATCAAAGGACGAATAGTAGCCGAATTTCTCGCTGACAGTCCCATAACCGAAGAAGAACACACCGACACCTAGTCCTTCCCAGATGAAGACATTTTCCATACCGACGCCGAAACATGGGACTTATACTTTGACGGGGCATCCAATTTCCGATGATTTGGAGTCGGGATTCTCCTAATCTCGCCAAGAGGGGAACATACTCCCGTGTCCATCAAATTAGACTTTGACGTCACTAATAATGCCGCTGAGTATGAAGTCTGTATCCACGGGCTACAAGCCGCCACTGACTTAGGGGTAACAAACCTCCGAGTACACGGTGATTCATCTCTGGTCATTAATCAAGCACTCCAAAAATGGAAGACTCGAAATGCTAATCTCGTGGCCTACCAGGCACGAGTAAGGAACCTCGAGAAACAGTTCCGGAAGGTAGAATATATATACCTACCTCGGGAAGAGAATCAGTTTGCAGATGCACTTTCAAAACTAGCCTCTTTGCTAAATATTCCCGATCATGTGACCAGCATGCCGATCTGTGTCGAAAGACGATCCGAGCCAGCATATATCCACGACATCGAAGATATCGAGATACCCGATCCCGAGCCATGGTATCTGATGGTGGGGATTTGTCGTGGAATCCCGCCACCAAATAATAAAACCGGCTAATCCTAACTAGGGTAGCTAGGGTAAGTCGGGTCGAATCCACGGGGATGGTAGAGGCGTCTAGACTAGGTCGGCCCAAATACTAAACTAAGTCAACGAGCTAAGCTATCGAATGATAGAAGGGGAGAGAGCTAGACTATAACTAGGAAGAACAACAAGGAAAACGGGCTAGGATTAGGTCGGGGTCAAAGGGGTAACGGAATGGCCAAGGAAGAGTTAGAGTGAAAGCGGTAGTAGGGTAATCTAGGACGCACGACCTAGAGGTTCCTCATGGAACCCATCCGGCGATACACACGACAAAGGAAAGCAAGAAAAACAAGCAATCTAACTTACTTAGTCATTCAAGCATTCCATCAAACATGTAATATGCATCACTCAAGAAGAAACCTCAAATCTTCCACCAACATCTCCAACAAACCCTTAATCATCCAATTAACATCCTAATCACCTTACTAACCCTAGCAAGAACACTACTCTAACATAATCAAACTACAACTAACAAGAACAAGAGAAATCAACACAAGAATCAAAACATCCATAATGAAACTATTGAAAAAGATGAACTAAGAACAATACAACAATCAAAGATGCAAACTTGGATGAATTAAACAAGATAAAGAGTAAAAAGGAAGAGGATTATACCATACTAGTGAAGGAGAAAGATTGAAACTTGCATTAATGAAGAAAATCCAAAACAAACATCCAAGGTTGTCAAGCTTGGTGAAGATCTTGAAGAATTCCCTTAATACAAGTACTAAACTAAGATTAACCACTAATTACCGACTAATCTACACTAATCTAATCTAATCTAACCTAAAGTAGTCTAGGGTTTAAGGAGAGGTGAAGAACATAAGCTAAGATAGTGCCTTAATACAAGAGGGGGGGTATTTATAGGGTTACAAATGGAAGGGAGAAGAGAAGAATGAAGCGCGGGGTAGCAGCAGACCTTCCCGGCCGGGAGGAGGTGGTCCCGGTCGGGAGGGTGTCGGTCCCGGCCGGGAGGAACTGGTCCCGGTCGGGATGGACCCAAAACAGTAGCTCTCTCTTTTGTGCACTTCATCCCGGACGGGATGAGGTCATACCCGTCGGGGATGAGTCTTGTAGGCCTCCAATATGATCTTTAAGGTTCCTCCTTGCTTCATATGGACTTCTCACCGATTCTCGGGACTCGGGATTGGCTCTCGGGACTCGGGATTGGGTCCCAAGGTCTCGGGGTCGATTCCAAAGCATCGAGTCATCGTTCCTTTATCTCGTTGGCTCCAAAATGTGTATGTATCGAGTCGGAATCGCTCCAACTCTTCCAAATCGGTCTTGGGAACCTGAAACGAACTAAAGGAAGTATAAGAAGCCCCTAAACCGCTCCCAAGGAGCGATTCTACAAGGAAAATGGGACCAAAACACTACGAAATAGGCACTACAAACCACACTTATCAACTCCCCCACACTTAACCCTTACTCGCCCTCGAGTAAGCACATACTAACTACTATACTAGCCGAATGGGTATTAGCGCACCCTACGCCCTTTCAACTCACGCGAGTGCACTTAGAGGAAAAGTGCACTCCGCAAGGCAAGTCGGGTCTTGCGACAAAACTGTGGATGCAACCGGACACAAAACACATAAACAAGCGAACACACAAACAAACACACTAATGGTTGCACCCAAAGGAAAACAAATACCGCTTCCCTCAAACAAGCGGTGAAAGAAGCACCGGTTTAGAACTTGAGGTAAGCGACAACGTTCCCAAACTAGCAATACAAACCGAGGTGGACTAAACCCTAATAGTATGACGACAAAGCAACAAAAACGTTGGTAACTTACCTAGGTTCCTCCTAACCTTCTAAGAGCGTACTACGGGACGATCGGCGGAGTGGGAAGTGAAGAACCACGGTGTTAGTCGACACTGTAGGTAGGTGAGACCCCGCCCCCTTTAGCAAAGAGCCAAGAGGGTCGTCCCATGCCCGAAACCGCCTAACTAGTCCAAGTAAAAAGGTGGAAAAACCTGCAAAATGAGGGAAGACCGACTAATGCCGCTATCATCCTTCCTCGGGACTCGGTCCTTTGGTAGGCTCTTCACGGCAAAAGTCGGAAAAAGGCTTATTTTTGTGGGGTTAAGATCTTTTTGTGAATCGGGTTTTCTTTTGGCATTTTCTCTTTTCTTTTGCATTTTTTTTTGCTCGTTTGTTGCCATGCCATTTCTTTTTCTTCTTTTCTATTTTCATTTTTGGCTTTTGTGCCTTTTCTTTTTCTTCATTTCTTTTCTTTCTTTCATTTTTTTTTTCTTTTTTTTCTTTTCTTTGCCCTTTTTGGCAAGATTTGGCTTTTTGGCATTTCTTTGTAACAAGAAAGAGAGAATTCAACAAATTGCAACTTATTGTGTGGATATGTGTGGGAGGTAGGTAAATGGGTGAGTCGGGGGTCGCGATCCCTCTTCAAACCCACAAAAAGTGGAGAACTTGGACTAATTAAACAATCCTAAACACGGTCACCTAGGGGACGGGGCTCGGTAACCAAGGCCTTTTCACACCGTGGGTGGTCATAATGGTCAAAATGCAAATCCCGTAGTAAATCCCTAGTAAGCTAGGTGGACTCAAGGTAAAGGACCAACGAAATCATTGATTTAGGGTCATTCTACTGGATTAAAGTCCAAGACTCGATTTATACTACTAGAAAGGGAAAGTAAGCACTCACACACTAGCCTCTAAACCGGGTTTTCGAAAACCCATTACGCACAAGACACACAACAAAACACAAAACAAAGACTCAACGAAAATGAAAGAAAAAGAAACAAAAGGAACAAAACAAGAATAACACAAAACAAACATATAGAAAACACAAACACCACCCCTAACTTCCAAATGAGCAACCAAATCAACCTCGAGCATTACAAAGCTCCTCCCGAGAACACCACATCACATTCTCCTCCAAACTCCGCGAGAGATAAAGAAGAAAAAGGGATAAGATGTTACCGGTAGTCTTGAAGGCTCTCCAAAGCTAGCGGTGATTTAAGCAACCTATAAGGAAAGAGGAGGCGAAACACACACAATACAACAAAAACACGACATAACGACAAAAAGGGAAAACACACAAAAGAAAATCTTTTTGATTTTTGTGAAATTTTTTCAAATTTTTAGGGTTTTTAGAGATTTTTTCGAAAGACTACAAAAATAAAACTAACTATGCTAGAATACCACTCCCCCACACTTAAGTCGAGCCATGTCCTCATGCTCGACCGTAGTGCATGGGAGTACAAAAGAAACTACGAAAATAAAGCTAAAAATCAAAAAGTGGAGAAAATGGTAGAATGTGTCCGGCCGGGGTGTAGTCAAGTCACCATGGGCCGAGACGAGAAAAAGATATGGATGGGGGAAGGAATAAAAAGAAGGAAATAAAAGGAAATGGGAGGGGAGGACTAGGTGTGATCAAGTCACCTAGTCCGGATTCCGCCTAAATCCGACTAAATCCGACAAAAAAGGGGTGAAAAACTTGTAAAATTTGGATTTTGAAAAGGACTCTCAATGTAGTCACATCATCGAGAGTCGGGAGCAACCAAAACCAAGGCCTCGAAGGCCACCATGACAAAGGGGAAGGGGATAAACAAGGGGAAAACAAGCAATAAAAACGGAAAAGAGAGGATAGTTGCCTTACCGACTAGTTAGCAACTCACTCGCTCCATCGTCTCAATGATCAATATAGGTACTTGCTTGTTGTTGCCATTGTTATCCTTCTTCAAGCTTAAGAAAACCGCATGGCTAAGGTAGTAATGGTGTGAGGGGGTAGGATTTGATGTGAATGTCGGTCTAAAGTGAGGAGGAAATGAGGTTAAGGTATGTAAATGAGGTACATGGGTGGTATGATATGAGAAAGGAAGGTAGGGAGGTTGGGTGGGGGTATATAATGGTTGGGTGGGCTTGAATGTCGAAGAAGAGGCACCAAAAAGGAGTAGGGGGTCATCCCGGTCGGGATGGGTGGTCCCGGTCGGGATGACATACCCGTCCCGGTCGGGAAGCCTCCTTCCCGATCGGGATGACACTCCAGTGGACTCGATTTTTGGCACCCTCATCCCGATCGGGACGGCCCCATCCCGGTCGGGACGACACACCCTTCCCGCTTAGGAAGGGTCTTCATGACTCCCAAGACCCCAAAAACCGACTTCCTTACTCACGATCCAAGCTCTATCACTAACCACTCCTTTCTAGAAGTCATCTTCACTTCACCTATCACAATAAACTCAAAGTATACATCAAATTCACTCCCTCACATCGCTCATCAAAATATCAAATCAATTACAAGAATCCCACAAAAACAAACAAAATTAAGAGAAAATAGAACACACAAATACAAGCACAAGTATTCTAAAGAGGAGAAAGGGGGAATATACAACATGACGGTTCTTTAGGAACTCCGTCAAACCTAGGATGGTGGACTCTCCTTCAACCGCAGCCCTCAAGGGCATGGAGGAGCAAGTCGAACGCGCTACCGACGTCATAGTGGAGGCCCAAGAAGCGCTCGAGCTTTGCCAACCTCCACGGCCTCCAAGGTGGAGGCAAGAAGTAGGATTTCCAAGACCCAAAATCATCATTCGTGTCACATCCGGGGTCTATCCATCCTATGAGATTCACCGGCCTCTTCCTCCCTAGGCATCGCCTCCAATCATTAGCAAGCTTCATCTCCAAGAAACAAGGCACAAAAAGCGGTTTTGGCCTCATCTCCTCAATGCACACCCCCACGCCTTCCTCAAGTTGTGGTTCCCTATCTTCATCACTAGGCCCCATATCATCTTGGAGAAGAGGATCGAAACTTCTACCGGCGGTTTCAATCTCTTCCAAGTCCTTGCTCGGTTCACATACAAGGGGCTCTTGATGCTTATCCACATTCTCGCACAAGGGCAACTCGAGGCTAACAATTTCACCCAACAACTTCACAAACTCTACCAAACCATCCCACTCACCATCCTCCTCCAATTCCTCACCAATGTTGTCTTCACCGAGGGTCATCTCCTCATTCATCTCTTTTTGGGTAGACAATTGAGGTTCTTCAAAGCAAATCTCTCCTCCAAAGGGAACTACATCGGCGGCTTCATGGTTAGGTTGCTCCTCTTTCTCAAGTGGGCACCCTTCATCTAATTGCGATGTTCGGGATAAATACATTACGGTTTGAACCGATATTGCATTTAATCGAGCATCCCTCGCCTCGTTTTCCCTTCGAATTTGGGCCATTAATTCATCTTGTTCTTTTTGCATTTGAAGCATAGAATGAAACAACTCCGTGTTTGACGATTGATGGTCCTTGAGGTCTTGTAAAGCTCCATGATAATCTTGATAATCTTGATGATAATCTTGATTAAACATGGTGTCTTGATGATGCCCAAGGGGTGGGGCATCATATTGTTGGTAGCAAGGTTGGGGTGGTTCGTAGTATTGTGGGTCATGGGGTTCATATTGTGGTTGGGGTGGAGGGTAATATTGTGGGTCTTGGGGGTATTGGCTTCCATAAGGTGAATCTTGATTGAACATGGTGGGTTCACAATCATAACTTGAGTAATAGCCACCTTGATAGTAGGATTGATAGTCATTCACTTGTTGGTAGCCATTTCCATACTCTTGAGGATCATACCCATCTTGATTACCCCAAGAAGCTTGATAGTGGTAGGGGGACGTCATGTCATACCCTTGTTTCATGGAAGAAGAGGAGTAGCTCATATCGGCTCCCGAGTGTGTGGAGTTTAGATCAAACCCCATGCTTGCTCGAAAATCGTAGTCCATACCCGGTTGGAAACCACTCATCCTAGCAACCGTCCGTTAAAGCGGCTCTTAATCGCAAGAAGAAGATAATCACCACCTCTAAGCATGAACTGTAGACTAGGAACAAACGTGAGAAATCTAGTGCTTTTTGGGCACTAGACAAGAGAGAAATAAACCACACACACACAAGAAGCAAGGTAACCAAAAAGAAAAAGAAAAACACAAACACAAAGACAAAGTCAAGTAACTAGGAAAACGAAGTCTAAACTAGCACCGTCCCCGGCAACGGCGCCAAATTGATGCGGGGGGATTTGTCGTGGAATCCCGCCACCAAATAATAAAACCGGCTAATCCTAACTAGGGTAGCTAGGGTAAGTCGGGTCGAATCCACGGGGACGGTAGAGGCGTCTAGACTAGGTCGGCCCAAATACTAAACTAAGTCAACGAGCTAAGCTATAGAATGATAGAAGGGGAGAGAGCTAGACTATAACTAGGAAGAACAACAAGGAAAACGGGCTAGGATTAGGTCGGGGTCAAAGGGATAACGGAATGGCCAAGGAAGAGTTAGAGTGAAAGCGGTAGTAGGGTAATCTAGGACGCAAGACCTAGAGGTTCCTCATGGAACCCATCCGGCGATACACACGACAAAGGAAAGCAAGAAAAACAAGCAATCTAACTTACTTAGTCATTCAAGCATTCCATCAAACATGTAATATGCATCACTCAAGAAGAAACCTCAAATCTTCCACCAACATCTCCAACAAACCCTTAATCATCCAATTAACATCCTAATCACCTTACTAACCCTAGCAAGAACACTACTCTAACATAATCAAACTACAACTAACAAGAACAAGAGAAATCAACACAAGAATCAAAACATCCATAATGAAACTATTGAAAAAGATGAACTAAGAACAATACAACAATCAAAGATGCAAACTTGGATGAATTAAACAAGATAAAGAGTAAAAAGGAAGAGGATTATACCATACTAGTGAAGGAGAAAGATTGAAACTTGCATTAATGAAGAAAATCCAAAACAAACATCCAAGGTTGTCAAGCTTGGTGAAGATCTTGAAGAATTCCCTTAATACAAGTACTAAACTAAGATTAACCACTAATTACCGACTAATCTACACTAATCTAATCTAATCTAACCTAAAGTAGTCTAGGGTTTAAGGAGAGGTGAAGAACATAAGCTAAGATAGTGCCTTAATACAAGAGGGGGGGTATTTATAGGGTTACAAATGGAAGGGAGAAGAGAAGAATGAAGCGCGGGGTAGCAGCAGACCTTCCCGGCCGGGAGGAGGTGGTCCCGGTCGGGAGGGTGTCGGTCCCGTCCGGGAGGAACTGGTCCCGGTCGGGATGGACCCAAAACAGTAGCTCTCTCTTTTGTGCACTTCATCCCGGACGGGATGAGGTCATACCCGTCGGGGATGAGTCTTGTAGGCCTCCAATATGATCTTTAAGGTTCCTCCTTGCTTCATATGGACTTCTCACCGATTCTCGGGACTCGGGATTGGCTCTCGGGACTCGGGATTGGGTCCCAAGGTCTCGGGGTCGATTCCAAAGCATCGAGTCATCGTTCATTTATCTCGTTGGCTCCAAAATGTGTATGTATCGAGTCGGAATCGCTCCAACTCTTCCAAATCGGTCTCGGGAACCTGAAACGAACTAAGGAAGTATAAGAAGCCCCTAAACCGCTCCCAAGGAGCGATTCTACAAGGAAAATGGGACCAAAACACTACGAAATAGGCACTACAAACCACACTTATCAGTATCAAGCTGTGTTGACGTACCTAACAACCGGAGAATATCCACCCGGAGCCGACAACCGAGCCAGAAAGGCCTTGCGAAGACTGACAACCCAGTTTATCCGCACCGACGATGGGAAACTTTACAAAAAGACAACATAGGGGGCTCTCCTTCGATGTGTCGATAAAGCCAACGCTGAAAAAGTTATGGCTGAGGTACATGATGGCGAATGCGGCCCACTCATGAATGCCCAGATGTTAGTCCGGAAAATCATGAGGCTCGGTTATTACTGGAATAGCATGGAAACCGACTGCCAGCTATATGTTAGACATTGCCATAATTGTCAAATTTTTGCCAACGTGCAGCATATGCCACCATCCCTGTTGTACACCATGACATCACCCTGGCCATTTTCAACATGGGGAATCGATATAATCGGAAAGATAAACCCTTCGGGAACCGGCGGACACTGCTTCATTTTGGTGGCTATCGACTATTTCACCAAATGGGTCGAAGCTGAATCCTACCGTATTCTCAATGCCAAGCATGTCGCCAAGTTCATTCAAAATAAGATAATATGCCGATATGGGATCCCGCACGAATTCATCAGTGACCACGGGACCCATTTTCAAGCCGAGACAGCAGCATTATTAACCAAGTAAAAAATTCAAAGGCATACGTCTTCACCTTACCGACCCCAAACCAATGGAGCGGTAGAAGCGGCTAATAAAACAATTGTCACCATACTCAAAAAGATGCCTGATAATTACCGGGATTGGCCCGACAAAATACCATTTGCACTTTGGGGATATCGGACCTCGATTCGTACTGCGACCGGGGCAACACCGTATTACCTTACATACGGAATGGAAGCGGTCCAACCTGTTGAGTTAGAGATGCCGTCACTCAGAATCCTACTCGAGAGTCAAGTACCCAAAGCTGATTGGGTTCGAGCGCGATATGACTCGCTAGTCCTTTTAGACGAACGACGATCTCGTGCCCTCAATAATATACAAATCTATCAGAAGAGGATCCAACGGGCTTTCAACAAAAGGGTGAGGCCCAGAAACATCAAAGAAGAAGATTTGGTTCTCAAATCTGTTCGAGCTTTATTACCAGTAGACCCAAGGGGAAAGTTCAAACCTAACTGGGCTGGGCCATATCTGGTAAAGAAGATTCTATCAGGTGGAGCAGTAATGCTAACGGATCTGGACGGGAATGAGTTTGTCAACCCAACTAACCTGGACCAGCTGAAGCGTTACTACCCCTAACCCATCTCTCTCAATGTCATTCGCAAAAGTTTATTAAAAGAATCTTTTCTACATAGACTTTTAAAGACAAGTCAAAAGCTAGAATTACTCATTCTACTGTTACAAGCATCTTGAACCAATAGTCTTGATGTATTTCGAAATTGCAAATCAAGTCTGAACTACGTTTGGTTTGATTCCATTTATTGTGGATACGTAGGAGCCCCTCAAAAGAGCACAACCACTGCAATCGAGAAAAGAAAATAGGAACGGTTTTTAATAAATTTCTTTTATTAATTTCCAAAAAAAAAAATCCGATAAACTCGGAAAGTTACAAAAAATAAAAAAAAAGAGCACACATAAATAATACTAATACTTAAATAATAAAAAACTAAGGCATTTTTCCCTTTCCTTTGTCCTTAGCTTCCTTTTCCGTCCACCGACGTCGACGTGGAGGTGAACGCTCCCGAATCACCAAGGGAACCTCCTTGACCCAGGCACGTTTCTTCAAACTCGATTCCCCGGTCACCTCACTCGGTCCTAGGCGGGCCCTCACCCTCTCAGGTAACCGGTCACACGGACCTAGCCTATCTCGGACCGCTAGTTTCGGCCCGAGCCTCCTCTCCAAGTCACTAGCACCGATCTCATTAGCTCGAGTCTTAGTTTTTGACTTAGAACCCGACTCCGGCTGGACGAAGGTAGTTTCAATTTCCTCTTTATCAAAGAACCACCTATTGTCTTTTACCGATTCTCGACGGGCCAAGTCAAAAGCCTCGTCAGTCTTCAAAGCTTTACGGGTCTCTTTGGATTCTTCAGAAGTCCATTTTCAGTATGACTCAGAAACCCAAACGGTTTGGCAAGAGCGAGGTATAGTCCATACGACACGGGTAAACCAGCGTTGTAACCACGTGTCACACATAGCGTCCGTCAATTGGAGCGAAACGCTAATAATTGCTTCAGTCTCGGGGATCTGCTGAAACGAACCGAACTGTCTCAGAATACGATCCGGGTAAATATGGACGGTCCAGTCCAAAGACAAGATCACCAGATAACGGGCTTTGTCCCTCTTAGCTAATTCCGTCAGTCTTGAAAGGAACCACCAGATGACATTCCATCTAATCAAAGGCCCGCCATGGAATGTTAGCTCTTCATCCCAAGATTTCCGATTTATGTGATGACTCGAGCTTATTCGTCGGGACCTTGAGCCAATCTGACAGCTGCGATATCAGGATATGTTCACCGGGGGCTCTATGATTGACAGGCGTTCGGACAACCAGATCTGCAAAAATTTTCAAAAAGTCAAAAACTTTCGAAAAATCAAAAAAAAAAAATCAAAAAGTTCGAATTTTTTGGAAAATGTGAGAAAAAAAAAATTCAAAATTTTTGGAAAAATTTTCAAAATTTTTTCGGAAAAAAATCTAAAATTTTTTTCGGAAAAATTTTCAAAAAAAAAGAAGGAAAATTTCGAAAAAATAAAAAATTTCGAAAACCTGGAAAAATTCGGGCAATTTTTCGGAAAAAAGAGAAAAAAACGGTTAAATACCTGCAAAATGCGGATGCTTCCTGTCAATTGTCGATCTGAGTCAAGTCTTCTAGCATCAAGACCCATAATAATCTCCCCGGTTATCAGCCAAGCTGGGCTGTGAGCTGTCTCCATCTGGTCAACTATGCTAATCAGCCTGATTTCACCCAAACACGAGTCAGCATCCATTCGACCTTCGAAGGCATATCGATGCAGCATACAAAAGGCAAAAGCCCTACGCCTATGGGTAGAAGTAATTCTTGCGCCAACTGGATTCATAAATTTGTCAGCTAGGTCAAATAGGGAAACTGAATCTCCCTTTACCATGCGGGCCGTCTCAGCATGCGACAAGCCTAGAAAATCCCTTAATCTCCTCCTTGGGTCAGGATAAAATGGGGGAATAACAGGACGAGCATTAGGGCACCAACCGCCTAGAACTGCAATTTCTTCGGGAAGGAGACATATTTCTCCTCGAGGAAATGCAAAAACATGGTGGGTAGTATCCCAAAAGGATAAGCAAGCATCGAGAAAGTGCGAATCTACCCTAAGTCGCTGAAGTGAGAATAAAGCAACGATTCCCATTTGAGTTAGCTGAACTTTATCTTCGTCCCGAAAGTCTTGAGCCCATGCCTGAAGCATTGCGGTCAGATGATCAATACCCATTGCAAGAATAATTTCTTTTGTTTTGTCTTAAAAATCTAAGGGATTTTAAATTGTACTCCTGTGGACATGACATAGGTCCACCCGGACGCGGCGACGCGCGGGTTTGGGGAGGCGAATGGATCTCCATATGAGATGGGTCGAATTGAAATTTAAATCGAAGTGGAGTCGCCACCGAACTTTGTGGGAGTTCGGGCCCGTTCGATCCCACTCTATGTCGTAGTGGGCCATGCACAAAGTATGGCCCATTTCCGATGTCAGAGTTTATTGGGCTCGTCTCTTTGCATTGCGATACCGATACCATCACTACTGGTTATCGTGTATTGAATGACTCTCGTGCGCCAACGGTTTCGGGCATCCGGAAACCGAGGTTCTGAGTAAGGGGTGAGGGTACGTGTTGGAAAGCCCACTAAGGACACCCAACCCTGCCCGCACGTTAGCGGCCTCTACTAAGATATCAAATGACTTTCTAATACGCGTGTTAGTAGTTCGGTGAAAATGATATGCAAACATTATTTTCCCTAGACATGCGAAAAAAATGAATGGGTTTCTATGTCGATTTAATGCAATTAATTCTAACGCCGAAGTTAAATTTAGCATGCGGGTTCATTTTAGTACAATAAAATAAACAACGGAGAGATAAATCGACAAAAGAACAAACGGTTAGTAACAGTATAACGATAATAACGGTTTGCAAAAGTATAGGATGCTATAGAAAAGTAAACATGATGTAGGGTTTTGAAAAAAAGTAGGTCACGTGATGGACTTGATACGTGTTGACCGGGGTCAAGAAAAATAAAATATGCCGAGAAAACTTGCTGTTTCGTTAAAGAAACGATGTTCGAAAAAAAATAGAAAACTGCCTTTTTATATGTCGCGTTTTCAGGGGACGGCGCGACTCGCCCGGGATGCGCGCGACTCGCGTCCCGGGCTGTTTTCGAAATTATTATTTTTTAGAAAAATCGATAGTTTTATTAAATCGCGTATAGATATGACGTGACTTATACTCGACTTAAATTTGTGATACTCGTAATATTCGATGTTCGATTATGGAACCGATATCGTATTTTTAGAGTGCGGCTAAAAAAGATGTTTGAAAAAGATTGCTAAATTAAGTTAAGATGGAATAACTAATTTTATGTCACGATTTTCAGGGATCCGTGCGATCCGCGCGAGAAGAGCGCGACTCGCGCCACCACGCGACTCGCACATGGTCCATGCGACTCGCGTGGCGGACTGACTTTGGTCCCGGTTTCGTGCCACTTGTTATATCCCATATCCGATTATGGAATCGATATGTAATGTTAGAGCGACAACTTGAAGAAAATAATATAAGTCGTTTGAATTTAACTAAAACGATATGGATTTTCTCCGCGTTTATGGTGTCGTAATTAATTCTAACGAATTAAATGACAACTATTTTAGCATCAACGAAAATCGCATTAGTTAATTTATTTGACTAAATCGTTTAGATTCGACATCCAACTATAGAATTGGTATCGAATCTAATAGATTGACACTTTGCGATTGTTTTAAATTAAACGGACCCGACTTGATTCCCTCGGCTTCCCGACATCGTAATAAATCCCTAGGGATTTATGTGATGTCGGATCCGCGTCAACGGGTTTTGACCCTAATAATAAAAATAATAAAAAAAAAGATGTTTGATTCGAAAATAGTATTTGAAATTGACGGAATATGCGATGAATGATGATATAAACAAAAGTAAAAAAAAATATTGTTTAAGTTGACTTGCTTCAATCAAGTGCTAGGGGCGACCGACAACGCTGGGTGCAATACCCTTGTATATTTGGGTTTCCTTATCCCGACATCATTCGCACTCGACACAAATTCACAAGTATTTTAATGTTTTCGTACTAGTAATTACTAATAATATTAGAATGCGATAAGGACGATAAAAAAAAGGGACATTGACGACGACACGGACGATGCGCGAGGAAGAAGAGAAAGGAAAAGAAAAGGGTTTTTGCACCCTCAACCTACATGTTCTTGTCTCGGACGGGACTCGTTAATTGTGCCTTGCACGTGAGTACGTATCGAGATGTAAGTAGAGTTATGGTGATTAGGGTTTGGATTCCTAGATGCTAGGGTTAGGGTTTCTTCGAAGTGTGAGACTAGAGGAGGATTATGGTTGATTAGGGTTGAATAGGGTGAAAAAGATGTTGATCAAGGTTGTCCAAAAGTGTCTAATTGTGTTGCAAATTGGGTGTTTATATAGGCATTGCTATGCACTTTGGTGTCTAGGGTTTAGTGCCTTGACGGACTTGATCTGATGGCCCGCTTGAGGGAGGACCGTGGGTCTGCTTCTCGGAAATGGCTTTGACCGGGTTTTGACCTGGTCGCTAAAAGTCGGATTTATTTCCGGTGTCGGTTTTGACCCAAATTAGTCTTATTTGATTGGAAACGACCCACTGGGCCTGAGTTTGAGGTCAGTTTTGTGAGATTTGTACTCCGTAAATGCCTAAGCCAGCAATCAATGGTTTTGAGTCCATATCCGAGCGCGTAGAAACACGTTTGGGTCCGATCATCATCGGGTGTTTTTTGAAAACTACCATAGACACCTGGCAGTCAAAATGCGGGTGTCAACAGAGCCCCCACTCTGACTGAGGCTTGGACAAGGCAAAAGTCAGAGTAGTTATAGTCTACTTAATGGGAGATACCCTTACAATGCAACAATAGTCAACATATTGTTAGAAATAATGCAAAGACAATATGTTGACTATTGTTAATTATAAGGGTATCTCCCATTAAGTAGCACATTGACACCAATATTCATGATGGTTATAAATATCATTATCTTTATAGTAATGACAATTCATTACCAATCCTAAATTGCCTTGGATACCCTTTGATTTTAGTCTCATGTAGTCTTATATAAGGTGATATAAGAGAATGAGCATGAGACACATACAATAAATGTCATCATCCAAATCTCTTTGATAAATTCTGAGTATACCATCGAGTTCCAACTCCTAATGGTCTAGTACACAACCTTTTAGGAGTGTTGTGTGACCTTGGGGGACGACGCCCATTCCAATTTGTACCGTAGTCGGGGCGATTTCGTTTCTCATTCAGTGGCCTTCATACCACGAAACAACAACGTATATTCTCTAGTTATATATCGCCCCTATAGTGACCCTCTATTTCCAACAATTGAGAAACGAAATTATGTCACTATTTGATGGTGGGATTTGTCGTGGATCCCGCCGATTAAATAAATAACCAACTAATCCTAACTGGTTAAAAAGGGTAAGTCGGGTCGAATCCACGGGGACGGTAGAGGCGTCTAGACTAAGGTCACCCAAATACAAGACTCGATCAACGAGCTAAACTAAACTAGAGTGATAGAAAGGGGAAGAAGGCTAAGGCTATGACTACGGTAACGGAGAGAACAACTAAGGAAAATGGGCTATGATTAGGTCGGGTTCAAAGGGGCAATGGAATGGTCAAGGAAGAGTAAAGGTGAAGGGGGTAGTCGGGTTACCTAGGTATAGTCCGGGCTCTCGCTACTTAGACCAACCTAGAGGTTCCACCTAAAACCCATCTTGGCGACACACATGACAAACGGGGCTACTAGCGTGTTATCGTGGCCTAGGTCGCATCCGGGCTCTCGCTACTTAGACCGACCTAGGGGTCGTCCTCACCGGGCTCTCGCTACTTAGTGAGGGAACCAAACCCACAAGCAAACTATTACCCACAAGAGAAAGGCAAGAAAAACATGCATATGCATACAAGTCATTCAAGCATTTCAACAAACATGTACCATGCATCAAACCAAGAGGAAACCCAAATCTTCCACCAACATCTCCAACAACCCTTAATCATCCAATTAACACCCTAATCACCCTACTAACCCTAGCAAGAATCTACTCAAACATAATCAAACTACAACTAACAAGAACGAGAGGAATCAACATAAGAATCCAAACATACATAATGGAAAACTAACAAGGACGATGAACAAAACAATAAACAAGAACTAAAGATTGAAACTTGATTGATAAACAAAGATAAAAAGAAGAGAAAAGAAGATTATACCATACTAGAGAAGATGAAAAGAAGAAATCTTGCATAAATGGAAGAAAACCCAAATACATCAACCAAGGTTGTCAATCTTGGTTGGATTCTTCAAGAATTCCCAAATTACAAGAGTAAAACTAGGATTAACGACTAATTACCGACTAATCTACTCTAATCTAAGCTAATCTAACCTAAAATAGTCTAGGGTTTAGTGGGAAGTGTCTAACATAATGTAGGAATACAAGAGGAAGGGTATATATAGGGTTCCAAGTGGAAAGGAGAAGAGAGGATTGACGCGGGCCTGAACTGGGCTGGTCCCGACCGGGACGTCCTGGTCCCGACCGGGACGGACCCAAAACACTAGCATCTCTTTTGTGCACCTCATCCCGGACGGGTTGAGGTCATACCCGTCGGGGATGAGTCTTGTAGGCCTCCAATATGATCTTTAAGGTTCCTCCTTGCTTCACATGGACTTCTCATCGATTCTCGGGACTGGGGATCGGGTCTCGGAGGCTCGGGATTGGGTCCCAAGGTCTCGGGGTCGAATCCAAGGCATCGAGTGATCGTTCCTTCACTTCGTTGGCTCCAAAAAGTGTATGTATTGAGTCGGAATCGCTCCAACTCTTCATGAATGGTCTCGGGAACCTGAAACGAACTAGAGGAAGCATAAGTAGCCCATAAATCGCTCCCAAGGAGTGATTCCACAAGGAAAATGGGACCAAAACACTACGAAATAGGCACTACAAACTACACTTATCAACTCCCCCACACTTAACCCTTACTCGCCCTCGAGTAAGTACATACTAACTACTACACTAGCCGAGTGGGTATTAGCGCACCCTACGCCCTTTCAACTTATGCGAGTACACTTAGAGGGAGAAGTGCACTCCGCAAGGCAAGTGGGGTCTTGCGACAAAACTGTGGATGCAACCGGACACAAAAACACATAAACAAACGAACATACAAACAAACACACAAAAGGTTGCACCCAAAAGAAAAGAAATACCGCTTCCCTCAAGCAAGCGGTTAAAGAATCACCGGTTTAGGACTCAAGGCAAGTGACAACATTCCCAAGCTAGCAATACAAACCAAAATGGACAAAACCCTAATAGTATGACGACAAAGCAATAAAAACGTTGGTAACTTACCTCGGTTCCTCCTAACCTTCTAAGAACGTACCACGGGACGATCGGCGGGATGGTAAAAGGATGAACCACGGTGTTAGTCGACACTGTAGGTAAGTGAGACCCCGCCCCATTTAGCAATGAGCCAAGAGGGTCGTCCCATGCCCAAAACCGCCTAACTAGTCCAAGTAAAAAGGTGGAAATAATTGCAAAATGAGGGAAGACCGACCATTACCGCTACCATCCTTCCTAGGGACTCGGTCCTTTGGTAGGATCTTCACGGTAATAGTCGGTAAAAGGCTTATTTTGTGAGGTGTGAGGTTTCTATTTTTGTGAGACGATTTTCTTTTAACATTTTCTTCTTCTTTTGCATTTTTGCTTTGTTTTGCCATGCCATTTCTTTTTCTTCTTTTCTATTTTTTTTTTGGCTTTTGTGCCTTTTCTTTTTCTTCATTTCTTTTCTTTCTTTCTTTCTTTTTCTTTCTTTTTCTTTTCTTTGCCCTTTTGGCTTGATTTGAATTATAGGCATTTCTTTGCAACAAGAAAGGGAGATTTCAACAATTTGCAAATTTATTCGGTGGATGTGTAGGAGGTAGGTGAATGGGTAAGTGGGGACGGGCCCTTCCCTTCAAACCCACAAAAAGGGGAGAACTTGGACTAATCAAACAATTCCGAAAACGGTCACCTAGGGGATGGGACTCGGCAACCAAGGCCTTTTCACACTGTGGGTGGTCAAAATGGTCAAAATGCAAATCCCGTAGTAAATCTCTAGTAAGCTAGGTGGACTCAAGGTAAAGGACCAACGAAATCATTGATTTAGGGTCATTCTACTAGACTAAAGTCCAAGACTCGATTTATACTACTAGGAAGGGAAAGTAAACACTCGCACACTAGCCTCTAAACCGGGTTTTCGAAAACCTATTTACACACAAGACACAATAACACAACACAAAACAAAGACGCGACGAAAACGAAAGAAACAGAGACAAAAGGCCACAAAACAAAAACAAAACAAAACAAACAAACAAACAAACAACACAAACACCACCCCTGACTTCCAAATAAGCAACCAAATCAACCACAAGCATTACAAAGCTCTACCCGAGCACACCACATCACAAACCTTCTCCAAACTTCACAAGGAATAAAGAGGGAAAGGGATAGAAGATGTTACCGGATGTCTTGAAAGCTTTCCAAAACTAACGGTGATTCAAGCAACCTATAAGGACAAGGGAGGCAAAACACACACAACGAAACAAATATACAACACAACGACACAAAAGGAAGACACACAAAAGAAAAATCTTTTTGATTTTTGTGAAAAAAATTCAAATTTTTAGGGTTTTTTAAAGATTTTTTCGAAAAACTAAGAAAATAAAACTAACTATGATAGAATATCGCTCCCCCACACTTAAGCCGAGCAATGTCCTCATGCTCGATCGTAGTGCATGGGAGCACAAAAGAAAAGAAAAGAAACTACGAAAATAAAGCTAAAAATCAAAAATAAAGTGGAGAAAATGGTAGAATGTGTCCGGCTGGGGTGTAGTCAAGTCACCATGGGCCGAGACAAGAAAAGATATGGAGAGGGGGAGAAATAAAAAGAAAGAAATAAAAGGAAATAGGAGGGGAGGACTAGGTGTAATCAAGTCACCTAGCCCGGATTCCGCCCAAATCCGACTAATTCCTACAAAAGGGTGAAAATCTTGCAAATTTGGATTTTGAAATGACTCTCGGTGTAATCACATCATCGAGAGTCGGGAGCAACAAATACCAAGGCCCCGAGGGCCACCATGACACGAAAGTGTAAAAGGGGAGGGGAACAAACAAGGACAAACAAGCTATAAAAGACGGAAAAGAAAGGATAGTTGTCGTACCATATGGTTAGCAACTCACTCGCTCCATCATCTCATGAGTCAATATAGGCACGTAGCTAGTTGTCGTCGTTGCTACTCCTCTCCAATCGCGATACAAAACCATGGTTGGGGCGCAAAGGTAAAATGAGGTGGGTTTTGATGTGAAAGTCGGTGTAAAGTGAAGAGAAAGGGAGGTGAAAATGTGCATATGAGGTGTAGGGGTCATATAGAGAGAGTAAGGGCATGTAGGGAGGTTGGGAGGGGGTATAAAGTGTTTGGGTGGGCTCAAACGACGAAGAAAAGGCCAAAGGAGGACAGGGGGTCCATCCCGGTGGGGATGGGTGGTCCCAGTCGGGAAGACCTGCTCGTCCCGGTCGGGAAGACCTCGTCTCGGTCGGGATGAGCTGTCAGTAGACCTATCTTTTGTCACACTCATCCCGGACGGGATGACACCCTTCCCGGACGGGATGGGCCTTCCATCCCGGACGGGATGATCTCTTCTCGGTCGGGAAGAGTCTTCCTATCCTTTATGACTCCCAAAAGCTCGTTCCAAGCTTCAAAAACCGACTCCTCTTCACACGATCCAAGCTCCAACATTAACCCTTCCTTCCTAGGAGACACTTTCACTTCACACCTATCACAATAAACTCAATTACAACATCAAATTCCCTCCCTCACATCGCTCATCAACAATCCAAATAATCAAGAATTTCACAAAACTAAGAAACAAAATCATAAATAACACAATTACAAACAAAAAAAAAACTAAAGAGAAGAGAGAAAGGGGAATATACAACATGACGGTTTTTTAGGAACTCCGTCAAACCGAGGATGGTGGACTCTCATTCTTCAACCATAGCCCTCAAGGGCATGGAGGAACAAGTCGAACGCACTACCGACATCATAGAGACGGCCCAAAGAGTGCTCGAGCCTAGCAATCCTCCACGGCCTCCAAGGTGGAGGGAAGAAGTAGGAATCCCAAGACCCAACGTCATCATTCATGTTGTCTCCGGGGTCTATCCATCCTACGAGCTTAACCGACCTCTTCCTCCCTAAGCATCGTCTCCAATCACTATCAAGCTTCAAATCCTTGACAAGAGGCACAAAAAGCAGTTTTGGCCCCGTTTCCTTGTTGCACACCCCCACACTTTCCTCAAGTTGTGGTTCCCCATCTTCATTGCTTGTCCCCACGTCATCTTGGAGAGGAGAATTGAAATTTCTACCGGCGGTTTCAATCTCTTCCAAATCATTGCTTGGTTCACTTACAAGGGGCTCTTGATGCTTATCCACATTCTCGGACATGGGCAACTTGGGCTTGTCAATTTCACCCAAAAACTTCACAAATTCTACCAACTCATCCAACTCACTAACCTCTTCCAATTCCTTACCAACGATGCCTTCACCAAGAGTCATATCCTCATTCGTCTCTTTTTGGGTAGACGATTGAGGTTCTTCAAAGCAAAGTTCGCTCCTCATAGGGAATTCACTAACGGCTTCTTCATTGGGTTGTTCCCCTTCCCCAAATGAACATCCCTCATCAAGTTGTGAAGATCGAGTTAAGAACATTAGGGTTTGAGCCGTTAAAGCATTCAATCTAGCTTTAAGTTCCTTTCTTTCCCTTTGGAGCTCGGCCAAGAGTTCATAAGTCTTTTGCGATTGGATGGCCATTTCTTGTTGGTTGCTCCTTTGCACTTGAAGAATCGAATGATACAACTCCAAGTTTGATGATTGGTGGTCATTGGGGTCTTGTAGAGCTCCTTGAAAATCTCGATGATACCCAAGGGGTGGGGCATCATATTGTTGGTAGTGAGGTTGAGGTGATTGGTAGTATTGTGGGTCATGGGGTTCATATTGTGGTTGGGGTGGAGGGTAATATGGTGGGTTTTGGGGAAATTGGCTTCCATAAGGTGAATCATGATGAAACATGGTGGGTTCACATTGATAGCTTGAGTAATAGTCACCATGATTATAGGAGTGATAAGCATTCACTTGTTGATAGCCGTTTCCATATCCTTGAATATCGTACCCACTAGAGTCTTGATTTCCCCAAGAAGCTTGATTATGGTAGGGGGACGTCTTGTCATACCCTTGATTCATAGAGGGAGAGGAGTAGCTCATATCGGCTCCCGAGTGTGGGGAGTTTAGATCAAACCTCATGCTTGCTCGAAAATCGCGGCTCGTACCCGGTTGAGGACTTCTCAATCTAGCAACCGTCCGTTAAAGCGGCTCTAAGTTGCAAGAAGAAGATGGTCACCACCTCTAAGCAGAAACTGTAAACTAAGAGCAAACGTGAGAAGCCTAGTGCTTTTTGGGCACTAGACAAGAGAGAAATAAACCTCACACACAAGAAGCAAAGAAACAAAAAGAAAAACACAAAACAAAAGACAAAGTCAAGTAGCTAGGCAAACAAGGTCTAAACTAGCACCGTCCCCGGCAACGGCGCCAAATTGATGGTGGGATTTGTCGTGGATCCCGCCGATCAAATAAATAACCAACTAATCCTAACTGGGTAAAAAGGGTAAGTCGGGTCGAATCCACGAGGACGGTAGAGGCGTCTAGACTAAGGTCACCCAAATACAAGACTCGATCAACGAGCTAAACTAAACTAGAGTGATAGAAAGGGGAAGAAGGCTAAGGCTATGACTACGGTAACGGAGAGAACAACTAAGGAAAACGGGCTAGGATTAGGTCGGGTTCAAAGGGGCAATGGAATGGTCAAGGAAGAGTAAAGGTGAAGGGGGTAGTCGGGTTACCTAGGTATAGTCCGGGCTCTCGCTACTTAGACCAACCTAGAGGTTCCACCTAAAACCCATCTTGGCGACACACATGACAAACGGGGCTACTAGCGTGTTATCGTGGCCTAGGTCGCATCCGGGCTCTCGCTACTTAGACCGACCTAGGGGTCGTCCTCACCGGGCTCTCGCTACTTAGTGAGGTAACCAAACCCACAAGCAAACTATTACCCACAAGAGAAAGGCAAGAAAAACAAGCATATGCATACAAGTCATTCAAGCATTTCAACAAACATGTACCATGCATCAAACCAAGAGGAAACCCAAATCTTTCACCAACATCTCCAACAACCCTTAATCATCCAATTAACACCCTAATCACCCTACTAACCCTAGCAAGAATCTACTCAAACATAATCAAACTACAACTAACAAGAACGAGAGGAATCAACATAAGAATCCAAACATACATAATGGAAAACTAACAAGGACGATGAACAAAACAATAAACAAGAACTAAAGATTGAAACTTGATTGATAAACAAAGATAAAAAGAAGAGAAAAGAAGATTATACCATACTAGAGAAGATGAAAAGAAGAAATCTTGCATAAATGGAAGAAAACCCAAATACATCAACCAAGGTTGTCAATCTTGGTTGGATTCTTCAAGAATTCCCAAATTACAAGAGTAAAACTAGGATTAACGACTAATTACCGACTAATCTACTCTAATCTAAGCTAATCTAACCTAAAATAGTCTAGGGTTGAGTGGGAAGTGTCTAACATAACATAGGAATACAAGAGGAAGGGTATATATAGGGTTCCAAGTGGAAAGGAGAAGAGAGGATTCACGCGGGCCCGAACTGGACCGGTCCCGACCGGGACGGGATCATCCCAACCGGGACGTCCTGGTCCCGACCGGGACGGACCCAAAACAGTAGCATCTCTTTTGTGCACCTCATCCCGGACGGGTTGAGGTCATACCCGTCGGGGATGAGTCTTGTAGGCCTCCAATATGATCTTTAAGGTTCCTCCTTGCTTCACATGGACTTCTCATCGATTCTCGGGACTGGGGATCGGGTCTCGGAGGCTCGGGATTGGGTCCCAAGGTCTCGGGGTCGAATCCAAGGCATCGAGTGATCGTTCCTTCACTTCGTTGGCTCCGAAAAGTGTATGTATTGAGTCGGAATCGCTCCAACTCTTCATGAATGGTCTCGGGAACCTGAAACAAACTAGAGGAAGCATAAGTAGCCCATAAATCGCTCCCAAGGAGCGATTCCACAAGGAAAATGGGACAAAAACACTACGAAATAGGCACTACAAACTACACTTATCACTATTATTGTGGTTGTGTTCATCATTTGTCATTGGAATTGTTTCAATTGGCTATCTTGTTTCGTTGGTAAGATTCATCTCGTTGAGGGTGAGACAACAGTTCGGTATTATGGCAATAACTCCGTCTCTAGAGCTGCGATTGGGACGTGTAATATGGCGTTGGAAAGCTAAGAAGAAGGACTACAACTCTTTCGTTGAGTCGTGAGCTGATTCTGCCATTTATGCTTCGGAAAACGGGACACAATGTCGTGGTAGTATGCTGAAAGTTTTTGAAGATTTATGAGTGGATGATATTATGTTATTTTATTATCAATATTCATCATTGGGAATGAGGTATGGTATCTATCAGTTTAGTTCTCGTCTTCTTGTGATTCATGATGATAAAATAATTACGTTTGGTAGATGAGTATCATTTATCGTCATTAATTGGAAGATAAATTATCTGATAAGAGTAGGATGTTATATATGTTGTTTCTGAACATATGTTGAATGTGTTAGTCTCAATATTTCATGATGAATGATGAATTTGCACACATGTTTGTATTAGTATACAACTAAAAGGTGAACGTTTTTCCTGTGTTTATGGAGAATATTATATGCCTACGATCAAAATAATTAATGTGATTATTAGTGGAGTAACAATTAATTATTAATGATATTTGTGCAAATTTATGTTGTCTTGGAAGATCACAATGTGGAGATTATATGTTCTTATGAGTAATGAGTGCAATATTTGGATTTATTATATAGCTGTTATAAATTTATTATATAGCCGTTATAAATTTATTCCATGCACTTAATATATATGATATTGAATATTATTCATTAATCAATTTAAGAACATTATGTATGTTTTGCTTGAGAAAATTGAATATGTATAATATATGTTGGGATTATATATTAGTGTGATTTTTCGTATCGTTATTAATGTTTTGAAAAGGCACGTGTGTACTTGTCTTGTAAATTATTTTGGATACATTTGGAAGAAGAATTTAACTTCACACTAGAGACGCATCAATGCTCACTCGAGTAAAATAAGCTATATGTGGGGGTTAAATATTTTATTTTTAATGACATGCATAATCTTGATCAAGTATGTATTAAATAATTGGATGAATTATTTGATAAATTACTCTAAGAATAGATTATGGAATAGATAAATTGTCAGGCATAATTATTTGATATCTAAAAGTTGGGATGATTAATGAATGAATAATTTGTATATTTTGGTTGAACGATTATGTTTGTCACTATTTCGTGGTGTGACAACATGTGGGGGAAGTCATTCAAACTTATTTGATAAAATTATTCATGCGTCAATTTTAGAGTTGATATCTTATAATTTGTGAAGAGTATGTATATCTCTAATTGTGGGGGAAAGTGATGATCGATAGCATGTTTTATACATGAATAATGAAACCAAATGTAAGAGTTTTAATTTGTTGACTAAGTCAATAAATAATGGTTGCGTAAGGTCCATTTATTTATGTTGTACATTTGGCTTACATCATACTATATGAGATTATGATGATTGATTTTATGTGAGTAAAGGATATATATTTTAATTTGTGGATTTGCAAAAAAAAAATATAAGTGAAACAATCATCGAGATCGTTGTTCTCTAATATAAGAATGATGATGTATATATGGTGCAATATTGAGAATTGCAACATGTTGGATATTTATAAAGATGTTGGATCATAAGGTGAGAATGTGAGATGCACAATGATCATGAGTAAGCTTTCATCTTTATAATAATTTTATTATAAGTCTATTGAGAAGACTATTATAATTTTATGTATTATGTATGCGTATTATTTTGCTCTTTTAACCTTACCGGAGTAATGCATGGTGATTGTGAGCTTAATATTTATTGCATAATTGTGGGGGCATCAATTGCTATGCAATGTTTGATGCTGATTTCAGCTCCATATTGCTAAAAATGATGTGTAGTGAATTACACAAATGTATTATGCAGATTTGAGGGAGTTGAAATCATCAAATATAATTTGGTGTATTTGAAAGGTTGAGCATATAGCTCTTAATGGTCTTATAGCCCAAATTTGGGTGGTCCCTGTGAGACGGACTTGATGAGATTACCGGAACGATAGAGGTTGAGCATATAGCTCTTAATGGTCTTATAGCCCAAATTTGGGTGGTCCTTGTGTGACGGACTTGATGAGATCACCGTAATGATAGAGGTTGAGATATTTCTCTTAATGAATCTATATCCCTATGTTTGGGTGGTCCTTGTGAGACGGACTTGATGGACTCACCGTACGTAGTATTGAGAGGTTGAGCTTTAGAGCTCTTAATGATTCTATAGCTCATAAGTAAGTGGGTTATGTGGAGATATCCTTGATAGAATCACCTAAGTGAGTGTGAAGGGTTGGCCTCCTTCTATGAAAGATTGAGTTATCTTTCTAAAGCACTCATCAAAATTCCAAGGTTCATTTGGCCATAAATTTGTTGAATCGTATTGCGGAACTCGTGTGGAACTTAAGGTATGATATGTGTTGTGAGGATAATTCAACCGAAGTTCAATAAGGAATTCAAATCGAAAGATATTCTCTTGCTGTAAGTAAGTTGTTGACTCATTTTACTAATACGTTAATTCAAATCGAAAGATATTAACGTCTAAGTGTCAACCTTTTCATATGCTCAGAATTTTTGTTATTGGTTGTCATTTGCATTAGTGGGGGATTGTTAGAAATAATGCAAAGACAATATGTTGACTATTGTTGCATTGTAAGGGTATCTCCCATTAAGTAGCACATTGACACCAATATTCATGATGGTTATAAATATCATTATCTTTATAGTAATGACAATTCATTACCAATCCTAAATTGCCTTAGATACCCTTTGATTTTAGTCTCATGTAGTCTTATATAAGGTGATATAAGATAATGAGCATGAGACACATACATCAAATGTCATCATCCAAATCTCTTTGATAAATTTCCAATTGTTAGAAATAATGCAAAGACATTGACACCAGGCAGACTTCCGATCGGGTCAATCGAGGCCAATCGAGGATTGAAACCTGACAGACTTCCGATCTGGTCGTTTATAGTCCATTAGACTTGCGTGAAGGGCTCGCCAGCCATAAGACAGAAATTACACCTGAGCAGATGATGATAACTCAATGGGGAATCGGACTTGTCGTATAAGCCCTGGGTGCGCCTATATGTGGGTCCATCCCGTGTAAAATGCTGCCTTGGGCTTTCCGCTGGGGAGATATGTGAGTTGTGCGGGTTTGCCTCTGAAGCCTTGAGTTGTACCTGTAGCAGTCACATAAATGCAACACGTAGGTGAAAGTATGACTCGCGCTGGGGAATAAAATTTGATTTTTTTTGAATTTTGAAATTTCCGAAAAAAAATGTCTTTTTTTTTTGAAAATTTTGAAATCTTTTGAAATTTTTGGAATTAGGAAACTCGGGATGACTAATTCCCGGGCTAAGATTAGGGAATCACGAGACGAGGCCTGTATGTTGATCCCGTTAGAATTAGGAAATTTCTGTGTAAGGAAGATATGGAAAGAGGGTTGTGGAGCTAATGGTATAAATACCCCTCCCTTGTCTTTGATTTTCTTCACATCCTCCTCACAATTCACTCTTTCTAAAAAAAGAAAGTTTTTTTTGTTCCACCCAAGAAATTTAACCATGGGAATCGATCGATTGACCGTGATGCTGCAAGAATGGTCCCGATGCTTTAGGGACACGGATAGGGTGACTCTCAATCAGACGAGTATCACTCAGCTGTATCCATTCCGTCAGATGCAAGTTGATCGCTACTTTCTCGATGCTTGTTTGTCCTATTGGGACGATACATATCATGTCTTTGCCTTTCCCCGAGGAGAGGTTTGTCCCTTACCCGAGGAGATTGCTGCTGTGGGAGGATGAAACCCGATACTCCGACCTGCCGTCTCGTTTTCGGTTTATGACCCGAGAAGGAAGCTTCGAGAATTTCTGGGACTCTCCCATAATGAAGTATCTCGTATGATGGAGGACGGTAATATTTCCTTGATCGATTTGGCTGAGAAATTTATGAACCCTCATGATGTCCGGGTCAGACCGGTTCACAGCCTTAGGGCTTTTTCTTTTTGCATGCTCCATGTTTATGCTTTTGAAGGTCACATGGATTTATTGTCATGCATGGGCAATGCTCGTCTTTTAACCGTGGTCGATCTGATGGAGACGGAGCACAGTTCGGCTTGGCTGATTACGGGGGAGATCATCCAGGGCTTAGACAACCATAAGAGGGATTCATCGGTTCGTTTTACCGGAAGCACCCGTCTATTGCAGGTACTTTGGATTTCTTGATTGTTCTCGATTTTCGTTTCGATTTTTTTATTTTATTTTCCGATTTTTTTCAGATTTGGCTGTATGAGAGGCTATCAGTCATAGATCCTCCCCTTGACTCGAGCAAATATCGTCACAATCAGGTGATGATGAGGAGACGGACCATTGATTTTTCCCGCCAGATTACTCAGAAGTATTGGGACGAGGTGTTGTCATTCCATAGCGGTCCATTGATCCGATGGGTAGTGCCAAGGTGGTCCATTTATGTTTGGACGGGCTTGGACCCAAGGGACAAGGCCCGCTATCAGGTAATCTTGTCTTTCAGGCAGACAATTCATCTCTACCCGGATCACATACTAAGGCAGTATGGTTGGACCCAAAGAATCCCGGAAGTTGAAGCAGTTGTGAGTGAATCTACCCAACTGACGGATGTAATGTGCGATACTTGGATGCAAAGATAGTATACCCGGCACACTTGGCCCATTCCCAAATCTCTTCATTCAATCTGGGTTTCAGATTCTTATATGAAGTGGACCAAGACTGATTCTGCGAAGACTCGAGCTGCGTGCTTTGAAGGTTGATGAAGCTTTTGACCTGCTACGGAGGGAACAAGTCAAAGATAATAAGGGCTTTTTTGACGAAGGTGACACTCCGGCTACTTTGGTTCGTCTTATGTCAGGTCAAAGAAAGAAGACTAGGACTCAAGGCGAGGGTCTAATGCTAGAGGTGCTCGGGGGAAAGTGAGCCCCCAGACTGACTTAGAAAGGAGACTTGGCCCAAGATTGGCAGTTCAGGACCGACTTGGCCCACAAGATAGACTACCTGAGCACGTGCGGGCTCGACTCGGGCCAAAGACAATAGCAGAAGACCCGCTGTCAAAGAAACGGGTTTGAGCTAAGGAGGTTCCTCTCGTGATTCGGGAACGCTCGCCCCCGCCCCGGCGACCTCGGGCTCCACGCGACCCAAAGGACAAAGAAAAGGGCAAGATGCACGAACACTAGTCTCCTTAGTTTTATTATTTGAGTATTATTACTATTTTTTGTGGTGTGCTTTTTTTTTTGTGTAATTGCCGTTTTTGGCATTTTTTTTTGTAATTTTGGATTTCCCGAGTTTATCGGGTTTTTAATAAAAGACATATTAACGAATACTGTTCCCGTCTTTTCGTTTATTGCAGTGGTTGTACCCTTTTGAGGGGCTGCCTACGTATCCACAATTAGCGGAATCAAACCAAACGTAGTTCAATATTAGATTTTTTGCAATTTTTCGAAATACATCAAGACTATTAGTGCGAGATGTGCGATAGTTGGATGAGTAATCCTAGCTTATTGACTTGTCTATAATTTTTGAAAGTTTATAAAAAGACGAATTTTTATAGACTTTTGCAAATGACATTGAGATAGGGTTTATGGGTAGTAGCGCTTCAACTGGTCCAAGTTGGTTGGGTTGACGAATTCGTTCCCGTCCAAGTCTGTCAGCATCACCGCCCCTCCTAATAGGATCTTCTTCACTAAGTATGGCCCAGCCCAGTTAGGTTTGAACTTTCCTCTTGGGTCAACCGGTAGTAGGGCTCGTATGGACTTTAGGACTAGATCCCCATCTTTGATGTTTCTGGGCCTAACCCTTTTGTTGACGGCCCGTTGGATCCTTTTTTGATATATTTGAATATTGTTGAGGGCCCGGGACCGCCGTTCGTCTAAGAGAACTAGCGAATCGTATCGGGCTTGTACCCAATCTGCTTCCGGCACTTGGCTCTCAAGTAGGATCCTGAGGGACGACACTTCTAGCTCGACCGGTTGGACCGCCTCCATTTCATATGTCAAATAATATGGAGTTGCTCCGGTCGCGGTGCGAATTGAAGTCCGATACCCCCAAAGGGCAAAAGGTATTTTATCGGGCCAGTCCCAGTAATTCTCAGCCATCTTTTTAAGTACGGTGACAATTGTTTTATTGGCCGCTTCTACCGCTCCATTTGTTTGGGGTCGGTAAGGTGAAGATGTATGCCTTTGAATTTTGTATTTCGCTAGTAACGCAGCGGTTTCAGCATGGAAATGGGTCCCATGATCACTGATAAACTCGTTTGGGATTCCGTATCGGCATATGATCTTATTCTGGATAAATTTGGCCACATGCTTGGCGTTCAAGATGCGATATGACTCAGCTTTGACCCATTTGGTGAAATAGTCGATGGCCACCAAAATGAAGCAATGACCTCCCGTCCCGGAAGGGTGCACCTTTCCAATTATGTCAATACCCCACGTCGAAAATGGCCATGGTGATGTCATGGTATATAATAGGGAAGATGTCATATGTTGTACATTAGCAAAGATCTGACAATTATGGCAGTGTTTGACGTATAATTGACAGTCCGTTTCCATGGTGTTCCAATATTACCCAAGCCTCATGATTTTTCGGGCTAGCATATGGGTGTTCATATGCGTACCATTTTCACCATCGTGTACCTCGGACATAACCTTTTCGGCCTGTACTTTATTGATACACAAGAGGAGAGCCCCCTGCGCGGTCTTCTTGTATAACTGCCCGTCGTTCGTACGAACAAATAGGGTCGCCAATCTCCGCAAGGCCTTCTTGGCCCGGTTTTCAGTTCCCGGGGGATACTCTCCCGTTGTCAAGTAGGTTAGGACGGCTTGATACCAAGGTTCTGGGTCAGTTATTTCGATATCCTGGATGGCGTAGATGTAGGCCGGCTCGGACCGTCTTTCAACGCAGATTGGCATGCTAGTTAGATGTTCCGGGATATTTAGCAGGGATGCTAATTTGGAAAGTGCGTCTACAAATTGATTTTCTTCCTGGGGTAGATAGATATATTCCACCTTCTGGAATTGTTTCTCTAGAACCCTTACTCGCGCTTGGTAAGCCACGAGATTGGCGTTCCGAGTTTTCCATTTTTGGAGAGCTTGATTGATGACTAGCGATGAGTCGCCATAGACTCGGAGATTTGTTACCTCTAAATCAGCGGCGGCCTGTAACCCGTGAATGCATGCCTCATATTCGGCTGCGTTGTTGGTCACGTCAAAGTCCAATTTGATGGATAACGGGGTGTGCTCCCCTTGTGGTGAGATTAACAGAATTCTGACCCCAAATCCTCGGAAGTTGGATGCCCCATCAAAATATAAATCCCATGTTTCGGTGTCGGTATGGAATATGTCTTCATCTGGAAAAGCCCAAGTGTCGGTATGCCCTTCTTCAGATATCGGGCTATCGGCGAGAAACTCAGCTACTACCCGGCCTTTGATGGCTTTTAATGGTACAAACTTGAGGTTGAACTCAGCTAACATTAAAGTCCATCTGGACATCATGCCATTGAGGATGAGCTTCTCGAACAGGTACTTGATAAGATCCATTTTGGATAATACATGTACCTCGTGACTGAGCATGTAATGTCAGAGCTTTTTAGTGGCCCAAACCAAAGCTAGGCACGTTTTCTCGAGCATTGTATACTTGCACTCATATTCTAGGAACTTCTTACTGATGTAGTAAATAGCCCGTTCTTCTGAATTGACTGTCTGGGCCAGCATAGCCCCCATGGCTGTCTCGGTCGTTGTTAGGTATAACGACAAAGGCAGACCGGGTTGAGGTGACATTAATACCGGCGGATCAGACAGAATCTCCTTGATTTTATCGAAAGCCGTTTGACATTTGTCGTCCCATAGTACCCGTTCTCCGACCTTCAGTTTTCTGAAAATGGGCTCACATACCATGGTTAGTTTTGAAATGAATCGGCTGATATATTGGACTTTCCCGAGAAACCCCCTTATTTCTTTTTCGGTTTTGGGTGGCTGCATCTCGGTAATAGCCTTGATTTTAGCTGGGTCGACCTCGATGCCGCGTTGGCTAACGATATGGCCCAGTAATTTGCCTGATGTTACCCCGAAACTGCATTTTTGAGTGTTTAGCCTCATGTTGTATTTGCGTAGTCGGGTAAAGAATTTTCTTAGGGCCGCAATGTGCCAACTTCGGTCTTTGGACTTGACGATCATGTTGTCCACATAAACCTCCACTTCTTTATGCATCATATCGTGTAGTAAAGTGGTGGCGGTTCGTCGATAAGTGGCCCCGGCATTGATGAGCCCAAATGGCATAACGGTGTAACAGTAAGTACCCCAAGGTGTAATGAAGGTGGTCTTACTCATGTCTTCTTCTGCCATTTTGATCTGATTGTATCCGACATACCCGTCTATGAATGATAGAAGGGCATGATCGGCCGTGTTATCCACCAGTATGTCGATGTGTGGTAACGGAAAATCATCTTTTGGACTGGCCTTATTAAGGTCCCGGAAATCTACACATACCCGCACCTTGTCGTCCTTCTTGGGTACCGGCACGATGTTCGCGACCCAGTCTGGATATTCAGACACTTGTATAAAGCCCGCTTTGAATTGCTTGTCGACTTCTTCTTTGACTTTGAGAGACCATTTGGGCCTCATTCTCCGGAGTTTCTGTTTTACCGGTTTGCACCCATCTTTGGTGGGTATATGGTATTCAGCTATTTCCCGGTCTATCCCCGGCATGTCCATGTAGAACCATGCGAAGACGTCTTTGAACTCTTGGAGGAGGTATGTGAATTGTTTTCTCTCCTCGGGATCTAAGGATAGGCCCAACTTAAGCATCTGGGGCTCTAAAGTGGTTCCCACGTTAATGGACTCAGTTTCTTCAATCACTGGATCTCGGGATTCCGTTTGTTCGAGCTGCTCGATCAGATGCGGAGGCAGAGGTACCTTTTCGTCGGGTTTCTCAATGTCATTGCATATAAAATTTTTGAAATCGAGAGAATTTTGGAGATAAGACAAGTCATAAGCAGAACGGTTTTTGTTGTTATTATTAATAGTAAATTTTGAGAAAAGCTCGAATAGAGCGGCCATCTGTTCGTTGGTCAGTGGCGGGATAGGGAGAGGTCTTGGGACAGGCCCCGAGACCTCAGTGGAAATGGCTAAGGGAAGGGGGGTTACAGACTCGACTCTAGCACCATACCCTCTAGACTTGGACTCTGACTACGACTCAGACTCAGACTCAGACTCGGACTCGGTATCCGGCATGTCCCCCTCGCCGGTGGTCAGCTTGTAGACTCGACCCTGGCCGTCGGTCCACTTGATGGTCTTCCTCCAGGCCCTTTTCCCGGTGTCTGCAGCGACTTCAGAGATTAGCTTGGTTGGGTCAAACTGATTGCTGCGAAGGATCAGGTTGACCAAATCATCCTTTGGAGCAGGGACGACTTTGTCTTCTCCAAATAGGAGCCCCAACACGGGCTCGGAGTTACCTTCACCTTCTTTGGACTCGGCCTGGACAAGGGTGAATATATCATCAGGGATGAAATTGCATTCCCGAGCCGTTTTGGTCTCAGGATATGTGACGGTGGGTTGGTAGAGGCCCAGTTGAATAGCTCCGAAAACTGGGGTAACAAAGTAATCAGTTAGTTTTGGGTTATAAGGACCTAAGTAGGTACCCTTGAGGATGTTGGTGGCCTTGTGAATACCGGCCCGGACCACGTTTTCTAGGGTTATAGCATACCCCAATCCGAACTGTGATTCGCCATCGTTTAGGACCTCGATAATCTTCCCAGCTGGAAGATATGGCTTCGAGGTAGCCCCCGGTAAGTAGCCCAAGTTTTGTAGCATCGTGTCGATGCTAGTGTTGAAGTAAGGCCTGAAGAGATATTCCTCCTCGATCATGCCAACGAAATCAAATCCTCGTAGGTCGGCCCGGCCCGTAGCATTGCAGCTTGCCACGGTGATGGGGGTGGCCTCTAGTGTGATGACACTGTCTTGAAGTGACATCTTGACCTTCCTATGCAGGGTAGAGGACACGGCCTTGACCGCGTGGATCCAAGGCCTTCTGAGCAGCAAGTTGAAAGACGAGGTGACATCAATCACCTGGAACTCCAGTTCTTTCTCGATCGGGCCCGTTATAATTGTTAGCTTAACGGCCCCGGCCACTGGTTTTGGGCTTCCGTCAAAAGCCTGGTGATAGTCGAGATTTGTCGCCAATCCTACCATCAAACAAACCAACTAACCTAAACTAGAATAGCAAGGGCAAGTCAGGTCGAATCCTCAGAGAGATCGGGAATGAGTACTAGTTCGGTCTCGGACTATGAATTAGCTACGCGAATCAATTATCAAAGGTGAAATTAGACTAATTAAGTTAACTAAGAAATGCAAAAGTAATCAAACAAATAACAAGAATGGTTATCTAATAATAATTAAAGGTCTAGGGTCCGACTTAACCACCGACATATCATAATCATGAGTAAGGAATACCGATAATGGGTTGCTAGGAATATTAGGATGAGTGGAACGCCTCTAAGGGTCGACTACCTCCCTCCCGGGTTCGTAGTCCAACTAAGTAAAACCCGATCACTTCCCTCCCGGGCTCGTGAGTCGGATTCCTAGGTCAATCGATTAAGCCCACTCCCGTGGTACCCAATCCAATGTCCTAGGTCACTAAATACGCGTCTAATCCCGTTCCTTTCTCTCCCCTCTCCCAAGGTGAAGAGTCTAGACCGAAAGTTAGGGTACCTTACCTAATTCTCACTCCCGTGTTCAACTAGGCGGGGCAAGGCAAGTCAAGGGGCGAGTTTCACTACCTAGACCTAACCGACTCCCGTCGGTGGACAAGGGTCAAGGGTTCGAACACAACCCAAAAGACGAGTCGATTCCCGAATCCCAAACTATCCTCCTCCGTATATCCCGAACAATCAAAATACGGAATTCCAAACTTACAATCGAGACATATCGGGGTTCAATCGGGCCCTAGAAAAGACACTACTCACTAATCATAATTAACATAACACAAAACACACAAATAATTATTCTAGTCATAACACAAAGCATAATCAAATAATAAAGACAAGAACTTGACTAATAAAATAAAATACTAATACTAATACTAATTACTCTAAACATAATAACTACTCACAAAACCCACAAGACAAAGACAGAATCATAAAACTAAACACAATTACTTGATAAAGATTATAACTTTAAACTAATTAATAACTAAATGTATCATAAACATAAAACTAAATATAAATAAAACAATAAAAGATAAGAGATAAGAATTATACCACAAGGATGGAATTAAAGAACTCGAAAGTTGATGAACGGAATGATTAAATAAACTAAATTAATTAAAACCAAAATTAGTATAAAATAAACAAAAGGAAGGGGAGGCTGCCTTCGTTCTACGCTTCTACTAAACCCTCACTTCTAATTTTCTATCTAAATCTTCCAGACTCTCTTCTTTGCTTACAATTGAGGGTTTAAATAGTTATAGTGAGTATCTTCTAAAAAGACAAAAATACCCTCCAATTAAATAAAACGAAAAGAAAGAAAACAATGGGTCAAAAGTAATTCGCTTATCCACAACAACCAAAGCAAGAATGGGAGGTAGAGAGCACGGTTGATTTCGATACGCACGGTGGAATTAGCACGGCTCATACTCCCCTGTCTCAATTACGCACGGTTCGGCGTGCGTGGCTGATAACGTCGACGCCGGCGAGCTGCCGGTGGCCATGGTGGTCGGAGCTCGAAATCTGGGCAGAAGGTGGTTGATGAAGCGTGAATGCCGGAGTTCCATGTGGATGCCGGAGCTCCATTGTTGAGGTGAATTAGAATGGTGGTGATTGATGATGAATAGGGTTAATGGAGTTGGTGATTGAGAATGAATTGAATTGGAGATGAAGATGAGATGACAATGGTGAAACATGAGCTTGATGATAATGAAATGGTGAATCTTGATGGAGATAATAGAGGTTTGATTGTGGATGAAATTGAATTGGAATGGGTGATTGAATTTGAAATTGAAAGCGGATGGATTTTTGATGATGGGCGATGATGATGGTGGAGGAAGTATGTTTGGGTCAAGTCAAACTTGACCTTCACTTGGGTTAATAGGAAAAATGGATTTTAGTTTGAGTATTGGGTTTGGGTTAGTGAAAAATGGGCTAATAAAGTGATAGGTTTGGTCTTCACTTGTTTTCACCCGATTTTTGTCATCTTGACCCGTCTTGACTTGCCTTCATTTTAGTCAACTCGATCCTTCCCGGTACCTACAAAATCAAATATCGAAGCAGTACCAAAAATCCCAAGAAATATGCTAAAACGACATTATTAAGCTAGACTCGACTAATAATCAAAATTAAACGTAAAATGACTAATTACTAACAAATCGGGTTATAAAATTGATCGAATAAGAGTAGAAATATGGGGCAAAAACGAGTAAAATCACGAGTTATCAAACTCCCCACAGTTAACTCTTACTCGTCCTCGAGTAAGCTCAAAAGACAAACTACGACCCATAAATAAAATCACGGAAAGCGAAAACACAATTTATACACAAAAACAAAAATAAGCAAATATAAACAAACGAGTCACAAGTTTCCCAAATCAAAAGTCACGATTCTAAAATTCAACTAAAATATAGAATATGAATGTTAAGATTACTAAATCGGTTGTAAAAATTATTATTACATATTTCTTGGCCTCGGTCCATGCTATGTCGGGATGTGAGGCGGAAATGGAAGGAGTTCTCTCATGGAGTTATTGACTAATGCATACAAGTCTCGACCCCTTGAATAAACAGAGGGTTAGGATCGTCCTAATCACCCAAGTGACATATGAAACGATCCAAAATGGAAGATATGGATAAACAAAAATACTCGGGGGAGGAATCGTCTTTCTTTTCTTTTTCTTTTTTCTTCTTTTTCATTTTTTTTTTTCTTTTTCATTTTTCACTTTTTTTTTCTTTTTTTTTTTCATTTCTTCTTCTCCCCCTTATTTTTTTCTTTTTGAGTTTTTGAGAATTTTTCTTTGTTTCTCATATTTGATGTTTGAGCTCTTTTTGGGTGGAAGATAACTCTTATTTTGTGAGTATTTTTGTGGGATAAGGATCGAAAAAAATGATAGATAGTCACTTGGATAAATAGTCGCCTAGACAAATATGCAATGCCAAAATCACGACACGGGAGGTGAAAGGTGGAAACGAGTGAAGGACACATCCCGAGCGACTTATAGTAGGAGGACAATTAATATATAATACTAAGAAACAACCAATAAGTAATAGAAAATCCATACTCTTTAAAGAAGTTGAAATTAGAAAAATCACTTTATCAACGGAAACAAGTGAACCGAAAAACAAGAATCTTTTTGGAGTTTTTCATTTTTTTTCAATTTTTAGGCATTTTTCAAAATTTTCAATTTTTCAAAAGAAAAACACAAAAACGAGACAAAACACAAAAACGAGAAACCAAAAACAACAAACAATCCACACAAAGCTACAATCCCAAAACAACACATATTTACAACAAATAACGCCTCCAAGAAATCTCCAACAAGAGTATCGACCACAAATCCTCAAGCACAACAAACTATCAATCAAGAATCTTATCTACCTCCCCACACTTGAAACGAACATTGTCCTCAATGTTCAAAACTAGGGAGGGTAAGAGAATACCTTTTAGGGTACAAGTCTTCCCCACACTTGAGCGATTTCATGTCTCTAAGCCATCTTGCTTTGTGGTTTTTTTTTTGCTAGAGATACCTACAAACAAAAACACAAACAAACAAAAACATAAATATGTACAAAAGACTTGGGGTGCCTCCCAAGAAGCGCGGTTTTAAGGAAACCACCAAACCTACAAATCATGCATATCTACTTAGTGCCCACCAAAGATCTCATTAACTTGTCAAAGGAGGTAGACCAATCCTCATTAAAGTGGTCATAAGGCATCATAATGGATAAGCATGACCAAATAAATAGCTAGAAGATGTAGAAGGATGAATGAGATACTTAAGACAAGGGCTTGGAAAGCTAAAAATCTCAAATTCATCATAATACTTGACACTTGCTTTGATCAAACCAAACTCAAGTGGCAAGCACGGAACGTCGGCCTCAAAGATAGAATTATCAGAATTCTCATCAACATACATGGCCTCAAAGGAAGGGGTAAGAGAAACAAGGTCATCATAATCAATGGATGAAAGATATTCATCCTCAATATAAGATAAAGACTCAAATTTCTCCAAAATGGGCTCCTCAAAAAAATCTAGTTCAACATCCCATTTATCCCCAACTACTCCAATGTTCTCAACAACATCCCCAACATTCTCATCAACAAAATCATCATCATCTATAAGCATATCATAACCATTCACATTCTCATGGGGAAGGGGAAGATGATGGTAATCAACATGAGATCGAACATAAGGCAGATCCACAAGAGAAGAAGATTCCACATTTTCACCTATAGCATCAAACATAGAATAGTCATTAAGTTCAACTCTAGCTTGTGGTCCTCTCTTAAATGCCCAAATAGAATTTCGATTCTCATTGGCACTAGCCATGGCCTCAATTAAAGTTCTAGCCTCATCAACGCTCAACTCATCAAATGCTCCTCCGGATGATATATTCACAAGGTTTCTAAGATAAGGAAGCAAATTATCAAAGAAAATAAGCATGATTTGGCAAGATGAAATACCATGGTGGGGACAAGCTCTCAACAAACCCTTAAATCTACCCCAAGTCTCACTCAAAGTCTCAAACTCGCCTCGTTGGAAATTATAAATTGCACGAATCCTTTTGGTGGTTTTAGAGGGAGGGTAGAATTTGTTTAAAAAGGCTTGAGCTAAGTCATCCCAAGTGCAAAAGGTAGAAGAAGGGTGAGAGTATAACCATTTCCTAGCTTCACCCTTAAGACTAAAGGGAAAAAGTATGAGTTTGGTCGCTTGGTCCGATACTCCCTCCATCCTAACAAGAGAACAATTCGCCTCAAATGTCTCTAAATGGTCAATTGGTTCATCACTCTCTAAACCACAAAAGACATCTTGTCGAATCAACTCAATAAGTCCTGCATTAAACTCATAAGGTGCTTCCACAACCCCAATATTAATAGGCCGGTTAACATGAGTAGGGTTGGGTCTAGTAAGGTCACGTATACTAGGCATCGTCATGTGTGCACAAAAGGGTGACAATCAAGAGACAAGTCACAAAAAAAGAATCAATGCAACACACAAGCATGCAACAAGATGCAAGTAGCAAGTAACAAGTAACAAGTAACAAATACGTAGTCTAATAAATCTAAAACTAAACTAATATCAATCCGTTGATCTCCCCGGCAACGGCGCCATTTTGATAGTCGAGATTTGTCGTCAATCCTACCATCAAACAAACCAACTAACCTAAACTAGAATAGCAAGGGCAAGTCGGGTCGAATCCTCAGAGAGATCGGGAATGAGTACTAGTTCGGTCTCGGACTATGAATTAGCTACGCGAATCAATTAACAAAGGTGAAATTAGACTAATTAAGTTAACTAAGAAATGCAAAAGTAATCAAACAAATAACAAGAATGGTGATCTAATAATAATTAAAGGTCTAGGGTCCGACTTAACCACCGACATATCATAATCATGAGTAAGGAATACCGATAATGGGTTGCTAGGGATATTAGGATGAGTGGAACGCCTCTAAGGGTCGACTACCTCCCTCCCGGGTTCGTAGTCCAACTAAGTAAAACCCGATCACTTCCCTCCCGAGCTCGTGAGTCGGATTCCTAGGTCAATCGATTAAGCCCACTCCCGTGGTACCCAATCCAATGTCCTAGGTCACTAAATACGCGTCTAATCCCGTTCCTTTCTCTCCCCTCTCCCAAGGTGAAGAGTCTAGACCGAAATTTAGGGTACCTTACCTAATTCTCACTCCCGTGTTCAACTAGGCGGGGCAAGGCAAGTCAAGGGGCGAGTTTCACTACCTAGACCTAACCGACTCCCGTCGGTGGACAAGGGTCAAGGGTTCGAACACAACCCAAAAGACGAGTCGATTCCCGAATCCCAAACTATCCTCCTCCGTATATCCCGAAAAATCAAAATACGGAATTCCAAACTTACAATCGAGACATATCCGGGTTCAATCGGGCCCTAGAAAAGACACTACTCACTAATCATAATTAACATAACACAAAACACACAAATAATTATTCTAGTCATAACACAAAGCATAATCAAATAATAAAGACAAGAACTTGACTAATAAAATAAAATACTAATACTAATACTAATTACTCTAAACATAATAACTACTCACAAAACCCACAAGACAAAGACAGAATCATAAAACTAAACACAATTACTTGATAAAGATTATAACTTTAAACTAATTAATAACTAAATGTATCATAAACATAAAACTAAATATAAATGAAACAATAAAAGATAAGAGATAAAAATTATACCACAAGGATGGAATTAAAGAACTCGAAAGTTGATGAACGGAATGATTAAATAAACTAAATTAATTAAAACCAAAATTAGTATAAAATAAACAAAAGGAAGGGGAGGCTGCCTTCGTTCTACGCTTCTACTAAACCCTCTACTTCTAATTTTCTATCTAAATCTTCCAGACTCTCTTCTTTGCTTACAATTGAGGGTTTAAATAGTTATAGTGAGTATCTCCTAAAAAGACAAAAATACCCTCCAATTAAATAAAACGAAAAGAAAGAAAACAATGGGTCAAAAGTAATTTGCTTATCCACAAAAGACAACAACCAAAGCAAGAAGGGGAAGTAGAGAGCACGGTTGATTTCGATACGCAGGGTGGAATTAGCACGGCTCATACTCCCCTGTCTCAATTACGCACGGTTCGGCGTGCGTGGCTGATAACATCGACGCCGGCGAGCTGCTGGTGGCTGCCGGTGGCCATGGTGGTCGGAGCTCGAAATCTGGGCAGAAGGTGGTTGATGAAGCGTGAATGCTGATGAGGTGAATTAGAATGGTGGTGATTGATGATGAATAGGGTTAATGGAGTTGGTGATTGAGAATGAATTGAATTGGAGATGAAGATGAGATGACAATGGTGAAACATGAGCTTGATGATAATGAAATGGTGAAACTTGATGGGGATCATGGAGGTTTGATTGTGGATGAAATTGAATTGGAATGGGTTATTGAATTTGAAATTGAAAGCGGATGGATTTTTGATGATGGACGATGATGATGGTGGAGGAAGTATGTTTGGGTCAAGTCAAACTTGACCTTCACTTGGGTTAATAGGAAAAATGGATTTTAGTTTGAGTATTGGGTTTGGGTTAGTGAAAAATGGGCTAATAAAGTGATAGGTTTGGTCTTCACTTGTTTTCACCCGATTTTTGTCATCTTGACCCGTCTTGACTTGCCTTCATTTTAGTCAACTCGATCCTTCCCGGTACCTACAAAATCAAATATCAAAGCAGTACCAAAAATCCCAAGAAATATGCTAAAACGACATTATTAAGCTAGACTCGACTAATAATCAAAATTAAACGTAAAATGACTAATTACTAACAAATCGGGTTATAAAATTGATCGAATAAGAGTAGAAATATGGGGCAAAAACGAGTAAAATCACGAGTTATCACCTGGATAGTTTGCGCTGTTGGGAGGTAGTCGGCCTCGGTAATGCCGAGGGCCTTAGCGGTCCTCAGGGGAAGGACATTTACGGCGGACCCATCGTCGATAAGGGTCATTGGGAGGTACTTTCCTCGGCAAATGACCGTGATGTATAGGGCCAGATTATGATTGAGCCCGAACGGTGGCAGATCAGATTCAGAGAAGGTGATGAGCGAGCCTTCTTCTTTGGATTTGCCCCTGAGATAGGGCATAATAGTGGCTACCATTTCAGCGGGGGTAACCTGTGAGTCGACCTTGATCTCATCAGGAGCCTTAGTCAGTGCTTTCCGATGCGCTTGCGAGCTAACCAGAAGTTGCCATATGGTTAGATCAGCTCGAACCCTCTTCAATTGTTGGACCAAAGTCGTGTCGTTGCTCGTTTCCTCGAGGGTGGGCTCCGTCCTGGCAGGTTCAGTGACGGTCGTTGGAGTAAGGCACCCGGCTGTGGCAAGGTGGTTGGTGGCTAAGGCCTTAGACTTAGCCTTTCGTACCTCTTCAATGGTGATGGGGACAGCTTCCCCTTTAGCTAGGTAAACATCTTCCTCATCATCGAACCATATCCCGTTAATTTATGGGATAAAGGGGGAAATGAGGTGTGAGCAATCGATTACCTCTCCAGTAAATATAGCATGGGCACTGAACGGGTTTTCTTTGTTACTCGGCTTGTCTCCGGGCAACGGTATTTTCCCGCTTTCAATCAAATCTTGGATCAGATGCTTCAATTTCCAGCATTTTCCGTGTCATGCCCATTACCTCGATGATATTAGCAATAGGCCTGAACGTTGTAGGCCTTGGACCTTTTCTCCACTGAAACTTCGGGAGTTGGGCCTATTGGTTGAATCAGACCCTTTGAAGATAGCCTCTGTAAGGCGTAGGTATAGGTAGTCCCTATATCTGTGAATACTCGAGTTGGAGTATTCTTTTTGGATGAGGTGTCAAGCAGATTAACCTCATCGAAGATGCTGCGAGTTGCAGCTGCAGGTGTGGGCTTGCTCGCAGATGAGCTGACCCCTTGATATCCCTTGGTAGAGGCCTTAGTCATGCTCTCTAACCTTAAGTCGTCCTCGATCCTTGTGCCCATTTGAGTAAGGGCGGCAAAACTGGGGATGATAGCATACCAAAGATGGACTCGGTAAGATGCATGGGAGGAGGTTCTTGACAAAGGCCTCCACTAGCACTTTCTCGTTGGGCTTGTCAACCAGCTTCACACTCTCAGCTCGCCATCTTTGGAGATATTTGGTGAACCCTTCTTTGGGCTCTTGGGCCATCACTTCCAGAGTACGCATTGTAGTCTGGATCTCGGTATTATCAGCGTAATTCCGAGCAAACTCAGTCGCCACATCATCCCAAGTCTTGTATTTCTTGGAATCGAGCCTGTAGTACCAGGCTTTGGGGTGCTTTTCAAGGGAGGAAGCGAATAGGTGCTTAAACATGGTGGACTTTACCCCTTTGACCGCCATGAACTCCTTGAAAGCCCGGATGTGGTGGACCGGATCTTCGGTACCCTCAAACATCGGTATTCCCGTGAGGTTGAGGTTGGCAGGCAGCTCGTCATTCAAAGGCGAGTAAGAACGAGCATTTTCAGTATGGATTGAGTGGCTTGTTGACAGGTGGACCTATTCTTCGAGCTTACGAACAACACTGATTAGTTCAGCTATGGGCCCAGTGGGCTCAGATCCTTCAATAGGGGCCACCTTCTCCACGGCACTCACACGGGTGGCCAAGGTCGCTTGGTCAATCTGGATGGCAGTCAATTGAGTCTCGATCTTGGCCAGTGCGGCGGTCAGTTGATCCAAAGTGGAACTGCATTTTCTGCTGTCTGGTTTCGGGTGGCCTGTCTGTAAGAACACCGCGTAATCAGAAACTAGCCCAAATCCTGGAATAGAAAGTACATCCCGAGCAAAACTGAAAAGGGAAATGACTCGAAAAAGACACCTAGACGGGTGACTTGTGAAAGGTGGGCCTCCCTTAGGATCCGGCAATGTGGGTCGGGTCCTGTTCGAAGAAAGGTCCACGCGAGACAATCCCTGACTTTGGACTCGAATGTGTAGATGGGCCCTCCTTTGTAGCAGTATGTCCTACGTAGATGGGCCTTGCCTTAGTCTAATAAGGCGGACTGGGATAGAGAAGAAACTCGTGATGTAAGATCGACAGAGTCTCGACGCTAAAGACCTCCACGACTTATGACATGACCCGACACATGCTAAATACGGGAAGTCCTAAGAAGAGGAAGGTTTTGAAAAGGATTTTTTTTTGGAAATAAAAAAAAACGGTGAAGGGGCCCGATTTTTTGAAGAAAAAAATGGAAAAAAGTACCGGGCCTCGGTTTTGAAAAGTCGAAAATATTTTCGAGTTTTGAAATGGGCAGAATACCGGCTAAAAATAGGCTATTTTGAGTAAAATCATAAGTCCTAAATTCGGTATATGTCCCGGGTTTTGAAATTGGATAGCTTGAAAAGAATGCAATTTTGAAGAAAAAACGGTTTTTGAAAAAAAATGACCTTAGAAACCAAGTAGCACATAGTCATGCCAGCATTATAACGACGCCATGTATGCTTTACACTAAGTCTCGGTCGGTCTAAAACGGTTCTATACCAGTGCACATAGTCTAGACATTGATCGGGATGGACTTTCTAAGTTGAGTTGAGCTTAGAACATGCCGCGAAACCCACTCGAATCGACTATGGACACCTTTGACATATCCATATTGGAGTACATCACGGTATAGTGGGACGTCGGTCACCAGTACCGGTCCGGGAAAAGATAGGGTTATGCATGAACCGTAAAACTAAAACGAGTATTGTACTAGTCAAACGATTTCTATTCGAGTCTCACCCTGAGGATGCCGACGGTAAGTCACGCATAAGTTAATCCCCAGCGGAGTCGCCAAATTGTGGACATGACATAGGTCCACCCCGACGCGGCTAGGCGCGGGTTTGGGGAGGCGAATGGATCTCCATATGAGATGGGTCGAATTGAAATTTAAATCGAAGTGGAGTCGCTACCGAACTTTGTGGGAGTTCGGGCCCGTTCGATCCCACTCTATGTCGTAGTGCGCCATGCACAAAGTATGGCCCATTTCCGATGTCAGAGTTTATTGGGCTCGTCCCTTTGCATTGCGATACCGATACTGTCACTACCGGTTATCGTGTATTGAATGACTCTCGTGCGCCAACGGTTTCGGGCATCCGAAAACCGAGGTTCTGAGTAAGGGGTGAGGGTACGTGTTGGGAATCCCACTAAGGACACCCAACCCCGACCGCACGTTAGCGGCCTCTACTAAGATATCGAATGACTTTCTAATACGCGTGTTAGTAGTTCGGTGAAAATGATATGCAAACATTATTTTCCCTAGACATGCGAAAAAAATGAATGGGTTTCTATGTCGATTTAATGCAACTAATTCTAACGCCGAAGTTAAATTTAGCATGCGGGTTCATTTTAGTACAATAAAATAAACAACGGAGAGATAAATCGACAAAAGAACAAACGGTTAGTAATGGTATAACGATAATAACGGTTTGCAAAAGTATAGGATGCTATAGAAAAGTAAACATGATGTAGGGTTTTGAAAATAAGTAGGTCACGTGATGGACTTGACACGTGTTGACCGGGGTCAAGAAAAATAAAATATGCCGAGAAAACTTGCTGTTTCGTTAAAGAAACGATGTTCGAAAAAAAATAGAAAACTGCCTTTTTATATGTCGCGTTTTCAGGGGACGGTGCGACTCGCCCGAGAAGGCGACTCGCCCGGGATGCGGGCGACTCGCGTCTCGGGCTGTTTTCGAAATTATTTTTTTTTTAGAAAAATCGATAGTTTTATTAAATCGCGTATAGATATGACGTGACTTATACTCGACTTAAATTTGTGATACTCGTAATATTCGATGTTCGATTATGGAACCGATATCGAATTTTTAGAGTGCGTGTAAAAAAGATGTTTGAAAAAGATTGCTAAATTAAATTAAGACGGAATAACTAATTTTATGTCACGATTTTCAGGGATCCGTGCGATCCGCGCGAGAAGAGCGCGACTCGCGACTCGCACATGGTCCATGCGACTCGCGTGGCGGGCTGACTTTGGTCCCAGTTTCGCGCCACTCGTTATATCTCATATCCGATTATGGAATCGATATGTAATGTTAGAGCGATAACTTGAAGAAAATAATATAAGTCGTTTGAATTTAACTAAAACGATATGGATTTTCTCCACGTTTATAGTGTCATAATTAATTCTAACGAATTAAATGACAACTATTTTAGCATCAACGAAAATCGCATTAGTTAATTTATTTGACTAAATCGTTTAGATTCGACATCCAACTATAGAATTGGTATCGAATCTAATAGATTGATACTTTGCGATTGTTTTAAATTAAACGGACCCGACTTGATTCCCTCGGCTTCCCGACATCGTAATAAATCCCTAGGGATTTATGTGATGTCGGATCCACGTCAACGGGTTTCGACCCTAATAATTTTAAAAAAAAAGTGTTTGATTCGAAAATAGTATTTAAAATTGACGGAATATGCGATGAATGATGATATAAACAAAAGTAGAAAAAAACTACTGTTTAAGTTGACTTGCTTCAATAATCAAGTGCTAAGGGTGTCGGGATAAGCAACCGGCAACGCTGGGTGCAATACCCTTGTATATTCGGGTTTCCTTATCCCGACATCATTCGCACTCGACACAAATTCACAAGTATTTTAATATTTTCGTACTAGTAATTATTAATAATATTAGAATGCGATAATGACGATAAAAAAATAAAATAAAAAAAACGGGACAATGACGACGACACGGACGATGCGCGAGGAAAAAGAGAAAGGAAAAGAAAGAGGTTTTTGCACCCTCAACATACATGTTCTTGTGTCGGACGGGACTCGTTAATTGTGGCTTGCACGTGAGTATCGAGATGTAAGTAGAGTTATGGTGATTAGGGTTTGGATTCCTAGATGCTAGGGTTAGGGTTTCTTCGAAGTGTGAGACTAGAGGAGGATTAAGGTTGATTAGGGTTGAATAGGGTGAAAAAGATGTTGATCAAGGTTGTCCAAAAGTGTCTAATTGTGTTGCAAATGGGGTGTTTATATAGGCATTGCTATGCACTTTGGTGTCTAGGGTTTAGTGCATTGACGGACTTGATCCGATGGCCCGCTTGAGGGAGGACCGTGGGTCTGCTTCTCGGAAATGGATTTGACCGGGTTTTGACCCGGTCGCTAAAAGTCGGTTTTATTTCCGATGTCGGTTTTGACCCAAATTAGTCTTATTTGATTGGAAACGACCCACTGGGCCTGAATTTGAGGTTAGTTTTGTGAGATGTGTACTCCGTAAATGCCTAAGTCAGCAATCAATGGTTTTGAGTCCATATCCGAGCGCGTAGAAACACGTTTGCGTCCGATCATCATCGGGTGTTTTTTAGAAACTACCATAGACACCTGGCAGTCAAAATGCGGGTGTCTACAACTCCCTCCCCCACTATGATTTTCCCACTCATTATTTTAATCACACTCATTTTGATTAAAAGTGGGAAAATCATTGTGGGGAGGAGGGAGTATTAAATTGAATTTTTGTTTATATTTTTGATTTCGAATATTAAAAGTTTATAATTTTCTCATTGACTCACGGGTCGAACGGGTCATATTGGTTTGAACCCTAAACTAATGGGCTATTCGTTCGGGTTAAACGGGTCGCGGGTTAAAATAAATGGGTTTATGACTTTAAAAAAATGAGTCGGGCGGTCGGTTTTGCGGGTCGCATCGAGTATTAACATGTCTACTCAGCCACCTTCAAATCCCGGTCAAAAAAATTATGACCTTCGAACAAGAGCGATTAAACTGGATTAAGTAGGCAAAAACCTTTTAAAAATAATATCTAAGAAAATATAAATTAAAATTAATGTCGATTTTTTCACACTAAACCGATACGAATGGCGTGACGAGAATAAAACGAGTTGAACACCAAAATTCTTAAAAAGTAAACGGAATTGTTTTTTTAGACTAATTTGTCACTTTTTTTTTACCAATTTGGCACATTGGAGCCATTTTTTTTACCTATTTGGTAATTTAGCCTAATTTAATTTGATGTTTACCGCATATATTATCTCTGATCCCTTGAAACACATTCACATATATGGATAATGATCAACTATTATTAGGCATACTCTTACCTTCAACTAACTCTACACGGTTGTGCAGTCTCACCAATTTATGCATCCAAATTCGTATCCTTATCAACGTCATTAACAAGTGGTCCGTGTATCGCACGGGCTTTCCAACTAGTATATATTAATAAAGCAGGAACTTTTCGAGCGATATGATTGGTCCAAATTTTTTAATATTTTTTTTAAGTTAAATAAATAATATAAAAATTTGTATATGAAAAAAAAATCCTACTCCACCTAAGAGTCGCTTTTTTAATTTAAATAAAGTATATATAGGAATTTATATAAGAGAAAAACAATCATACTCCATTTAAGATTAAAAAAATATCACTATATAAACCGACGATTATCACCTCATTAGGCAACAAAAATTGGACAACGACAGCGTGAAATGCTTAGTCAATTCTGTTTAATAATTGTTTTAATATTTATTTATTCACCCTCAAAAAATATAAAATTGAAGTTTTGAATTTTTAAAATAATTATGATTAATAACTATTATAGTTTAATACTCTCTCTGGACACTACTTTTTTGCCTTATTTCATTAAAATACTTCTAACAAATATTGAGGTAATGGGGCAAAAAATAATGAAATTTGTGTTGGGAAAAATAATCCTATACAAGTATTATGATGGGTGATTAAATTCTATATAAATAAGAGTAATAATTCGTTCTTAGATATCAAACCAACAATGTTTTGAATCTTAAAAAAATTCTTAAGATTATAAACTTAAGTAAAATTATCCACATCGAAAAATTACGATGAGGTGATGACATTTTATATTAATAAAAATAATCATTTGTTTTTAGATATCAACCAACAATCTTTTGAGTCTTAAATAAGATTAAGAGCAATCTTTCGTTCTTAGTTATCAACCAAAAAATCTTTTGAGTCTTAAAAAAAACTTTGAAGATTATAAACTTGGTGATGAAATTTTATATTATAAATAAGAACAATCATTCATTCTTAGATATCGATCAACAATCTTTTGACTCTTAACAAAGTTCCTAAGATTATAAACTTAAGTAATATTATCCTACATCGATAAATTCTGATAAAGAGATGAAATTCAATATTTATAAGATCGAGCAATCATTCATTCTTTAGTTATCAACCAACACTTCAAAATTATCCTATACCCTCCACCCATGATCTCCCTTCTTTCATTTTTGGGTTTAGTACACTTATCTTTCTCTTTCTATTTGGGTAGTATTTTAATCATTTCTTTATTCGTTCTTCAATTTTTTATTCTTTCCTTACCCACAAACCTCACCATATTTTCATTTTATACCCCCATTTTTTTCTTACTTTAATCAATTCTTTATTCTCTTCTTAATTTTTGTACAAAAAAAAGAAAGATCATGGGTAATAACAAGCGTACATTATCAGTGTACTTACCCGTTTTGGAGGTTCATGAACCGTTTTTCCTGACCCAAACCCGAAATCATCCATTAATCATGTAATCGATCAACTTAGTGTCCTTATCAAAGTCACTAATAAGCGATCGTGCATCGTTATATGTGACGTACTATAATGTATTGCAAATAGTATGATTAATTCAAGAGTTATATATTCAAGAAAGTGAAATAAATAAAGAGATTTATATTCAACAATTTGTTAAAAATTCTTGAAGTGTTGCACAATCTTACGTGTACTTAGTTAATCATCTGAGCAATACTTTTTAAATGAAACTAATCCAACAGTAATCGAATTTAGGAGTGGTAACTTATCATCCTAATCTTCTATTAGATCAACTATTTATACATTTATTATGTAAGAAATAAACATGTGTCTTTACACTGTCATGAAATTTAATTACTCATCATATCATTATATTCACGACAACGAATAATATATTTTAGAAATATCTATATTAAATTGGCTCTCTTACTTTACATAGATACGTGATTATTATTTGTCATTTTATTTATTAGTTATTGCATTTATAATAATACTCCGTGGACAATATTGTTGAATGCAAAACTACGTGAAATGTAAATGAATATAGGTACCAATATGTAGTTGAAGATGTATTTGTGTGCGAGGTACTTTAATTAATCTTTCTTACTACAATGTACGCTTATAATTTAATTTGACGTTTACCACGGATATTACCTACCTAGAAACACATTCACGTATGTGGATAGTATTCGTTTACCATTATGCATACTAACTTTATGTCATTATCAACGTCACTAAAAATCGGCTCGTGCAAACTTTTCGAGTGATATGATTGATCCAAATTTTTTAATATATTTTTTAAGTTAAATAAAGAATATAAAAGTTTGTGTATGCAAAAAAATCCTACTCCACCTAAGACTCAATTTTTTATTATTTAAATAAATAATGTAAGAATTTGTATAGGAAAAAAAATAATTATACCCCATTTAAGACTCTAAAAATTATCACTATATAAACAGACGATTATCACCTCATAAGGCAACAAAAATTGGACTGCGACAGCGTGAAACGCTTAGTCAATTCTGTTTGATAATTGTTTTAATATTTATTTATTTATCTCGAAAAATATAAAATTAAAATTTTGTTTTTTAAATAATTATTATTATTAATTATTATTGTTTTAATATATTTTTTAATTTAAATAAAGAATATATAGAAATTTGTATGAGCTTATGAAATTTTATACTATATCATACATAAGAGAAATCATTCGTTTTAGATATTAACAAAAAATCTTGTGAGTCTTATAACAACTCTTAAGTCTTAAGGCTATAAATTGAAGCAAAATTATCGCACATCGAAAAATTATACTAATAAGATGATGAAATTCTATTATATAAATAAAAGAAATCATTCGTCAACCAGAAATCTTTTGAATCTTAAAAAGAGTTTAAGTAAAATTATTTCACATGATGAGGTGATGAAATTCTATATCATAAATAAAAGAAATAAACCATCCTTAGATATCATTATATCAATCAAAAAAATCTGAGAATAACAAAATGCACATCATCAGTGTACTTATTATTATACTTCGTACAAGATACTTAAAAAGTTTCTTAAATTTTGATTTTTAAAATGTAATTAATTATAATAATTTTTTTTTATCAAAATCACTAACAAGCGGCCCATATAATATTTACTATAAATTATTACTAATAGCATGATTCAAGAGTTTTATCTTTTTTAAGAAAGTGAGATAACGTAAGAGATTTTTATATTTGACAATTTATAGAAATAGTCTCAAAGTGTTTGCACAATCTTATGTGTACTTAGTTAATCATATGAGCAATATTTTAATCCCCTATTAGATTAATTATTTATACATTTATTGTGTATGAAATAAACACGTCGTTTTATACTATCATGAAATTTAATTACTCATATCGCTATATATCCACTCTACGTACAATATATTTTTGAATTATCTATGTCAAATTGGATCTCTTACTTTACATTGATACGTAAATATTACTTGTCATTTTATTTATTAGTTATTACATTTATAATAATAATAATAATAATAATAATAATAATAATAATAGTAATAATAATAATAATAATAATAATAATAATAATAATAATAATTCATAGATAATATTGTTGAAGCAAAACTTATAGAGTAACAAATAAATATTCCATATTGTTATAACGGAAGAGAAAGACAAACAAATAAGAACGTAAAATCGAGAGACAGACAGATTTACGTGGTTCACTAACACCCAGTTAGCTACATCCACGGGTAGAAGGAGGGGATAGTTTTATTAATTTGAGGAGAGGTTACAGATTTCAGACTGATGTCATAATTTCTAGGGTAGAGCTATGAGAGTTTATATACTACTCTCAACCTAAACAGAAATCTTAAACAGATTAGGAAACCCTATACAATAAGAAATCCTAGGTCAGATACTCAGATATTGATTAGGAAACTCCAATCAATCAGATATTAATTAGGAAACTTTCCTAGTTAAACAGATTCAAGTCGGAAACCAATTCGAGATCTAAAAAGACAATTGCTAGGCACTTATTTCCTAACAATCTCCACCTAGACTCGAATTGTCTCTCAATCAGATCAGACAGATGCATTCCAACGAATGCCAGATCAGAATACCAGATGCACTCCAAAGAATGCCAGATCAGATGTATAAGAAATCTCCTCAATCAGACAGATGTACCAGATGCACTCCAACGAATGCCAGATGTACCAGAAATAAAACTCCTCTCCCCCTCCTGCCTCAGATATTGCCTAACAAAGGGCAATCAGATATTTCCAGAATTTAGCAAGTCCAAACCATGTTGTAACTTGCTATTCGGAACCAGATCAAACAGACCCATCTCATCTTCATTACCATACCTGTTCCGAAACTTGATTGATCACTCACGGATCAAACTTTGCTGCTTCTGAACTAGTAATGAAAAACCTGATGATTCAGATTCAGATTCAGATTCGGACTGTAGTGGTTGATTTGTAGACTTTACTTCACTCTCATCAAGAGTTACTTGCTGCTCCACCTGTTTATCAGTACTACCACTGCTACTTCTATCTTCCTCCGATTTCAGTGATGATATCAGCAAACAGACTGAATTCTCCTCCAGAACGGCCATCTCAGCGGTGACTGTGTCGTCTTTCTTCACGAATGGCGCCCACCGTCTCTGTTGCTTTAACAACGCTTGCATCTTGATCTGCCACAGACTAAAACTATTCCTCCCATTAAAACTTTCAATTTTAACGCTCATCCTAGACATCTTTCTCACAGATCAGAAGAACCAAAGCTCTGATACCAGTTTGTTATAACGGAAGAGAAAGACAAACAAATAAGAACGTAAAATCGAGAGACAGACAGATTTACGTGGTTCACTAACACCCAGTTAGCTACATCCACGGGCAGAAGAAGGGGATAGTTTTATTAATTTGAGGAGAGGTTACAGATTTCAGACTGATGTCATAATTTCTAGGGTAGAGCTATGAGAGTTTATATACTACTCTCAACCTAAACAGAAACCCTAAACAGATTAGGAAACCCTATACAATAGGAAATCCTAGGTCAGATACTCAGATATTGATTAGGAAACTCCAATCAATTAGATATTAATTAGGAAACTTTCCTAATTAAACAGATTCAAGTCGGAAACCAATTCGAGATCCGAAAAGACAATTGCTAGGCACTTATTTCCTAACACATATAAATATAAATGAATAATGGTACGAATATGTAATTGAAGATGTACTTGTGTGAGAGATACTTTAATTAATCTTTCTAATTATAATGTACGCCTATAATTTAATTTGACATTTACCGCAAATAATATCTACCTAGAAATACATTCACGTATGTGGATAATATTCGTTTACTATTATGCATAATAACTTGATATCTTTATCAACGTCATTAAAAATCGACCCGTGCATCGCACGAGCTTTTCAACTAGTACACTAATAAAACATACTCCCCCCTGGTTATGAGTTTTCTTTCCTTGTTTTTGATTGATATTAGTTTGTTTATCTTTTCTCTTTCCTTTTTGAGTTGTACTTTTAAACCATGGTTTATTCTTCCTTCAATTCTTTATTATTTTCTCTACACACAAACTCCACCATATTTCTATTTTATACCTTCACTTTAATCAATACTCTATTCCTTTCTTATTTCTTGTACGAAAAAAAAAAGACAAGAAAACAATAATACTTCGTAGAAGGGAGTACAACAAGGGTAATCTGCAAAGATGCACAATACATCATTCTCCCACCACCACAATCACAACATACTCCACGTGTAGACACCCGCATTTTGCCTGCTAGTGTCTATAGCAGTTCCCGACAAACACCCGATGACGATCGGACGCAAACGTGACTTAGTATACTTGGATTTGGGCCCGAAATCAATAATATCTGACATGGACTTTTAGCGGAGTAATAATCTCACAAAACAGACATCAAATTCAGGCCCAGTGGGTCGTTCCGAGCAAAATAAGACTAATTTGGGCCAAAACCGACACCAAAATTAAATCCCGTCTTTTGGCGACCGGGTCGAAACCCGGTCAAAGACGAACCCGTCACAAAATCAGCCCAGGTACATCTTCTAGAAGATGGCGCCCAACCATATTTTCAAAAAGATCACACAATCAAACCAAGTCAACCTTTCCTCTTTTATCTCGGATCACCTGATCCACTCGGTCGAGTGGATTGACCCACTCGGTCGAGTGGAGCGTCAAAAACCGGATCAGGCCCATTTTCTAGGGCACTCGACCGAGTGCACTAGGGCCACTCGATCGAGTGACCCTAGGTCGTGGGGTAAACTCTATAAATACCCCATGACCCTCACTCATTTCACAACTTTACCGACTCTTACACATCCATTTTTACCCCATATTCACCTCACATTTCAGTCACATTCTCTACACTACAAGCCTTAGCAACCCTAAGCCCTATACACAAAAAAACCGAGTCCCTTGTCCCTCGATAAACCGACAACACACACACACACACACACCATAACTTACATACATCCTCGATACTCCATAGTCCCGTCACTATTCGCGAGCCCATTTCCGAGGTCCTTACTAAGCATGTATGTTGAGGGTGTCCTGAACCCCATCTCGATCTTTATTGCTTTTATTTACATTTTTGTATCGTTAATATTATACTTATACTAGTATTGCAATCCTAACACTAACTCTAACATTCTAACATTTTACTTTTTGCATACTAACTTTTACATTCCGTTACTAACATTATAATCATACCGCGTATATATATATAATTAGTATCAAAATCTCGGTTTCGGATACGTTTGACTATAATTGTCGCCTAAAGTCCGTCTAATCCTTTTACGAGCAACGACGGAGGTGGAGCCCTTTCGAGGAGCCCCGCCCCAATGTGTTCAAAGGCGTGACGTGATCGTGACTAATCGTAGTTGAACGCATTCGATCCCATTTCAATTAGTGCGGAACCCGTTGACACGAAAACCGACATCACATAACCCGAAAGGGTTAGTTTCGATGTCGTGACGTAGAGGGAAGCATTTCGTTACTAATTCAAATTTTCTAACGCAAACATTTCATAAAGTCCCGACAACGGTATTATAATCGTACATATACACGATTATAGTACCGGAGGTTGAGTTAAATCCAAATCACGCGATATTTGTATTTAACTCGACCGACCGTCGTTTTCAACCCAAAAACGAAACGAGCTAACACTCGTACAGGGACTACTCGACCGAGTGCATAGACCACTCGATCGAGTAGTGTCCACAAAACCGGGCAGACTACTTCCCAGGGGTACACTCGACCGAGTCAGGCCATGACTCGACCGAGTGGGTCCTGTAGCCCAGAAAACCGAGAGCTTAAATGCAACATTTAAGCCTCGTCTTTTTTACGACTCTTAGTCGACACGTGTAAAGTCAATCACGTGAACTCATTTTCCAAAACTCACGTTTATCGTGGCAAACCAAATTAAATCTAAATTCGTCAATATTTTGATTTAATTCGGCCAACTCTCGATTTAAAACACATAAAAACACGAGTCATAGCTCGTACAGGTGCTACTCGGCCGAGTACACCTACCACTCGACCGAGTAACACCCCAAACCGTGGGCAGAAGCTTCTTTTAGGACGCACTCGACCGAGTCAGACCATGACTCGACCGAGTGAGTCCTGTAGCCCCGTGACCGAGGGCCTTGACACACCTTTCAAGCCTCATCTCTTTATCGACATTAGTCATCACGTGTAAAGACTATCACGTGACTAACCTATTTTCAAAACCATGCACGACACGTAGAACGACCTTGATCACCTCTTGACATGATGAGTCGGGACAAGACTACGGGATATGAGATCGGGCTAGCAATATGTCGTAGTCTCGTATTTCCGTCCTTCGTTTAGTACACGATATAGTGTGTATTTAATCGGGGTTAGTCCATCTACACATTTCGCGGTCTAGTTTACATACGGGTCCGTCCCTACTATTGTATCACGTCGTTTCTATTACTTTTGCGTAACGTTGTATTGTGAATTCCGGGTTGTATTTCCGCCCGTGTAACTTGTACGTTACTTTTCTTATTTATTTTCGAGCTTTGTTTATTTACTTGCTTTTACGCTTTATAAACGAACCTCGCATGCTAAATCACTTTGACCAAAAATAAGATGCATTAAATGACGTAGTTCACATACTATTAATATGCCTAGCCCGAAAACGCTGTTTGCATATCATTTAATCGTTTTACTAGCGCGCACACACGAACACGAACGATGTCTTAGTAGAGGCCGCCATGTGCGGGCGGGGTTGGGTGTCCTTAGTGGGCTTCCCAACACGTACCCTCACCCCTTACTCAGAACCTTTGGTTTCCGGATGTCCGAAACCCTTGGCGCACGAGAGTCATTCTATATACGAAAGCCGGTTTATACGGTATCGATATTGCAATGCAAAGGGACGAGCCCAATGAACTCTGAAATCGAAATGGGCTTACTTTGTGTAAAGCCCATGACGACATAGAGTGGGCTCGTATGGTTCCGAATAACCACAAAATTCGGTGGCGACTCCATTTTGACTTAAATTTCGAACCCGAGAACAATCTCACCACGAGATTCATTCGCCTACCCAAACCCGCGCGTGGCCGCGTCGGGGTGGACCTACGTCATGTCCACACCACGATAACCAAGTAACCATCATATTGAGTGTGCACATCCCTCCTAAACTCTTCTAGAAGGAGAGATGAGTGAATCTATCATGATCAATGGTCCCAATTAGGTCTAAAGATACCCTTAGCCATCGAAATTAAACGAACTTAATATTAGTTATAAAATACTTCATCCATTTTATTAATTTGTTTACGTTTATAATCAAATGCACATAAGTGAACGGGACGAAGGGATTAACACGTAAATAACGGCAACAATAAAGATAATATAAATAAATAAATGAATAAATGAGACTCCTAATGAGGAATAAGAGCATGTACAATGGAGAGGATTTACTCTCAACTTAGCACACTCTCTCCTCTAAGAGGGGGTCCTCTCCATTGTGGGTAGGGATGGCAATGGGTCGGATTCGGATCGGGTGAAGCCTCACCCACATCCATCACCCGTCTCTATTCGCCCACCCGATCCATCCATCATCCACTAGGAGTGTCATCCATATCCGATCCACCCGTCATCCACGGGTGAAACGGGTGGTTCGGGTGATTTAACGAGTGATTCACTTGTACTACGGAGTATTATTTTGTGAAATAAATACCAAATCAAAAACAATTTCTTGCGAGACCTACCTTGTGACTTACACCTTTCGTCACCATGGTAGTATTATTTGAGTTAGGTCTAGTCTAGAAAATAAAAATGAATAAGGTTTTAGGAAAACAGGGGGCATTCTCTTATTCTCGGGTAATTTTTATAATATATATTTTTTAAATGGATGGATGTCGGGTGGTTAACGGATTACGGGTGGAATGATGCTCCACCCGCATCCGACCCAATCCATCACCCATCTCATCCATCACCCGCTATTCATCCATTTAATCGGGTTTTCACCCATTTATTTTTCACGGATGGATCGGGTGCGAGGTGAATGCGGGTGAAATTGTCATCCCTAAGAGCATCCACACTGTAGAGGATTTATCATCCTCTTAGCCTTCTTTCTCTTCTAAGAGGATGTCCTCTACACTGTGGGATCAATGAGAAGGATCCTCTTGTTTAGAGGAAGTTGAGGACATCGAGGAATTAGAGAAAAGCTTGACATAGGTCCTTGTGCATACTTCAAACATTATTGGTCATTCATCAACAATCAAATTAAATAAAAAATAATATTAATCATCCAATAATTAAATTAAATAATAAGAAAGTTAATATAAGAGGTGAAGGAGTTATGTCCACTGTCCTACGGATTTACCCGCTTAAGTTTATGTATCTGATATGCCTTGCTAGAGGTCGATGTCGGGTTGACATATAAATGAGTTATATGTCTGGTAGTCTTAAGTGGGCCCATTGGATCACACACAATGTGTACGGGATATTATTAATATATCGGTATATTAATATATCGGGTCAGTAGTATGTAATACGACTCAGCTGTGCTGTCGGTTTATGGTAATTAGAGTTATAGTAATTTTGGACATGACATAGGTCCACCCCGACGCGGCCACGCGCGGGTTTGGGAAGGCGAATGAATCTCCATATGAGATGGTCAAATTGAAATTTAAATCGAAGTAGGAGTCGCCACCGAACTTTGTGGGAGTTCGGGCTCGTTCGAACCCACTCTATGTCGTAGTGGGCCGTGCACAAAGTACGGCCCATTTCCAATGTCAGAGTTTATTGGGTTCGTCCCTTTGCATTTTGATACCGATACCGACATTATCGGATATCGTGTATTGAATGACTCTCGTTGCCAATGGATTCGGACATCCGGAAACCATGGTTCTGAGTAAGGGGTGAGGGTACGTGTTGGGAAGTTCACTAAGAACACCCAACCCCGCCCGCACTTAGCGGCCTTTACTAGGATATCGTTCGTTTTTCGTGTACACGCGTTAGTTCGACGGTTGAATGATATGCAAACATTGTTTTTCCTAAGCATGCGAGAGAAATAAATGGGTTGCTAAGTCGTTTAATGCATCTTAAACTAATAATGTCAAAGTTATTTTAGCATGTGAAATTTTTTTTAGTCTAATAAAACAAAAGAAAAAGACAAATTGTTACAAACACGAGAAAACAAGTTAGTAACGATTGAATAAATCGAATAAAGACGTAAATACGATAATATGCATGATTTTAGAAAAAGGTTTACGGCACGTGATGGATTAACACGTGTTGACCGAAGTCAAAAAAAAATATTTATCGAAATATGAAAATATGTCGCGAAAGTCGCTGTTTTATTTAAGGAACGAAAAGAATAAAAAACGAGAGAGCGAAGAGAAAAAGGACCCGGCCTTCCAGGCTCTCGCGCGAGTCACCTGGGAGGTGCGCGACTCGCGCGGGAGTCTGTCCCGCTTTTTTTATTTTTCGAAAATCATCAATCTTTATAAATCGCGTACAAATATGGGATAATTTATACTCGATTTATATTTTCGATATTCGTCGTATTCGATATTCGATTATGAAATCGATATCAAATAGTTAGAATGATTTTTGAAAAAGTTTTGTGAAGTTTGTTTTGAAAAAGAGTTTGAACGAAAAGAAGAAGAAAATGTTAATTCTCTCCGCGTTAAAATCGTCGTATTTTGTTTAAAAAAAATGTAACGATTTTTTAGCATCAACGAGATTTAATTTAGTCCTTGTTTAATACGATATTTGACTAGAGAATCGATATCGTATTTTAAGAACGTTTATATATGAAAATAGTTTTTATAGTATCGATATTAGAAAATAAAAAAGATGCGACGACGACCCATATTAAAAAGAAACGGACCGACACAACGACGCAAAAACGAAAAAAACGTGAAAAAGGAAGAGGAAGAGAAAGAATCGGGTTTGATTTTACACCCTCAACTTACATGCTTTGTTTTCTCGGAAAAGAGCTCGTCGGAAAGTGGCTTAGGCACGGGAGCTTTGAGACGATGTGGGTGAGTTAGGGTGTCGGTTTGGTCGAGTGAGGTGACGAATTTTGGCCTGTTTTGGGGTCGGTCTCGTCGGGTTGTTTTATCGGTATTTCGATGCTATTTTGCTAGATGTCGATGATGTATGGATGCTATGAGATTAGTTGTGTAACGGAGGTGTTATGATTATGGATTGTAGATGTGTGTAATTGATAGATGACCGGAAGGTCCTATTTATAGGTGAAGTCCTCGATTGATACTAGAAGAGATACTCTTGCTTGGACAACAAGAAATACCGGTTTGGATAGGAAACGTAAGAAGTCGAGAGGCACGAGAACTCCGTTTCTTGGTGAGGAAGCAATGTACCTCGGCTGAAATGGGCTGTTTTGGCCGAGTGTTTTACACTCGGTCAGTAAATTGATTTGGTTTTCGGATAGAATTCCTACTTGAGATCGAATTCTATCCTTGAATGGATTTGTTTAATATTTTCGAGGCTGATATTTTGTAGTATCTGAGCCTAGCTGAACTGGTGAGGTGTCACGGCTGGTCCGCGTACCTCGAAAAAAAATATCTTTGACCGGGTTTGACCCGGTCGCTAAAAGACGGTTTTACCCTTGGTGCCGGATTCGACCCAAATTAGTTTTATTTGACTCGAAACGATCCACTAGGGCTGGATTTGAGGTTGGTTTTGTAAGATTTGTACTCCGTAATAAGCCTAAACCAAATGTCCATGATTTCGAGTCCATATTCGAGTTCATTAAAGCATGTTTGCGTCCGATCATCATCGGGTGTTTGGTGGGAACTATTATAGACACCTGGCGGTCAAAATGTGGGTGTCTACAGAGCCCCCACTCTGACTGAGGCTTGGACAAGGCAAAAGTCAGAGTAGCTACCAGGTCAATCAAGGATTAAAACCTGGCAAACTTTCGATCGGGTCGTTTATACTCCATTAGACTTGCGTGAAGGGCTCGCCAGCCATAAGCTAGAAATCATACCTGGGTAGATGTCAATAATGTCGCGGGAGCTTGCCTTGGAAGCTATGGGTGTGTCTGTTTACAGACACATCCCATTTTGGAATTACGCGGGAGCCTGCCTTGGAAGCTATGGGTGTATCTGTTTACAGATACATCCCGTCTTGGAATTACGCGGGAGCTTGCCTTGGAAGCTATGGGTGTATCTGTTTACAGATACATCCCGAAAAAAAGTCGCTTGAGTTTTTCCACTGGGGAATTTTTGAGAATTCTTCAGGAGTCTTGGGTGTACCTGTCTGTTGATACATAATAATTTGCATGTAGTATCTAGGCGAAATACCGACTCACGCTGGGGAAGAAATGATTTTTGATTGATTTTTGGAAAGAAAATGCTTTGAAAATTTTTGGAAATAAGAATGCTTTGGATGACTTGATTCCTGATCAGATTCTGACACGGATTCCTAAAATCCTCTGGTTCGGCCTGTATGCCTAGATGAAGTAGGGAGCATAAAAAATTCATATTCCCGTGGTGACTAGGAAAGGGATTTTCTCTATTATAAATAGAGGGTTCTTGCTCTTTATTTTTTATATTCCAACCCAAATCTTTTTCTTCTATCTTAAAATCCCTCAGACTCTTAAGACAAAAAAAACTATTCTTGCAATGGGTATTGAACATCTGACCGTGATGCTCCAGGCATGGGCTCAAAACTTTCGAGACGAAGATAAAGTTCAGCTAACTCAAATGGGAATTGTTGCTTTATTCCCACTTCAGCGACTTAGGGTAGATTCGCACTTTCTCGATGCTTGCTTATCCTTTTGGGATACTACCCACCATGTTTTCGCATTTCCTCGAGGAGAAATATGTCCCCTTCCCGAAGAAATTGCAGTTATAGGCGGTTGGTGCCCTAATGCTCGTCCTGTCATTCCCTCATTTTATCCTGACCCAAGGAGGAGACTAAGAGATTTTCTAGGCTTGTTGCATGCTGAGACGGCCCGTATGGTAAAGGGAGATTCGGTTTCCCTATTTGACCTAGCTGACAAATTCATGAATCCAATTGGCGCAAGAATTACTTCTACCCATAGGCGTAGGGCTTTCGCCTTTTATATGCTGCATCGATACGCCTTTGAAGGTCGGATGGATGCTGACTCGTGTTTAGGCGAAATCAGGCTGATTAGCATAGTTGACCAGATGGAGACAGGTCACAGCCCCAGCTTGGCTGATAACCGGGAAGATTATTATGGGCCTTGATGCTAGAAGACTTGACTCGGATCGACAATTGACAGGAAGCATTCGCCTTTTGCAGGTATTTAACCTTTTCTCTTTTTTCCGAAAAATTGCCCGAATTTTCCGGAATTTTTTTTTTTTGAATTTTTTCCCGAAATTTCCCAGATTTTCGAAATTTTTGATTTTTTCGAATTTTTCCGAATTTTCTCGAATTTATAATTTCTTTTACCGAAATTTTTTTTTCAAATTTTCCGAAATTTTTTTTAAAAAATTTTTCCCTCAAATTTTCCAAAAAATTCGAACTTTTTGATTTTTTGATCTTTTCGAAAGTTTTTGACTTTTCGAAAAAAAAAATTTGCAGATCTGGTTATCCGAGCGCCTATCAATCATAGAGCCCCCGGTGAACATATCCAGATATCGCAGCTGTCAAATTGGCTCACGGTCCCGACGAATAAGCTCGAGTCATCACATAAATCGGAACTATTGGGATGAAGAGCTAAAATTCCATGGCGGGCCTTTGATTAGATGGAATGTCATCTGGTGGTTTCTCTCAAAACTGACGGGATTAGCTAAGAGGGACAAAGCCCGTTATCTGGTGATCTTGTCTTTGGATTGGATCGTCCGTATCTACCCGGATCGTATTTTGAGGCAGTTTGGTTCGTTTCAGCAGATCCCCGAGACTGAAGCAGTCATTAGCGTTTCGCTCCAATTGACGGACGCTATGTGTGACACGTGGCTACAACGCTGGTTTACCCGTGTCATATGGACTATACCTCGCCCTTGTCAGACTGTTTGGGTTTCCAAATCATACCGAAAATGGACTTCTGAAGAATCCAAGGAGACTCGTAAAACTTTGAAGACTGACGAGGCTTTTGACTTGGCCCGTCGAGAATTAGTAAAGGACAATAGGTGGTTCTTTGATAAAGAGGAAATTCTAACTACCCTCGTCCAGCCGGAGTCGGGTTCTAAGACTCGAGCTAATGAGACCGGTGCTAGCGACTTGGAGAGAAGGCTCGGGCCGAAACTAGCGGTCCGAGATAGACTAGGTCTGCCTGACCGGTTACCCGAGAGGGTGAGGGCCCGCCTAGGACCGACTGAGGTGACCGGGGAATCGAGTTTGAAGAAACGTGCCCGGGTCAAGGAGGTTCCCTTGGTGATTCGGGAACGTTCACCTCTACGTCGACGTCGGTGGACGGAAAAAGAAGCTAAGGACAAAGGAAAGGGAAAAATGCCTTAGTTTTTATTATTTAAGTATTAGTATTATTTATTGTGTGCTTTTTTTTTTGAATTTTTGTTGTTTTCCGAGCTTATCGGAGATTTTTTTTTGAAATAAATAAAGAAGTTTATTAAAAAACCGTTCCTGTTTTTTCGACTGCAGTGGTTGTGCCCTTTTGAGGGGCTGCCTACGTATCCACAATTAGTGGAATCAAACCAAACGTAGTTCAGACTTAATTTGCAATTTCGAAATACATCAAGACTATTGGTTCAAGATGTTTGTAACAGTAGAATAAATAATTCTAGCTTTTGACTTGTCTTTAAAAGTTTATGTTGAAAAAGATGTTTTTAATAAACTTTTGCGAATGACATTGAGAGAGATGGGTTAGGGGTAGTAACGCTTCAGCTGGTCCAGGTTAGTTGGGTTGACGAACTCATTCCCGTCCAAGTCCGTTAGCATTACTGCTCCGCCTGATAGAATCTTCTTTACCAAATATGGCCCAGCCCAGTTAGGTTTGAACTTTCTCCTTGGGTCTACTGGTAATAAAGCTCGAACAGACTTGAGAACCAAATCTCCTTCTTTGATGTTTCTGGGCCTTACCCTCTTGTTGAAAGCCCGTTGGATCCTCTTCTGATAAATTTGTATATTATTGAGGGCACGAGATCGTCGGTCGTCTAAAAGGACTAACGAGTCATATCGCGCTCGAACCCAATCAGCTTCGGGTACTTGACTCTCGAGTAGGATTCTGAGTGACGGCACCTCTAACTCAACAGGTTGGACCGCTTCCATCTCGTATGTAAGGTAATACGGCGTTGCCCCGGTCGCAGTACGAATCAAGGTCCGATATCCCCAAAGTGCAAATGGTATTTTGTCGGGCCAATCCCGGTAATTATCAGCCATCTTTTTGAGTATGGTGACAATTGTTTTATTAGCCGCTTCTACCGCCCCATTGGTTTGGGGTCGGTAGGGTGAAGATGTATGCCTTTGAATTTTGTATTTAGTCAGCAAGGCTGCTGTTTCGGCTTGAAAATGGGTCCCGTGGTCACTGATGAATTCATGAGGGATCCCATACCGGCATATTATCTTACTTTGAATGAATTTAGCGACATGCTTGGCGTTGAGAATGCGATAAGACTCAGCTTCGACCCATTTGGTGAAATAGTCGATAGCCACCAAAATGAAGCAGTGTCCTCCGGTTCCCGAGGGGTTTATCTTTCCGATTATATCAATTCCCCATGTTGAGAATGGCCAGGGTGACGTCATGGTATACAACAAGGATGGCGGCATATGCTGTATATTAGCAAAGATTTGACAGTTATGGCAATGTTTGACGTATAACTGGCAATCGGTCTCCATGTTGTTCCTGTAATATCCAAGCCTCATGATTTTCCGGGCTAACATCTGGGCGTTCATGTGTGGGCCGCATTCGCCATCATGTACTTCAGCCATAACTTTTTCAGCGTTGGCTTTATCGACACATCGAAGGAGAGTCCCCTGTGCCGTCTTTTTGTAAAGTTGCCCATCGTCGGTGCGGATGAACTGGGTTGCCAGTCTTCGCAAGGCCTTTCTGGCTCGGTTGTCGGCTCCGGGTGGATATTCTCCGGTTGTCAAGTATGCCTGAATAGCCTTATACCACGGCTCGGGATCAGGTATCTCAATATCTTCGATGTCGTGGATATATGCTGGCTCGGATCGTCTTTCGACACAGATCGGCATGCTGGTCACATGATCAGGAATATTTAGTAAAGATGCCAGTTTTGAAAGTGCATCTGCGAAACTGATTCTCTTCCCGAGGTAGGTATATATATTCTACCCTCTGGAGCTGTTTCTCGAGATTCATTACTCGTGCCTGGTAGGCCACGAGATTAGCATTTCGAGTCTTCCATTTTTGGAGTGCTTGATTAATGACCAGAGATGAATCACCGTGTACTCGGAGGTTTGTGACCCCTAAGTCGGCGGCGGCTTGTAGCCCGTGGATACATGCTTCATACTCAGCGGCATTATTAGTGACGTCAAAGTCTAATTTGATGGACACGGGAGTATATTCCCCTCTTGGCGAGATTAGGAGAATCCCGACTCCAAATCCTCGGAAATTGGATGCCCCGTCAAAGTATAAGTCCCATGTTTCGGCGTCGGTATGGAAAATGTCTTCATCTGGGAAGGACCAAGTGTCGGTGTGTCCTTCTTCGGTTATGGGACTGTCAGCGAGAAATTCGGCTACTATTCGTCCTTTGATGGCTTTCAATGGTACGAACTTCAGATTGAACTCTGCCAACATTAGGGTCCATCTTGATATCCTGCTGTTGAGAATGGGCTTTTCGAAAAGGTACTTGATCGGATCCATTCTGGATAGTACTTGTACCTCGTAACTGAGCATGTAATGTCGGAGCTTCTTGGTGGCCCAGACCAAAGCTAAGCACGTCTTTTCAAGCATGGTGTATTTACACTCGTACTCTAAAAATTTCTTGCTGATGTAGTATATAGCCCGTTCTTCGGAGTTGACCGTTTGAGCTAGCATAGCCCCCATGGCTGTCTCTGTCGTAGTTAGGTATAGTGACAAAGGCAAACCGTGCTGAGGTGGCATCAGGACTGGTGGCGAAGACAACATTTCTTTGATTTTATCAAAGGCTGCTTGACACTTGTCGTCCCATAGTAACCGTTCCCCTATTTTCAGCTTTTTGAAAATCGGTTCACACACCATGGTTAGCTTTGAAATGAACCTGCTGATGTACTGGACCTTTCCGAGAAACCCTCTTATCTCCTTTTTGGTTTTAGGGGGTTGCATCTCAGTGATGGCCTTAATTTTGGCTGGATCGACTTCGATACCGCGTTGGCTAACGATATGACCCAGTAATTTGCCAGATGTTACCCCGAAACTGCATTTCTGAGGGTTTAACCTCATGTTGTATTTGCGTATCGGGTGAAGAATTTTCTCAGGGCGGTGATGTGACCGTCCCTGTCTTTAGATTTGACAATTATGTCGTCCACGTAAACTTCCACTTCTTTATGCATCATGTCATGTAATAAAGTTGTGGTGGTTCGTTGATAGGTGGCCCCGACATTGATGAGACCAAATGACATAACAGTATAGCAATAAGTACCCTAAGGTGTAATGAAGGTGGTCTTATCCATATCTTCTTCTGCCATTTTTATCTGGTTATACCCAGCATACCCGTCCATAAATGGTAGAAGGGCATGATCAGCTGTGTTATTCACCAGTATATCGATGTGTGGTAACGAGAAATCGTCTTTCGGGCTTGCCTTGTTAAGATCCCGAAAGTCTACACAGACACGCACCTTACCGTCCTTTTTTAGAACCGGCACGATGTTTGCAACCCAATTTGGATACTCGGAGACTCGTATGAATCCAGCCTTGAATTGTTTGTCGACTTCCTCTTTGACCTTGAGGGACCATTCGGGCCTCATGCGTCGGAGTTTTTGTTTAACCGGCTTGAACCCTTCCTTGATCGGTATATGGTGCTCGGCTATTTCGCGATCAATCCCCGGCATGTCCTTGTAGGACCATGCGAAGACGTATTTGAATTCTTGAATGAGATATGAATTGTTGTTTCTCCCCAGGATCTAAAGATAAACCTATCTTAAGCATCTGAGGCTCTAAGGTTGTTCCCACGTTGATGGGTTCGGTTTCTTCGATTATCGGATTGCGGGATTCCCTTTGCTCTAGCTGCTCGATCAGATGTGGAGACAAGGATACCTGTTCGCCGGGTTTCTCAATGTCATTGCACAGAATATTTTTGAAATTAAGAAAATTTTGAAAATGAGACAAGTCGTAAGCAGAACGATTGTTATTATTGCTCATAAATTGAGAAAATAGCTCGAAAAGAGCTGCCATTTGATCGCTCGTCAGTGGCGGGATAGGTGGGGTGCCCGGGACAGACCCCGAGGCACCAGGAGTAGCAAAAGGGAGAGGGGGATTACAGGACTGACCCTAGCACCGGACTCACTAGACTCAATCTTAGACTCTGACTCCGACTCCGACTCGGACTCAGACTCAGATTCTGGCATTTCTCCTTCCCCTGTGATCGGCTTGTAAGTCCTTCCTTGACTGTCAGTCCATTTGAGAGTCTTCCTCCAGGCTCTATTTCCTGTCCCGGGTCCGACATCCGAGATCAGCTTAGATGGATCAAAGGTGCGGCTGCGGAGAATAAGACTGACCAGCTCTTCCTTCGGTGCTGGGCCGTGAGTTTCTCTCCAAAAAGTAGCCCTAGCGCGGGCTCAGCATTCTTAGCATCTTCGGACTGGACAAGGGTGAAGATGTCGTCTGGTATGTAGTTGCAATCCTGGGCCAAGGGTCCCAGGGCGCGTGGTGTTGGGCCTGTATAGGCACGTTTGGACTGGCCCAAATACTGGAGTAACAAAAGTGACAGTGTTAGTCCTTGTTTGGCCCACATTTTCTGGGGTTAGAGTGTATCCTAGCCCAACTTGAGATCTTTCGTTGGCGGTCCTTAAAGGGAGGACAATGACTGCGGACCCGTCGTCGATTAGGGTCATGGGTAGGTACTTTCCACGGCAGATCATCGTGATATAGAGGGCCATGTTGTGGGTAGGCCCAAATGGTGGTAGATCAGCATTGGAGAAGGTAATAAGTGGGCCTTCTTCCTTAGCTTTCCCTTTTAGGTGGGGCAGAACCGTGGCCACCATTTCAGTTGGGGTAGCCATGGAGTCGATTTTGACTTGATCAAGGGCCTTAGTGAGTGCCTCTCGATGTTCTTGTGAGCTAACTAGGAGTTGCCATATAGAGAGGTCAACTCGAGTCCTGCTCAGCTGCTTTACAAGAGCCTTTTCAGTAGTTGGCTCTTCCGGGGCTACCTCCACTCTAGGTGGCTCGGCGATGATGAGGGCTTGACTATTGGCTAAGGCCTTGGACTTAACCTTCTGGATCTCCTCGGGCGTGATGGGGACAGCTTCCCTCTTGGTGAGATAGACGTCGTCCTCGTCGTCGCACCAGATCCCGTTTATTTGCGGGACAAATGGAGAAATGAGGTGTGAGCAATCCACTATTTCTCCGGAGAAAATGGCGTGGGTGGCCAGCGGGTTATCCTTGTTGTTGGGTTTACCCCCGGGCAAAGGGATCTTACCACTTTCGATGAGATCCTGGATTAGGTGCTTTAGCTTCCAACATTTCTCGGTATCATGCCCATTGCCCCAGTGGTATTGGCAATAGGCCTGAACGTCATAGGCCTTGGATCGACGCTCGACTGGGAGCTCAGGTGTTGGGCCTATCGGGGTGATCAGGCCTTTTGACGATATCCTCTGCAAGGCATTTGCATAGGTGGTGCCTATGTCGGTGAATACCCAGGGTGTGGTATTCTTCTTGGACGGGGTATCAAGTAGATTGACCTCGTCAAAAATGCTACGAGTGGCAGCAGTAGATGTGGGCTTGCTTGTTGATGAGCTGGCCCCTTGGTATCCCTTGGCGGAGGCCTTAGTGAGGCTTTCCAACCTTAGATCATCTTCGATTCTCGTCCCCATCTCAGTCAGGACCGCGAAACTAGGTATGATGGCGTACCGGAGATGGATCCGGTAAGCGAGGAGGAGGTTCTTGACGAAGGCTTCAACCAGCATTTTTTCACTGGGCTTATCGACCAGTTTGACACTTTCAGACCTCCAGCGTTGAAGGTATTTCGTGAATCCTTCCTTAGGTTCATGGGCCATTATTTCCAGGGTGCGGATAGTGGTCTAGATCTCATTATCCGCATAGTTTCGTGCGAATTCCATTGCAACATCGTCCCAGGTTTTGTATTTCTTGGGATCAAGCCTGTAGTACCAAGCCTTCGGGTGCTTTTCTAGAGAGGAGGCAAAAAGGTGCTTGAACATGGTCGATTTGACCCCCTTAACAGCCATAAAATCCTTGAAGGCCCAGATATGGAGTACCGGGTCTTCAGTCTCGTCAAACATTGGTAAGCCCGTTAAGTTGAGGTTAGCGGGCAGTTCATCGGTCAAGGGCGAATAGGAACGGGCATTTTCCGTGAGGATGGTGTTCCTGGTGGTCGAGTGGACCTGTTCTTGCAGCTTTTGGACTGCGCCGGCTAGTGCGGCCAAGGTCCGTCATCCTCGATCGAAGCATTGGGGGTTCCTTGTTCCACGGCACTTACCCGAGTAACGATGGCAATCTGGTCTTCCCTCATTTGTCTCAATTGAGTTTGGATATGGGCCAACGAAGCTGTCAACTCCACAATGGCTTCTTTCGTCATGGCTCGGGTGTGGGGTGGCCTGTCAGTAAGGGCACCGCGTAATCAGTAACTGACCCAGATCTTAGAATCAAAGAGTACATCCCGAGCAAGGAAAAAGAAACTAGACGAGAAAAAGACCGAAAACCGACTTCTAGACGGATGACCCGTGGACGGTGGGCCTTCCTTAGGATTTGGGAAAGCGGGCCTAGTCCCGCTCGAAGGAAGATCCATGTGAGAATTCCCCAGACTTTGGACTCGAATGTGTAAACGCGCTTCCCTTTGCAGGAGTTCGTCCTACGAAGGTGGGTCGTGCCTTGACAAATAAGGCGGACTGGGATAGGGAGGAAATCCGTGATGTATGATCGATGGAGTTTCGATGCTATAGACTCTTACAACCTATGACAAGACCCGACACTGCTAAATACAGGAAGTCCTAAGAAGAAGAGGGCTTTGAAAAGGGAATTTGGATTGGAAAACCGAACAAGGTCGGATAGGATGGCCCGATTTTTTTGAAAATCGAAAAAAAAAAATGTTATCGGGCCGAGATTTCGAAATTTTGAAAAGGTTTGGACAGCATACCGGCTAAAAATAGGCTATTTTGAGTCAAAATCATAAGTCCTAAATTTGGTAGCTTTCCGGGTTTTGAAAACGGATGTTTTGAAAAGATGCAAATTTTTGAAAATGACGGTTTTTGAAAAGACGAAAACAAGTAAATCAAGTAGCACGTAGTCAAGGAAACAGTATAATGACACCATGTATGCTCCTAATCTAAGTCTCGGTCGGTCGAATAGGGTCTATACCAACGACGATAGCTTTCTCGCAAATCAGGACGGTCTTCCAAAGCCGAGTTGGTCTTAGAACCTGCCGTAAAACCCATGCGAATTCCGCCATCGAAGTCTTTAGTGCGCCCATTTACGAACGCACCGTGGTATAGTGGGACGTCGGTCACAAGTAACCGGCCCGGGAAAGAATTGGGTTATGCATGAACCATTGAACTAAAATGTGTACATTACTATTCGAACGATCTCTTTTCGAGTCTCACCCTGAGGATGCCGATGGTAAGTGACTCATCAATTGATCCCCAGCGGAGTCGCCAAATTGTGGACATGACATAGGTCCACCCCGACGCGGCCACGCGCGGGTTTGGGGAGGCGAATAAATCTCCATATGAGATGGTCAAATTGAAATTTAAATTGAAGTAGGAGTCGCCACCGAACTTTGTGGGAGTTCGGGCCCGTTCGAACCCACTCTATGTCGTAGTGGGCCGTGCACAAAGTACGGCCCATTTCCGATGTCAGAGTTTATTGGGTTCGTCCCTTTGCATTTTGATACCGATACCGACATTATCGAATATCGTGTATTGAATGACTCTCGTTGCCAATGGATTCGGACATCCGGAAACCATGGTTCTGAGTAAGGGGTGAAGGTACGTGTTGGGAAGTTCACTAAGAACACCCAACCCCGCCCGCACTTAGCGGCCTTTACTAGGATATCGTTCATTTTTCGTGTACCCGCGTTAGTTCGACGGTTGAATGATATGCAAACATTGTTTTCCCTAAGCATGCGAGAGAAATAAATGGGTTGCTAAGTCGTTTAATGCATCTTAAACTAATAATTTCAGAGTTATTTTAGCATGTGAAATTTGTTTTAGTCTAATAAAACAAAAGAAAAAGACAAATTGCTACAAACACGAGAAAACAAGTTAGTAACGATTGAATAAATCGAATAAAGACGTAAATACGATAATATGCATGATTTTAGAAAAAGGTTTACGGCACGTGATGGATTAACACGTGTTGACCGAAGTCGAAAAAAAATATTTATCGAAATATGAAAATATGTCGCGAAAGTCGTTGTTTTATGTAAGGAATGAAAAGAATAAAAAACGACAGAGCGAAGAGAAAAAGGACCCGGCCTTCCAGGCTCTCGCGCGAGTCGCCTGGGAGGCGCGCTACTCGCGCGGGAGTCTGTCCCGCTTTTTTTATTTTTCGAAAATCGTCAATTTTTATAAATCGCGTACAAATATGGGATAATTTATACTCGATTTATATTTTCGATATTCGTCGTATTCGATATTCGATTATGAAATCGATATCAAACAGTTAGAATGATTTTAGAAAAAGTTTTATGAAGTTAGTTTTGAAAAAGAGTTTGAACGAAAAGAAGAAGAAAATGTTAATTCTCTCCGCGTTAAAATCGTCGTATTTGTTTTAAAAAAAATGTAACGATTTTTTAGCATCAACGATATTTAATTTAGTCCTTGTTTAATACGATATTTGATTAGAGAATCGATATCGTATTTTAAGAACGTTTATATATGAAAATAGTTTTTATAGTATCGATATTAGAAAATAAAAAAGATGCGATGACGACCCATATTAAAAAGAAACGGACCGACACAATGACGCAAAAACGAAAAAAACGTGAAAAAGGAAGAGAAAGAGAAAGAATCGGGTTTGATTTTACACCCTCAACTTACATGCTTTGTTTTCTCGGAAAAGAGCTCGTCGGAAAGTGGCTTAGGCACGGGAGCTTTGAGACAATGTGGGTGAGTTAGGGTGTCGGTTTGGTCGTGTGAGGTGACGAATTTTGGCCGGTTTTGGGGTCGGTCTCGTCGGGTTGTTTTATCGGTATTTCGATGCTATTTTGCTAGATGTCGATGATGTATGGATGCTATGGGATTAGTTGTGTAACGGAGGTGTTATGATTATGGATTGTAGATGTGTGTAATTGATAGATGACCGGAGGGTCCTATTTATAGGTGAAGTCCTCGATTGATACTAGAAGAGGTACTCTTGCTTGGACAACAAGAAATACCGGTTTGGATAGGAAACGTAAGAAGTCGAGAGGCACGAGAACTCCGTTTCTTGGTGAGGAAGCAATGTACCTCGGCTGAAATGGGGCTGTTTTGGCCGAGTGTTTGACACTCGGTCGGTAAATTGATTTGGTTTTCGGATAGAATTCCTACTTGAGATCGAATTCTATCCTTGAATGGATTTGTTTAATATTTTCGAGGCTGATATTTTGTAGTATCTGAGCCTAGCTGAACTGATGAGGTGTCACGGCTGATCCGCGTACCTCGAAAAAAAATATCTTTGACCGGGTTTGACCCGGTCGCTAAAAGACGGTTTTACCCCTGGTGCCGGATTCGACCCAAATTAGTTTTATTTGACTCGAAACAACCCACTGGGGCTGGATTTGAGGTTGGTTTTGTAAGATTTGTACTCCGTAATAAGCCTAAACCAAATGTCCATGATTTCGAGCCCCTATCCGAGTCCATTAAAGCATGTTTGCGTCCGATCATCATCGGGTGTTTGGCGGGAACTATTATAGACACCTGGCGGTCAAAATGTGGGTGTCTACAGTAATAATCTAGTTATGGTAACTAGAGTTATTGTGATAATCTAATTATACCAATTGGAGTTATGGAATAACTTCTAGGTTAAGTAGGTAACCTATCTCTCCTATATAAGGAGGTTCATATGATGAACCAAATCATACAATTGTGATTTGTGAGTATTGATTCATATATTATTAGAGAGAGAATTTTGTGAGACCGTCTCACAAAACCCTTATACTAGCATATACGTCGCAGTTCCGTACCCGTGTGGATACCAAGGAGACATCACGTTTGGGGTGCTTTATTCTGTCCGCGAAGATTATTTATTCTTGTCCGTGGAGATTATTTATTCTTGTCCGTGAAGATTATTTATTTTGTCCGTGGAGATTGTATATATTTCTGGGTTTATTATACTTCTTATTAATACGTTGTTCCGCTGCAAATAAGGTATAATTGTTATCCCTCTTCTTTTGTCTTTTCGATTAATACTCGTAACAGGTCCTTGGGTTTAAGGGTTGTAACCCTACAGTGGTATCAGAGCCTCTGTTACGTAGTATTAATCAGATTGACGTGAATCTATGGCTCATAATTGGTTATGAGAGATTCCACCCGCGTATTAATTTGATTATTTTTTCGTCCCGTGAATTGTTCTCGTATGATAATTGTGATTAGCATTGATGTTGTGACGTGTTGATATGTTGCAAACTAAAAATATTGATTTTATTATTTGCTAAGGTAAATATCACTTATGTCATAATTGAATAATAATTAGCAATGATTACTCTTAAGATTTTAACATACGGATGTTAATTTTTTGAGTTTTGGATTGATTCTTGTTCTTACGAGGCATTGCAGATTTGTGGCTAGTCAATCAATTTTTCGTTCATGTTTAGGGTTTGTCTTGTGAATTTAAATTGTTAAATTCTAATATTGACTCGTAAAATTAATTTAAGATCTAATATTGATTATTTTTAATTTAATTTTGTCCTAAATTGACTCACTATAATCTCAAATTCTTTGTTGACGATGAGACTAATTAGATTAGTCAAGATTCGATTGAAATTGAGAACGTTAAATTATTGGAATTTATTATTATTGTTGACAATGAATCCTAATAAGATTAGGACAAGACCCGTTTTAATTATGGTGGAGACGGAATGAAACATGGTCAACCCATTCAACACGAGTGTGACTCGATCGGAACGGGTGTGACTCGGTTGGCACGAGTATGACTCGGTAGGCACAGGTATGTCCCGGTTGGAACGGGATGACCCGGGCGACAATGGTTTGACCAAGACGACACAATATTTACGCGGACGACATGGTGTCGGGTCGAGCGACGTTTTAAGAAAAGTCGTTTTATTGCGTTTGTGTGTTGATTATGAATCAAACATGGATTACACTTTATTTTTCCGATTCAATGAAAAATTAGTTTTCTAAATTGGCTAAATAATGTTTTGCATTTTAATTACCATATTATCATAAATAGATTGGGAAAAGAGTTTCTCGAGTCCTAATTGATTTTGATGAATTGTTCATCTATATGACAATTATGAGTTGCAGATCGATTGTGAATAGAGTTTTGTATATCCGTTCAATTTTTCCGGGTGGGAAATTGTTCCTCGTAGTTGGAAAAATGAAAAATATTGGTGAAATTGTTTAAACCAAATAGTAATTATGAAATGTAATATGATTATAAGTCAAAATATGGGATCTTTTAACTTGTTTTATGCACAAATCACTAGTAACAATTGAATTATTATGTCATATGATGCATGATGTTTATTGTTTGAGACGCGTGACTTGTGTGCCTAGAACTGATAGGTCGTCTTGTAAGTTGACCTAGGAGCATGTTTAGGACCCATAAAACATTTAATCCCTCGCACAAATATTAAGTGTTGCCTTTCCAGAATTGACCACTACAACAATTTCATATCATTGGTTGAAGTGACTGCCTAAGCGGTGCTTTGCCGATGTGTGTGGACTGAGTAGGTGGATAACGGTTACCCACAGGTTCAATCTGGTTTGCTTAACATTGCTATCAAGTCGGACTTGAGCTTTGAGGCAAATAGTTGGTGTCATATGATGACTAATTCCGACGAACCAAGAATTACATAGAGATGTAATTGACAAGTTTGTTGTCTACCTTTACTTTTGGAGCTTGAGCAGTGAGCCCAAGTTCACTTGAGCGACAAAAGGTTTAGGATCTTGGAATATTATGCGAACTTGAGGGTAGTTTTCATGATTTTATCTTAAAATTGTTTAAGATTATTAATATTAATTATCGTTTTACTTTGCATATAGTTGTAGTTGTAAGTTAGTCACCTTTATCACATTTATTAAAGATGAGTTTGAATTGTTCAACCTTGTCGATTGGTATCTTGAGAATTGTTTTCAAAATTAGAGATATGGATTTTGTCCTTGGGTAGGATAATTTCGACAAATTATAACCAGTGTCAATGTACAGTATGGACTGTATAATTAGAGTCATGGAGATGACTACTATAAGTACTAAAATCAATTGTTTCAATAAAGGGAATCATTCCCATTAAGTGAGAAAATGTTAAAGATGGTCTAATTAATCCATGTCATACGATGACGTGATTATATTGATAATCAGGAAATTTTGGATGCTTCTTTCTAGAATTAGGAATTGAAATCGTTTCAATTAGTCCTATGTTTAGGTCACTTTATTATGAATAAACATGTGACTTAATAAGGTTTCTCACCTTCTAGCATGAGATGTTAAAAGACGATTGAACATTGTATCAAGAAGGCAAATAATACTAATGTTCTAGGAGTTCATTAAGAAAATTGCTTATGATAATGATTAATGAATCTAAGATGTTGGTTAAAGTAAGGGAAGGATAATTGTTATCATACCCAAACTTGTTGTCAAATTTAGATTAGGTACGATTTTATTTTAGTCATTAATGTAATGACAAATATATGACATTGGTAGATAGTTTCTAGAAATGTCTAGAAAATCTGCAAATCAATTATTAAAGTATGACTTCTGGTGTGTATGTTACTAGAGTAATTGTTACTTTCATTCCATTGTTTTGGTATAAGATACTAAATGCAACTATTACATTGTGGATGTGACGGCTCAAAGAGGATGGAATAATGGTATATAAGTGAAGTATTTTATGATGAAATGGACAAACATTGTTGTTTCATATATAAAAGAAAAATCACTTAATTTACCGTAAAGCTGAATACTGAAAATGAATAATTGTTATTCTTGTACTAGTCATAAGCAAGAATATTGATTCTGTTTCATGTATTGGCATGAAAAGTTTTAATAAAAGTAGAACAATTGTTGCTCTATATTTTGCATGAATATGAGGTATAGTAAGGCTAACATGATTGTTGAGCTCTACATTCCTACATTTCCTAGTAGTGAATGCTTTTATTTATAACATAACGACCAAAAGGATTCAAGTCCTACGACTCAAGTTTTACCTATTATGGCATTGTCCTTAATCCATGAGACAAGAGACATAAGAATAAGTTTCATAATGATGAAATTATAAACCTTATTGATAAGGATCAACTGAGGTAAATGGATCTTGTTTAGATGGATAAATGACATTACAAGTGACTCCTATTAATTGTAGTGGGAGGGTACTTAGATTTGTTAGACCACGCACATACAGATATGTGTGAGTTTAACTAGTAATGTTGCAAAATGGGTAACACGTATGGTTTTGTTCGATATGATTGAAACAGGGAGGAATTGAACTAAAAGATTGTGATCATCTTAGAAGTAGTGAAAAATGTTTCAAACTATATCGAACCATATTTGATATGATTTGGTCTATGATGAGTCATATGCAGATTTTATTGACGCTTTAGAAAGTTATGCACTATAAAAGTCTTTGTACAAATGTTGATGAGATTGTCCATGTAAGTCGAAGAATAGACACCATATGAGATATGGATTGAAATGTTCTAAAATAGTCTTTTCTTAATTATCAAGTCTTAAAGTTTAAAGAAAATTGTTTTCTAGAACTTAGACTGAATTATGACATGTGTTTTATTAGGGGTATTATGTTAAATCTACGAACCATCCAAAGAACAAAATTGTTTTGTTGCATGGAGTGGTATGTTTCTTTTAAAAATATGTGATTTCTGATAGAAACAGTGGGAGTAGAATCGACATTGAATTGTTCAAGATTAACAGGATTTCTCTACAACTGTTGAAGAGGATATTGATGCATCCATGAAAAGTCATGATCATCTTACCTGTAAAGTATTACCCTGCATAGGTTTGACCTATGATGAAACAATAATGGACAAAGACTCCAATAGTCACATAAAATCTAATAGATTTCATATACCATAACTACCAAGTATAGACTTTGGTTAAATGGGTCTTATAGTGAAGAATAGTCTTCAATATAAAGGTGATGTGGATTGATATAAGAGTATCTATGAAGCATAGTTGATAGTTAAGTATTAATCTCATGGTAATGACTATGGAAAAACCTTTTTACAATATTATGCTTAAGTCTATTATGATTGATTTAGCAGTTTGAATGTCATCGCTCATTATGATGAGTTTTGGACATATATATATGAAATACATTTCTTAAAAGGGATGCAATATGATGTGTGTGCGACACATCGTATAAATTTCATATTATTAAAATTGCTAGGCAAATGTGAATATTCCGATTTGATTGGAGCCTGGAGCAAGTATCTTCATTCTCAATGTGGAAATTCAAAGATGTTTGTTTTCCTTTGAGACGAAGAGAGACAAAGTGTGTACAAGAGACTAGTGGGAGTGCATTTATCGTTATGATTTGGTATGTAAGTGACATACTTCTCTAACTAAATGACATTTGGTTGCTTTAGTCTGTGAGACTTTGCAGGAAATGTGTTTATTATATGCTCGTATGACGAGTAGATACTAATCTGGTGAGTGTCACTAGAATGCTATCTAAGAATTGTTCATTTGCGCTTAAGAAGCAAAAAGGAGAATTATTTAAGAGATGCACATGATGTGATAAGCGAATTATTGTAAACAAGTTACTACGATTCATATTTCCAAATTGACAAAGATGACATGAGATTGTAATCTCAGTATATTTTGTTTGGGATGAGCAGTTGTGTGTTGGAACGGTTCCAAAGGACAACTTTATGACTAATATTATAACTAAAGTTAGTGTTATATTACTTTTGAAACAAATAGGCGTTTGATTACGAATCAAGCACACACTCAACTTTAAAGTTTATGAAACAATTTGTTGCTTATGAAACTAACAGTTTACCTTAATTGAGAGAAGGTAGATTGATTATATGTTTGTAAATAACCGATACAAATGTTGTATGTCCCGAAACCTACTCTACATAAAGATCATATTGTTATGATTGGTATAAGACGCATGGGCGAGTAGTCTTAGTACTTTTAGAGGTGTTTGGTTTAGTGGGAGTTATTATGATAATTAGTATATGTATGACAAATTGTCATTTGGTTAATGTAACCGAGTTTTGTCCCTAAATAATTTACATTAATGAAATAGATCACTAAGTACGTGACTTAGTCTTGGAACTCTATTTGGATGATGTAATTATTTTGTTTCTAGTCAGGGTATTGTGTTGGGACATTTGAATACCCTTAAATGACTGGTGTGTGAGTTGGTTGATGACTAAGTTTCTTGAGTCATAGGTATTGAGATATTAAACCAAGCACACGGGTGTATGTTAAGAACATGCATTAGACAAACCCGTCGAAAAGGATTTTACTAAGATTTCGCTTAGTGTCAGTAAAGTTCTTTTCAAGTTATGAACTTGTACGGTCTTTAGACCTGAGTCTTTGACTATTCTGTACATGTGATGTGTATGCTTTGATACTATTCCACGTCAGCTTTGAAAGGGGGCTATGGATGGTTATTGGGTGTGCATGGATCATGCGATAGGATGTGGTTAGACAAGAGGAGATTTGCTCTTCTTTTATTGAAAGGAATTTATTGTTTCTTGGCCACTCGAAGAGTGTGACTTGTGCAAATGCGTGGCCGCGCTCAGATAGGATGATTGTCATCTATCTGTTCTTTTAACAAGTCAACTCAGAGATTCGAGTAAAAGATTGAGACATGCGAGGATGACACTTCTTCTTACCTCATTCTCAATTGGAGACAATAGTAGCAAAGAGACTTAACGTCGTTCTTGAGAGGACATGTACAAGTGGGAGACTGAAGGAGTTATGTCCACTGTCCTACGGATTTACCCGCTTAAGTCTATGTATCCGATATGCCTTGCTAGAGGTCGATGTCGGGTTGACATATAAATGAGTTATATGTCTGGTAGTCTTAAGTGGGCCCATTGGGTCACACACAATGTGTACGGGATATTATTAATATATCGGTATATTAATATATCGGGTCAGTAGTATGTAATACGACTCAGCTGTGCTGTCGGGTTATGGTAATTAGAGTTATAGTAATAATCTAGTTATGATAACTAGAGTTATTGTGATAATCTAATTATACCAATTGGAGTTATGGAATAACTTCTAGGTTAAGTAGGTAACCTATCTCTCCTATATAAGGAGGTTCATATGATGAACCAAATCATACAATTGTGAGTATTGATTCATATATTATTAGAGAGAGAATTTTGTGAGACCGTCTCACAAAACCCTTATACTAACATATACGTCGCAGTTCCGTACCCGTGTGGATACCAAAGGAGGCATCACGTTTGGGGTGCTTTATTCTGTCCACGAAGATTATTTATTCTTGTCCGTGGAGATTATTTATTCTTGTCCGTGAAGATTATTTATTTTGTCCGTGGAGATTATATATATTTCTGGGTTTATTATACTTCTTATTAATACGCTGTTCCGCTGCAAATAAGGTATAATTGTTATCCATATTCTTTTGTCTTTTCGATTAATACTCGTAACAGGTCCTTGGGTTTAAGGGTTGTAACCCTACAAGAGGATCCTCTACATTGTGGGGGTGAAATTAGAGAAAATAAAATGAAGAGGATGAATAGAGTGGAAAATGAGGTGGATGAAAGAGATGATGATGTGTCAAAAAGATAGAATGAAAGAGAAAAAATAAGAGGAATCCCCTATATACTAAAAGAATAACAATTTTCCAAAAAATTTCCTCCAAAATGTATTATTTCTAAAGATGGAAGTTAAACAAAGAGTGCTTTAAAATAAATTGGTAACCCATTACATTTCATGGATGATGATAAAATCATCAAAATTGTAAATTTATAGTATAGTCATCATCCTTAACTTCACACTAGAAAAATATATTCGGTTCTTTTTTCTAAATAACGGTTTTGTTTTCCGAGTAGAATCTCTAAACATTAATTGGTCTCATACAAGTTTTTGTGAATTTTTATTTAGATAATATTTTCAACTAAACATAAATTTATTAATATTACTTATTACCTTGATTGCTTATCAATTTGAAATTATTTTCTCAAAATTGAGGAAGGTAAACATTAATATACCTCCAATTTAAAATCTTTAATTAGTATGCTACAAAATAAATTTTATGTATACCGTGCATTTATGCACGGGGCCTGTACTAGTAAGTTATCCTCTACATTTTACATGCTCTAATTGTGGGATCAACATGCAAGGTCCTCTTATGTAGAGGAAGTTGGGTACTTCCTCTAATTTTAGAGGAATTTTATCATAGGTCCTTGTGCATATAAACAAACACTATTGGTCATCTAAATAAATAAGTTAATTAAAAATAATATTAATCATAAAATAATTAAAATAAAGTATTATAAAAGTAGTATAAGAGGATCCTCTCTATTGTGTGATAAAATTGGTGAAGGGAAAATGAAGATGATGGAGATAGTGGAAAATGAGGTGGATGAAAGAGATGATGATGTGTCAAAAATATAGTAGAATGAAAGAGAAAAAATAAGAGGAAGATATTGTCCTCTCTCATGTATATGGTCTAAAGAGGAAACAGGTAGGCCGTAGGCTAGGTTGCACAGACACGGACACGGACACGGAGACGTATCGGACACGGGACACAGCGTTCGAAAATTTATATGACACGGACATGGCAGAAAAAATAAATCAATATACATATTTAAACAAAGAAAATTTGAAGATTTTTACACCTAAATGATAGGTTTGGTTACTTAAACTATCGCAATTATCGTAAAATAACAAAACAAAAATTAAAGTCGTACAGACTCAGAGTTAAAATCAAAAATTAAAAAGTTCAAACAATTATACTACTGTAATATAATAATTAATTAATTATTTAGTCTTAAGTGGAACATTTATAGTATCAAGTAACCCCATAAACATATAATATTGTTGTTTTATTAAAGCCCACAAATTTATAAACAACGATAAGTGTGTCCGATGAGTCTCCAAATAGTATGAATCGTGGCCGACACGTCTCAAATTAACATAAAACGTGTCTGACACGTCTCTAAATAAATTTTAAAAACCGGACACGGTTTTTCAGGTGTCTGAGACGTATTGTCGTGTGTCCGACGTGTGTCGGTGTCCGACACGGGTGTCCGACACGACACGACGGTTTGGAGGAGTGTCCATGCAACCTAGGCCGTATGTAGCAAACTAGCAATGTAGCGGTCTTAATTTTGACCCATAAATATTTTTATTTTTATTTTGTTAAGAATTTTAAAAAAAAAAAAAATCCCCCATCTTTTTAAGATATTTTCACCTTATTGACCCTTTTTATTCTCACTCAAATGAATCAATCAGTCAATCAATATATATATATATATATATATATATATATATATTAATAAAATAGGAACTTTTCGAGCGATTTGATTGGTCGAAATTGTCAAGCAATTTGATTGGTTGAAATTTTTTACATATTACTTTATTTAATTAAGGTTTAGGTGTTGGAATGGGTTTACATAGTTTAATAATATGTTTAATTATAATAATATACGGAGTATAATATAATATACCTATGCCACGGTTCTAATCCCCCTTTCTACTAAGCAAATAACAAATCTCCAAATTTTCCCGCCTATTAACATATGGGCCTACCATATGGGCCTATTTTTAGATTATTTAATATATATTGGTTGAGCTTATATCTAAATTACCCATGCATGTCAACTGCAATCAATAGTTATATGTTTAAAAGATACTACCATTTTTGTTATACCATAAAATAGTATAAATCTTTTTCTATATATCATACTAATTAATTGATTGTTTAATTGACAATACAATCTAATTGTATATATATTATCATATATTTAACAGTATACGTAAGGCTAAATATATGCTAAATATATCATAATTTTACGGCATTCCATATATATGCCATAATATTATATCACATTATATTTCATCCCATATCAAGTTTCACGTAATACCGATAATTGTATTTCTGAGTATTATCTTTGACAGTATAATATTTAGAGGGTAATAATATACTAGAAATGACATTTTGGTTAATTGACTCTATACTAGAAGATATTATTATAATTAGTTCTATACGATATAATTGTATATCTTTTTTGATTTAAAATAAATCTTTTAATTGTAGAAGACGATCAATCTTTTGATTTCGTATAACTGACAGAATTTGTGTGATTGATTTTGATAGACTTTTTTAATTGTATACTATCATATATAATCATATATAATTGATTGTTATACAACACGTACCTTAATATTCTATATATCATATAGAATATAGAATACTAATTAATTGATTGGTATACTATTATATATAATCATATATAATGAATTGTTATATATTTAACAGTATGATATACTTTATTCTATGTATCATCCCCTTTCCACTAATCAAATAACAAAACTAATAAATTTTCCCGCCTACTTTGTTGGGCCACTTATTGGGCTCCTCATAATTGGGTCATATCACGTTTTTTATTGGTTGGTTTATCTCTATGGGTTATTCTATTTTTATTATAAATAACAAATGTTATATCACGTTATCTAATTAAGGCGGTGGTCATTTAATTGTTGGTAATTAAGACGGTTGTGAACGTGATATAATATGATTACATGATAATGATTACATGATGAAATTTATGGCATAATAATTATATTATATCACATCATGTAATGCATAAATTCTATATATAGTGCATAAATTCCTTATAATATTCATCTATATTATTTTCCATATATTATTCCATAAATTTTATCAACAATCCATATATATGACATAATTATTATATCACGTTATATTTCATTCCATATCAAGTTTAATATAATATCGATACTTATGCTACATATCAATTTCCAGTAATTATGTCTAAGATGTGTAATATACAGTATCCATATAATTATGCTACATATCAATACGCATGCAATTTTCCGTATTATTTTGCCATAAATTCCGAATTTTATTAGAGTTTACAAACACAAATAATATTAATGATTTTTTTAGAATAATTGTGTATTTCTGAATATCTTTGACAGTATAATTTTTAAAGGGTAATAATATTAGAGTACCCTTAATAGTATAATGATGTGTACTCCAAGAGTATATAACGTGTATATAACGTACAATTATGATCTATATACATATATACACACACTGAAATATAACGTACAAATTATGATCTCTCTTCAATTTAAAAATAAAATAAAATTAGTGTATTTTTTAAAATGTTCTATTAAACAATTTAAGATTATATTACTCATATGAGTAATCAATTGTTAATATTAATTCATATGTATGTTTTAAGTAGAAAATTAAGACTTTGAAAGTATAAGAATAACATATGCTCCATGTAATAAAAAATACTGTATACTCCATCTAATTGCTTATTTTCTTCCCACTTTTCTTATTGGGGTGAGTTTGATTTTATTCCCTCTTTCCATTTAAGGAATTTTTTCACTTTTCATTAATTAATATAATATTCTCTCCTCTATTTTTCCACGTCACTTTTTCTCATTTAATTAATATAATATTTCCCTCTCCTACTTTTTCATTCCACCTTTCATCTTTTATTAATATAATACTCTTTCCTTATTTTCCACCCAAAAAGAAAGGGAAGAAAATAGGCAATCGGAGGGAGTATATATAATAGTTTTATTAAAATATACATGTATTGATTTACTAATTTATCTTAATTACTTAACAAATTCTAATTATTCTCTTAAATCTAAATTACAAAGTTGTGTAATGTAAAAATTAATATGTAAATTTTAGAATACCTATAAAATAAATTTGCATATGCACGGAGTCTATACTAGTTATAATAATAAAGCACCATCATTTCTGCAATTGTATGTCTATGATAGCTCCTCTGAACTAGAGATGAGAGCGAAAACAGTTAGACAAGAAGAAGGCAGCCCTGGACTAGATACCGAAATTCTATCCGGGTTAAGGAAAATGCTTGATGATGTGAATCCCTTAGCACATGTGTTCCGCACAGCACGAGAAAAGATTAAACATGATAAGAATATCGATCTGTCAATCAAGTTGATTGGTACGAGAGAGAATAAGCCCAAGCTGTATAACATGCCAACGTCGTCTGAAATAGCCGCCTTGATACTAGGCGCTACAGATGAAAACGGTGCTGGAAGAGATATCATCATAGAGCATAAAAGCGACGGCCTGAAGAGGATAAATGAGCTACATCCATCTTACATGGCTCTACAGTACCCCGTTCTTTCCCCTTACGGCGAGGATAGTTTTCATCTTGATATACAATACCATTACGAAGAAGGATCGTCTAATAGGAGAAAGAGGGGGTGTGTGACTATGAGGGAATATTACGCTTATCGCTTGCAACAAAGAGTGTCCGACGGATACACACTTCTACGAGGTGAGAAACTTCTGCAACAATACATTGTTGATTACTATTGTGCAATAGAGTCAGAACGGTTGTGGTACATCAAGAATAACCAGTCATCCATAAGGTGCGAGTTGTTAAACAACATTTGTGATGCCGTTGATAAAGGGGATTATAGAGGCGCAGAGGTTGGAAAGCGGATGTTCCTCCCGTCGTCTTTCACGGGTGGTCCGAGATATATGCAAGCGAACTACCAAGACTCAATGGCGATATGCAGGTTTCATGGCAATCCACACCTATTTATTACCTTCACGGCTAATCCGAAATGGCCCGAAGTCGATTTAATGCTCCGACACACGGGAGGGCAGAAAACGGAGGACATGCCAGACATCCTGACGAGGGTATTCAAGTTGAAGCTTACACAGTGACAGGGGCAGTCGTATCCCTAATCAAAAATACCCTAAGGTCCACTAACTAATGCAGATAGTGAAGTAGGGGTCGAACCACAAGGAGACGGGACTCAATTACTTGCTCTAAGGTCTAGACTAAAGATTGCGGGTCACTATTTTCCGGTTTGTTTGAGTGGACTAATAACTAATTGCTATAAGGTAAATCAATAATAAAAAGGGTCTAGGGTCTCAGGTTCACAATGAATGTCGATTGGGTCAGGGAGTCAACTAACAAGTCACTAATCGAACTTTCTAAGGTGTAGGTCCGGTCGGTACTACTACAGACTATAGAACTAAACTTAACCTGCGGTCGCTAGAATTAAGCTAGTCTACCCAAAATGCCGTGACCTAATTAGTCCTTAACCCGGTCGGCGAAAAGTCCTAATTGTGATACTAATTAATTAATCCTGGCCAGTAATTAATCAATCAGAATTAAAAACAACATTCAGGAGACAGTTCATATGATCAGAGACAGGTCAATTTTCTATAACCCAATTAACACCCATCGATCCCCTTAAACCCTAGATAAAAATTAGCTACTCATGACGATCGTAAATAAACTAACAAAACATGAATTGCAATTAAACATGATGAATGTGAATTGAATTAAACTACGAGACTGAAATCAGATAACTATGAAAATTAAGAACGAATTCAGACAGAAATTAAACTAGAGATTAAGACAAGAATTATAAAACTAGGGAATTGAAATTGAAATTAAAATTAAAATTAAAGTGGCGATACCGAACAAATTCAGATCTGGAAAAAAAGGAAGAACGGAGTATGATGAATCTCGCTAAGAAGGACGGAATGAACGCGGCTTCTATGCTAACTAATGTAACGTAAAGTCTCCCAAAAGATAGAATGAAAAAAAGTAGTCTGACAATCCTCTTCCAACTGATTTAAAAGAAATCAGTTGGACTTACAAACAGGCCCAATTCTAATTAAAAGAGAAATCCAATCCGCGGCCTGAATGCAAGGCACTCGATCGAGTACATGCGTGCACTCGATCGAGTGGATACGTGAAAGCTTCACATTAAGTCTGGATGAATGGCACTCGATCGAGTACTCTACGCCACTCGATCGAGTGGATGCTGCTGAGCTCTTGATCGAGTTATTCCTTTACTTCTCGGCTTTTCGTTTTCTTCCTTGTCTTCCGTCCTCGTCTCGGCTATCCGGGTTATTACTCCAAAATATGCTCAAAATTGCACTTAACCTACAAAATAGCACGAGGACCGACAGTATCGACTTTCTAATAGAAATCGACATTAATCAAATAAATATGGAAGAAGAAAAGCTCAAAAACGGTTGTCGGGGGACAATAAAATACGATATAAAATGCGTTGATCAAACTCCCCCAAACCAAACCTTTGCTTGTCCTCAAGCAAACAACTAAAATATATACAAATGAGGACAAGTGATGTGAAACACGACTCAGAGCTGAATTACAATCATTCTCCTAAAATCAACTAAGACCGACGAGAAAACACGTAATGCTCAAGAATGCAACGAGATCAATAATCATGCCATAATCAAACAATTGCCTGCCAAACTTTCAATCTTGCGAGACCAATAATGTCGGACTTCCTTTCGGTTGTCGCTCGACACTCATAAGTACGGGTAAGTGTATATGTGAAGATAGGAAGGAATAAAGACACTCACTCGACTTATGAAATATGCATGCAATCGAATATGAAATCAATCTCCCCAATTAAACACGTGTTCCACCAATCAGGACCATAGGGGTGCCGAGACAGTATACCTTCTCGATAGGCCTCTTCAACGGTTTCGGTAGGGCACTTTGCTCCGGCTCGGAATGGCTAGCAAGTTTAGGAGGCATCTTGACTAGCGGTGTCTCGGGAATAGTAGTGGGATTATCCTCTTCAAAGGACAGTGCTTCGGATATATGCTCGTCGTCCGAATGTTCCACTGATTCTGATCTTTCTGTCTCAGCAATTTCCTTGTAGAATTTCCTAGACCTGCGGAGAGTTCTCTCTGGTTCAGGATCGAATGGTGGTATGTAGCCTGAAATTCGAGAGGACCTGGGCATACGAGGAAGCTACAGGAGAAATGTGAGAAACGGTCTCAAGGAACTGAAGTTCCTCGAGACAAACAATCAAAAGGCTAAAACACAAAACAAGTAAATAAATAACACCGTCTCCCCGGCAACGGCGCCAAAATTTGACAGGGGCAGTCGTATCCCTAATCAAAAATACCCTAAGGTCCACTAACTAATGCAGATAGTGAAGTAGGGGTCGAACCACAAGGAGACGGGACTCAATTACTTGCTCTAAGGTCTAGACTAAAGATTGCGGGTCACTATTTTCCGGTTTGTTTGAGTGGACTAATAACTAATTGCTATAAGGTAAATCAATAATAAAAAGGGTCTAGGGTCTCAGGTTCACAATGAATGTCGATTGGGTCAGGGAGTCAACTAACAAGTCACTAATCGAACTGTCTAAGGTGTAGGTCCGGTCGGTACTACTACAGACTATAGAACTAAACTTAACCTGCGGTCGCTAGAATTAAGCTAGTCTACCCAAAATGCCGTGACCTAATTAGTCCTTAACCCGGTCGGCGGAAAGTCCTAATTGTGATACTTATTAATTAATCCTGGCCAGTAATTAATCAATCAGAATTAAAAACAACATTCAGGAGACAGTTCATATGATCAGAGACAGGTCAATTTTCTATAACCCAATTAACACCCATCGATCCCCTTAAACCCTAGATAAAAATTAGCTACTCATGACGATCGTAAATAAACTAACAAAACATGAATTGCAATTAAACATGATGAATGTGAATTGAATTAAACTACGAGACTGAAATCAGATAACTATGAAAATTAAGAACGAATTCAGACAGAAATTAAACTAGAGATTAAGACAAGAATTATAAAACTAGGGAATTGAAATTGAAATTAAAATTAAAATTAAAGTGGCGATACCGAACAAATTCAGATCTGGAAAAAAAGGAAGAACGGAGTATGATGAATCTCGCTAAGAAGGACGGAATGAACGCGGCTTCTATGCTAACTAATGTAACGTAAAGTCTCCCAAAAGATAGAATGAAAAAAAGTAGTCTGACAATCCTCTTCCAACTGATTTAAAAGAAATCAGTTGGACTTACAAACAGGCCCAATTCTAATTAAAAGAGAAATCCAATCCGCGGCCTGAATGCAAGGCACTCGATCGAGTACATGCGTGCACTCGATCGAGTGGATACGTGAAAGCTTCACATTAAGTCTGGATGAATGGCACTCGATCGAGTACTCTACGCCACTCGATCGAGTGGATGCTGCTGAGCTCTTGATCGAGTTATTCCTTTACTTCTCGGCTTTTCGTTTTCTTCCTTGTCTTCCGTCCTCGTCTCGGCTATCCGGGTTATTACTCCAAAATATGCTCAAAATTGCACTTAACCTACAAAATAGCACGAGGACCGACAGTATCGACTTTCTAATAGAAATCGACATTAATCAAATAAATATGGAAGAAGAAAAGCTCAAAAATGGTTGTCGGGGGACAATAAAATACGATATAAAATGCGTTGATCACACAGCTCCTGGATTGCTTAAAGAAAGAGAGGTATTTGGTGAAGTTGTCGCAGGTATGTCCCACAGTTCAATCTTTTATAATTATTGTTAGTTATCCCATTCTGTAGTGTTCATCGTACCTTCACAACGTCACGGCCACGGGTTTTCCAACCTTCATTTATAGCGTTTTCAATGTTATATGACTTGATGGTAACATTTGTTTCCATTTCGCCAAACGTGCATACAATAGAATTCCAGAAAAGAGGACTCCCACATGCACACATACTCCTTTGGCTTGACCGAGAAGATGCTCAACTGACCCCAGATTATATAGACAACATAATCCACGCGGAGGTGCCTGATTGCGAGGCAGAACAAGAGCTCTACCGCGCTGTATCTCAGTTCATGGTTCACGGGCCTTGTGGGGACGCAAATCCCAGGTGTCCTTGCATGGTGAACAATGTCTGTTCTAAGGAGTATCCGAAGAAGTTCAACAGCCATACGACAATCGATGACAATGGTTATCCAGTATATCGACGACGTGAGAACAGTAGGTACTGTGTATCTATCCTCTACTCGACTCTGATTGTACCATATTATATTCGGTTTAATTACCGACTTTCCACCTTGCCTATGTATTGCCTTTTGATTTTGCGCCTACTTCTGTTCTTTGCAGGCACATTCGAAAAGGGGAGCATCTGATGGACAATCGGCATATAGTTCCGTATAACCCCGGCTTACTCCTAATGTTCGACGCACATATAAATGTTGAATGGTGTAATACCGCACGAGCTATAAAGTATCTCTTCAAATACATTTTGAAAGGTCCGGACAAAGCTACTTTTACACTGAAAAACGACCAAGATGACGAAGTCAGCGCCTACCTGGATTGTCGTTATCTCTCGGCATGTGATGCTTCCTGGAGGATATACGGTTTTGACATTCACGAACATAATCCCTCAATTATACGGTTGCCCATACATTTGCTAGGTGAGCAATTCGTTGTGTTAAGCGACACGTCCAATCTAAAAGGTGTTATCAGCAGGGCAAATAATTGCGATACGATGTTAACGGGTTGGCTAGCGACGAATGCACGAGATCCGGAAGCAAGGACACTAACATATGCGCAATTTCCGACCCGATATGTCTGGAATAAAGGGTGGGTTAAGCGCTCCAAGGGCAAGAGCATAGGCAGGATGACGTTCGTGCACCCGACAGCCGGAGAGAGGTATTACCTCCGTCTTCTGCTGAACACAGTCAAGGGCCCAACTTCTTTCGAGGAGATCAGGACCATTGACGGGCACCTTTATCCTTCATATAAGGCAGCCTGTTTGGCGCTTGGTCTACTTAGTGATGACAAAGAGTGGGGTAAGGCTTTAAGAGAGGCGGATTTGTGGGTGATGCCATCTCAGTTAAGAGACCTTTTTGTTACGATCATTTTATTTTGTGAGGTAACTGACATTAAATGTCTGTGGGAGAAGTCTTATAGCATGCTTTCTGAAGATATTGAGAGAAAGAAAAGGAAAGAGTTTAATCACCCGACGCTCATACTTCACAAAGAGGCAAAAAGGTCATACACACTGGTCGAGATCGATAAAGTCCTTATGAAGTATGGTAAGACGTTGCAAGACGTGAAAGAGTTGCCATTGCCGAACCTTGATGGTGTTAGGGCTATCAAAAATAGGCTTATCCGAGATGAGATGATTTATAATCCAGCACAACTAGAGCAGGAGTGGTCGTTGAAAATAAGACAATTGAATTCGGAACAACACACGGTATACGCAGAAGTCATGGATGTTGTTACGAATAATAGGGTGGGGTTATGTTTCTGTATGGCCACGGTGGTACATGGAAAACGTTCTTATACAACACTCTCTCGGCAAGACTGCGTGCAGATAGTAAAATAGTGTTAAACGTGGCGTCTTCAGGTATTATGTCGACCTCTCCTTTTCTTATATTATATTGTGAACCATGTTATATGGTGGTTTCATGTTTGCGGTCCTGTATACACATTGAGTTGCAGAGGATAAATTGACATTTATTTAGTCGTTTAAGATTTGACCACTTTGTTTCGTGTTATTGTCTTAGGTATAGCAGCGCTGCTTTTACCGGGAGGAAGAACCGCACACAGCCGATTTAGTATACCAATTGAATTATATGAAAACTCAACGTGCAACATATCGCAGCAAAGCCAGCTCGCTGGGCTCATCTGGCAAGCGTCATTGATAATTTGGGACGAGGCCCCGATGGACAACAAATTTGCTTTCGAAGCATTAGATAGGACAATGAGGGATGTAATGGGGTTTCAAGATCCCACGGCAGCGTCAAAGACGTTTGGGGGTAAGGTTGTTTTACTCGGTGGTGATTTTCGTCAAGTTCTTCCGATCGTTGCTAGAGGATCCCGACAAGATTTTGTCCTGGCGTCGGTGAGCCGTTCGTATGTTTGGAACGACTGCACGGTCTACACACTAAAGAAAAGCATGAGGGTCGTTGAAGATCTTGTGGATGTGGACAAACAACGGAGAAATAGGTTGTTTAACGAATGGTTACTGGCATTGGGTGGCGTTACTCTTGAAGCGAAGGCTGGGGAAGGCGAAACAGAGGCGACGTGGGTTAAGATACCCGAGGACTATATCGGGTCTTTGGGGGAGCTGCATCTCGATAGAGTGGTGGCGGAAATATATCCTCAATTTCAGGAAAGAAACCATGACGAGAACTATCTCCGGGAAAGGGCGATTCTTACGCCTTTAAATGAAACGGCCAATTTGATTAATAATTTTATGTCTGCTCTCCTCCCCGGACAGGAAATGTTATATAGGAGTTGTGACGAAATATGTTCTTCATCAACGGAATGTAGAGAACAGCCAGACTTATACCCAACTGAGTATTTGAATAGTCTATCTATACAAGGTCTGCCCTATCATGAACTGAGGCTCAAAGTAGGTATGCCGGTTATGTTGTTGAGGAATATTAACCCGTCTCGAGAATTATGTAATAGGACGGGACTTATTTTAACTAAACTTGGAAAGTTCGTGGTGGAGGGAAAGATTACTAACGGGATCCAAGGTCGGCCACAAGGTCCTGATCCTGAGGATAATAATGACGTCATCGGATCCAAAGATTCCATTCGTTCTCAAGCGACGTTAGTATCCTTTACGGACATGCTACGCAATGACGATAAATAAAAGCCAGGGTCAATCTCTTCATCATGTAGGGGTTTATCTCCCGAAGCCGATTTTTAGCCACGGACAGCTTTACGTCGCTGCTTCGCGAACGACATCGCCGGAAGGATTGAAGTTCTTCATCGATGACAGGGAGCAACAATTCAAGGGCCACACGAGAAACATTGTTTACAAGGAGGTATTCACGAATTTACCAGCCGTTAGTTTCTCCTCATAGTGATGTAATAAGTTACATTATCTAGCATAGCATACCCTCGATTATGAGTCATTTACATTGTAATTGTGTACAAATTCCATCAAAGTATAAATTTTTATATGACACATTTACCAGATTTGCAACGCATTTATCGTCTTGTCGACCAAATATTGGTATTCATGGTACTGCTGATCATATATAAATTTTATTGATGGTGCACACACCTATATTAAGGTATACCACATCATTTCAGGTCGTGAATGTCGACTTTTAAGACGGTGAACTTTGAGTCCACCCATTTTGGGAGGTTCATGCTACATTTTCCTCGACTCCTGGCCGATGTCGCCAGTTAATTTAGGGTCGTTACCCATACCTGTATTTTCTATCTACATTGTTACCGTACTGCCTGTATTTTGGTTAAACATTACAGATATCGAGATAACATACAGCTGAATGGGACGGAGGGAGTATATGTCTAATCTTGCCATCAACTTATACTTTCTACGTCATCATCATTGTCATTAAAAATTGGCCCGTGCATCGCACGGGCTTTCCACCTGGTATGTATAATGGGAAGATAAAAGTTAAAGGAAGTACTATTATCTATAACAACATGAACCTGTAGTTGCAACGCAATAGCGGGCTTGAACCCAAAACTTTAGGATGTTGATCACAAATTTTAACTAATAGATTTCACCTTGCAGTATATATATATATATATAAAAAGTGAGTTTGAATTTTAAAAACTGACATGACTTTAAAAAAAATAAAAATAAAGAGTATAATACTTCCTCCCTTTCTCTATGATATTCCATATTGGATTTTGGGAAGTTCTTAAGAAGGAGGGAATATGTGGAGGAAAATGAATGGGAAGAAAAGAGAGTGGGGTCACAAACAGTAAGAACCACAAAATATAGTACTAAAAAGGAAAATGGAATATCTTAGTTAACTTTCTTAAAAAGGAAACGTAGAACATCTTAGTGAAGGGGAGAGAGTATTAATTAATATGTATATTTATATTGGGTGTGGAAGTGCAACACAGCCTCCTCCTCCTCCTCTTCCTGTGTCGCCAGAGTCCTCCTCTCCTCTCTAATCCAAATCTCCTTCTCTCTTGTATTTCCAATAAACTCCTCTTCCTTCCTCCCTCCCCTCCCTTTTCCCTGTCCTTTTCATTTTTTTTTCTCTCCCGCTGACACGCTGGCGCAGAGGATTGCGAAGTCGATTCGGCGCCCTGGTGCGGCGTCGAAGGCTAGGGTTTACTTCGACGTTAACGTCCTCCGCCCTAAGGATTATTCCGACTACGAATCCCTCACCGTCCAATGGGGGTTCGCTCCTTTCCCCTTTCTCTTCCCATCCATATACTTGCCGATTGATTTATTGATCGATTTTTTGATTAATTCATTGATTGATTGATTGATTGATTGATTGATTCAGGGAACAAGATGATTACGAGGTGGTGAGGAAGGTCGGGAGGGGTAAGTATAGCGAGGTGTTTGAAGGGGTTCATTGTACTAATAACGAGAAATGTGTCATCAAGATCCTCAAACCTGTTAAGAAGAAGAAGGTCTCTTTCTACTCTCATTCAACTGTGTTTTTTACGACTATTAATATTCGCTACGCTGTTCCATGATTGTTTAGTATTTACGGACCCTTTTCAACTCAATTATGAAACCGATCTTGCATTTCTGCCTTTTATATTTGTATGTTGCCTGCTGCTCTGAGAAAATCGATCTCACATTTTCATTTGGTGGGTAAGGGAGGAAAACAAAATCCCTTGTTTGGTTAGTTAGCAAGTATGGTTCAAGGGGAAAAAAACAATGGAGCATTTTTGCATAGGTTGGATTTGGAGGGGAAATGAGATTGGTCCATTGCCCATTCCTTCCCATCTCCCGTCACTTCTTTTTCCTCCACTTTTGGTACCCATTCGATGTGTCAGAGTGTTGTAGTAACTCCTAGAGCAACCTTATTCATTTGACATGCTTCTTTTATTGGTCTCGTGAAGGAGTTGCTCATAAAAGGATTAGGATTGCAATGCATGTGCATGTGCGTGACTACCTGAAATTTCATTGTTGGTATCGCGCCTGCACCTTTTTGTTGTTGTTGTTGTTGTTGTTGTTGTTGTGATATTTAGGATCTATTATCCAAAAAGATGCAGTGTAGTGGATTGGATGGGGATGTTGCTCATGAAAACTCTTATTAGGTGAGTTGGATGGTAGAGGTTGTTGAATGAAAAATACAATTAAGATGACTTGTTTTACTGCCACTCTGCCATTCAACTTTGGTGCTTTTGATTTCCGTGCAAATTAAGGGATTCGAATGCTCAATATTCGTTTTACTTCCTTAGCGTGATCTTTAATCTATAAATAAGAATGTGAACCTTGATCTGGCTCTAGTTCTTTGGACACAACCTTTAGTCTGATATTTGATATTTCGATATTGGAATAAGGCTTTGCCGAATTTAATTTGTTTATTGTGTATGGCTACAGATCAAGAGGGAGATAAAGATACTGCAAAACCTGTGCGGAGGACCAAATATTGTAAAACTACTTGATATTGTGAGGGATCAGCAGTCAAAGACTCCTAGCCTCGTGTTTGAATATGTGAACAATACTGATTTTAAAGTTCTTTACCCTACATTGTCAGATTATGATATCCGCTACTACATTTACGAACTTTTGAAGGTGCGTTCATCAAAGCCGGTTATTTTATCCTTCTTAAAGAGGAGTATTGTTTATAGGAAAGAGAATTGCATGTTGGACTGTGGTGAAGCTTTTCATACCTTTGATTAGTATTTTGTGTGTGGGTTCGTTCTATCTATCAAATGCATTGTCTTATTCTTCAAAAGAGTTTTAGTTTAATCAACACACCCACTCAGTCGTACATAAGAGGTAAAAACAGGAGTTGCAGTTTGATCACATTATCTATTATTTTAATTTTAAAAAATATGTTAATGATAATGTCTTACTACATCCTATCTTTGTTTTCCACGTATATGTTTGAGATCTTTTATTTTTTTGGGTGGTATTTTAGATCTTTTATCTAGCCTTTTGATGGTGTCCACAAACATGAAAACATCATAACCTCGTGATGATGATAAGTTCAACATGCCATTAGTGAGAGGAACAACATCACACAAGGGGGAGTGGGGAAATGGTACTGAGCACATCTTGTAGGCCGTCCACTACGGATTGATGGATATGGCCAACATAAGTTTTGTTGCTTTATACTCTGTATTTCTTAAGCTCCTTTGCATATCCTTCCAGTGAGTTTATTTTGTGTTGAATGTATACTTAATCGTCTTGTTCGTTTAGAATATCTTATCTTGTGAGGTTAGATGATATCAAAGATGAGTTCTATTGTGAATGCAACGAGAACAACAACATTATGCTTCGTATAGTTAGTCCCTAAAATATATGTGCTTGGGTCAGTAGCACTGGTAGGGATTTGGTGGTTCAGGTCTGGGTAGCGTGAGGGAGAGAGATGCATGTTTACTATTGTCGTGAAAATGCTGAAACTCTTGTCGTAATGTTCCGCCTGACAAATAGGTTATTGCAGAACCCCTTTCTGCTGAAACTCTTGTCGTAATGTTCCGCCTGACAAATAGGTTGCATGTATACTCTATTGAAGTTATTCCACAATCCCTTTCTGCTGAAACTCTTGTCGTAATGTTCTGCCTGACAAATAGGTTATTGCAGAACCCCTTTCTGCTGAAACTCTTGTCGTAATGTTCCGCCTGACAATTAGGTTGCATGTTTACTCTATTGAAGTTATTCCACAACCCCTTTCTGCTGAAACTCTTGTCGTAATGTTCCGCCTGACAAATAGGTTATTCCACAACCCCTTTCTGCTGAAACTCTTGTTGTAATGTTCCGCCTGACAAATAGGTCCTCTATATAATCTGGTATATGTGTTCAAAGAAGATGATAAATTTGATACCCTAAAAATCACTACGTGTATACTCAATTTTCAGCCTGTTTTAGTCCACTGAGTTACTGTATCCTTTCGTATCATATCTACCTGTTTTTACACTAACAACTCTTCAACGCCTTATGCATCATTTTTTCGCTCCCTTCAGGAATCACCCCCCCCCCCCCCAATTTCCTCTTCGTTATTTATCTCTCATCTGAGTTATATCATTACGTACAGGCTCTAGATTACTGTCATTCACAAGGCATTATGCATCGTGACGTTAAGCCCCATAATGTAATGATTGATCATGAGCAGCGTAAATTACGCCTTATAGACTGGGGGCTTGCAGAGTTTTATCACCCAGGAAAAGAATACAATGTTCGTGTTGCATCAAGGTTTGTTTTCACTTATATAGATGTTTGAAATATGCTACCCTTTCCCTTGCTTGAGCAGCCATTACTATCCTAGGTTATTGTTAAATGTTTACAATGGGAATGCTATAGGTCTTAAATTATATGACATCACAATTGTTCAGCCTGATTCTGTAAATTTGGCGATAGAGGTGTGGAGAAATGTTAAAATGAGAAATGTAGTTGGGGTTTGTGTGATAGTTTTGCTAAAATGAGAATTTAATATTGGATGAACAACTGTCTCTATTCCATCAAATGGGAGAGAGTATGGTTTATGTTAGAAAATGAACAGGAACCAAAAGGGTCAATTGGCTTTAATGCTAAACAGAATGTTAGTGACAGGTACTTGGGTATCAAAGCAAGTGAAACACCACATTAAAAAAAACTATAGGAAACAATGAACTTTGGAAGAGTGAGTGAGCGGGGAAACAGTTTATTATCTATATAAATCCCTTCATTCCAGGTCTTTCGAGTGTTCTAAATTTATCTTTGTAACTCTTTTAGCTTAGTCATGATGGGGCTTGCAGACTTGGAACTTATAGTATTTATAGGCTCGCTAACACTTTTGTTTGGTTATTGTAGATATTTCAAGGGTCCTGAACTCCTTGTTGATTTGCAAGATTATGACTACTCCTTAGACTTATGGAGTCTTGGTTGCATGTTTGCTGGAATGGTGAGTATTTTACTTACCTTTGATTTATGCTTTTCTATGGTTGTGCATATATTACACTGGTGAGTACTCTTTGAAATTCCTTATAAAAGCCTAACAAAGTGGAGTCTCTCCTCTGGAATAATTTTGAGGGTCCCGTCTTTTGATAGTACGAAGGTAGTTACCTTCTTAAATTATTTACAACTGAGACCATGATGGCATTAACTTAAGCACTTTCTGTGTCACCTTCTGTCACAACTTAATGATTCAGCCATAACGTTTGCGATGAGTATGTGTATTCGCTACAGTGCGATTTGTGAACCTGGAGTGTCCATTTGTCTATCTTAATTACCTTTTACCACGGTGTTTTAGTGATTAGGTCCTGCTTTTTTTTTTTCTCATGTTCTGGTCTTTTTGTCTTATATATTGATATTTTGTCTTTTTGTATAACTAAAATGGATTCTTTTGCTTATTTCAATATTTTGTGAAGCTTGCACTCACTATGAGTCTATGATTGTCTTCAAATTTTCCCTGTCCCTTTCCTTATAAGGAAGTAAAAATGTGCGGAGCTTTTTATGCTATTGCTTATGTTACATTGTTGCAGATATTTCGCAAAGAGCCTTTCTTTTATGGACATGATAACTATGATCAATTGGTGAAGATAGCTAAGGTATGTGCACGTAGAATAAAATGATATATGAAACTAAAACATTTGTATGCACCATTCAGAACCTTTTACATAATACTTTATCCATCCATGGTTAAAGTTCATGTCTCATGTGCCACTAAAATTAAGAAGAGAGATAGTATTTGGTGGAAATTGAAAATTGTGGAAAGATGTAGGGTCAGAATGCATAATGACCACAAATATCATACAAAAGAGAAGATGGACAACCCCGAGAAAGAACGTAGGAAGTTCGAAAGTGGGCGGAGTAATATTTTCGACAAAGTAATACACCTTCCAGTTTATATTTTGTTCCCTTTTCTTTTTGGCACAGAAAATATGGATGAAAAATAGAAGTCTTTTACTCTTTTACCCTGCCTTTAGCCGATGAGTACTTAACTCAAAGTGTCTTTCTTCTCCCTTCCACTCAACACTCACACTCTGCCTCTCTCATCTTCCCTGCTCCACCAGCTCTATTGTCTACCTTTGCCTTTCCGTCATCTACCTTCAGCCTCCACTTTCCTCCATGCTCACTGTCCACCTCCGTCCAATCTCACCGCTTGCTGCCCACCCCACTTTAGTACTCCCTTTGCTCGATGTTCTATTAGTCCTATTGTCGAGTTTCACGACGACACATACAATGAAAGCAGTTAGGGCTTGATAGTCACAACAAGAAGGCTGGCGGTGGTGCAACTTGACGTTCTCAGCGGCTGGTGATGGCCCTACGTGGGCTATTGTTGGTGGAGCAGGGGTTAAAATGTTGGCATGGAGCAGTCTGGTTCCGTGGATGTCAAGCTGGTCTGGTTGCGGGGGTGTCAGTGATGGCTTGGAGGTGGTTCAGAGGGTGATTGACGGGGTTTCAGGCGAAGTAGGAGTGTCGATGGTGGGGCATGGTACGTGGTAATGTTGTGGTGGAGGATTGTGTTGTGGATGGATGAGATATTGATGGAATGTGTTGTCATATGTGAAGGGTTGTGTATTGAGGGTATTCTTGTCCATCATTGTGCAATTAAGTGGCCAAAAAAGGAAATAGGAAGAATAGGTGACTAAGCTCAGTAAGGAAATAGGGGAAAACATAAACTAGGAGGGAGTACATAAATTGGGAAAAGATGGTCAAAGTATAGCATTCAAGATTGCGCAACATGATATGGGATCAAGGTGGAGGTTATTTCTTTTGGCACAATTTGCTACTGATTGGAAGAAAGTAGCTGCTGATTTCTCATTCTGACACATTTTGCAATTTGTTGGACATCACAATTCTCAACCCTCTGTTTCAGGCTTCCCTTGCTTGCTGATCCTGGTTATTGGGACATTATGTCTATTGCCAATAGCTGGAGTAAGCTTTGTTGTAAACTGCTTGTATATACAAAAATGATATGTTGCTTGGACTCTTTGATATTTACCACACTTACACACCACACATGCCAAGACATTCAACACTCGGGTGTGTGTAGGACACTCGGACACTTATTTGGAGCATAAACAGTCTCCAAAAGAAAAAAGACGTATACTCCGTACGATATTGGACAGACATAGCCAAAATGAGACCCCTCCAGGTTCTTGGGTACTATAAGAGAGGCTGTACCAGAATTCAACCCCTGTGGCAATTCATTGGGTTTACTTGGGAAGTTGCATATTTTTGGAATATGTTAACTAAGGCCTGCAGGGCTTAGAATCTATCAAAAGGGTTCAAATTGTCTAGCAGAGATTAATAAACTTGGATGAGGGCATAAAATTCGGGTGGTGTCTAATGCCTTTTAATGTGGTATGTTGATGTGGTACCTTGGTGGCATGATTTCGCTATTGACCTAGTATACTGATAGACTATGCTTGGTCGCTGATGATTTGTTTTGTGTAGGGAATTATTTGTTAGCTCTAAGAAATCTTGTACAACTGGGAATACAACATCTATCTAGCTTTATTCTTTTGGTCGAGAGAAAATAAGATCCTCTGTAGCATTTTTACGTGGATACAATCTTAAAGAGGTAAAAGGGTTGAGAGATTGAGCTGAGGAAAGTGACAGGGGCGTGCTATAAATATTTTCGTTGTCTTGATTGGAGTAGTGACACCATTTGAGTTCCAGGGGTAATTTTTTGAGAGTAACAAAAAGGATCAAATGGACTCCCAACTTCCCTGCATTAAGTCACGTTAGCTGTTGACATAATTGTTAGTGAGGTATCTATGGGAAATGGTCTGTATGATCCAGTATTTGCGTTGCACCTTGCACCTTCTCGTTCTGGCTGAAATATCACTTCTGGCCAAGTCTTTGGATTCGATGTCCCTTACTAGAGTTAGAGTACCCTTCGTAGATTTTGTTTCCAAGTGCTTCCAATGCTGGAAATTAAGCTTATGATGAAGCCGCCAAGTGGATCAGCCTGTGAAGCAGAGGTAGTAACTGGAGATCCTCAATGGCACAAACTTTTAACTTGGTTGTAAATTAAGCATGACTGAAGAAGTTAGGTAAGTTAAGAGTGATACTCTAACATCCCATGAGGTTAGGTTGTCCCACATCGGAAAATTGAGGAGCTTATGAGAAGTTTATAGCAGGTTCTACCCACCACATTACTAACAAGATCTTTTGGGCTTAAGTGAGGACAAAACGGGCCTAGAGCTGCAAACCCCATCTTATTTGGGTGTGTCATGATGGTGGTGAGTCGGGTTGTTATAAATCCTTTCTTCAATGGCTTATCTTCCTAAGTGCATCTTCTGATTCCTCTCCTTAATCTACCACAACTCCCACCAACCTTGAACTCTGTCCTCCCCTACCCACCCTAAGTCCCTAATCTTTCTGTTTAGTTTTAGCTCATTTCAGTGAGCATTATCTCAATTGAGTTATTGAAGTTTAGCTCAGGTTCATTAGGTTTAGCTTAGGATCAACTTAAACTCAAACTCTATTTTAGTTTAGTTCAGTTTCCTTCAATTTTGTGCAACTCAACTCCATTCTAGCTGAAAGAACAGGGCGTTACTCCTCCTTCGTCGTTCTTCTTGTCATGTTTAGTTCCATTGTGTAACTTCCCACGTCACACTAGCCACAAGCCGACCCCTACCTCACCACACTGACAATTTGACTTCAATGTTAAGGGTGATGTGTTGCGGAAAATTATGGTGGTGGTGGGGTGATCTGATTTTGTTAAATATGATGGGGCTTGTTGATTGGGTTGAGTGGTTGAATATAATAATGGGGCCAGCTTATGACTGGTGTTTAGGTTGGGAGTAGCGGTTGTGGTGCACTTGGTGATTGTGGGATGTCTGAATGCTCGTGTTTGGTTGATAAAATAGTAGTTGTGGTGGGTAGTTTTGGGTGTAATGTGAATGGGAATTATGATTTAGTAAGGACAATTTTGTAATCCTGTTCTCTTATATATGAGTCAAAGGTGGTTATTGAGCAATTGAGAAGAATAGGATAATTAGGGTCAAGGGCATTTAGTTTCCTTTATTCATGTCTCAAAGAAAAATGGCTGTCGTATCATGGGATATGTTACCTAGTTCTCTTTTGGCCTCCAATACGCCGCATATGGTTCTTTGTTAGCTCTTGTTGTTATGGAGATGAAATACGAAGTATGATTATTAAGCTATGGCAAGTGTTACTGTGACGTTTTGTCTTCATGTTTTTTCTGTACAGGTGCTAGGAACCGACGAATTAAACGCATATCTGAATAAGTACCGCATAGAATTGGATCCACATCTTTCGGCTCTTGTTGGAAGGTTGTCTTTTTCAATCCTTTTGCTTTTTGATTTCCTTTTATAAAGCTCAGAAACAAAGTATCCATTTATTTAGTAACAAACAATGTCCCGTCTTTTTCTATTGATTATCAGGCACAGTCGGAAACCATGGACACGATATATGAATGCAGACAATCAACATTTGGCAGTTCCTGAGGTGAACTGATTACACTTTCCCATTTTACTGTACATGATTGAACTACTCCCCAGTCCCTACTCCCTATGTCTCATGAATAATTTATGTTTGCTTTATTTTGTGAGGGGAGAATAAAGCACACGTAAACTATTCACTGAGACAAAGGGAATACTCATTTGGTTTCCGGTCGCTAACTCTTATGGTTTCTTCTTCAGGCAATCGACTTTCTTGATAGGTTGCTAAAGTATGATCACCAGGAAAGGCCTACAGCTAAAGAAGCAATGGTAAATTCTAAATTGCACTTCTAAGTTTATGTATAATGTGTGAAGTGTGCTGAGCAGGAGAATGGATGAATTACATGTTCGGGCTCACAGGAACCTATTTTGTTCGGGTCATTTTTAATTTTTATGTTGAAATATTTTCTTGTATGCAACTTTTGCAGGGTCATCCTTATTTCTACCCCATTAAAAATGCGGAAAGCAGCCGAACTCGAACATAATAGTTGAAGTATGTGCCAGAGACGCAATCATGTTACGTCATCTATCTTTGGTTCGTCAAGTTAATTTCAGAAACTAATTTTCCGTGTTCCTGCGTCTTATCTGCTTTCAAGTTTGTTCACAAGATTTTAGGTTTCACTAGACAATTTATACAACCAACCCATATTGTCACCTTTCTTCCTGTGTATTCAATATTCCATGGCTTTCTTGTACAACATTCCGCAGCTGATTTCCTTTTTGTTGTCTACTTTCTTGTATCATAAGCTTGTGGTTTCTCAATGATTTATTTCTATGCCGGTTTCTTCTTGCTTCTTTATTTGTGTGGGTATGAGCATTCAGGTGTTTCAACCGCCAATCTGAAAGTGAGAAATTTTAACGTCAACCAGTTTTATTACTCTTGAAAATCACAAGTGCATTTTAGGTAAATTGTTTAACAAAATCTCATTTTTGTTTAGATTTTTTTTGACATGTTTGTTTTCTGTGTTATGTGCACTAACATGTAGAAATCATATGAATAGTGGTATATCATGCTGATGAAGGCGGGTTGGTTAATGGTTAGGCAGTGATGGGCGAATATGCAGTTTTTCAAAATCCTGGACATATATTATTATCATAAAACATCGATTTGACTCATTGAATTTTAGACATGTTTATAGCAAAAGTCTCAACTCTGAAGAGCCATTGTACATCGTACAGGCCTTGTCTCTGGCGAAGTCTTCCAGGTAATTTGTCTCTTGTGAGACTGTCTCACACTATCTGTGTGAGACATGTTTCTAATGCAATAAAAACTTATCTAATAAAAATAAAATCAATTAAAGGAACTACATTTATTGTGAGATCATCTCATATGATTTTTTGTGCATATACAAATGATTGGAATGGGAAAGGAGGGAGTAATGTGGAATGTGAATAGTAGTTATCAACAAATAGTGGGAACCACGTCTGAATGTGTGGCGTCTGAAGACCCCACTTAAATATATCAGTACGGAGTACAATGATATGCTAGGTTGCATCGATATGGATACGGACACGGACACGTGACATAGCATTTCAAATTTTGTAAGGCACGGACACGGCAGGAAAAAAATCAATATACATATTTAAACAAAGAGAATTCGAAGATTTTTGTATCTAAGATTATACGTTTGGTTACTTACACTGTCACAATTATCGTAAAATAATAAAACAAAAACAAAAATTAAAGGCTTATGAATTTGAAGTTAAAAATTAAATCTTAAAAATTCAAACAATTGTACCACTATAATATAATTATTAGTTAGTTATAATAAGTGTTTATAGCATCAATTAACCACCGTAAACCTAAAACAACGTTAGGTATGTCCGACGAGTCTCTAAATATTACGAACCGGGACGGACACGTCTCCAATTTTGACGAACTGTGTCCGAATAAATTTAAAAAACCGGACACGGTTTTACAGGTGTCCGACACATATCGTCGTGTGTCCGACGTGTGTCGATGTCCGACACGACACGTTGGTTTGGAGAGTGTCCGTGCAACCTAGATGATATGATTAAACAGTAGACGAGAAGAGATGACTAGTTGGTGGAAAGTTTGCAAGTGTCTCTGTGATATCCCATTCCCATACTCCACAAACTAAACCCTGTTTCGAATCAAGGCAAAGACAGACACTTTGGTAACTACCACTAGATTTTATACTTCAGATTTCAGACTGACTTGATTTTATGCCCGCCTCCCTCACCTCACCTCACCTCACCGGACTTATGTGTTGAAGCAATTACTATAAAATTAAAATTATCGAAAATAGATGAATCTAAAAGTATTTTGTCAAACAATTCAAAAATATATCTTTGATAGCAATCTAGCATAAATGTCATTTACTAGTTTATAACTTAGCTTAGGATGACGCTTATGTATCTGGATTTTAATCTCACCGGTAAGTCAATAACATAGAAAATGAGAATTGGAGAGCTCTATCCGCTTATCGACGCTATGAGAGATCGTCTCTTTAAAATTCCGAGTCTTTTTATATACTCCAATAGTAATCTGTTTTAAATAAATGAAAGTTAACTTTCGATTTATCTCATATTTTTACAAAGGGTTTAAATAAAAAGGTAAAGATGGAGAAATAGAGAGAGGTTAATTGTGAGGAGTGAGAGAGTGAGTGGAATCCTCTGTAACACTTTTGTGTCTCATTTGTGTGTTTATTCATACATTTATCTACTGATTTATACATCAGCAAATTGTACGAATAAAACATAAAGACAAACAAATAAATGAGACGAAGAGGGTACAACAAATTTGATAATTCCTTATATGTCAATGAATGTATGAAGGGGACATAAAAGTGGAACAAAAGGTCCCAACCAGAGAGAGTTGACCAGAGAAGACAGAGATGGGGGAGGGAGGGAGGGAGGGGGAGTCGGCATAATTGATTGTATAGAAAGTGAAAGGTCGAGTGTGATTGCCCAAAATAAGCAGAAGCTCGTGGGCAATTATACGTATACTACCTGACCTGACCCGACGGCTTGCCCTTCTTTCTTTCTTCCTTGATTTCTCCAAAAGTTGTTTGGCCATTCTCCCTCTTTCTTTCTTTCTTTCTCTGCTTTGGGCCTTCACCTTCATTTTTTAGGGCCACTACCTCCTTCCTCACCCCTAAATCAACCCGACCACACAAATCCTAACCACGTGTCAATCGGATTACTCCCTCATTTAAATAAGTATAATAACTTTCTCTCATTCATTCAATTTTTTACATACTTCCATCATTTTTCTCATAAAAACGGTCAATGGATAAGAAAGAATATTTTTTACTCCGTATTAGAATTGTTATTGGTCAAGAATGATTGTCGGCCTTCTTAAGCAAGTAGGTCCATGAAACTAGGGTGCGTTTGGTTGAAGAAAGGGAAAATGAATCATCTTTCATTTCCTTCGTGATTGTTTGTTTTAACTTTTTTTGCATTCTCTTTCCCCTTTGCAGGCCCCGTACTCCTCTAATTTCATTCCCTCAGCCCATAGGGTTTAAATTTTGTTTCTCTCACCCACCATTCTAAAACCACCACAACCAATCTCGTCATTACCGTCACCCCGACACCGTCACCACCTTGTCCTTTATTCTTGTTTTCCATTCTTATTCTCTTTCTCTTTCCTATGTTCTAACCAAACACTCTCTTATTGTTTGGATTAAGCAGGTGGATAAGATGTGAAACAATGGTTTGGTTACTTGATTGAAAATTCGGACATTTGCAAGCAACTTCCTGAAGTAAACCATTGAACTTGCTCTTTATCTCGAATCAATTATATCCTTTAGAGCTAAATTTAACATGCTCTTGCTAAAAATAAGTTTTTTTTACCAAATACGGTAACCTGAACTAATCTTAACTTGCGAGCTAGACTAATAAATTAATCCGGCCTTGTTAGGAGTAATCAGTCAGTTAGATTTAAAATGATAATCAAACTTTAATTCATGCAATAATAAATGATTATAAGGGTTTATCTAGAGCGCACCAAAATGGTAGCGGCTGCGGGTTCCCTCGTTCATCCAAAAAAAATGATTACTCCCTCCGTTCCAATGAATTGTTTGCCTATTCCATATTGGGGCGTCTCAATGAATTGTTTGCCTTTCTATTTTAGGAATGCTTTTTATGTGTAATTTGACTCTTGACTCCGCATATCACATTCTAATTGGATCTCTTGCCCTTGGTGCCAAAAGTATAGGCAAATAATTCATTGGAACGGAGGAAGTATTAGATTTATCCCCTCTTAACAACATTCAGAGGTCATTTTAACCCTAAAAAATAAATGAGTTACTTGTACTAACTAAACAAACAATAATGAGATTTGAGGAAAAACATAATTATGAATACTCTATAAATTAGGTGAATAAAAATCAAGAATTGAAATAGCAAAGTTTGAATCTGAAAACTTTAGTGGAAGGAATGGCTAAGCGTTTCACTAATGAAAAAGCGTGAATCCTAGTTACGAGTTTAGAATATTTATATACTCCCTACCCCACATTGATGTTCCCACTTCACTATGACACATTGATTAAGAAATTGATAATGAATGGTGGTAAATTGTTTGGTGGGGTTCAAGATGTTAAATCACAAAAAGCAACCAATAGAAAGAGGGTAAATTGAATGAATAAGGAAAGTTTTGAAGTGGGAAAATCTTAGTAGAATTTTCTTTTGAGGAAAGTGGGAAAATCTTAGTGGTGGGGAGGGAGTAAATTTTTTTTTTTTTTTTTAATGTGTCCTTGGAAGGACACATGTTAAAATGCATAGAGAAGTTTTTTTTTAAAATGCATAGATTTTTTTCCCCTGATTCGAGTATAAATCTTAACCTTTTCCCTTAATCGAGCACATTTTAAAAAATCCTAATAATAACAGTAGTACTAATTTTTTTTATGCACTATTCAATGATTATTTATTCTTTCTTTGCGCAATTTTTTTTGTAGTTGTATATTGAGAAATGAGCGAGGAGAGAATACAAAAAAATATACTCGGTACAAGTTAAAATTAAATTCATATTTAGCTTATACACCGTACTACACTGGATGATAATACGATGCCACTGAATAACGTCCAATCTCAACGTCATCCCTTCACATGTACCCCTTATTAACTGGACTCCCACATTTTCCTACTACAATTATGTACGAGTAATTATAATTGGAGTAGTGTATATATTGATGAAAGGGATGGATGAGGGGGACACAATATGGACAAATAACAGTGTCCAGCTCCTCTTGTTTGGAGACATTTGGCATCCAATCCCATCTTAAGGAAAGGAAGCCTACTTAGGGGACCATCCAATCTAATCCACCATTATCATTATCTTTTATTAATAATCATCATTAGTATGTACGAGTAGTTGCTTAACATCCATCTTTAATTTAATTTGTTTTTCATTTCTAAGTAATCATGTTTTCGAGCTAATTAATATACTCCATCTAACACTACATACTAGCTACCTACATTTCCAAACATTTCATACCGTAAGCAAAGATAATAATGCATGTACTGTATTATTGAATTTCATAATAACAATTTCATCTTTATTCAATTTTTCTCGAGGGAATGCGATTCTTGCATTGCCTCGTAAGGATACTCATTTAAAATTCATTTTTCCTTATTAAACAACCATTATAATATAGTTCTTCATGTAGATCGAAATAAATTGTTAACAAATTCTCAAGAGAAACAGTATCTGAATAATGTTATGTTGATGAAAACTTTCTACCAAAATTAATAATTCTTTATTAATTCTCATAAAATTATCCTCTATCTACTTTGATCATATTTTGTGTGATTAAAATTCACTCTTAAAATAGTAAAGCCCACTTTTTGGTGTAAGTCGTGCTCCGTATTAATTTAAAGCTCGATATATATGTAAGTGAAGCTCATTCTCAATCACAAACGAAAGTTCAAATTTCTCAATTTATTCTTTGTCTGAATAACTAGAGGAATTCTAAAGAATTTGAGGAATCAATCAATTTAATTAATTACGAAGTATTATTTTCTTGGGTTCTACTCCGTAATATTTAAAATGACACTTCATAGAATCCAGGCCACCTACTCATCTATCGGTCTCTTCTTATACTTTGGTTTTGTCAACGTAAAAAGAAATTAAGTCATTGCCATGACAAATATATACAGTATAACATTATCCCAAATTTGTAACTGGCGAAACATCATGCATCGGTACAGATAAATAAATAAGATAAAAATAATACTTTGTATATATATGATATGTCTTTATCAATCCAATATTGACTCGTGCCGTCCCAATTCACATGTTTGTGACTGAAATATCCGTTATAGACGAGGAGAATTTGTAAAGTAAAATATGTGACCTAAGCAGTAAAACATTTTGGAAAGAAGTGGGACGGGGAATATATACTCCGTAGTTGGTAACAAAGTTTGATCGAGGATGAAATGGCCTGGGGTGATAAAGGAGTGAGCAATTGAAGCTGGACGACAAGCAAGGCGATTGATTGAATGAATGGTTCATTCAAAGCAAAAGGAGGTGTACGATGTACCCTTGCTTCATTTCATAAAAACAAAAACAAAAACAGTAGTAAGAGATAACAAGCTAAGCTAGTAGAAAGCATGGGCAGAATTATCGCATGCATGCAGAAGGTAACCATTTTGGTGCATCGTCTCTAAAATTATACTCCCTCCGTTCCAATGAATTGTTTCCCTATTTCATATAGGGGCGTCTCAATGAATTGTTTGCCTTTCTATTTTAGGAATGTTTTTTATGTGTAATTTGACTCTTGGCTCCACATGTCACCTTCTAATTGGATCTCTTGCCCTTTGTGCCAAAAGCAAAGGCAAACAATTCATTGGAACGGAGGGAGTACTCTGTATTGGTCTTGACTCACGTATGTATGTAGTGGAGTAATTCCTCGACCTTCTAAGATCTTCTCATTTTACTATTTTATTTTCATTTAAACGAAAATAAAATCGGAATATCTTAAAAGAGACTGAAGAAAGTATGTACCCTAACCTCTAAGGACACCACTTACCCTTACCTTAATGCCGGATCATTATTATTTTCATCTTTTAGCATGCATGCATTATGCATACATATTTACTCATACACCCTCACCCTCACCCTCACCCTCACCCTCACAATACGAGTCGTATCTTCTAGTACAAAACAACTAAAGCCGATACCTCAGCGATTTGACAACTCGAACCTCTAACTATGTAAATAGCTGTAGACGTGGGCGGTTATTATACTCTCCGTGCCCATCAACAGTCATCTAAGTACTTTTGCTACAAATACAGAGTACTGTACCTACTAAATAGGAATAGCAAGGTAGATTGATCATAGACCAACAAAATAAACCCACATCTCTCACTTAGCTTGTAAATGGAAGGTGACCGACAAAAACATGTCCAAAATTATACTCCATCAAAATATACAAATAACTACTCACTACCGAGTACTATTTCTACAATTATTGAATAATACACGCTAAATAGAAATAGGTAACACTTTTATTGAAATAGAAGAAATATTAATTTAATTCATGATATTTGAATGCCATTTTTTTCTCTTACTATTAAGTCCGTGGTACAAAATAAGACTGGTTAAGTCCGTGGTACAAGATAAGACAGGTTTAATTGAGTTCAAATTGAAGTTGTACCCTTTTAAGTCAAGTACGTCAATCCTTCGGTAATTCTCATGAATTAACTAGGTAAAACGTTGAAAAAATATTTTGGTCAAACACAATGTTTGATAAAAAAAAAGTTTGTGAAACCTAACATTTTATTTTAATTTATCTTTTGACGAGATACAAAATTTTGACAAGCTAAAGCAAATCTTCGACTGAATTGTAGTATTATCGTGGCATTGTGCCCTTTTAGCCTTGGAAAATAGGATTATACACTTGGTTGTACAATAACAGTACAACTAAGATAAAATTGTTAAGCTTTTGTATATATATTTTATGAGCTTATACTAGTTTCTTAACTAAGTTGTAAGTTTTTGAGGTTAAACATTTATGTGATTTAACTCGACAACTTTACACTAAAACTCAGAAAATTTATAGCAAAAGTCGAAACATTTGTGATAAAATTCAAAATCATAAAATCAGTTGTATGTAGAGTTATGTACAACTGATTGTATAATCTTGTCATTGGTTGGAGGCGAAGATGCAATAAAGATTGTACTCATGGTAATTGAAGCCCTAATGAGAGTAGTTATTCAAACTAGCTAATAGATTCAAACGTTTGCAATAATATCATGAAAGAGCATAGCATAGAATAGTAGTGGTAAGTGGTAACGTACATCACAAACATGTCAACATGTACATGAAACTATGGAAAATAGGTTTGGAAATGCATGGACAAAACACAAAAGTAGATGGAGCGTAAATTAATTATACTGTAATACTAATATAATGCATAGGAGTATTAGGAGATTGCGTCGGTCAGGAGATGACTACTGTTTCAGAAACATTCAATCTTAGATCACTAATTTTTATTTATTTATTTATTTTATTTGGCCTAGGATTTGCTAACACCGAAGTCAGTAGTCACACATCTAGGAACAATCATATATTCGTTCAACTTGATTTAGTATGTCGTCGTAGACTAGTACTCCGTAGTCCGTAGTAGAAAATAATGTGGTTAATTAATTAGTAGCCCTAATATTAAACAAATATAAATGAGATATTCAAATAACATTTACTGAAATCTACTACGGAGTACTAATTTTGAATATGCGGATATGCGGCTAACGACAACATATTGTAACAATCATATATTAATTTTCAATTTATATATATTCTCTTCGTTCTAATGAATTGTTTGTCTTTCCTTTTAGCACCAAGGGTGGGGGATCCAATGAATAAGTGACATGTGGAGCAAAACCCATGGAAATGGTCAAATGCATATAAAAAACATTCCTAAAATAGAAAGGCAAACATTTCATTAAGACGCCTCAATTTGGAATAGGCAAACATCAATAAGGAAGGAGAAATGAGTGACTCAAAAAAGAATGAGGAAAAGGGAGAAATGAGAGAGTAAATGTGAACAAAAGGGAAGTGAGACAAAAATAAGAACTCGGAGGGAGTATGTATTACGGAGTACATGTGAAAACAATCGTATTACAATATACTAATTGTTAAACACTCAATTAATCTGTTTAAGAATATAATTAAACCGATTATTAAATATGTTAACTGTATTTTACAAAGAGCATCCACTATTATAAATTTGTTTATATTGTTTGTCAGACAAGATCATACAGTAGTATTTAGTTTAGCATTCTTGAAAGGTCATAAGTGATAAGTCATAATTTTTTGATTGTTAATTCTCCTTCTTTAGTGGCATTAAGCCTCAAAACACGCATCGCAAACCATGGTATCTTTTTGGTTGGAGACCCTACTGTGATAAGTCTATGAGACTATGACGACTATAACGCAACCACCCAACTACTTTATCGGTCTCAGTCAATAGTTTACATCTACATTTTTTTCTTCTCATAAGATAGGAGTATATATATATAATACAGAGTAATAAAGTAAATGTAATTATTCATAACAGATACGGAGTATCAATTAGGTCAACTCGTAAGCAAAATTGATACCCAAAGGCCAAAGAAGTTATTCATGTTATTTACAGTATAATAATAGAACATAAGAATAGAGAAAACTCCTTATTTACATTTACTATATACAAAGCCCAAAGAACATAATGGTTTCCCTTATTTACAATAGAGAAAACTCCTCATTTACATTATCTAAAAATGTACGGAATATAATCTATATCTATATCTATATATATTATTAAAAGTCACGCAAAGCAATTATATTTCAGCATTTGAGTTTGAAAGCATTTCATGATGCCATGTCACGTTATGTTCTTCTCATTGGTCAAATTTATTATTTAAAAACAAAACAAATAAGTTTATTGAATGTGTTGTATTAAATGTGAATGGGAGAAATGGAAGATTATTAGATTATGTATTTTAATAAAATATTTATGCAGTAATTTCATTGAAAATTATATTATTGTTATGATATTTTCGTTGTCACGTCGACGGTTTTAGTTGGCAAAATTTTGCTATATTGATATTCATTTTATTATATGTATGACATATCTTTTTAACACCGAATTCTTATTCAAAAACTTAAATTATAAGACTTACAATCGTTTCAACATATGATACAACTATTCCGTTCATTCCAAAATTAAATTTATATATGTGTGTGTGTGAAAAAAAATGAAAAAAAATACAATGTTCCCACAAGGTTCAACGGAATACACGATACGAATTACAATCATAGTATATAGTGAAAACTTTAACAAGTATCCCTCATGCATAATTTAGCTAATCTAACCTCTTATATTTTAATAAAAGCATGTTTCAAAATACAATTAAACTTCATCTATTAAACATAATCTCAATCAAGTCATATTATTAATTTAGAAGCAATATGACGCTTCATCTTATCTCTCCAAGTATCATTTTATTTCATACTTCTCCTCCAGCAATAAAGTTTCAACCTTGAGGATGATATTGACGGATTTTCATTTGTTTAATGGAGCAATTTTTTACTCCGTTTTCTTCATTCTACATGCATTGAACTTTTAGCGTTATTGCAAAATCAAATAAAACAGTGAATTGAAATAGAAATGTATAATTCTAGTAAATGAAAAATTATATCAACTAATCTATATATATATACACACACACACACACACACATATACACACACACACACACACACACACACACACACACACACACATATATATACACACACAGACACACACACATATATATTGTTCCGGTAATGGAATCAATTAACCCGACTTGGGATTCGGGTCTGTGATGTTTTAATGTTGCTTTGAATGATGATCGGACAATCTTGTCAACCTCTCCTTCCTCTTACTCCACTAATCGGACCTTCCCGGCGGAATGGGCCTGCTCCCTGCACACGAAACGCACAGGGCCTCGGAGGTTGTCCGAGGAAACCCTCTCCGATGCCTAAGTCAGTCCGTGAATGCCTTAATGAACCTAGCTCGTGAGGAGCTAGATGACGTTTTTAGAGTAAGAGTTCTAGAGAGAGAAAATCCAACCCCTTTCTTGTGGAAAATGGGAGAGTATTTATACCTTCCCACAAGAGAGGGAAGTAGAAGAAGGATGGGTGGATGAGGAGGTGACAAGTGGCTTCACCTCATCCACCCATTCTCGCTTACCTTAGGCGAAATGACGAGGGGGTCTCTTGGCGATCCCCGCCCTGCCTGCGGAGAATGGCCTGAAGGCAGGCAGGCTGGGTCTATGCGAAGACAGGGTTTGGCAGACCACCTCTCCCTGTCGGGCAGACGGTCGTCTGAAGTTCCCCGTGGGTTCTTTTTAGTGACTTTGCTCTGATTGCCTGCCAAGTCGGTTTTCGGACTCCTTGAGTAGTCTTCTGAGAGCCTGCTTTACAGGCGGTCCGGAGCAGGCTGCCGACCCTCATCAATTGGCCCTCGCAAGCTGGGAGGGAGCAAGGCTTCCTTCCGGCTGGCGACTTTTGCTTAGATGGAGGGAGGTTGGCTTATTTTCGGCTTCACTGCTGCATTTAATGCGTTTGTACTTTCCCGAGGAAGGAAGTGTAAATTGTGTCAGGTATACAAAGAGTTGAGAGGTCTTTTGCAATGATTACCCTTCATGCTTGGTGGATTTTCGGGCAATGTGAGGACTTCGCGATTGGTGGCATTCCCTGCCAAGACGGTTGGGATGCCATTTAATGCTTCATTTCCTTTGTATAAATTCCAGCTCCCTTCGCCATTTTGTTATTTCATCCTCAACTCTTCCACTTTTCTTTGTTGAATCATGGTTTGGATTAAGAAATCTATTACTCGCCATGGAGTTCGCACTGTTACCTTTCTTTTTAAGGGATTTTGGAGACTCAGGTACGCTCGGGCGGCTTACCGGGCCCTTCGCCACAGCCGTCGTCCACGGCCACATCCTCGTCGGAGTGTTCAGAAGGCTACCATTAGGGCGGGCAAGCGCCCTAGAAGATCCTCGCCTCCTGCTGCTTCTAGGTTCAAGCGCTGCCTTCAGGGAGGAGGGTGCTTTGATCGGGGTTGCCATGAGTGTTTCCCATGGTTGCACCCTGAACAATTCGACCCCGACTGTTCCGACGCAGACTCTTCCCTGGGGTCAGGCCCTTCCTCTCCAGTGAAGAAAACAGGCTGCCGTACTTGTGATGAATCCCAGACTGTTCCCTATGGCCGGGACTGGGATGTCAGTAGCCGGGACTCTGAAGACAGTGAGGGTCTGAGCTGCTTGAGTGACAGAGATGAGGACGGACTCCCTGACGACCCCTTCAAGGATTCCTCTGACTAGGATTGGGGATCGGACTTTGGAGGTCAAGGTAGCCCTGGGGACTATTCTCCAGACTTAGGTGATGACTAGGCCTGCTCGCAGGGCATAGGCGTGTTGAGCCGAAAGTTCAGGCTCCTTATGTATTTTTCTTTCTTTGCCAGACATGATATGTAACTTAGTCTATTTTCCATCAAAATTAATGAAAAATCCGAGCGACTTTGTTACTCTCCTTCTCTCTCTCTTTTTTTTTTTGAATGCGGGGATGGCGTTGCCAGCTGACCGTTCCTCTGACACTTTTGTTTTTTCGAGGCCCTTCTTGGGAAGAGGTGAGCGGCCCACGTGGGGTAGATTGTTGGGGACGTTTTGTCAGAGAGGCAGCCTTTTTGGCTTCCTGGGCTTTATATAAGCCCTCCTCCTCATCCATTTCTTTCTTTTACATTTTTCAAAACTCGTAATCCCTCTCCTACTCCCAAACCGTCTTTGTTGCTGAGAACTTCGTGAGACCAAGGAGTGCTTACTGTCACACTTTCCGGCGACGACCAACGCTCTAGGTTAGGATCTCTCTTTGAATCTTCCCCCTTTCCCCTTTCATCGATACTTTTCTTTATACATCAGTATGTCTCGAGTTCGGGCTTTCTCTTTTAGTTCACTGTCTGAGAGGGCTGAGGGTAGAGACAGGAGTGGACGCGATCTAGCCTCCTCTTCTGGGGTTGGGCCCAGGGAGGAGGATCGCCTTGACAGGGGGGAAGGTGCTGAATCCCTTGAACCCGCTCCCTTCGACGTTGTTGATTCAGACAACGAGGCACTGGAGGTGGACCCCTCCAGGATTGCCGGCCCCCTCATTCGCAGGGAGAGAGGGAAAACTTATTACTTGGATAAGAAAAAAATACTTGATTCCTCTGAAAACCTACCCTGAAGCCAAGAATAGGGATTTGATTTTAGAAAGTAACGCTGCCGAGGAGATCGAGAAATTTTATAATTTCGGGGAGGGGTATACAGTCGTAGTTCCAGGGGAAAAGGACACAATATGCTGCCCCCCTGAAGGTTGTGTGGCTGTTTACCACAAGAGCTTGGAATTCGGCCTGCGATTCCCTCTTCACCCCTTCCTGGAGGAGACCTTCAGGAGAATGAACGTGGCTATTGCCCAACTAACTGCCACAGCCATTAGGTCCCTGATAGCCTACACCTGGACCTGTCTTTTTCACGATGAGGGGCCTTACATTGACGCCCTTCGCTTTATGGTGGGGCTGCAAATGGTGTCTTCGTCAGGGGGAGACGGTTCCCCTGGGTACTGGTCCCTGCAGAGACAGAAGAAATACGCTCTAGTCTGGCCGGCTTTAAGCAGCCTGAAGGACTGGAAGAATAATTTCTTGTATGTACATAGCGCGTCCGGGTGGCGGATTCCTAGGCATTTTAGGAATCATGTTCATACTCGCATGGAAACCCGCGAAGAGTACCATCCAGGCGTCGGGGGGAAGGCCCTGGAGGTAAAGCTGAGTGCGAAAGAAGAGATTTTAGTCAAGAAGTTTGAAATTGTGGCGGATAAGTCGGGTGTTTTTGGCCCTGCTTTCTAGCTCCCCCACGCGGAGCTTATAGCCACAGACGAATACTTGCTCCCATTGGGCCTGATCCCTAGCCTTGAAGGTAGTTCTAGGGGGCCTTTGCTGGCGCGATTTTTCTGAGACTTTATTTATTTGCTTTTTAGCTGACTGCCCTTCTTTTTCTGCAGATTCTGCTTCTCGTCGTTGGACAAGGAAGCAGGTTAAGAGGTTAGGCCTGAGTGAGGAGTTTGTCATCGTCTCGAAGCGCCCTTCTCTCCCTTCAAATTTCAAGAAAGGGGAGAAAAGTTTAATGAGGCTCGTCAAGGATCTCGCTGCTGGCCGGAGGCTGCCTCTTCCCCCTCGTCTGCCGTCGGCAAAGTCGACGACTCCTTCCCCCAGCATCCAGGATGGGGAGGCTGAAGTTACTTCAGGGGCCACTCCTTCCCCTGGAGGTAGGCAAGGTGACTCCCCAGCCGGGACTCGTGTTCCCCAGGGAACGCGTCCTGCGAACTCTGAGGGGACTGGGGAGAGTGTCCCCCTGGAGCTGAGAATGAAGAGGGATAGGGAGCCCTCAGGGACTACTCCTGTGGTGGACTTGGAGGCTGGCGCTTGTACTCCTGAGGCAAAACGCCCTGCTCGTGACATTCCGAGCACCCTTTTTCAGGAGGAGAATACGGAGTTTCATTATACTGCTGGCGACAGCATAGACGTGTCGGGCCTGCTCTCCGATTCTGGCACCGTCTTAGCCGACCGTCTTATCAAGTCTGTAACTTCAACTTCTCACCAAGTGATTCAGTATATCCAGCGTACCTCCAAGGTGTTGTTGGCGTCTGCCGAGCTGGCGGCTCTAAGCCGTCTGAGCGACGAAGAGCTGACTGTCACACCCGGGGCTCCCCCTCCTGACCGTCTGGCTATGGTGGAAAGGGACATAACTTTGATAAATAACTTGAAGGATAAGCTGGCTAAGCAGGAGGGCAAGCTGGAGGAGGCGAGGAGTCAGGCTGGCCAGTGGAAACTTCAAAGAGAGAGAGCTGTGAGGGAAGCAACCAAGTTTGAAGCTGAGCTGAAGGAGAGTCGCTTGGCGATGGAGCAGGCCAACCTTTCTCTGGCTGAGATGGAGCACCTGAAAAGGAAAGCAGCTGATCTGGAGGAACGCCTGTCCAAAGCTGACTCAACCTTTGATCAGGCCAGGAGCGAATGGAAGAAAGAGAAGGATGCCCTTGTGAAGGAGACCGAAGCTGCGGTGGATGCAAGCTTTGTGAGTGGGGCCAACTCTTCCCTGGAGTTGGTAATGGAGGTGATTGGGGAGATGTTCCCTGTGTTTGATGAAGAGGCCTTCCGAAGTCTCTATTCTGCTAAAAACGAGGCTCGGGCGGCCAAACCCCCTGAGGCGGCTGCCGGTCCAAGCCAGGGTGCTCCATAATGTTTATCCTTTCTTGAAATAACCCTATTCTCTGCGCTGAGCCTTGTTATGGCCAACTGTTTGTAATATTTATTTTTTCGGATCTTTGCTTTTGCCACTTTGTGAAAACTTTTTACCCTTCATGGGTTTGTTATGGAATGCTTTCCTTTGTTTTGGTCTGCTTCTTTCTCTCTTCCTTAAGGTATGGCCTGATCCAAGGTTGGAGGGATTCCCCCCAGTCCTTGTTAGCTGGGCGTGTCCCGGCCTGTCCTTGCCTCTGCTCGGAGTCCAGGGGGCCTGCTCCCTGCCTGCCCAGAGGTAGGCAGGGAGGGCTTTTGCGTTTTTTATACAAGGTTGGGGGAATTGCCCCCAGTCCTTGTTAGCCGTGCGTAGCCTGGCCTGTCCCTGGCCTCTGCTTGGAGTCTAGGGGGCCTGCCCCCTGCCTGCCCAGAGGTAGGCAGGGAGGGCTTTTGCGCTTTTTATACAAGGTTGGGGGAATTGCCCCCAGTCCTTGTTAGCTATGCGTAGCCTGGCCTGTCCCTGGCCTCTGCTTGGAGTCTAGGGGGCATGCCCCCTGCCTACCCAGAGGTAGGTAGAGGGTTTTTAGAATTTTTGTTGGGGGGTCCATTTTCCTCAGTTTTGGCAACAGGGGGGCCTCCCCCTATTGCCCCCTGCTCGGTTGTGTGTGAGAGCGCAAGCTTAAACAGACAACGAGTATGAATTCTTGAGTATTATATATAAAAACTGTTAGAACATAAGGGTGGTCGGAGCCGTCGACATTTCATTCTGATCGTTCTCCGCCAGTACTTTTTCTTAGAGACGAGATTTTTCTAAGGTTTGGCTAAACATAGTATCTTTTCAGGGTGTCGGCGTTCCAATGTGCGCTCAGCTCTTGGCCTGCTGGGTTGGCGATTTTGTATGTGCTTGTTCCCAAAATCTGGGTCACCTGGTACGGGCTTTCCCAGTTGGCACTTAGTTTGCCATGCTCCCTAGATTTTCCTACAGCCTGTGTCTTCCTTAGGACTAGGTCGCCTATCTGGAACCTTCTCTCATGTTCCCTTTTGTTGTAGGCCTTTCTCATCCTTTGCTGATAGGCGGCTATGTTGATGCTGGCCTCCTCCCTGACCTCATGGACCAGGTCTAGGGCCTCGGCCATTGCTGCATCGTTGTCAGCTTTGTTGTACTGCTGAGATCGTAGGGTAGGAATTCGCACTTCGATGGGTAGTAAAGCTTCTGCTCCATACACCAGGCCAAATGGCGTCTGACCTGTTGACTCTTTTCTGGTGGTCCTTATTGACCATAGTATACTTGGTAGCTCGTCTGCCCATCTTCCTTTGAGATCATCTACCATATTTTTGAGCCCGTTTAAGATCTGTTTGTTAGCGGCCTCGGCCTGCCCATTGGTCTCCAGGTGGCAGACGGCAGAATAGGCGATGGTTATTCCATGCCCTTCCAGCCAGGCTCTAAGGGGGTCATTATCAAACTGCCTCCCATGATCAAACACTAACATTTTTGGTAGGCCGAACCTGGTTATGATGTTTCTCCAGATGACCTTCCTGACTGCCGGCTCGGTGATGTTTGGGACTGCCTCGGCTTCAACCCACTTTGTGAAGTAGTCAATTCCCACAATCAGAAACTTTCGTCCCCCTGTGGCTGTAGCAAAGGGACCCAGTATGTCCATCCCCCATTGAGCGAAAGGAATCGGAGATAAAATTGGCCTGAGCTCCTGGGCTGGGGCATGGATTGATGGAGCGAAGAGTTAGCATTTTCTGCATTTCCGAGTTAGGTTCCTTGCATCTGGTAACATGGTAGGCCAATAGTAGCCTGTCCTTAGAGCTTTGTGGGCCAACGATCTTCCCCCAATGTGGTGCCCGCAGATCCCTGCGTGGATGTCATCCAAAACTTCAGCGGCCTGCTCTGCCCCCAGGCATCTGAGCAGGGGGAAGGTGAAAGATTTCTTGTATAGCTTTTCATCAATTATTACGAACCATGCTGCTTTGGTCTGTATTTTCCTTTTCTGTACTGGGTCAGACGGTAGGATGCCGTATTTTTTGAACTGAGTGAGGGGGGGTCATCCAGCTCTCCTGTTCTTCTTCAACGATGTTGACTGTCTGACAGGCAGTAGTGGATTTCTCATGCACAACATCAACCAAAACTGATCTCCTTATGTCTTGTAGGCTGGAGCTGGCCAGTTTTGACAGGGCGTCAGCCCGATTGTTCTGTGATCGGGGTATTTGCCTGATTTCATAGGATTTTAGGCTTGATAATCCCTAGCCTCATATTTCCCATTGATTTGATTGGCGATGAGCTGGGAGTCAGTTGCTAGTATAATCCGCTGCACCTGCAGCCTTAGCTAGATTTATTCCCGCAAGTACGACCTCATATTCTGCTTCGTTGTTTGATGCAAGGAAGGTGAATCTGAGCGCGTGCTCAAAATCCACTCCCTCGGAGCTGGTCAGCACGACACCTGCCCCTGCACCATTGGCCGTTGAGGACCCGTCAGTGTGTACTATCCATTCTTCGGTGGGAGGTTCTTCTTCCCCTGAATGAGAACATTCAGGCAGGAAGTCCGCCAAGGCCTGTGCCTTGATGGCTGTCCTGGGTTGGTATGATATCCCCAGTTCGCTTAACTCAATTGCCCATTTTAGCAGCCTTCCTGATTTTTCAAATTTTTCCAATATCCTTTCTAGTGGCTGGTCGGTGAGGACCACAACAGGGTGTGCGTCGAAGTAGGGCCTGAGTTTTCTGGCTGCTATGACGACTGCATAGGCGACTTTTTCTACCATAGGATAGTTCCTTTCAGCTGCCCCCAGGGCGTGACTTACAAAGTAGATGGGCTGCTACGAGCCTGCTTCTTCTTTCAGGATGACTGCACTCACCGTTGAGTTGGTGACAGCAATGTATAGGTATAGTTTTTCTCCGGCCACTGGTCTCGCCAAGGTAGGGAGCTTCTTCAGATGCTCTTTCAATTGTTCAAAGGCTTTCTTTTGCTCATCCTCCCATTTGAATTGCTTGTTGCCTTTCAGCACTTTGAAGAAAGGGGTCGACTTGTCTGCTGATCTGGCGATAAAGCGAGCCAGGGCAGCCATCCTGCCTGTGAGTCGTTGAATGTCCCTTATGGTCTTAGGCTCCGGGAGGTTTAGGACCGCCTGGATTTTTTCGGGATTGGCGTCTATCCCCCTGGAGCTGACTAAGAATCCTAAGAATTTGCCAGATCGGACTCCGAACGTGCACTTTTTTGGATTCAGCTTCATTTTGTACGATCGCAGGGAGGAGAATGTTTCTTGCAGGTCTGCCAGGTGCTCCCTGTCCCCCTTGCTTTTGACAATTGCATCATCGACATAGGCCTCCAAGTTTCTCCCTTTTTGATTTTCAAAGACCTTGTCCACCAGTCGCTGATAGGTAGCGCCTGCATTCTTTAGTCCAAATGGCATCATTTTATACATGTATGTTCCATGGCTGGTTATGAAGGCGCACCTCACCCTGTCCGGCTGCCAGAGGTACACTTGATGGTACCCTGAGAATGCATCCAGGAAACTTAACGTGGTATATCCACAAGTGGCATCCACCATTTAGTCTATCCTGGGCAGGGGGTAGCAATCCTTTGGGCAGGCTTTGTTAAGATTTGTGAAGTCTACCCACATTCTCCATGCGCCCGATGACTTCTTCACCATCACAACGTTCGCCAACCACTCAGGGTAATCACAGACTCCAATGAAATCTGCTTTCAAGAGTTTTTCTATCTCCTCTTTTATCGCCGCGTCTTTTTCTACGGACATATTTCTTTTCTTCTGCTTTACAGGGCGAGCCTCCGGGTTAACGTTCAACTTGTGAACAATAAAAGTCGGGTCGACCCCTGGCATCTCATCTGAAGAGTAAGCAAATACGTCCCTGGTTTCTCTCAAGACTGCAATTAACTCCTTCTGGTAGGACTCCTCCAGGTCGGCCCCTATGAGGACCTGCCTCCCGGGTTCTAAGTCCACCAGCATGCTTTCCCCTTCAGGCTCTAAGTGGGCTTCTCTTTGCTGAGCAGCCGGGATTTCACCCTCCCTGATGGGGGAACCTTCGGCTTTTCGTTTTCCTTTCCTTTCTGTTTCATGGGCTTGCAGGGCCACGGAATAACAGTGTCTGGCCGACTCCTGATCCCCATGGACCTTCCCTTCCATGCCAAAGTCCGTCACATAGGCTATGGTGAGGGCCCTGATTGATACAGCAGCTTCGATTTCGTCTAGGGTGGCCCGGCCTATCAGGGCGTTGTATGCAGACTTTGCATCCACTACAATGAATGACGCCCTGACATTCCTGGCAGAGGCCCCCTCCCCGAATGTTACCGGTAAGTCGATAATTCCCATGGGAAGTACTCCTGCCCCACTGAATCCATACAAAGATCCAGGGGCTGGCTTCAGATGTCTTTTCTCTAAGTTCATCCTTTCAAAGGCGTCCTTGTATAAGAGGTTTGAGTAGGCGCCGGTGTCCACCATGCATCTCTTGACAATGTGATTGCTAATTTCAAGAGTTAAGACCAAAGGGTCGCTGTGCGGGTATATGACTCTTCCTGCGTCTTCAGGGGTGATGCTCAGGGTCGTGCCCTTTGGGCTTCCTGCCTTCTCGGCGTAGTAAATCTGGTTTCGCAATTTGCGGATCTGCTTTTTCTGGCTTTGTCTGCTTGTTCGCCCCTCTGCATCCCCTGATACTACATGAATTATCATGCGATTTTGGGCTGAACTCTCAGGTTTGTCCGACGCCTCCTTTTGGGATTTGTTCCTTGCTGCATAGTTGCTCAGCCAGCCGTTTCTTATGAGTTTTTCTATCTCGTCTTTTAAGTGTCGGCATTCTTCAGTGGTGTGGGCTATGCCGTCGTGGAACGTGCAGAATTTTTTAGGATCTCCCTTTGGGCTGCGCGGCTTATTCGGGCGATTCCATTTCGCAGTTTCCTTCTCCAGCTCAAAGATTTCTGCCCTCGACCTGTTGAGGGCCGTGTAGCTGTCAAACCTTGGCTGGTAAGTTGTGCGCTCTTTCTTGGGGGTATCCCCCTCCTCCTTCTGCTTGCCTGGCTCGTTCCTGCCACGTCCACCCTGCGGTCCCCCATGCGGCCTTGCTTGGCCTGCAGGGGTGTCCGGCAGGCTGTGAAACTCTTCCTGCAGAATGAACCCTTCAGCGATTTTTCTGGCCTTTGCCAAGGTTTCAGGCTGGGCCCTGATCATCTGGTTCTTCATCTCCTCTGGGAGCAGGGAGATTGTCAGGGCGTAGGCAGCAGTTGAATCATCAATCTCTCTGACTTGTTGGTAGGACAAGTCGAATCTCTTTAGGTACTCCCTGACGCTTTCGCCCTTGTTCTGCTTTAGGGTCATAAGGTCAAAACGAGTGAGTCGTCTCCTCTTGTTCCCTGCATATTGTTCAAGGAATGCCTCGGCTAACTCTATAAAGAAACTGATTGACCCCTGGAGAAGGTCCCTGAACCATCCCTGTGCAAGCCCTACAAGGGTGGTTGGGAAGATTTTGCACCAGATCGCATCATCCACATCATACATGCCCATGTGACTTTCAAATGCCGCCAGATGGTCCTCTGGATCTGCAGTCCCGTCAAACTTGACTGTTGGCATTTTAATCTTTGGGATGGGGTACTCTTGTACGTCAGGATGGAGAGGGGTCTTCGTGGGCCTGCCTACCATCCGTGACCTGCTTTCCCCAGACTGATTACCATGAACATCCCATTGTCTAGGGGTCGGTTTCCTCGTACTGGGGGAGCGGTGCTTTGGTGGTAATCTGCTGGTCGCCTCGTCCTCTGCGTCTAGGGAGGGTTGCCTGGACCGCTTTCTCCGGGATTGGCAAAGGTTATCATCCTGGTGATACCTTGACTCGAGCGGTTGCCCCCGGTTAAGCCTAGACTGCAGGCTTTTGGACAGCCCTGGAGCTGGTTGTCCTTTTGCTGCCGGCGTCAACCTGGAAAAGACTCCGCCCTGCTTTTCTCCCAGGCGTCTAGACGCAGGCTCCCTGTGCTTCATTCGATCCTGCAGCCCCTGAGATAAACCTCTCTTCTCCCGGGACGTGGACTCCGTAGTGTGTATAGAGAATGCCTGTTGTTGAGCAGGTGGTTCCTGGCTGCCTGCTGTGATACGCCTCTGCACCTGTGCGTACATTTGAGTTGTTCTCCTTGCCTTCCTCTGGGCGTTTCTGGCGGCGGTTCGCTTCGTACCTCCAGCTCCCTCTCCGCTTACTGTGCAGGGCTGTCTGGGGGTCGTTGCGACCCTGCCTACCAGGTCTTCAGGAGTAAATTCCTGGTTAAGCATTGCGGAGAAGAAGGCGGCTGTCTGTACCATCTGAGCTGGGGTTGGGTTCAGGGTGTGCCCTGGATGTGCCCCCTGCCATGGAGCTACAGCTGTATTTGGCATGCCCAGGAGACTGGTTCCCCCTACCCCGGGGATCGTGGCGATAGGAGCCCTCTCTGGCTGAGGCATGCCGTATAGGGGGGTCACCGGTGGGACCGTCGGACCTATCCCTACACTAGCGTCAACGATCTCAGGCATGATTGCTTTGATTGGTTAGTTTTTGTAATTGGGAATGGTTGATTTTTGTGGGTAATTCGTGGATACAACCAGATCTTCCCCACAGACGGCGCCAAATTGTTCCGGTAATGGAATCAATTAACCCGACTTGGGATTCGGGTTTGTGATGTTTTAATGTTGCTTTGAATGATGATCGGACAATCTTGTCAACCTCTCCTTCCTCTTACTCCACTAACCGGACCTTCCCGGCGGAATGGGCCTGCTCCCTGCACACGAAACGCACAGGGCCTCGGAGGTTGTCCGAGGAAACCCTCTCCGATGCCTAAGTCAGTCCGTGAATGCCTTAATGAACCTAGCTCGTGAGGAGCTAGATGGCGTTTTTAGAGTAGGAGTTCTAGAGAGAGAAAATCCCACCCCTTTCTTGTGGGAAATGGGAGAGTATTTATACCTTCCCACAAGAGAGGGAAGTAGAAGGAGGATGGGTGGATGAGGAGGTGACAAGTGGCTTCACCTCATCCACCCATTCTCGCTTACCTTAAGCGAAATAACGAGGGGGTCCCTTGGCGATCCCTGCCCTGCCTGCGGAGAATGGCCTGAAGGCAGGTAGGCTTGGTCTATGCGAAGACAGGGTTTGGCCGACCACCCCTCCCTGTCGGGCAGGCAGTCGTCTGAAGTTCCCTGTGGGTTCTTTTTAGTGACTTTGCTCTGATTGCCTGCCAAGTCGGTTTTCGGACTCCTTGAGTAGTCTTCTGAGAGCCTGCTTTGCAGGCGGTCCGGAGCAGGCTGCCGACCCTCATTATATATATATATATATATATATATATATATATATATATATATATATATATATATATATATATATATATATATATATATATATATATATATATATATATATATATATATATATATATATATATATATATATATATATATATATATATATATATATATATATATATATATATATATATATATATTGTTCCGGTACGGAAACAATTAGACCCGATTCTGAGTTCAAATCTTTTGCTATGGTGTTTGAAGTCCTAAAGTGATCAATGTAAGTCTTCTACTGACTCTCCCCTTCTCCTCACTCCGATGGTCGAACTTCCCCGGCGGAGATTGCCTCCCCCTGCACAAGGAACACACAGGGCCCCAGAGGTGTCCGGGGGAACCCTCTCCGATGCCTAAGTCAGTTCGTGGAATGCCTTAACGAACCCAGCTCGTGAGGAACTAGGTGGCAGTTTTTAGAGTGAGAGTCTAGAAAGAGAATTTCCAACCCCCTTCTTGTGGGAAATGGAAGAGTATTTATACCTTCCCACAAGAGAGAGGAAGGAGGAGAGAGAGTGGGAGAATGGGTGGATGAGAAGGTGACAAGTGGCTTCACCTCATCCACTCATTCCCCCTTACCTTAGGCAAAATGACGGGAAGGTCCCTGGTTTCCCCTGTCCCTGCTGGGCATGCGAACACCTAAGAACCAGGAGGCAGGGAGTACTGGTTGCCCTGCTCGGCAGGGGGGTGATGCCCTGTCAGGCAGGCGGATGCCTTAGAGTGATGGCTTTTTGCTTCATGACCTTCCTGGTAGGTCCTTTATTCCTGGGTCGGGCCACCCCGGGACCCAAATGGCGGGCGGCCCGTTTGCAGGCTTCCGACCCCCATCAGTTGGCCCTTGCCGGCTAAGGGGAAGCAGGGTTCTCCTTGGCAGGCGATCTCTTAGGATGAGAGGTTGACTACTTAGCATTTAATGCGTTGCATGTTCCCAAGGAAGGAAACTCAACTGCATGGGATATGCGAAGAGTCGGAATGTCTTTCAGCTCATGATTACCTCTTGCAAAGAGGATTTTTGGGCAGCGTGCCTCCTCAGTGATTGGTTCTTCTCTTTATTGAAGTGGTTGGGGTGCCATAAATGGTGTGTTCTACCTTTGTATAAATTCCAATCCCTACCACTTCTTACGTTTCATCTTCAATCCTTCTTCTAGCTTTATTTCCTCCTTACAAGAACGATGTCTTGGGTTAAGAAAATAGTTCTTCGTTGCGGAGTTCGTGTGGGTACGTTTTGCTTTAGAGGATTTTGGATATTAAGATATCCAAGGGCGGCTTTTCTGGCCCTGCGTCGCAGTAGGCGACTTCGGCTTCGCTCCTCTCTGAATGCCAGGAGGAGGGCTGTCAGAAGGAAAGCTGCCAGGGTAGGCAAGTGTCCTATCCGATCTTCATCTCCATCTGGGCTCATGACTGGGCGCTGCTCTGGCTGCTTTGATAGGGGATGCCATACGTGTTTCCCCTGGCTACACCCCGAGCAATTTGTTTCTAATTGCCCTGAGCTTACTTCATCCCCTGAGTCAGGCCCTTCTTCCCCTGTGAAGAAGACGGGCTGTGGTTCCTGTGACTACATCAGGACGGTCCCCTATGGCAGGGACTGGGATATCAGCAGTCGTGACTCCGGGGATAGTGATGGTCAAGGTTACTCCTCCGGCGGTGGCGAGGAGGATTTCCCAACTAATCCTTTTAAGGATTCAGATGATTGGGACTGGGGGTCAGCTTTGGGTGACAACAGCCCAAGGGATTATTCGGGCCCAGACGATGACTAGGTCTGCCCAGGGATTGCAGGCTGGTGGGTTGAGCCAGAGTTGGGCTCTTTTTTGTACTTCTTTGTTTGTTTCAGATGTAACTTGCCCATTTTGGGCCTTTTTCCTTAATGAATGAAAAAAAGATCAGGCTGTTTGGTTACGTTTTTTGTTGCTCTCTCTCTCTCTCTCTTTTTTTTGAATGAATGCGGGGATGACGTCATTGGGTGATCAGCCCTTTGACACCCTTTGCCTTTTTGGAGCCTTTCTTGGGAAGAGGCGAGCGGTTCATGTTCAAAACGCGACACGTGGGGCAACTTTTTGGGGAAGTACTGTCAGAGAGGCGGCCCTTCGGCTTCCTGGGCTTATATAAGCCTATCTCCTCCCCCTATTTATTTTTTTCTCACTTTTCAAATTCAAAAAACCCTATTTATTCCTCCGCTGTTTGAGAACTCTTTTCTCAAGACTGAGAAGCTTTTTCCGTCAGATTTTCACGCGGCGATCACCGTTTCTAGGTTAGAATCTCGCCCCTAAAACCCTTTTCATTTTAGTTTCTTCACATCTTCTCTTCTTGAATCAATGTCTCGCGCTCGTATTCTTTCTTTTCTTGAGCCGTCGTTTGAGAGGGCGGAGGGTGGAGAGGAGGGCAGGACTAGCCTGACCTCCTCTTCTGGGGTTAGGTTTACCGGAGAGGATTATTCTGAGGGAGAGGATGCCAACTCCCCTGAACCTGCCCATTTTGTCGTCGTTGACTCCGACGACAAGGCTCTGGAGATAGACCCTTCTAGGATAGCTGGTCCCCTTGTCCCTAGGGAGAAGGGGAGGACATATTATTTAGATAAGGCCAAGTACCATATCCCTTTAAGGACTTACCCTGAAGCCAAAAATCGAGATTTAATTTTGGCACTTAACGCTGCTGGGGCAACTGAGGACTTTTACAATTTTAGGGAAGGGTATACAATTGTGATTCCTGGGGAGAAGGACACAGTGTGTTGTCCCCCTGACGGCTACGTAGCCGTCTATCACAAAAGTTTGGAGTTCGGCCTGCGATTCCCCCTGCACCCTTTCCTGGAGGAGGCCTTCAGGAGAATGAATGTGGCCATAGCTCAGTTGACAGCCAGTGTGATCAGGTCGTTAATATCCTACACTTGGACCTGCATCTTCCATGGGGAGGGACCCACTATTGATGCCCTGCGTTTTATGGTGGGACTGCAAATGGTATCCTCATCAGGGGGGATGGCTCCTCTGGATATTGGTCCCTTCAGAGGCAGAAGGGTTATACCTTAGTCTGGCCGGCCTTGAACAGCCTGAAAGACTGGAAAAACAATTTTTTATATGTACACAGCGCTTCTGGGTGGAAGATTCCCAGACATTTTAGAAATCACGTCCATACTCGCCTGGAAACTCGTGAGGAGTACCACCCAGGTGTTGGGGGGAAGGCCTTGGAGGTAAAATTAAGCATGCTGGACGAGGAAGTGATCAAGAAATTTGCGGCTGTCACTGATAAATCCGGCGTCTGCGGCCCTGCCTTCTGGCTTCCTCACGCAGAGCTCATTGCCACGGATAACTATTTGGACCGTGTGGGCCTGATTCCTGGCCTTGAAGAAGGTAGTTTAGGGATTTTTACCGGCCTTGTTGCTCTGTTTTTCTATGTTTCTTTCTAACCGGTTGTTCTTTTTTGCCCTGTAGATCCCAAATCTCGCTTCTGGTCGAAGAAGGAGGTAAGGAGGCTTGGCTTGACCGAGGATTTTGTGATTATGTCAAAGCGTCCCTCCCTTCCTTCGAGCTATAAGAAGGGTCAGAAGAATCTAATGAAGTTCGTGAAGAGCCTTTCAGCCAGCCGAAGGCTTCCTCTTCCTCCAAGGCTGTCGCTTGTAAAGTCAACGGCTCCTCCCTCCAATGTTCAGGGTACAGAGGCAGAGGTCACCTTAGAGGCCACCCCTTCCCCTGCTGGCAAACGAGGTGATTCCCCTGCGGGGACCCACACCCCCCAGGGATCACACCCTGCCAACTTCGAAGGAACTGGGGAGAGCGTCCCCCTGGAATGCAGGAGAAAAAGAGGTAGAGAACCCTCTGGGGCTGCTCATGTGGTTGACCTGGAGACCGACGTTAAGACCCCTGAGCCAAAACGCCCTGCCCGTGAGATTCCAGGCACTCTCTTCTCAGAGGAGAACACGGAGTTCCACTATACTGCGGGGCGATAGTGTGGATGTCTCTGCCCTGCTTTCAGATTCTGGGGCCGTCCTGGCAGACCGCCTCACCAAGTCTGTGACTTCTACCTCCCATCAAGTGATCCAATATATTCAGCGCACTTCCAGGGTGCTACAAGCCTCAGCTGAGTTGGCGGCTCTCAGCCGCCTGAGCGATGAGGAGCTGATTGTCACTCCTGGGGTTCCCCCTCCTGATCGTCTGGCCATGGTGGAAAGGGATGTCACCCTGATCAGCAACTTGAAGGATAAGTTGGCGAAACAGGAAGGTGAGATGAAGGAAATGAAGGGTCAGGCGACTCGATGGAAGCTCCAGGGGGAGAAGGCCATGAAAGAAGTGTCGAAGCTGGAAGCGGATTTGAAAGGGAGCAAGCTGGCGGTGGAGCAGGCAAACAAGTCTCTGGCTGAAATGGAACATACAAAAAGAAAGGCAGTCGACCTGGAGGAGCGTTTGTCGAAGGCTGACTCGAAGCTTAAGCAGGCTCAGGCTGACTTGAAGGCCAAGGGCGAAGAATGGCAAAGGGAGAAAGATACCATCCTGGAGGAGACTGAGATTGCAGTGTATACGAGTTTTCAGGATGGGGCTAACTCCTCACTGGAACTCGTCATGGAGGTAATCAGGGAGATGTTCCCTGATTTCGATGAGGAAGCCTTCAGGAATCTTTACTCCATCAAGAATGAAGCTCGAGCTAGCAAGGCGGCTGAGGAGGCTGATGGTGCCAGTAAGGATGCCCCCAACGTCTGATGTGCAGGGGCTTTGCCATTTTCTCTTGCTCTGATCCTACTATATCTTTTTCTTGTGATAATCTTTAACTTTCGTGCCCGAGCTCTGATGGGTCGGCCATCTTTGTAATTTTTAACCTCTTTGTTTTTGGATTTGATTAATGTTTTTGTAAAAACGCTTGAATCTGCTATGAATGTCTTTTATTTCAGCGTGCTTTTTCCTTTTCAAAGGTACGACCTGACCTTTTGCCCTTGTTTAAAGTTCAGGGAGCTTGCCCCCTGCCTGCCAGGGGTTTCTGACGGTTTTTTATACAAGGTTGGGGGGGATTGTCCCCAGTCCTTGTTCTTTGGCGTGCGAAACTTGGCCTGACCCTGGCTTCTGTCCGAAGTCCAGGGGGCCTGCCCCCTGCCTGCCCAGGGGAAGGGAGGGGTTTTGGCGTTTTTTATACAAGGTTGGGGGAATTGCCCCCAGTCCTTGTTTTTGGTGTGCGAAGCCTGACCTGACCCTGGCTTCTTATTCGAAGTCCAGGGGGCCTGCCCCCTGCCCGCCCAGAGGTAGTCAGGGGGGCTTTGGCGTTTTTTATACAAGGTTGGGGGGATTGCCCCCAGTCCTTGTTTTTGGCGTGCGAAGCCTAGCCTGACCCTGGCTTCTTATTCGAAGTTCAGGGGGCCTGCCCCCTGCCCGCCCAAAGGCAGGGAGGGGTCTTGGCGTTTTTTATACAAGGTTGGGGGGATTGCCCCCAGTCCTTGTTTTTGGCGTACGAAGCCTGGCCTGACCCTGGCTTCTGTTCGAAATCCAGGGGGCCTGCCCCCTGTCTGCCCAGAGGTAGTCAGGGGGATTGAAATTTTTCTCGGGGGGCCTATTTTCCTTGGTTCCAGCAACAGGGGGGCCTCCCCCTATTGCCCCCTGCTCGTTTGCGTGTGAAAACTGCAAACTTTGAACAGGCAACGAGTATGGATTGAAAGCTTTTCATTTCTTCAGGATTTGCTACAATCATTTGTGGCAGGAGTCGTCGACAATTCTGTTTTGACCGTCCTCCGCCGGTTTTTCTTTGACAAGTAAAAAATAAAAAAGCTATCAAGCTTCCTACTTTTAAACATGGTACTTCTTTAGGGTGTCTATATTCCAGTGTGCGGCTAACTCGTGGCCTTCAAGGTTGGCGATTTTGTAGGTGCCTGGGCCTTTAATCTGGGTTACCCTGTATGGGCCTTCCCAGTTGGCGCTTAATTTTCCATGTTCATGCGCTTTTCCTACCGCCTGCGTTTTTCTTAGGACTAGGTCCCCCACCTGAAAACTCCTCTCATTTACTCTTCTGTTGTATGCTCTTCTCATTCTTTGTTGGTAGGCCGCTATGTTAATGGTGGCCTCCTCCCTGACTTCCTGGACCAGGTCTAGGGCTTCAGCCATTGATGCTTCGTTATCTGCCTGATTATATTGTTGGGATCTCAGAGTTGGTATCCGGGCTTCTATAGGTAACAAGGCCTCTGCTCTATAGACTAGGCCAAAGGGTTTCTGGCCTGTAGACTCCTTGCGTGTGGTTCTGATTGACCATAGAATACTTGGCAATTCGTCTGCCCACCTACCCTTAAGGTCATCTACCATTTTCTTTAATCCATTCAGGATCTGCTTATTGGCAGCTTCAGCCTGCCCATTAGTTTGTGGGTGGCAGACAGCGGAGTAGGCGACTGCTATTCCATGCCCTTCTAGCCAGGTTCTCAGGGGGTCATTGTCAAACTGTCTTCCGTGGTCGAACACCAACATCTTTGGTAAGCCAAATCTGGTTATGATATTCCTCCAGATGACTTTTCTAACTCCAGGTTCGGTGATGTTAGGGACTGCTTCAGCTTCGATCCATTTGGTAAAGTAGTCAATCCCTACTATTAAGAACTTCCGACCTCCGGTAGCTGTAGTAAAGGGGCCCAGTATGTCCATCCCCCATTGAGCGAAAGGAATGGGGGAGAGGATCGGCCTAAGTTCCTGGGCTGGAGCATGGATTGAAGGGGCAAAGAGTTGGCATTTTCTGCATTTTCGAGTCACGTCTCTTCCGTCTGCTAGCAGGGTCGGCCAGTAGTACCCTGCCCTAAGGGCTTTGTGCGCCAGGGATCTTCCTCCTATGTGGTGCGCGCAAATTCCTGAGTGGATGTCGTCCAGAACTTCTTCCGCCTGCCCTGCCCCCAGGCATTTGAGCAGGGGTGAGGAAAACGACTTTTTGTATAAGTCATCTCCTATTAGTACGAACCATGCGGCCCTTGCCAACGTTTTTCTCTTTTAAGCAAGGTCAAGCGGTAAGATCCCATGCTTCTTGAATTGGATGATTGGGGTCATCCAATTTTCTGGGTCATCCTCTTCAATGATATTAACCGGCTGATGGGAGGTGGTAGATTTTTCTTGGACCACGTCCACCCAGACTGATCTTCGTATGTCTTGTAAGCTTGAGCTGGCCAGTTTTGATAGGGCGTCTGCCCGGTTATTTTGGGACCGAGGAATCTGTTTGATTTCGTAGGACTTAAGCCCTGACAGCTCTTGCTTTACTTTTTCCAAATACGTGGCCATAGCCTGGTCTCTTACCTCATACTCTCCATTGATTTGGTTGGCGATGAGCTGGGAGTCTGTTGCCAGAATCACTCGCTCTGCTCCGGCGGCTTTGGCCAATTTTATGCCTGCAAGGACGGCCTCATACTCGGCCTCGTTGTTAGATGCAGGGAAGGTGAACCTGAGAGCATGCTCAAAGTCCGTTCCTTCAGGGCTGGTTAATACGACCCCTGCCCCTGCACCGTTGGTCGTGGAAGATCCGTCCGTGTACACTACCCATTCTCCAGTGGGGGGATCATCTTCCTCTGAGTGGGAGCATTCGGCCAGGAAATCTGCCAGGGCCTGCGCTTTTATGGCTGCCATGGGCTGATAAGATATTCCTAGCCCGCTTAACTCGACGGCCCATTTCAACAGCCTTCCTGATTTTTCAAACTTTTCCAAGACTTTTTCCAATGGTTGATCAGTGAATACTACAACAGGGTGCGCTTCAAAGTAAGGTCTGAGTTTTCGGGCTGCAATGACGACTGCGTATGCCGCCTTCTCAACCACAGGGTAATTCTTTTCGGTTGCTCCCAGGGCATGACTCACAAAGTATATGGGCTGTTGGGAGCCTGCTTCCTCTCTTAAGATAATCGCACTTACTGTCGAGTTGGTGACGGCAATGTAAAGGAAAAGTTTTTCCCCCGCCACTGGCCTCGCCAGGGTGGGGAGTTTTTTCAAGTGTTCCTTTAGTTGTTCAAAGGCTTCCTTTTGCTCATCCTCCCACTTAAATTGTTTATTGCCTTTCAAGACTTTGAAGAATAGTGTTGATTTATCTGCTGATCTGGCGATGAAGCGTGCCAGGGCAACCTTCCTACCAGTCAGGCGCTGGATATCCCTAATGGTTTTCGGTTCTGGGAGGTCCAAGACTGCCTGAACCTTTTCAGGGTTGGCGTCTATTCCTCTTTCACTGACCAGAAAACCTAGGAATTTTCCTGAGCGAACCCCGAATGTGTATTTTTGGGGTTGAGCTTCATCTTGTAAGCGCGCAGGGAGGAGAAGGTTTCTTGTAAGTCTGTCAAGTGTTGATTATCCCCCTTGCTTTTTACGATTGCGTCATCAATGTAGGCCTCCAAATTCCTACCCTTCTGTTCTTCAAAGACCTTGTCTACTAATCGTTGGTAGGTGGCACCTGCATTCTTCAGTCCGAAGGACATCATTTTGTACATATAAGTGCCATGACTGGTGATGAAGGCACACCTTACCCTGTCGGGCTGCCACAAGTACACTTGATGGTATCCTGAGAAGGCATCCAGAAAGCTTAGCATGGAGTACCCACTGGTGGCGTCTACCAACTGGTTTATTCTGGGAAGGGGATAACAGTCTTTTGGGCAGGCCTTGTTGAGATTTGTGAAGTCCACGCACATTCTCCATGCGCCCGAGGACTTTTTCACCATTACAACGTTTGCCAGCCATTCAGGGTAATCACAGATTTCAATGAAATCTGCTTTCAAAAGTTTTTCTATCTCCTCCTTTATGGCTAGGTCTTTCTCAGCTGACATGTTTCTTTTCTTTTGTTTGACGGGGTGGGCGTCCGGATTCACGTTCAGCCTGTGAACGATGTAAGCTGGGTCGACCCCTGGCATTTCGTCCGCCGAGTAGGCGAATACGTCCCTGTTATCTCTCAGGACCTTGATTAGTTCCGCCTGGTAGGACGCCTCCAGATCAGCTCCTATGAGGACTTGTCTGCCAGGCTCCAGATCCACTAGCATACTCTCCCCCTAGGTTCCAGGTGGTCAGCCGCCTGCTGTCTGGCTGGGATCTCACGCTCCCTGCTGGGGGAACTGTCAGCTTTCCTTTTTCCCTTTCTCTCAGTTTCATGGGTTTGGAGGGCCACCGAGTAGCACTGCCTGGCTGACTCCTGGTCTCCATGAATTTTCTCTTCCATGCCAAAATCTGTTATATAGGCTACAGTCAGAGCCCTGATGGATATGGCTGCTTCGATTTCGTCCAAGGTAGCTCTGCCTATCAGGGCGTTGTATGCAGACCTTGCGTCTACTACAACAAATGAGGCCCTGACATTTCTGGCGGAGGCCCCTTCCCCAAATGTTACGGGCAGGTCGATGATACCCATGGGGAGTACACCTGACCCGCTGAATCCATATAAGGACCCAGGGGCTGGCCTCAGGTGCCTCTTTTCCAGGCCCATTTTCTCGAATGCGTCCTTGTACAGTAGGTTGGTATAAGCTCCGGTGTCTACCATGCACCTTTTTACGATGTGGTTGCTGATTACTAGGGACAGTACCAGGGGGTTGCTATGGGGGTATATTACCCGCCCTGCATCCTCTGGGGTGATGCTCTGGGTCGCGCCCTTGGGACTCCCTGTCCTCTCAGCATAGCAGACTTGGTTTCGTAATTCTCGGATCTGTCTTTTTTGGCTTCTCCTACTTGACTGGCCCTCTGCATCCCCTGATATCACATGGATTATCATGCGGGTTTGCACCGAGCCCTCAGGTTTGTCTGCCACCTCTTTCTGGCTCTTGTTTCTCGCTGCGTAATTGCTCAGCCATCCATTTCTGATAAGCTTCTCAATTTCGTCCTTCAGGTGGCGGCACTCCTCGGTGGTGTGCCCCACACAATCGTGGAATGTGCAGAATTTTTTCGGATACCCTTTTGGGCTGCGAGGTTTGTTGGGACGATTCCATTTTGCCGTCTATTTCTCCAGTTCGAAGATTTCTGCCCTGGATTTGTTAAGGGTTGTGTAACTATCGAATCTGGGTTGATATGTAGTGCGCTCTTTTCTAGGGGTATCTCCCCCCTCGTCTTTCTGCCTGTTTTGCTCGTTCCTGCTGCGTCCACCTTGCGCTCCCCCCTGCGGCCTGGTTGGCCCTGCGGGGGTATCTGGCAGGCTGTGGAATTCTTCTTGCAATATGAAGCCCTCGGCGATTTTTCTGGCTTTAGCCAGGGTCTCAGGCTGAGCTCTGATCATCTGATTCTTCATCTCCCCTGGGAGTAGGGAGATGGTCAGGGCGTATGCAGCCGTTGAGTCGTCGATCTCCCTGACCTGCTGGTAAGACAAGTCAAATCTCTTTAGGTACTCCCTAACACTTTCCCCCTTCTTTTGCTTCAGAGTCATCAGGTCAAAACGAGTGAGCCGGCGCCTCTTGTTCCCTGCATATTGTTCTAAGAAAGCTTCAGCTAGCTCTATAAAGAAGCTGATCGACCCCTGACGTAGGTCTCTGAACCATCCTTGTGCTAGCCCAACCATGGTAGTTGGGAAGACTTTGCACCAGACCGCGTCATCTACGTCGTACATGCCCATGTGCCTTTCAAAGGCTGCCAAGTGATCTTCTGGGTCTGAAGTTCCATCGAATTTGACGGAGGGCATTTTAATCTTCGGGATGGGGTACTCCTGTACGTCAGGGTGAAGTGGTGTTTTGGTGGGCCTGTCTACCAATCGTGACCTGCTCCCCCAGAGCGGTAACCGTAGTCATCCCATCTTATAGCCTCATCTTCTCTATCAGGGGTGGGATGCCTGGCTCTTTTTCCTTGGGGCTGGTCAAGGTTGTCGCCCTGGCGATGCCTTGACTCGAGTGGTTGCCCCCGGTTGAGCCTGGACTGCAGACTTTGAGATAGCCCTGGAGTTGGTTGTTCCTCTGCTGCAGGCGTCAATCGGGAGAAGACTCCGCCCTGCTTTTCTCCCAGACGTTTGGATGCAGGCTCTTTATGCTTCATTCGGTCTTGAAGGCCCTGGGATAATCCCTTTTTTTCTCTGGCAGCCGTGGACTTCGTAGTGTGTATGGAGAACGCTTGTTGTTGAGCTGCTTGCTCCTGATTGCTGGTAATACATTTCTGGGTTTGCTGGTACCCCTTGGCCACTTTCAGTGCCTTTCGCTGGATGTTCCTGGCGGCGGTTCGCTTCGTACCCCTGGCACCCTCTCCACTCTCAAAGTGAAGTTGCCTGGAAGTAGTAGCAATCCTGCCAACCAAGTCCTCTGGAGTGAACTCTTGGTTAAGCATCGCTGAGAAGAAGGCTGCAGTTTGGAGAACCTGGGCAGGGGTGAGGTTTAAATTGGGTCTTTGATGGCCAACCTGCCCAGCTGTGACTGCAGCACCTCCCTCAGGTGTCTCACGAAGTTTGGTATGCCCTACCCCTGGGATTGTTGCAGCAGGCGTTCTCCCAGGTGCAGGCATTCCATATGGGGGGATCACCGGTGGTACCGTCGGAACCACCCCGGAGCTTGCTTCTATGATTTCAGGCATTTTTGTAGTGATTTGATTGAGGTTGATTTTGTGGGTAATTTCGTGGGTACAACCAGATCTTCCCCACAGACGGCGCCAAATTGTTCCGGTACGGAAACAATTAGACCCGATTCTGAGTTCGGATCTTTTGCTATGGTGTTTGAAGTCCTAAAGTGATCAATGTAAGTCTTCTATTGACTCTCCCCTTCTTCTCACTCCGATGGTCGAACTTCCCCGGCGGAGATGGCCTCCCCCTGCACAAGGAACACACAGGGCCCCGGAGGTGTCCGGGGCAACCCTCTCCGATGCCTAAGTCAGTTCGTGGAATGCCTTAACGAATCCAGCTCGTGAGGAACTAGGTGGCGGTTTTTAGAGAGAGAATTTTAAACCCCCTTCTTGTCGGAAATGGAAGAGTATTTATACCTTCCCACAAGAGAGAGGAAGGAGGAGAGAGAGTGGGAGAATGGGTGGATGAGAAGGTGACAAGTGGCTTCACCTCATCCACTCATTCCCCCTTACCTTAGGCAAAATGACGGGAAGGTCTCTGGTTTCCCCTGTCCCTGCTGGGCAGGCGAACACCTAAGAACCAGGAGGCAGGGAGTACTGGTTGCCCTGCTCGGCAGGGCGGTGATGCCCTGTCAGGCAGGCGAATGCCTTAGAGTGATGGCTTCTTGCTTCATGACCTACCTGGTAGGTTCTTTATTCCCGGGTCGGGCCACCCCGGGACCCAAATGGCGGGCGGCCCGTTTGCAGGCTTCCGACCCCCATCATATATATATACACACACACACACACACACACACACACACACACACACACACATACACACACACATACACACACAAATATATATATATATATGTAGACACTCACATTTTGACCGCCAGGTGTCTATAGCAGTTTCCAAAGAAAACCCGATGATGATCGGACGTAAACATGACTTAATACGCTCGATTGTGGACTCGGAATCAATAGTAATTGCACGAGCTTTTAACGGAGTAAAAATCTCACAAAACAGACCTCAAATTCAGGCCCAGTAGGTCGTTTCCAGTCAAATGAGACTAATTTTGTTCAAAACCGAGACCGAGGGCAAAAACCGTCTTTTGGCAACCGGGTCAAACCCCGGAGAAAGACATTTACGAGACAGAAAATTTGTCACGCGACATTCAAAAATCCTATTAGAAGTCCAATTTCTCACAAAAATCAGCTACAAAAAATAATAAACAATTCCGTAAGAGATAAAATTTTATCTTTTAAAGAGGCATAACACCCGTCCAGCTCCACTCGATCGAGTGGATTAACTCACTCGGTCGAGTGGGCTCATAAAAATGGTTAGATTCGAGATTAGACCAGGCACTCAATCGAGTGCCATGAACCACTCGATCGAGTGGCCCCCTTTTTAGCCAAAACCGGGAGTTTCTTCCTCTTTAAGCAACTTCTCCTATCCACAAGCGGAATCATACTTCCTCCCAACCGTTGCTTTCTTCCTTGGCAAGAAACCGCTTTCCTATCCAAATACTAGGAATCTTCTATCCCAAGTGGGGGTATTCCATCCTATAAATACCCCAGCCTCGCAACACAATTACAACATTCAATTACATACATCTACACACATACAACACATACAAATTTCTCAATCACACTCGAATCTCTAGCAAAGCATAGGCAAACCATACCAAAAATACAACACCTTAACTCCTCCTATATCCTCGTTACTCTTACGCAAGCGCCGTTACTACAAGTCCGTGATCGAGGTCGAAATTAGCATGTAGGTTGAGGGTGTTACAAATCCCGATTTCTCTCCTTTTTCTTCTCCTTCCTCATTTCTCTTTCCTCTTCTCTCGTTGTCTTCTGTCGTCGTTTTTCGTTTATAATATTATTACTACTACTATAATTAGCAGTAACGAGTCGTCCCTAAGGATTCGATATCAACTCTATAGTTGAATATCGGATTTAAATGAATCAATCAAATAAAACGTTTTCAAAAACTTTTCTCGTTGATGGCGAAGTAATAGTCACATAGTCCTAAAAAGACTAATACGACATTACAACGCGGAGAGTCTATTTTCAATTCAAAACAATTTCTAAAAACGTCTCTTTTTCTAGCAATCACTCTAAATATGGGATATCGATTTCATAGTCGAATATCAAATATTTACAAGTTTTGAAAATTTTAAGTCGGGTATAAATTGCGCCATATTTTTACACGACTTAACGAAGTTGTCGATTTTCAAAAATTAAAAGCAATCTCGAGAATTGCAAATCGAGTCACCCCTCGAACAGGGGGCACTCGATCAAGTGCCATAGCCACTCGGTCGAGTGACACCCAAAAAATGAATCAGAATACTCTTCTCGATGACCACTCGATCGAGTGTCATACCTGACTCGATCGAGTGGCACCTCAAAATCGAAGCAGGAGGGTTTTTTATGAGGCACTCGACCGAGTCTTTCCATAACTCGACCGAGTGACCTTTATCACGACAAACCGTGAGCTTTTAACATTATTTCGAGCTTCGATAAAACTTTTTTTTACGACTTCGGTCAACACGTGTCAAGTCTATCACGTTTCCTAATCTTTTCAAAACCTTGCTTCATATTATTTATGTCATTATAATCTTTTCTATAAACCGTTACTAACTCGTTTGTTTCTATTTTGGCATCTCTTTTGTTTTATTGTACTAAAACGAATCTCACATGCTAAAACAACTCCGACTTAGTTCAAAGTGCATTAAACGACGAAGTTAAACATAATTCACATGCTTAGTCTAAAAAGCCTTGTTTGCATATCATTCAACTATCGAACTAACGCGCGTACACAAAAAACGAACGATGTCTTAGTAAAGGCCGCTAAGTGCGGGTGGGGTTGGGTGTTCTTTTTGAACTTCCCAACACGTACCCTCACCCCTTACTTAGAACCATGGTTTCCGGATGTCCGAATCCATTGGCGTACGAGAGTCATTCAATACCCGATTACCGATAATGTCGGTATCGGTATCGGTATCGCAATGCTAAGGGACGAACCCAATAAACTCTGAAAACGGAATGGGCTGTACTTTGTGCACGGCCCACTACGACATAGAGTGGGTTCGAACGGGCCCGAACTCCCACAAATTTTGGTGGTGACTCCTAATTCGATTTAAATTTCAATTCGAGATCCATCTCACATGAGATTCGTTCGCCTCCCCAAACCCGCGCGTGGCCGCGTCGGGGTGGACCTATGTCATGTCCACAATTTGGCGACTCCGCTGGGGACTCCTGATGTACCACTAGTCATCGTGGTTCCTAGGGTGAAACTCGAAAAGAAATCGTTCGATTAGTAATGTACGCGTTTTAGTTCAATGGTTCATGCATAACCCAAATTTTCCCGGGCCGGTTACTTGTGACCGACATCCCACTAAACCGTGGTGCATTCGTAAATGGGTGCACTAAAGACTCCGATAGTGGAACTCGCATGGGTTTTACGGCATGTTCTAAGTCCAATTCGGCTTAGGAAGTCCGTCCTGATTTGCGAGAAAGTCGTCGTTGTTGGTATAGACCCTACTTCGACCGACCGAGACTTAGTTTAAGAAGCATACATGGTGTCATTATACTGTTTCCCTGACTACGTGCTGCTTGATCTACATGCTATCTCTTTTTCAAAAAACCGTTATTTCTAAATTTGCATATTTTCAAAAAATATTCGAAACCCGGGACGCTACCGAATTTAGGACTTACGATTTTACTCAAAATAGCCTATTTTTAGCCGGTATGCTGCCCGAACATTTTCAAACTTCAAAAATCTCGACCTGATGGCCCTTTGCTGATTTTCAAAAAAAATCGGGTCGGCCGACTTTTTCGGATTTCTCTAAGCCCAAATGTCCCTTTCGAAAACTTTCCTCTTCTTAGGACTTCCCGTTTTTAGCAGTGTCGGGTCTTGTCATAAGCTGTCAAAAGTCTATAGCGTCGAAACTCCGCCGATCCTACATCACGGGTTTCCTCCCTATCCCAGCCCGCCTTACGTGTCAAGGCACGGTCCACCTACGTAGGACATACTCCTACAAAGGCGAGCCCATTTACACTTTCGAGTCCAAAGCCTGGGGAATTCTCACGTGGACCTTCCTACGAACAGGACTCGGCCCACCCGCCGAATCCTAAGGGAGGCCCACCTTTCGCAAGTCACCCGTCTAGGTGTCTTTTTCGAGTCAACCTTTTACAAGACATAGCCCTAATAACAAAAGGTTTGTGGTCCTTACGTCTAAGGGTCACTCGTCCAACACTCGAGTCTTAACCAGTCGGGGGTTACCCTTCAGCAGAGCGATCAACCGCGGTTACTCTAAGGGTCATGTCTTACACGTGTTGTCTCACGTACCCCACTTTCGAGTCACTTAGATGTCACACCATCTGAGTCCTATCTGAGTCATTAGTCTCACTTGGGGGCTATTCTCCGACGGAGCGATTAATCACAGTCACTCCGAGAATCATACCCTACATATTTATCTTAGGAGAGTCTAACCCGAGTCAAACCGAGTTGTCTTTCCTCCCGCGCTATTTCCTATGCCTTGGTGTATTTGGGTTCCGAAGCAACTTTACTGATTACGCGGTACTCTTAAAGACAGGCCACTGATAACCAGACGCCAATGCAAGATGCAAGAAACTTTGGACAATTTGACAGCCTCACTGGCTAAGATTGAGACCCAATAATTGACAGCCATCAAGTCCGACCAAATAGCTATCGCTACCCGTTTAAGCGCCTTGGAACAAGAGACCCCTAATGGTGAGGTTGAGACTACTGGGCCCCTAGCTGAACTGGTCAACGCGGTCCGTAAGCAGGAGGAACAGGTCCACTGGTCAATGAACAACACTATCCACACGGAAAATGCTCGAGAATATACACCCATTAGTGAGAAACTACCAAAGGATCTCAACTTAGAAGGGTTACCCATATACGAAGGAACGGAGGATCCATTATTACACCTCCGAGCTTTCAAACAATTCATGGCAGTCAAGGGGGTCAAAGCCGACATGTTCATCAATTTGTTCGGCGCATCCCTCGGGAAATATCCAAAAGCCTGGTTCTATAAGCTTAATGCAAAAAGATTCCCAACTTGGGAAGATGTGGCTACCGAGTTCGCTAAAAACTATTCTGATAATACTGAACTTCAGACTACCATGCAGACCCTAGAAGTCATGGCCCAGGAGCCCAAAGAAGGCTTCACCAATTACCTCCAATGCTGGAGGGCCGAAAGCGTGAAGCTGGTGGAGAAGCCCAATGAAAAAACTTTAGTGAAGGTCTTTGTCAAGAACTTCCTCCCTTCCTACCGGGTCCATCTCCGGTATGCTATCATACCCAACTTTGTCACTTTAACTGAAATGGGCACTAGGGTTGAAGATGACCTTCGACATAATGAAGATCTGGGTGAAGCTTCTACCGAAGGCCATACTGGACACATCCACTTGAGTCCTTAGAAGCCGAAGACTACTGACAACCTCATCCAAGAGTCTAAATTTGGTCCGAGTCTGAGTCTGAGTCTAGGATGTTCTATTTCTTTCAAATTTCAAAGTCAAAACCAGAGTCATTTGTATTCTGTCCTCTTTTCAAAAATTCAATAAAATCGGCTTTCAATATTCTATCTCCACTATATGCTTTCCCTATGTGTTTCCGAAAACATGATGAACAACATCATACACTGTGATTACATGCACGTGACTATTATAGGCACATCTATAATGACTGCAGGGAACTGAGACCCGTGTTTTCCTTTACCTGTTCCATGTCTGACATAACAAGGCACATAACTACCCTTAGCAGGAGCGGTATCAAATCCTATGACAAATCTAGGTAGTCTCCTAGTTTGGATTCAAGACGGGAGGCAAACCAATTTCCCACAATAAACACCCCTCCAATAAGACTAATCGATCCCTACCTTAGGTGTTAGTCTGACCAACAAAAAAAAAGAAAAAAAAGTTGGACAAAAAAAGCAAAAGTCCAAGAAAAAGCAAAAGGCCAAAACAAAAAGAGCTGGCCATGATCAAAAAAATTCCAAAATTCCACGACCGGAGCTAAGAGGTCAACCCAAAAAAAAACCATGACCGCGTTAAACGGTCAATCCAAGGGAAGAATCCCTTAACCGGGGCTTAGAGGTCAACTAAAAAAAATATTCAAAAACCCATGACCGTAGTGAAAACGGTCAATTCAAAATTATCAATACTCATACCATCTAATAGGGGAGAAACAATCAAGCTGGTCGGATGACACCACATCTAGCCTTCCTACATTACAACCCTCAAGACCTTCTCGAGACCTAGGCTAAGAGACAGCTCGGAATTTTGAGGATTCAAGCTCCATAGGATACTCTAACCTTTAGGGCCAGACATGGAAACCAGATCCCGCATTATCAAACCTGTCCAATCGAAGTTCGAGTCATTTTTACTCGACTTCCCCTTTTCCTACCACATTACAATACCTTACCCTCGAAGCCTTAGCTCCACAAAATCGAGCTCCAGATGTCAAAACATCAAAGCCACTTGCGACCTAGCACCACATTTCCAAAAACATCCAAACCAGTTACCAGCTCCAAACACGGGAACTCAATCTGCGGTCGGCATAGAACATGCCCAAATAGTTCACACCACCTCTGGGGGACTATCCCGGAGAACGCTCACAGTCACAGGATCAACATCCTAACTATTATATTCCTTTGATCAAGACATCATCGGGAATACACCTAGCCTACACTATCGCTATGGCTAGTTACACACAAAGTCGTAATAGACTAGGCACCATAATATATCTTTCAACACTGAACTACGGCTTGGTTTGATTTCATCGCACGTGAATACGTAGGCAGCCTTTCAACAGAGGCACAACCACCCACATTGACACACATTCAAAAAGCATCATTATTCTTGTCACGACACTGTCATGTTCTCAACAACTAGCTCTGTCATCCTGGGGGCTTCTCCTAGGCAGAAGTTCTCCATCCACTCACAAAATTCAAAATATTTTCAAAAATCTAGCCGACTTTCTACAGTGTGTCCTAGTACTCGGCTCAGTCAAAGACAAGAATTTATCAAGGACTCGAAGAGGCACCTACTTTGGGAATGTACCCCAAAACCAAGAATTCGAAAGAGCACTAGACTACAGCATTGTTACTGCAAAAACAGTCACATTACAGACTACTGCAATCCCCCTATAATAGATCGTTCCCATTTCGACTTCGACCGTGTTGCCACTCGCCTAGGCTATAGAATAACGCAACTTAAGAGTCTTGTCTTTTTAGGTGGCCCACCCCCCTGCCGAGTCATGGTCCAACCCTTAAGGAGCCCAATTCGTGTCTGTCAACTCGTCCTGTCGCGTCCGGAGTCGAGTCAGTCAGTAGGCCTCTCTTTTCAAATTCTTGCTTTGAGATTTGCAAAACTTAACCATTTGAGAAAATCCTTTTCGACAAGGTCAAATTTCAGTCTATTTAAACTGCAAATTTCTTTTCTCCCTCTTTCAATTTTGAAAACTCATCTCCTAGCACGTGAGTTGCTTTCAGGACTTTGATTTCAAAATGAAGCAAAAATCATTTTCCTCAGCGCAAGTCAGTTTATAGATGCTAACTGCATTTCCTGTATGCTATCTTGCTATCTGCTATATTTGCTATTTCTGCCTATATATCTAACATTTTAGGTACCCCAAAGGAAAATCAAGTTTTTACTTCCCCAGCGTGAGTCGGTGTTTCGCCTAAATATTAAATACGAATTGGTATGTGTTAACATCATACAAGTACACCCAGACTCAAGAAGGAAGTCTCCTCGCAAAAGCTCTCCAGTGGAAAGCCCAGGTGACATTTCTACTAAAGAATTGGGATGTGTCTGCGAACGGACACTCATAGCTTCCTATGCAAGCTCCCGCGTAATTCTGAATCGGGATGTGTCTGCAAACGGACACACCCAAGGCTTCCTAGGCAAGCTCTCGCGCAGCTCCAAGATGGGATGTATCTGCATACGGGCACACCCAGGACTTCTTATTCAAGTCCCCACTGAGCTATTAGCATCCACTCAGGTATGATTTCTATCTTATGGCTGGCGAGCCCTTTTACGCAAGTCTAATGGACTATAAACGACCCGATCGGAAGTCTACCAAGTCTTAATCTTTGATTGGCCTGGTAGCTACTCTGACTTTTGCCTTGTCCAAGCCTCAGTCAGAGTGGGGGCTCTGTAGACACTAACATTTTGACCGCCAGGTGTCTATAGCAGTTTCCAAAGAACACCCTATGATGATCGGACGTAAACATAACTTAATACGCTCGATTGTGGACTCGGAATCAATAGTAATTGGCGCGAGCTTTTAACGGAGTAAAAATCTCACAAAACAAACCTCAAATTCAGGCCCAGTAGGTCGTTTCCAGTCAAATGAGACTAATTTGGTTCAAAACCGAGACCGAGGGCAAAAACCGTCTTTTGGCGACCGGGTCAAACCCCAGTGAAAGACATTTACAAGACAGAAAATCTGTCACGCGACATTCAAAAATCCTATTAGAAGTCCAATTTCTCACAAAAAATCAGCTACAAAAAATAATAAACAATTCCGTAAGAGATAAAATTTTATCTTTTAAAGAGCCATAACACCCGTCCAGCTCCACTCGATCGAGTGGATTAGCTCACTCGGTCGAGTGGGCTCATAAAAAATGGTCAGATTCGAGATTAGACCAGGCACTCGATCGAGTGCCATGAACCACTTGATCGAGTGGCCTCCTTTTTAGCCAAATCCGGGAGTTTCTTCCTCTTTAAGCAACTTCTCCTATCCACAATGTAACAACCCGGATTTTCGATGACTTTAATAGATAATGCGGAAAGTTATCTAAGTCATTTAATTAAAATTATATCAAGCTGTAAATAAATCCGGATCGCCACGGATCCTTACAATAATAAACGACTATTAATTACATAGTCTTGATTCACTTAGTACAGAATATAAATTTCATTTTTAAACTAAACATATTATTAAATCTCTCCTGCTCGATTCCCCAACGTCTTAGACCTGCACAAATATATAGAGTAGAGAGACCGCTGAGCGGGACAGCAATCAAACCGTTCAACTAATATCACCTCATACACATAAGATAATCATGTGAATAACAAATAATATGCTTATAAAAATATTAAAGGATATCACGTAACAGATAGTTTCCTTTAATTCAATTAACCAATATGTGAGGTGATGAAAACGGTAAAGTTTAAAAGATGAGACATTGGCAGCCATTTGATTTTAAAATCATTTTTCACGTAAACAGAGAATAAACACACGAGTCGTGGCTCCTAGTAACACCGCTACTCCATATTGGCTTGCATCTCACCAATAGAAGTAACCGTAGTACCGACTCGTAGACCGAACCGATCTTATGAGGTTTACATCTCACCCATAAGGCTCAATTGGGCCCGAACTTCTATTATATTATACGTTTATTCAAACGGGGCTCTGGGCTGAAATGAAAGCTGATGATTACATTCTCTGCATCACCAAGAGGGAACCCGCAGTTTTCAGAATCCTGTTCTGCCCCCGCTACCTAGGTGGTAATATTGATCAAGTACTTGTCTATATGTGCGACACATACCCTACGCAGACTCTTGAACCGCAGAACTCACTGCCGTAGGACGACTACCTTAAACACTAGGTTGACTCTTGGACCGCAGCCTCCGAGTCTGCTTTTCATTACAAGTGCAGTCGAAACACCACGCATGGTAGGATCCAACACAAGCTATTCTTCTCAGACTCGCATCGTAAACCTTATATAAAAGTCGCCCGTGAACAAGTAGTACTTTATTTAGTGACCTTCAATAATTGGTCGGACTCATTTAAAACATTCAAATCCTCAAAGACTTACTTTCAGTGTGACAACGTTATACGTTAATCCTCATGTGTCACCCGAAACATTATATCCCAAATATCGTATAATATTTTTAAAATAGTAAATTCTTTGAAATGAAGTTTTATATAAAAATAAAATTAATAATTTTAAAATATTATTTTAAAATTTATAGTTTCTGAAAAATATAAAAGTTTATTAAAGATATAAATTAAGTCGTACTTAATCGATTCGTAAAATCATTTTTAAAAATATTTATAAATGTCGTGTAAAAATTTCGGAATAAAACAAATCCATTTATTTTAGAAAAATAAAATTTATAAATTTGTACCTATATAAAATAATAAGTGAAATTTTATTAAAATAAGATCTTGTAGGTTACTAATCTACTCCATTTTTATAATATATAAACAAATGTAAAAGTACTAAAGAATATTAAATACGACCAAAATTATAATTATATAAAATACATATAAAATATAAAGTACATAGAATAAACATACATAACAAATAGAATTAAACATACATATAAAATACAATGAAAATGATATAAGTAATAATTTTATCATTTTAAGTTCTTTTTTTTCATTTTCTCATTTTTCATCTAAACAGAAATGTAAAGGTGATAAATATATAAATCAAACAAGTGATAATTTAATCGAGTTGAATTTAGTCATAAATAAATATATAACACAAATAAAATATCACGTAACATTTTCTTTTATACATAAGTAATTTAGTCATACAAATAAGCCTAAATATTTAAGTAAGCAATTTATTAAATTACTAACATAATATACTTATATATAAGAAATGTTATTAGAAGAAAAGTCTGGTTACCTTAATAGCTATTACGGATATTTATTAACGTAATTAAGAATTAAGGTCGACGGGGTCAATAATATCATCTACGTAAGAAAATCGTCTCCTTACCCCTTTAAAGAAATTTTCAGGTCAAAATGATTTGACCCAAATACGGTACTAGAAAAATAATTCCGTCAACTACCGGGCAACTCTTCATTCCCGATGCTCCAATTATAGAGAAGGACGAGGGAATATATATTACGGAATATGTAGGAGTAATAGTACGTAGGAGTAGTAGTATATATACTACGTAATAAGAGTAGTAGTAATATTGAGTGAGTGCGAGTAGCGTAGATAGTAAGTTGTAGTAGTAGTAGTATTGTATATATGTCAATATGTGTAGTATGTAGGACGTGTATATATAGTACTGTGTTGAAGATTGTAGGTTGTAGATGTAGTGTTAGGTGTAGTGTAGGTTCCTTAGGTGTCACAGGACATAGGGTAGTAAAAGTAGTGTTGATAGTGTGTAATATAGGAGGAAACGTGGGAGAAAATTAAGAGATTGAATTTCGGTCCATTTTTCGTACAAATGTTTTTCTTTCTTTCTTAAAAAGTTGAAATATAAGATCATGAAATTAAAAATAATGGAAACTGTAAAATATATTTTTAAAAACGAGTTTGTAAGACAGTAAGTAAATCAGACGATATATAGTATTATGGGACAAAAGTTATAAGTAATTACTATTTTAAGAATTCGATAAATTATTAAACTTTTACGAGACGAGGAAATGTCAAAACGACAGGTCAATATTAAAAATGTTTTCGAGTTTTAAAACTTTATTTAACGAAAGATAAAAATTTTAATAACTCGATAAATAAATTTTCATGTTTTTATAACGGAATAATTTTTAATTTAACGAAAATAAAATATTTTATTTACGAAAATAATTTTTCAAACGTTAAACTTGGTTTAAGTAAATGTTTACAATTTTAACTCAGTTTGAAAAATACGGGGTGTTACACACAAGCGGAATCATACTTCCTCCCAACCGTTGCTTTCTTCCTTGGCAAGAAACCGCTTTCCTATCCAAATATTAGGAATCTCCTATCCCGAGTGGGAGTATTTCATCCTATAAACACCCCACCCTCGCAACACAATTACAACATTCAATTACATACATCTACACACATACAACACATACAAATTTCTCAATCACACTCGAATCTCTAGCAAACCTTAGGCAAACCATACCAAAAATACAACACCTTAACTCCTCCTATATCCTCGTTACTCTTACGCAAGCGTCGTTACTACGAGTCCGTGATCGAGGTCGAAATTAGCATGCATGTAGGTTGAGGGTGTTACAAATCCCGATTTCTCTCCTTTTTCTTCTCCTTCCTCATGTCTCTTTCCTCTTCTCTCGTTGTCTTCTGTCGTCGTTTTTCGTTTCTAATATTATTACTACTACTATAATTAGCAGTAACGAGTCGTCCCTAAGGATTCGATATCAACTCTATAGTTGAATATCAGATTTAAAGGAATCAATCAAATAAAACGTTTTCAAAAACTTTTCTCGTTGATGCCGAATTAATAGTCACATAGTCCTAAAAAGAGTAATACGACATTACAACGCAGAGAGTCTATTTTCAATTCAAAACAATTTCTAAAAACGTCTCTTTTTCTAGCAATCACTCTAAATATGGGATATCGATTTCATAGTCGAATATCAAATATTTACGAGTTTTGAAAATTTTAAGTCGGGTATAAATTGCGCCATATTTTTACACGACTTAACGAAGTTGTCGATTTTCAAAAATTAAAAGCAATCTCGAGAATTGCAAATCGAGTCACCCCTCGAACAGGGGGCACTCGATCGAGTGTCATAGCCACTCGGTCGAGTGACACCCAAAAAATGAATCAGAATACTCTTCTCGAGGACCACTCGATCGAGTGTCATACTTGACTCGATCGAGTGGCACCTCAAAATCGAAGCATGAGGGTTTTTTATGAGGCACTCGACCGAGTCTTTCCATAACTCGACCGAGTGACCTTTATCACGACAAATCCGTGAGCCTTCAACATTATTTCGAGCTTCGATAAAACTTTTTTTACGACTTCGGTCAACACGTGTCAAGTCTATCACGTTTCCTAATCTTTTCAAAACCTTGCTTCATATTATTTATGTCATTATAATCTTTTCTATAAACCGTTACTAACTCGTTTGCTTCTATTTTGGCATCTCTTTTGTTTTATTGTACTAAAACGAATCTCACATGCTAAAACAACTCCGACTTAGTTCAAAGTGCATTAAACGACGTAGTTAAACATAATTCACATGCTTAGTCTAAAAAGCCTTATTTGCATATCATTCAATTGTCGAACTAACGCGCGTACACCAAAAACGAACGATATCTTAGTAAAGGCCGCTAAGTGCGGGCGGGGTTGGGTGTTCTTTGTGAACTTCCCAACACGTACCCTCACCTCTTACTCAGAACCATGGTTTCCGGATGTCCGAATCCATTGGCGTACGAGAGTCATTCAATACTCGATTACCGATAATGTCGCTATCGGTATCGCAATGCTAAAGGACGAACCCAATAAACTCTGAAATCGGAATGGGCTGTACTTTGTGCACGACCCACTACAACATAGAGTGGGTTCGAACGGGCCCGAACTCCCACAAAGTTCGGTGGCGACTCCTAATTCGATTTAAATTTCAATTCGAGATCCATCTCACATGAGATTCATTCGCCTCTCCAAACCCGCGCGTGGCCGCGTCGGGGTGGACCTATGTCATGTCCACAATATACCTTATTAAAAACCTAAACAAACCATCCTCCATCCATTATTTATCTAATACCATCTTCTAATAAGGCCACGTGTTATGTTCTGATTGAGCAAAACAACTAAAGCAACTAATAAACCCCAGAAACAATCAATTAATAAATTTTTTTAATAATAAAAAAACAATCAATTAAGAAAGAAGAAAGAACTACGCGTCTATCGCATTAACGTCAAATAGTGCATTACTACATTTACTGCTTATGATATTACGAATGACTGAGAAAGTAAATAAAGCTACAAAGATATAAAATCAAAACAAAAAATGTATAATAATTAAATAAATATTGGACAATGAGGCAAAAAAAATGAAACTGCGAATTACAAAAGGCATAAAACAATATAGTCCCGTGCGGTGCACGGGTATGGCGACTAGTTATCCATTATTCCATTGTCCTTTCCATTATACTCCCTCCGAGTTCCTATTATTGTCCACAAAACTTTTGGAGTGAAAAACAAAGAAGGGAAAATGAGTGGTTCAAAAAAGAAGAAGGAATATAGAGAAATAGAAGAGTAATTGTGAACCACACATTGATGGCCTAAAAATGAAAGTGGGACAAAAATTAAACTCAGCCCAAAAAGAAAAGTGAAACAATAATAGGAAAGCGGAGAGAGTATATTATTGTCTTATGTTTCCATTTTTAGACAATTTAGCAAATTTCATAAATAAGTTTAAAACTGAAAAAAAAAAACATTAAGTAACAAAACTAAAATTTATCTTTATATTATTTATCATTGAAATAACTTTCACAAGTTATTCTTTTCAACCTAAAAAAACCTTAAACAAGTATACACGTTGAAAAATACAACTAATTAAAATTTAGTGATGAAACCATATACGGAGTATGATATTATCTGACGTGTGTAACACATAGACCACACTAGTATATATACGGAGTACTATATAGACATATGTATGTCTATGTTTCACTTCAAAACTCAAATTAATAATCGAGAATTAAATACATGGAGTGTGTGTGTGTGTATATATATATATTAATCTCTTAATCAAAACGATACTTTAGCCTGCACCTAATGTAAACCCTAACCCTTATTTGAATCTACCAGGCTTAGCTTTATGTTTTGCAATTCTTATTCGGTTCTCTCAAATTAAACATCTTTTCTTATTACAAGTAGTATAATATTCGGAGTATGTTTTATTATTATTTAGAGTATTTGTATATTCTTAAACTATGTAAGTCTCACGTCATTGATATTTATGCCAAACATAAAATTTGACTAATTCATGATACGACTTCTTCTAATGAGCTCCAATAATGTAAAGGTAGACTATAGAATATCTTACTTTAGAAACATACTCCGTATATTTTATGCAAAGCTTTTAGAGAAATGATTTTTTGATAGCGTTGTAGAGAGACCTATCACGTAAAGAGGAAATGGAGTTACTTGAGATCTATTTTTCATGTTATATCTTTCATCCTTTCACGCAGTAATCTAGTGGGCACGATACATCTGGAGACGCACTCAATATTCTACTAATTATAATTAAGTCATGACACCCATTATTATTTATTACAGTAGTCTTTATTAACAGTAATTAAATGAATCCCTCGAGCCACACTACCACTACCTAATACACTCATATTATGATCAACTTGGTCCATGAGCTAGCGAGCCAATTCAAGTTGAATAATGAGATACGAGTAGTACCTATTGACAATAATGCTAAGGCTGTGGTTCCCATGTTGCCTGACAATTAAGCAAATTATGGGTAAAACTGTTGACTACCTGCCTCTACTATACGTACTTGTTTCTATTTACTAATTATTTTATCTTCATAATTAATCAATACTTTAACGACGATATCGTATGGTTATGGTAGAAGAGACATTTGTCCAAGTATTTGTTAAGGATCGGAGAAACATAGTCGGTTGTGCTTTGTGCCCTAACTATATATATATAATACATATGCCATCTTCTCTATTACTCTATTCCTTATTCACACTCAACCTAAATCTATATATGCATGATTGGGGGTCAAACCAAATCGTACGGATTGCATGATGTTCCACTTTCATGCAACTACTTGAACTATACCCTCTACATTTTTTTAGTCCAATAAGACGTGATTATGAAGTATACATTTATCACAAATTTATTTGTGACTGGTTAAATATCATCCATATTGCTAGAATAAATAAAATTGAAATGCTTAGAGAATAGTAAATGTTTATCTTTATCTACTCAATGAGATACATTACCTGTCGAAAGTTTATGATAGTTGTGCTTACTACTTATTACAAACAAAAATTTGGATTTGACCTCATTAGCTCACTTCCAAATCCCTACGGAGTAGATTTAATTGTTGAAAACACTTAAACGTGACAATTCTAATAACAACAATAAGTTAATAATACACGTAAAACATTGTACAACGTACTGAGTAACTATTTTGTCATTGAATGAGAGAAAGTTTAGAAGAGATAAGGAATATGTTACGGAGTACTATACATAATTTAGCATGTATTCCCTTCCCTTATCACCAAACACATCATTTGCTTTATCACACTGTCGAGACGCATTTTACATTGCCGATATCTTTTATTTTGCATAACGTAAAAAAAATTGATAAACTTAATGTACTTGTAGAGACGAACGAATCAAACAAGATTCCACAAGATTATATTTTCCCTGATCTTATAGATTGTCGTGAATATTAAAGATTTTCTTGAATTGCGAATAGTACTAAAAAGTGAAATAGTGTGTTTGGATATAAAGGGAGTATCAAAATACGATTATAAATATGTGTAAGATGCAATTCATTTTAACTCACTCATATTTTGGAAAATAGTTGAAAATAGGTTACATTTTTTTTGGAAGTGAAAGATCAATATCATTAATAATAAGCCATCCGGCATCTACAAACGATGTCAAATTGAACTGAATACAAATTTGTAAAAAACAAATAAAGAACACCTTCGAGACAAAGATCGCTATTAGAAAAAAGCACTTCTACATAGCCTTCTATATATCGCTGTTTATTGACACAACATTTCGCGAAGGAATCTATAGATCTGATGAAATAGTCTCCAAAAAGATGAACTTTCTCTATTTTGACAAATAGTAGACCGAGATCCGACCTCAATTGTATCACCGTACGTAGAACTTCCATTGCTCTTAGAGCAACCACAATGGAGGTTCTTCTCCTAGAGTTTGTCACCAAGAACTTATTTTCTAAAAGTTCTTCCATTGTGGGTTGTCTTGAGTTCTTCAAAATAAGAACCAAGTTCTTGTTAAATCCAAAGCAAGATTGTCCAATTGCTATTTTATTTATTTATTTATTTTTATTTAACTTTCTCATGTAAGAACTTTATTTAGAGTTCTTCCATTGTTTCTAAAAGTTCTAAGCATATGGAGTTTGTCAAAATCTTACATGGCAATGACAAACTTTATATTGAGTTTGTCCATTGTGATTGCTCTTATGATCTTGCACATAACTCTTGATAAATATAAGCCCTTATACTAATGTAAAGGACTGAAATCTTGAAATAAAGGACAGAAATTTCGAAATAAAGGACGAAAAGACCCAAACTCTCATAAAAGAGAGACTTTATTGAAGAAGAATTTGATTATGAATTGATAATTAAACAATTTTTGGGGCTTCCATCGATTAATTATCGATAGAGGCCCGGATGGAGGAGGAAATCTAGGTTTTTTTTAAATGAGAAAGAGGAGGAAAACTAGTTTTTTTGAAAATAGGTCACATAGAACTTGATGAGACGACTTTATTAAATGGAAGTCAAAAGAGAGCATTAATAAATGAGAGAAAAAAATGCTCAGTATAAAAATGCACTTACAGTCATCCACCAAGGATTGGATGATGATCATATCATCATATGTATGAAAAAACTGTCAATCCAACAAGTATCAAAGAAGAATGAGATACTCTTCAAAATTTGTTTTAAAGGAGTAGTTACAGTGAAGAAGATATGTCTTCAAACTTTAGGATGATAGTTTTAAAATCTTGAGATGATGGATACATTTTAGATTATTTTAGAAGAGTATTAAATATAATACTTCGTAAATCAAATGAAGAGATCGTCTTGGTGACTCAATCAAAGATTCAAAAGTTTTCGAGAAAATAATGCGCTCAGTAACCCATGGGCCACCTATTTTTGTATGAACGGGCGGTAAGGGCAAGCAATTTGGGCCTATTAGTTTAGCCCGCCCGCAATTGTCTTTCCGGACAACTTTTTAGCGTTTGGTCCGGCTTGTGTCCAGCCCGAATCCGCATTTGAACAATTATAGTCTTGAGACAAAAGTCACTTTAGGATCCCCAGTAATTTTAGCCTAATTATATCAAAAGAAGTACAAACCCTTCCCTGAACAATTCTTTTGATAAAAAGTTACTCGTATTCTTTAACATAGCTAATTGATCAATCTCAAAATTCAAATATGTGCCTTCAATTATGTTGATTTTAATTTAATAGTACATGAATACTCAAACTAAATACGGTAAAAGATTTGAAACAAAACATTAAAATAATGATTTGAGAGTCAAATATTATGGGTATTGCGGTTAAAATCGAGTGCTATTCCTCGTCGTCGGCGTTTCAGCTGGATCGTCGGCGCTTTATTACGTGAATTGACGCATTTGCCCTTCCTTTAACTTACCTCATTAACATTACTAATTACATTTTGAATTATTTTACTAATTATACTAACATTACTAATTACTCGATAATGTGACGGTTTTTGTTTTTGCTAAAACCGTCCTCTCTTTTGTCCTATTTTATGGGTTATGGTCCCTCCATCACCCCACACTTCTTCAGTACTCTTTAATAATTTCTCTCTACAAACTTAAGAAACTAACATAATGGGTGGAGCCTAAGTGTTTACGTATTTTGCGATCTAAAACTAATGGGGACCGGGCAACCGTATTTGCATTTCGGGGTTAGTTTTCTCTCTATTTCAACAAAAATATTGTTTAATATTTACTTATTTTATTTAACTTGCATTTTAGAGTTATTTTTAAGTTGAATTATAACTATCGCATGAGGTTCGATCTAGTAGAATTGTAACTTTTGTACGTGTATTTGCTAGTAGTAATACAATTTTTTAATTTGACGTAGAAAAAGACGAACTTTACGTAATAAAGTGCAAATTGTGAGAGTATCACGTTTTACCGATCAGCAAAACGTGAGAATGTCACGTTTCACGGATCGGTAAAACGTGAAAAGGTCACGTTTCACGGATGGGTAAAACGTGACAGATTCACGTTTTGCCCATGGGTAAAACGTGGTACTCTCACGTTTTACCCATCCGTGAAACGTGAATCTCCCACGTTTTACCGATCCGTGAAACTTGCCTTTTCCACGTTTTGTCCTATTTTTTGGTTTATTTATTTATTTATTTATGTTTTAACGTTTCTGTTTTTGATTTATATTACGGTGTAAAAGGGTCGTTTATTTATTTATTTATTTATGTTGTAACGTCTCTGTTGGAGAAGTCACGCTCTAAAAGAGTCGTACACCTGCCACCGGTTCTCGAAAAATTGAATCTTCGTGTTAGTCGTAAGGCGTTGAAGATGCTCGAGGCAGAATTGGTTCGTATGTACAAGTTGGGGGACCGTGTGTACGACGATTGTGTTTGCGTTCTTAGGACAACTTGTGGGTTGCCGTGTGCGTGTACGATGCACAGATTATTGGCTCGGGGACGTCGTGTGAAGTTGGATGATGTTCACGTGTATTGGAGAACTCTTGTGTATACTGGGGATGAAGCTTTGCCAGCCAGTGATGTTTTCACCTTAGACGGGCTTATTGACGAGATTCGGAAAAGCGATCCATGCATGTGGGATCATTACATCGACGTTTTGAATTCTGCGTTACATCCTGAGGAGTCAGGGTTAGTCGACCCTTCACCAAATCCTAAGCCGAGAAAGTCATCCGGTACGGGTAGGTTACTGAGCGGAGTAGAGCATGCCAGAAAGAAGACTGCTAGGACTGATAAGTCTTCCACTCCGTTGAGGTCGCAGTCAACAAACACAACAGGTCCGTCTGTGCAAGCTAACACTGAGTCCAGTGATGGATCGTGGGCCTCTGCCCCAAACGCTCCCCTGGAGCTGAACTACACTACTACAGGCACATTTCCGTTCTTTCAGTCCCTAGTCGGTTTCATGAACCCTTTTTTGATTGCCTGGTATAATGTTATTGGGGATGGACACTGCGGATTTCGTGTTTTCTCACATGCTGTTACGGGTGATGAGTCAAGTTTCATAAAACAGAGGATGGTATTGTTCGGGGAGATCAAGGATCCTTTATACTTGAACATATACGCGGTGTCATTGGATGAAGGTGTAGAGGCGGCAATGTGGCGTATAGGCACAATGAGCCCTGATCCGGTACCGTCAACGCACTGGCTCCACGACGTTGACCTATATGGTTTCGCAACACACCACAATTGGGTCATTTGTCGCTTGTCATCGACAATGGAGTGTGCTACATACTATCCTTTGAGGGCCATGCCGGGTAACCATGCGCCTTTTGGAGTGTTGTGGATAATGAACACAGGTGCACATTGGTTGAGGCTACGCATGACAGAAGACTGTCCAATGCCGAGAAAACATCCTCTGTGGAAAGGTAATCGTGATCGATCGACAGCACATTATCGTAGCCTGTACCGTGAGCGTCACAAATTGTGGAAGGCCATGTGGGCGGATTATTTCCCAACTCCCCCGAATATGGGTTACCCTGGAGCCAAAGACAACCCGTTTCTGATTTAGATAAGCACCGTACTGTATTATAGTTTGCTTGCTACTTGTTCTTATGTGTAAACTTTCGTACTGCTAGTTGTTATGGCAATCTACGTTTGTATGATATTTTATGAAATACCATAAAGTATGATGCAGCTGATTACGAATCCAACATTAAAAAAACATACGAAATACTAAAGAAAATTCAAGTTCAAAGTTTCTTGCTAAAAAAACCAACATAAAAATATAACGAAATACGAAACTGAAAATACCGCTACTAGTCCAACATAAAAGTTACAAACAAAATACTAAATGATCCATGATGCAAGAAAATAATAAATAATCCACGGTGACAATAAAATCAACGACGGTCGCGCTTCCCCTCGCGTCTCGAAGTATGTGGTGGGGGGGAGGCGGAAGCAACGGTCTGTATGACTGGTACAACTGGTCAATGAATGCTAGTCGGGCCTCCGGATCGTCAGCGTAGTGATGGAGTTCTGAGAAGCGTCACATCAACAAGGTCGCCGCCTGAAACACAGTACACAACAACCATTTTAAAAAGTTGAACAACATCATATATATAATTAAACATACGTAAATAAATGAGTAAATACTTTACTAATTCTTACCGCTTGTGATCCCCCGGTCATCATCACCTGCTCCTCCTCCTCGTTTTCGTCTGGAGGTATGATCCGTGGATGAGATACTCTCTCGTACCATTCCATGTAATCCGGAGCCATCTCCCCTGGGTATTCAAATTCACTGGATATTGCTTTAGGAATTATGCGATGTGCCCGAATATTAGTCCAAGGTTGATCCTCATACCGGCCACCGTACCTAACCTTGTACCCCCTTCCTCCGTGCGCTGGCCGATACTCCTCATCAAGTGCAGGCATAGAAGAAGGAATGATCTGGACGCAGCCTAACTGTCGAAGCACCCGATCAGCCTGGTACGGCTCAACTATGTCCATAAAGCGCAACGTCCCCATGAAGGTGGTGGTCGCATGAAACTGCTGCGGTCGATGACCAAATGGCTCCCACATCACACGATCTGCTGTCATATGATCCAGAATCGCACGATACTCCTTAACTTTGCTGTCGTACTGCAGAGGATGACCAATACCAGTCCAGGCCATCGCGCGTGGAGCCGTCGGTGAAACATCTCGTGGACTGCCCGGTCGAAAATCTGGAAAGTACTCCCAAATCCAGACCTGTAGCAGAGTCAAACAACCAGCAATACCGGAGCAGTCCGCCCTCGAGGACATCCCCAACTGCCTATATAAGTAGGCTAACGTACCCGCTCCCCATGCATAACCACGAATGGCCGGAATCTCGTTCGTTAACGGAAAGACGGCTGGACGAATACGATCACTGGACTTATCGACAAACAAAAAGTCCCCCAGCAACGATATAAAATACCCCTGGACCTTCTGAGCAGTGGTCCCAGTCCGCATCAATGAGTGCACAGTTGTCGAGAGTACAACACCATTCCTGTAAATAGGTGCAGTCGATCCAGGCATACAACTCTTCATCTGCTGGTCAGTCCGCCCGAAGTAGTTCATCACAGCGGCCCACGAATCAACAAGAGCACCTACATCATTACGGACCACACACGCCTGACCCTCGATAGACAACCCCAATATCCGAGCGACATCGTGCAACATAACTGTCATCTCTCCAAACGGCATGTGAAATGTGTTCGTGTCAGGCTGCCACCTCTCCACAAACGCTGTAATAAGCGGAACGTCCAAATGATCGAGAACACAGGACCGTAGCTGCATCAACCCACTCTCCTGAAGGGCGGCGATAGTCTCCGTGTGATTATCAAATTCAGCCAACGCTCTCAAATGCCGAGGACGATCATACTTCTTAATCATGACCGATGGCACCTCTGGCTGCGACCACAAGCGGCGTGCAATGTGACCTCTGAAGCTCGGAATGACCGATGGGTCGACAGGCCCACCGGGGCTAGGTCCCACAAGGCGCCAAGTCATGTCCTTCTCCGATCTACGGTTAGCAGTCGAGCTGGATGAACCGACGGTTCCCGCAAACCGACCATGTGGCCCTCTCTTATACATAACGCCCTTCTGAACTGGACGCTCCTCTTCGGGCTGGTCGTCCTCAACGGGAGTGTCTTCCGGAATGTCGCACTCTCGGGCGTGGTCGTCGAAGTACAAGTTCAGGTCGTGAGACCGGATGGACCGAGAGTCTTCGGGAACGCCCCCCGACACGGTCGTCGCCTGTGAAGACGGTGCCTCACGACGGACAATTCGGATCCGAACACTACTAGACTTCGAGCGTACGTCCGATGAACTCCTACTCTCTACTAGAGGAACGACTGGTTCCTCTGGTGACTGCGTGGCAGCCGACGCCTCCGGTGGTCCCATGGCAGGTTGACCCCTCTGCCTACGCTTAGAAGCCGTCACCAACCTACCAGTAACCCGGTCACCCTCAACCTTATTCTTCCCTTTATCCGTCATCTATTTAAAATAAATATATATAAACGATAATTACAGAACTCTATATAAACGATATATATATATATATTACGTTGACAGAAACGATAATTACAGAACTCTATTTAAAATAAAGTATATATATATACAGAAATTATTACACACTTATTACCCTAACAATTCAATACTTAAATAATTCAGCTAATGTATAATTCTATACTTTATATAATTCAAATTATATATATTCAACTTATACACAAAAAAAAAAATTATACATAATTCTATATAATTCAACTTATACTTTACTTATATACATATATAATTCAAGACTTAAATAACGTGACATTATAACAATTAATAACGCGTTTTATACGTAAATCAAACGTATTCTAACAAATCGATCGTATCAAAACGTGAAAACTTGAGAAACTGACGCTTTGAGGGCCACAAAACGCGAGAAATTGACGCTTTGAGGGCCACAAAACGTGAGAAATTGACGTTTTGCAGATCCACAAAACGTTGAGAAGTCACATTTTGCAGATCCACAAAACGTGGAAAAGTCACGTTTTGCAGATCCACAAAACGTGACTGACTCACGTTTTGCAGATCCACAAAACGTGACAGACCCACGTTTTGCAGATCCACAGAACGTGACAGACCCACGTTTTGCAGATCCACAGAACGTGACAGACCCACGTTTTGCAGATCCACAAAATGTGAGTTTCTCACGTTTTGCCGCGTCGCACGTCTCCGGGTTTTCGATTATTCCGACAAATTCTCCCTACAATCCGTCAACTAATCTCTAATCATGCCGCAAACAACAAAGCAAACTACCATAACTAGCATCCTAATCAATTGAAATGAAATAAATCGACCTAGAAACTAATTACAAAATTATAAGATAGATGAGATATAAAACAAAAACCTTACTTGATTGCTCGGTACGGCCGATTTCTTGAGAAGCGGTTTTGAGAAGCGATTTTAGAAAAAAAAAAATGGACTTTTAAAATCTTGGTTTAGGAGGGAATGAGAGAGAAGTGAAAATGAATTATGAAGTACGAGACGAGTTTAAATAGAAAATTTTAAAAAAGATTCCGAGGTTTATGTGGAAATGTGCCAAATAAACCGTTATATTGCAAATCCGTGACAAATTTAAACTCGGAAACATAAATTAAGTTAATTAAAAACAAATCAACTTAATTAAATACATAAATTGATTATTGCTTATTGGAAAAAGATTTCCGAGCTTCATGGATAAACGTGTCACACAAACCGTTCATTTTACGTGACAAATTAATACTCCGAAATGTAAAATTAGATTTATAAACAAAACTAATTAATTATATTAACAATTATTCCACAAGGGCAAAACAGTAAAATCACGTATAAAGCGCCGACGATCCAGCTGAAACGCCGACGACCCAAATGAATTGCTAATCGAATAGGAAGGAAGGAGGTGGTTTTGGTAAAAATGGAATTGGCGTGACTGTGAGGTAGGTCGAAATATGATGATGGAAATATACGGCGAAATGCATAGGGAAGAACATGGAAAAATGGAGAAGATAAGTGATGATTACAAATGGGGCCAAAATGGGAAAACGCCTGTTTTCGCCCCTCCCTCATTAAATACATTAAATATAGAGACACAAATTACTGCCAGCCGCCATTTCATTTTCTTATACTTTTACTGGACGGACCAGTGACGACTGTATATATTCATTGCTAATCTGCTACTTGTATCTCATTCTTATAATTACATTACATGATGATTGTATTTAGATACGAGAAGTCCCGCCGTAATATTATTGTAACATTTGAAAATTTATACTCCCTCCCTCACTAAGATTTTTTCCATTTTCTTTAAAAGAAAACTTCAATAAAATTTTCCCACTTTAAAACTTTCCTTATTCATTCATCATACTCTCTTCCTATTGGTTACTTTTTGTGATTTGACATCTTGAACTCCACCAAACAATTTACCACCATTAATTATCCATTTCTTAATCAATGTGTCACGTTGAAGTGGGAACATCAATGTGAGGAGGAGGGAGTACTTGTATTTACATAGATATTCTTTTATTCAATACTCGGGTATAAATTTTAAGTAAGATCCAATATTTTTTTTTAAAAAAAATGGACTCTACCTAAAGATTGCAGATGTGAGGGAGTATATTCCCAGCCTCCCAGACCAATTTATTTTTTTTATGCTTCCACTCATTAGATACGGCTGCCTCATACATGATACATATTCCATCAAAAGATTTTGCATTTTCTAACTAAAGTCCATCTTTAAAAGCAGTTACTTCAAAGTAGCCTTAACAAATACCCTGCCGCCACAATCCTACTCTCTTTTTCTGCAATCTGTATATCTCCATTACTTTTTCTCTCCATTACTTTTCAACGACGCAGATGTTATCTCGAAACGATCTAACGGTCCAAGCATCAAGTAATGGATGGTGATGAATGGAAGAAATAGTATATTAAAATGGGTGTATTAGAGGTAATGGACCAATTCAATACTTTTGAGGTAATGAAGAGGATCTTTTCTCCTTTTTGTGATGGAGGGAACATTCATTACAAATTTACGATGAGTTGAATATATGTAAGGTACGGACTACTTCCTTCGAGTTCCTATTTTTGTCCTCTTTTCAATGTGTGATTCACAATTATAATATAGGGGATAAAGATTCGAACTCGTGACCTATTGTTAGGTGGTACCTAGTCCTAACTACTAGGCTAATAAGACATATTCCGTATTAAATTAAGTTAATTAAGTTGTGTTAAGTATCCCTCATTTAAATTTAGCACAAATTGTTATTGGCGACAAATATATCTGTCACAAATGTGTAACGGGTCAAATAGAAGTATAGAATCTAGGTAACCATTTGTCATTATCTTCTCAAATGACACTTATTTGACCCGTTCGCAAGAGAGACCAACTATAAATTTAGTTTAGTCCCTTTCAACAAGAAAGAATAAAGTCTTACAGAGTACTTTATAGATATTTTGATTTTATCTCATCTATAATTATCTTGTTATAGTATTGGGACGGATATATATACTTGTTACAAAGAAAATCAACTCGTTTAATTGTGAGCAACTGAGCATAGTCGAGTCTTAGGTTATCGCAATCTCGAAATTTGAATATGTGGAAGTCGAGTAATCCCTTAAATTAAGACCATAATCTTACAACCAACTTTATTGTATACGATTATATTTCTATCATCTCGATAATAAACTTTAGAGACACCTTCACAAGTACGACAAGTAAAACTTGATAATTACGATGAATTTGAACATAAACTTTATAATCATCCACAATATTACTACTTCCTTCAACCTTAATTATTTTCCCACTTTATATTCATTTGAGTGAGAATAAAATAATGAAGTGGAAAGATCTTAGAAAATTAGAGAAAATATTAATTTATTAACTGAGTATATTTTTTTTAGGAAAGTAACTTATGATAAACCGTATTCTAAGCCGTGACCTATAGACTTGTTTTATACTCCTTATCTTTCATACTTGTACGGAGCATTGCATATATTCAATCGACCCACACGAAGCCGTAACAACCTGATTAAAAGGTCCTATATTAATTAAATTTTAAAAAGAAGATTATGATATGAGATTAAAAAAAAAAAGAGTAGTGGTATTGCGTATTGGTATTAATTATTATAAGTATCTTTTGGAAAGGAGAGAATTAAAGGAGAGGCAGCAAAAGCGGCGGGTACTTATTCATCACCAAATGCAAATGATGATACTCAATCAACTCACTCACTCACTCACTCACTCTCTCTATCTCTACAACTCCCCTCCCTTCCTCTCCTCTCCCCATTTCCCAATTATTTAATTGATTCCCAAAGAATGATTAAGAAGCTTAACGGCTTCTTCTTAATTACTTTCCGATATGATGATAAATAGCGTGATTATTAAACACTAAACCCCAATTTAGCCTCCCCTATATATACACTCACCCCACCCTTCATCTCCTCGTTCTACCTCATCTTTTCTCTGATATGCCTTCTCTCCCTTAACAACTTAATTACATATAATTAACTCCTTATTACTTAATTAATTAAGTAGAAAAATTAAAATTAGGCGAGGGAATGGGGAAGAAGAAGACGATGATGATGAAAGTAGTGGTTCGGGAGTTTGAGAAGGAGAGAGACATTGGAGAAGTTGAACAAGTAGAGAGGAGTTGTGAAGTGGGTGGTCCCACCTCTAAACTCTCCCTCTTCACTCATCTCTTAGGGGACCCTCTTTGCCGCATTCGCCATTCTCCCGCTTTTCTCATGCTGGTACTCACCCCCCCTCCCCTCCCCCACCACAACCGCCCTCCTCCTCCTCCTCCTTTTTCTGTTTATTAACCGTCTGTCTCAACTTCCTCCTAACACGCACCTCATACATCATCACACCACATATTTGACGGTTCCCTCCGTCTCATTCATTTATAAAATTAACAACTGATTTAGATGGATTTTTTTTAAGGTTGACGAATAATAATAATACTAATAATAATAATAATAATACACCATCCGTTGTTTATTTTAAATTCAAATAATGATAGAGATGAAGTGACTAGTTAAAGAGTGGAGTAAGTATTGATAAGTAGCTTCAAGTTTTGGAAGGTAGTGTGGTGTGTTAATTCTGGTGTTCACTGGACATTTATAATTAATTTGATCACATGAAAAGTCATACTCTACGAGGAGTACCGATGGAGTACGTACGGAGGAGTAACTACGTACGCCTTTTGGGCTAATACTACTACTACTACTATTTCATTCAAACGTTGCCAATTACTCCTACTACGAGTATTAGCAAATAGCAATACATGGCATGGGGCATCATCATATCAACATCACTCCTTTGATTACAAGGCCAATTTTTCTACCCAATATATCACAAATCACAATCATTTACTTTGGCTACCTCCCTATTTCTACCCTTGTCTATTCTTAACATTATTACTCCATTATGCATTCAGTTAGTGTTTTTTGGTATTAATAATCTAGTTAAGAATCGAACCCTGGACCTACATGAGAGATAACCTATCCTATTATCATTTTTAAAAGTAACGAAAGATTATTAGGCAGTAAATGAGGATGATTAGACAGACATAAGGGTCCACCATAGAATCTGTAGGTTTTCTAATCAAACAACACCTACTTCCTACGAGTACTAAACTAAACTAGTTCAAGAATCGTATTCCAGATGTGAAGTCACGACCTAATATATATTGTTCCACCACATTGTTCTTATCTTATTATTTTATGTCATGTATTTTAATTTAAAATGACCTTTTGTTTTGTTTTGGATGTAACAGGTAGCTGAGGTAGTGGAGGAAGAAGTGGAAGGATGTAAACGAAAGAGAGAAATAGTAGGAATGATAAGAGGTTGCATCAAAACAGTTACTTGCGGTAAAAAATACTCGTATGTTAGACCCTCCAAGTTACACCCTCATGACTCCTTGAAACCTCTCCCTGTCTACACCAAAGTTGCCTACATCTTAGGCCTTCGTATTTCACCTACTCACAGGTAAAACTAAAATATTCTCCACCTTCAAAACTGCAACAAACACACTTGATTCCCTTTTTATTTTCGTTTTATAAGACTAATGAAAGTGATTATAATGCTAACATGTATCGAATCTCACGCAACGAGTATTTATTAGTTTCGTATAAAATAGTCATATATAGTATTTATTTAAATGAATGGTACTGAAACGAGTTAGACCTTCTCGTTGTTGTTATTTTTCTATTAAACCGAGTTCAATTCAATTTTATTATGTTTATTTTTTCTTAGATAGTCGCTTTACTTCACTTTAAATTTTAAACTTGTTTCAGTTGAAAAGAAAATGGGCTAATGACTAATGCTCCCCTTGTCCATATTAGATGGTAGACTATTTAACATGAGAATTTGATAATGACATGATACAAAATATCTACCTTTACATTTGCATCAAAATTATATTGTGACATGTACGTATTTTTCCGTAATAAGTACGGAGTGAGATATATAGATGCGAAAAAAGGGCAAGGATGGAGTTCGTATTGTTTGTTAATTAGTTACGGCGTACTAATAAGGCTATGTTTGTTTGTAATCATCAGGCGGATGGGGATAGCGTTAAAGTTGGTAAATAAAATGGAAGAATGGTTTAGACAGAACGAAGCAGAATACTCCTACTTAGCTACGGAAAGTGACAATCAAGCCTCGGTCAAGCTATTCAATCAAAAATGTGGTTACTCCAAGTTTCGTACCCCCTCCATATTGGTCCAACCCGTATTCGCTCACCGGGTCAAACTCTCCTCCCGGGTCACCATCGTCAAACTAACCCCTTCCGAGGCCGAAACCATCTACCGCCGTAAATTCTCCACCACCGAGTTTTTCCCACTAGACATTGACACGATCCTCAATAATCGACTCTCACTAGGCACCTTCATTGCCATCCCACGTGACCCTCACGCGCTAAAACAATGGCCTGGGGTCAACAAATTCCTAGCCAACCCGCCCGAGTCATGGGGGATCCTAAGCGTGTGGAACTGTAGCGATGTATGGCGATTGGAGGTGCGCGGGGCGTCGCGTGTAGGCAGAGGGTTGGCTAAAACAACCAGGATAATGGACCGGGCTTTCCCTTTTCTTAAAATCCCATCCTTTCCGGAGCTGTTCAAACCGTTTGGGCTGCATTTTCTGTACGGTCTAGGTGGGGAAGGCCCAAAAGGGGTGAAAATGGTGAAGGCATTGTGTGGGTTTGCACACAACTTAGCCCAAGAACACGGGTGCAGTGTAGTGGCTACGGAGGTGGGGCATGGGGAGCCGTTGAAGGAAGGGATTCCCCATTGGAAAAAGTTGTCATGTGATGAAGATTTGTGGTGTATTAAGCGGCTAGGGGAGGACTATAGTGATGGGTCCGTGGGTGATTGGACTAAATCACTTCCTGGTTTGTCCGTTTTTGTGGATCCACGCGAATTCTAGGCTAATTAAACTAGCTTAGGTATAATAGGCAGTCAGTCTCTAACTAGATGGGGGGTGACCTCCCTCGTATTTTGAATTATCGACTGTTGTCCACGGTGGGTGGGTGGACCGTTTGCAAGACTCATGCTATAATCAGATTTAGTTGTGTCGGTTTAATTTCGGTTTAGTTTTGATGTAGATGTAGTAAGATAGTTAGATGAAAGAAGGTAGTAGTAGTAGCAGATGAAAGGGAAAGGATGGAATGGGACATGGTTTTGATGTGTATGTACTCTTACGAAGGGAAGGGACTAGGGACTAGGGACTAGGGAGTGGGGGGAGAAGTGTAATTGCTCTCGCAATTTGTCCTTAAGCTGTAAATGTAAAGCGGGTAGCTTTATTCAATAATTTTGTAATCCCTTTCCGGCTAACGTCGCTATCTATCATGCCATTTCTTTCTTTAGCTTGTTTTATGATGTTCTATACCATCTGGCTTCTTGTCCTCTCCATTATTTGTATTTAAACCACCCTCAAAGTTTCCCTCTATTTCTCTCCTAATTAATTAGGCAAATACGTTTGTAGGGATTACGCTGGATATCTCGTATCCGAAAACTAGTTGTTTCTCCAATCAATTTTCCGACGTCCAAATACTACTTTCTTCCGTGAAATGTTTGTGTCAATATATTAGTTGGATCTAAAATTTTAAGATATTTTTAGCGATCATAAAATTTTACTTTGTACTTCATTCAATTGTTTGTCTTTTATATTTTAATCAAGGGCGAAAAATTGAATGAAACGGGAGTATGTTCTTCTGGAAATCTAACGAATAAAAAATGTTATATCCACCTAAAATTAAAATATATTAAACCATGTTGTATGGAGTACGAGTATATGATTAGAATCAAATTATAGACAAAAAAAACTTAACAGAACTTAGGATGAACATTTATATGCATCTAATTTATTTATTTTTAAAATAAGGGACGTAAATCTGAAAGTTAAAATTTGCAACAAAGGGCATCAGGATGATGTCATTGAATTTTAAAGTTCTGAAGCGGTAACCTACATATCGTTAATGCGATGACAACCAAATTACAGTTAGTGTGACGGTATATACTCTGGATAGCTGTTGATATGAATCAATCGCCCACGGATTATTTTCTTGATATTAGAAATCGAATTACGTTTCTGGCTTTAAAGATGCTACATCAAGTGTTTTCTTTCAAATATATGAATTAATACGTGTTGTCCCTTCTGTAGATTTTCTTTTACCTACGATTCTACGAAGAGTATCTAGAGGAAGCAATCAATTCATTTGGATATACTCCACCCATGTACAGTACCTGAATACCTTTTTCCATTGACTTTCATACGGGAGTACATACTCGAAATGGATATCTCCATTACCTCATCAAAACCGATCACCGTTGGATCATTTTGAAACAAATCTAAACCATCCAAAAGTAATGGAAGGTAAAGGAGAGGAGCTTTACCCACTCCTTCCGTTTAAGTCCAACATTTTTCTTTCTCTTTTCGACACTATTCACGATAAGGAGTACTTTGATATTCACAACAATCTATTAAAAAAAGGGTTATTTAACAGGAATAATATCAACTTTGGTTGGTATTCCATAAATAAAACCAACTTTAAATAATACGGGAATAAAACCATGTATGAGACATATTATACGGGAATAGAATCGTCTCATCTGCTACCGCCTACGCCTGTCATACTTCACTAATACTGATCTTTCTTGTACCCCATACAATTCTGGGTTTTTTTAACTTCAAAATTCATCTTCATCTTCCTCACTTCATCTTATGCTTCACTTCATCTTCTTCTTCCTCAATTCATCTTGTCGAAGGTAATTTTTTTCCGAAATTTTTGTTTGTTTATCAACTTTCGAAGGTAATTCATCTTGTCCGTCTTTATAATTACTATTAAAATTGTCAAAAACCAAGGGGTTATAGCCGTAGAGAAGTTCATTTCTCAATCCTTTGCGCTGGCAATGTCAATGGTGAGTATTGTTTTCATTTCCCCAAATCGATTTTTCTGGGTTTTCTTTACTAATTTAGGGTTTTTTTTATTTCGGGTTTAATTTAGAGGTTATTCTGGGTTTCCTATTAGTATTCTTTTTAATTGGTTTGATTAAAAACGTAGGTTGATCCATGGAGACTTGTGGCCTTAAAGTCTTTTTATGGGAAAATCGAGTTTGCTGTGGACTTGTGGGAATGAAGAAGATGAAGATGTGGGTTAATTAATAGTATGGGACCCACAAAAACTGACTTCATCCGGTCATTTAGGAGGCAATTTCATTCTCGTATAATATGTCTCATACTTGATTTTATTCTCGTATTAATTAAAGTTGGTTTTATTTATGGAATACCACCCAAAGTTGGTATTATTCCCGTTAAATAACCCTTAAAAAAATATATATATATCCACATGTAATTTTGTTTGGTTCGTCTTTAAAAGTACATTATTAATATCAAATTTTCATAATTTTTATTAATATATTACGAAATATATTAACGATGCAAAATGCGTGTTAACAAACATGAAAAAGTAAAAGAGTAGGTTGGATCAATACAACTGTATTTATTTATGATATTTTCTTAAACATTACACAAATTCTTATATGAGACGGTCTCACGATAAACTTATCGTGAGACCTCTCACACATTGGGTAGTTACTTTTATTATTTTTTTATTTGCTAGTAGTGTGTCTCACGATATGTTTTCGTGAGACGGTCTTACAAGAGAATTACTGTAAACATTATTGGACTGACTTGTAATATCCTACATTCCTATCATATTAATTCTTCATAGATGCGACTATATCAAATGTAACATCTCTTTAGGATGAAAGGAGCAATCCTTTTGTATTCTCAATTAACACGGAGTAAGTGTTTTTGGCAGGGTGCAAACTCTTGTGTCATATCGTCTAGTTTTACGAAAGTTGTTTGAGGCGTGTGGTAGCTGCGAAAGTTGGGTTATTAGGACCATTAATACCGGTCTTTGTATTCAAATTTAGGCCCTGTTTTTTTGGACTTATATTCAGCAGTTACAGTTCAGTTCAGTTCAGTTCAGTTCAGCTTCAGAAGACATATTTTGTCTCTATATTTCAGTCAATTTCAATTAAATTAAATTCAGTTAAGTTAAGTTCAGTCAGTTTCAGTCTAAAAGAACAGAGCCTTATTCATCCAATCATTAATAAGAAAACTCAAATTTTGTCTTGCGTGTTCATTGATTCGATGAGTCTTTGATCCAACCAGGTCTACTAGAGAAAGGCGAAAAAAATTTATTCTGGTTGGGCCCTAGTTAGACAAAATAAAACCCGACCGACTCGAACTGGCTTGACTTTACCTCTCCTTATTTAGCACCATCCCAAGGCCCAATGTCACAAGCCTAGTCCATTGGTGTCCCTGCTCAGCTAGCACTTGACTGACCAGTGACAATGAAGATAACCCGCAATAACTCACCGAAAAAAGGAAATAGATAAACTACTGAAAAATATGCCTTAAAATTGAAAATAGACAAAGAACAAAGGGAGTGTTAGATTAGAATATGCAAAAAAAATAATCAAAATACGAATATTTAGGCACTGGATTGGATGATTAAACTTTGAAAACAATAGATTTTGTGCTTATTTTTATGTGATTATCATCATGCATGTATATGCATGAAATCTACAAAAATAAAAAAAAGAAGAGGGCTTTTGGATATGGGATTATTCCTACGCTTTAGCGATGGATGGTGATAGATAATAGAGGTGAGCATGCAATGCAATGCAATGCATGATAGATTTGGGGTCCTTTCGTTGTTAACTTTTGATTTTGGATCTTAATTAAAAAGACGGGGGAGATGGCAAATGTATGTATGTATGATGTCCCTGTACTGTTCCATGCATGATGAGAGGTATTTGCGCAAACAAAAATAAAAGGCGTACACTCTACATGTCCTTTTTGCGGGGTCTTCTTCTTCTCTCTCATTTGGTCTATCAATTATTTCTTCTTTTATCGCCCCCCCACATCTCCTTTATATAAAGACACGATTTTAATGATGGCCACAATTCGAATGTCTACGCTTGATTATTTCATCTATATGGGAACCCACGTACTCACAAGAACACGACTTAACATTCCTATTCCTATTATATGCATGCTTTCACTCCCAAATACCCGTATTTTTTTTTTCTTTTACCATTTAGTTTTATATTAATGAGTTGCATTGTTAAACAAATCGTGCGTCTAATATAATACTCCGTACCATATACTCATTATCTAGGGGATCAGGTCGGGGTAGAAATTGCATAAAAGTGTGAGCCCCTAATTAACACGCTCTGCCCATATTTTATTAGCCCGACCATCACTTTGGACCAGGCGTTGGCCACATTAACCTAACGGACACTCTAAATCACAAAAAAAGCCTATATGGGAGATTAGCTTAGACTTACCGATAAAAGGGGGCACAAGTCACCCTCTCCTCAAAGGCGTGTACGTCATGCCACAACCCTGACCCCTGGCCGTGGCATGACCTGAGCCATGGTCACCAATTAGGGGCATGGAAGACGTAATAACCTACTTTTCAATTAGTTCGGCCAAATCAAGAGTAAGAGGGTTGTAGCACTACTCCGTGATCCATATGTGTCTTATGGAGTTGTCTAATAGTAGCTCATTCTAATTACGTACTAGTTCAATTTCTTTGAACAACTTTTTGCTTTAGTGTATGATTATCGTAATGAATTAAACATTAAAAAAAAAACTTGGATTACTCCATATGAGGAAGTTGGGTAGTGGGTAATGTCATTCATTGTCTTGAAAATGTATAGAAAAAGAAGACCTGATAATAAGGGCTAATGTTTGCACTATATAATTTGCCAACAGAAGACAAATTTAGAAGATTGGTTAATTCGAAGAGGAACCAACTGCTTTAGGATGCACCTTCTCACCTTTTCGTAATCAATGCTTCTTTCAACTTAGCTTTCCACGTCTACTTGTTAACAAATGGGATCGAGATATTCAGTTACAACTTACAAGTGGTGGGTACATATATTCGCTAAATCCCGTAATTGCAAGAGATATATTATCCGTCGTCGTAAGTTATAAAACAGATCAATTATTAGTACAAAGTATATCATACTCCATCCGTTCCGTTCATTTGTTTTGTTAGAATTTATGATAGACTTAATAACTGATTAAGTTGTTTGATCAGTTTAGTGTTACTGAATTGTGGTCCATTTGGTGATCAACCTAAACTCTATTAAATATCTATCTCTTATCTCTTACAATCCTATATTCCATTAACCACTATCCAGAAACTTTATCTAGTTGTAACTTTAGAACCGACAATATAGTTAAGACAGTCGACAGTATTTGGGGACTGTATTTTCGGGTTGTAGATAAAGCTGTTCAGGAATCCGATAAGCAATGGCTGGAGCCACCTGGAGGTTATTTCTAGATCTTATTATTTAGCTTCCGCTTTTGAGTTTATCGTTAGGTTCATTTATTAATTATGAACATGATAAATTCATATAAAGAACTTACATTTGGTATCAGAGCTTCAATTTATACCTCTGTCCTGCTTTTCTGGGTCATATTTTTCCCGTCGGTCCTATTAAGTTAATCGCTGTTTTTCGCTATCTATGAGTATTATATATACGGTCATTGTAGTGTTGTATTATGCCGTATGTTTATAGTCTGAAAACTATTATTGCAACTTGGTTTAATCTATCTAAACGTGGAGTTGCTGCCATTCACTATGAATCATATTGAAAGTGGTTGTTTTATTATATTATTATAATAAAATTTTGTTAGATAATGAATTTGATACTCATCAATGGCATGCATGCATGCAGACTATTGTTACTTCGTATTATAGTTTTTTTTATACGTCTGTTTGCATGATTGTTATTATGCGGATCGCCTCGCAGTGTAAGACGTCGTCGGGTTGAACTGAGTATTTATGGTCCTCGGGAGGGGTATGAATATTATCTCAAACTAGAGCCACACATTTATAAGTCGCCGTCCTATTATGGTTGAGTAGCCTAGTTAGAGATCGAGGTTTGATTTGTTTGAACTAAGTTCTCGAAGCTAGTATTAGTTACGCATTGTTTCATGAATATAAAATTTTGGATTTATCAAGTACTCTTTTGTCATGCATATTTGGACTTTTTTGTCACCCTGTTCATGTTGCATGTTTTTGTTAGAGTAATCCTCATTCATGTATATTTTTTTCGTATGACATTCGGATATTTTGTTGAGTCAAAATTATAAGTTACGTTTTGGGTCATATGAATATCAAGTTTCACATAATAAATCTAGTATTATTATTACGGTTTTTCTAACGTGTGCCCACTGGGCACACGTTAATATACCTTAAGCTAAAATATATAGATTAATAAAGTAATGTTGAGTGATTCGTAAATTTTATTGGTTAGGGAGTAGCCACAACATCTCTAATTGTTTGAAATTTCGTTTTGGGAATCACATGTAGTAATTTAAACATTAATTGTAATCAATCGTACATAATATAATAAAATATACCCACAGGAAATTTTGTTATATTTGTATGATTAATTAGGATGAATATTAAACTATATTTCTTGATCTACCCACAGGAATTAAGAAATAAAAATTTGATAGTCTCATCATTGAGTTAATTAAAATTATTAGGAGTTTAATTTGAGTAGGACTATAGCCCACAGGCAAGTTTTATGTCACTAGATTCATATTAACATGATTTTACATTGGTAAAGCATGATTATAGTTATGTCTCAAATTATTAATAAGCATGTTATTTATTTATTTGCAGTTATTTTGTCTGGTAGTTCTTCTGATGTCAAATTTGACATTCCTGAATTGAATGGTAAAAATTATAAGGTCCGGAAAGAGAGGGTACTACTGCAGTTAGGACGGATGGATGTTGATTATGCTATAAGGAAAGACGAACCGCCAAGTATAACGGACGCTAGTCAACCTGATGAGGTAGATCTTTATGAAAAGTGGGAGAGATCTAACCGTCTCTCCATTATGTTCATAAAGACCAGGTTATGTGCTAGTATTCGTGGTTCAGTTGAAAAGTATGATAAGGTTAAAGACCTAATTAAGGCCATCGATGAGCAGTATGTAACTTCAGACAAATCTCTTGCCAGTACCTTAATTATGCAATTTTCATCCCTGAAGCTCACTCAAACTAAAGGCGTGCGTGAATATATCATGCGCATGAAGGACATTGCGGCTCAACTTAAAGGCTTGGAGGTTACTATGTCCGACTCCTTTCTGGCCTGGTGCACTTCATTTTATGCACTCTACCTTCACAATATGCCCCTTTTAAGATATCCTACAACACACATAAGGATAAATGGTCTATTAATGAGCTTATGACCATGTGTGTTCAGGAGGAGGGTAGATTGCTACTGGAAGAAGGTGAAAAGGTGAACTTTACCACTTCTAAAAAGAAGGGTGATGATCACAGTAAAGACAATGGAAAGGGGAAGAGTCCAGCTCAGTCAGTCATAAAGAAGGAATCTTCGTGTTTCTTCTGTAAAAAGAAGGGACACATGAAGAAAGATTGCCCTAAATTTAAAGCCTGGCTGAAAAAGAAAGGTAATTTTCTAGCACATGTATGTTATGAATCTAATATGGTTTTGAATCATAATACATGGTGGATTGACTCTGGCACTACAATCCATGTTTCGAATACCTTACAAGGTATGACAAACCTAAGGAAATCGGTGGGCAGTGAAGCCTCTATCTATTCAGGAAATCGGATGGGATCACATGTGGAAGCCATCGGGACATGCACTTTAATTCTTAGTAGTGGTTTTAATTTGGTTTTGCAAGAGACATTTTATGTTCCTAAATTTGCTAGAAATTTGATTTCAATTTCCAGACTTGTACGCTTTGAATATTCTTTTAAATTTTCGGACTCCGGTTTTAATATTTTTAAGAATTCTGAAATAATTGGTTGCGGTATTTTGTCTGAAAATTTATATCGTCTCAGTTTGCAAAATGATACCACTGAAAGTACTATGCATGTCAATACTGGTTTAAAAAGATGTATTATGGATGAGAATTCTTCTATGTTGTGGCACCGGAGATTGGGACACATCTCCATTCATAGGGTTAAGAGATTGGTGAAAGAAGGGGTACTTAGTACCTTAGACTTCACCGATTTCGAGAATTGTATTAGTTGCATTAAGGGAAAGCAAACTAATACTCATAAAACTGGTGCTAAGAGGAGCTTTGAGTTATTAGAAATCATACACACGGATATTTGTTGTCCGGACATGAATGCTAATGATCCAAAATACTTTATCACCTTCATTGATGATTATTCGCGATATATGAATCTCTACTTACTTCGTTCCAAAGATGAAGCTTTAGATGCCTTTAAATTGTTTAAGGTTGAAGTAGAGAACCAATGTGATAAGCGCATTAAAATCGTAAGATCAGATCGAGGTGGTGAGTACTATGGTAGATACACCGAGAACGGACAAGCACATGGTCCATTTGCTAAATTTCTTCAAGAGCATGGGATTGTTGCTCAATACACCATGCCTGGTTCTCCGGACCAGAATGGTGTAGCGAAAAGAAGAAATCGGACATTAATTAACATGGTGCGGAGTATGCGAAGTAATGTTAATCTTCCATCATTTTTGTGGGTTGATGCTCTCAAAACGGCAGCGTATATATTAAACCGGGTTCCTACCAAGGCCGTCTCTAAGACACCTTTTGAGTTATTCAAAGGTTGGAAACCGAGTTTGTAACATATACGCATTTGGGGATGTCCGTCTGAAGTGAGAATTTATAACCCACAAGAAAAGAAACTTGATCCAAGGACTATTAGTGGGTATTTCATTGGATATGCCGAGAAGTCTAAGGGTTATAGATTCTATTGTCCATCTCACAGCACTAGAATTGTGGAATCAAGAAATGCTAAATTTCTTGAGAATGACTTGATCAGTGGGAGGGATCAATTTTGGGATATTATTCCTGAAAAGGATCACAATGAGGTTCCACCATCTGATTCAGGTGTTCGGTTGGTCGTCATTCACACTCCTCAAGTCCAACCGAGTGTTAAACGACCAAATAAAGAAACTCCACATACTGCTCAACGAAATGTGCTAGAGACTGAGGAGGTTCGGCCCGAGGGTGAACAAGCTCCATTAAGAAGATCTACCCGAGAAAGAAAAACAACTATTTCTGGTGATTTTATGGTGTATTTACAAGAATTGGATTATTGTGTTGAAGCCGATAATGATCCTTTGTCATTTTCACAAGCCGTAAGTTCTACAGATTCAAACTTATGGATGAATGCTATGAAAGATGAGATGAATTCTATGGCATCTAATGGAGTCTGGGATCTCGTCGAGTTGCCTGATGGTGCAAAAACCATTGGACGTAAGTGGGTCTTTAAGACAAAGAAAGACTCGCTAGGCAACATCGAGAGGCATAAGGCAAGACTCGTTGCTAAAGGATTCAATCAAAGGGAAGGAATCGATTACACAGAGACTTTCTCTCCTGTATCGAAGAAAGATTCTCTCCGAGTCGATTGCATATGTTGTTGGAGTATTAGGCAGATATCAGAGTAACCCAGGTATCGATCACTGGACAGCTGCAAAGAAAGTGTTGAGATACCTTTAGGGTACTAAGGCTTACATGCTTATGCATAGACGAACTGAGAGTCTTGAAGTGGTAGGGTATTCCGATTCAGACCACGGTGGCTGCATTGATTCACGAAAATCCACCTCAGGATATGTGTTTATGCTAGCCGACGGGGCTATTTCTTGGAAGAGTACCAAACAGACAGTGGTAGCCACTTCTTCTACGGAGGCCGAGTTCATTTCTTGTTTTGAGGCTACCTCACATGGTGTATGACTGAAAGGTTTCATATCTGGTCTTAGAGTTGTTGACTCTATTAGTCGGTCAATACAAATGTATTGCGATAATACAGGTGCTGTCTCTATAACTAAGAATAATAAAAGTGGAGGTGCAAGTAAGCACATTGACATTAAGTATCGAGCCCTTAGAGAACGTGTTCAAGAGAAGAAAGTGATTGTTGACCACATTAGCACTGATCTTATGATTGCCGATCCCTTGACTAAAAGCATGCAAATTAAGAATTTCAAGGGTCATGTAGTAAGTATGGGACTTGGTCCCGAAATGTGATACATTTATTGTGTTGTTTTGAACCTTTCATTCAGTTGGATATTATCTCATTTTAATTTACACGTACGTATTTTGTTACCTTTATTTATTGAGAAATATCATTTTTGTTTTGACCTAGAGTAAACATATGGTTTATTCATTAAGTTGAGAGTGGTGAAAGACCGAGTATATTGTGATACATGGAAGGTTAATTCTCGTCTTAAATAAGAGGATTAGTCGCTATGATTCGTATATGCGGTTTCTCGTTTAAATGGACCAAGTTGGAGAATGTTAAAACTTATGATAGACTTAATAACTGATTAAGTTGTTTGATCAGTTTAGAGTTACTGAATTGTGGTCCATTTGGTGATCAACCTAAACTCTATTAAATATCTGTCTCTTATCTGCTACAATCATATATTCCATTAATCACTATACAGAAACTTTATCTAGTTGTAACTTTATCTTTGATGGAAAGATTAGTATAAATACAACACCATTCAGGGTCACTAGATTCATCTTCTTTATTCATCTATACACCATCTAAATCTGAGAGGAAAGAGTTTAGAACCGACAATATCGTTAAGACGTTCGACGGTATTTAGGGACGGTATTTTCGGGTTGTAGATAAAGCTGTTCAGGAATCCGATAAATAATGGCTGGAGGTTATTTCTAGATCTTATTATTTAGCTTCCGATTTTGAGTTTATCGTTAGGTTCATTTATTAATTAAGAACATGATAAATTCATATAAAGAACTTACATGTTTGACTTTTATATTTATTGTAAGGAGTATTTTAATCAAAGACAAACGAATGAATGAAACGGAGGGAGTATATAGATAAGACGAATATTTGCAAGTCCCAAAACACTTTATTTTCATATTTTCTATACTCTACTTAACTAGTTAGAATTTTATAACAGATACTTCTAGTTTAGAATAGATATTTTTATCACCAACAAGTATGTGTGCTTGTTAACTACTAATAACAACCTTATTTACGAATCGGTCAGATTTTTAGGTTGTATATGGACGGAATTATTAGGGGATGACAATAAATCGGTAAACGTGGAAATTGTAGTGCACTCCTCTCAATCAAGTACATTGCATTGGGTACATCCGTACATAGTTAGCCATAATTTGGAGGTGCATCAGTATATGCATGTGTTGTTATGTGTATTAAAGCAGATCAGTTAGGACTATAGGAGACTAACCAATTGTTTGTAACAAACTTGTAACAACCTTGTGGACATAACATAGGTCCACCCCGACGCGGTCACGCGCGGGTTTGGGGAGGCGAATGAATCTCATGTGAGATGGATTGAATTGAAATTTAAATCGAAGTGGAGTCGCCACCGAACTTTGTGGGAGTTCGGGCCCGTTCGAACCCACTCTATATCTTAGTGGGCCGTGCACAAAGTACGGCCCATTTGGATGTCAGAGTTTATTGCGTTCGTACCTTTGCATTTTGATACCGATACCGACATTATCGGATACCGTGTATTGAATGACTCTCGTGCGCTAACGGTTTCGGGCATCCGGAAACTGAGGTTCTGAGTAAGGGGTGAGGGTACGTGTTGGGAAGTTCACAAAGAACACCCAACCCCGCCCGCACTTAGCGACCTCTACTAAGATATCGCTTGACTTTTGAATATGCGCGTTAGTAATACGATGAGATGATATGCAAACAATGTTTTGACTAAACATGCAAAAATTTGAATAGGTTGCTAAGTCGGTTTAATGCATCTAAATTAACGTCGAAGTTGTATTTAGCATGCGAGGTTCATTTTAGTACGATAAAACGAATAACATAAATAAAATACCAAAATAGGAGCAAACATGTTAGAAACGATGATAACGATAATAACGGTTTGCAAATAATATAAGAATGCTATAGAATGATGTAACGAGATATGATGCATGGCTTTGGAAAATAATTTTACACGTGATTGCCTTGACACATGTTGACCGAAGTCACGAAAATATTTTATCGAGACTCGAATGACGTTTAGGGCTCACGTTTTGACGTGATGAAAGGACGCTCGATCGAGTCATTGAAGGACTCGACCGAGTGTGCCTCGAAAAAAGTTTTCTGCCCGGAATTTGAGGTATTACTCGACCGAGTCATTAAGAGACTCGACCGAGTAGGTCGCCACTTGATCGAGTCATTGAGAGACTCGACCGAGTGGTCCTCAAAAAGTCGTTCTGCCTCGGTTTTGGGGTGCCACTCGATCGAGTGGGCTAGGCACTCAATCGAGTGCCCCCTGTACGAACTATGGTTCGTTTTGCAATTTGTCATAGATTTCGAAATTGCTTTTTGATTTTGGTAAATCGATATATTTGTCAAATTGGGCAGAAGTATTGTATGATATGTGCTCGATTCGAATTTTGATACTCGTCGTATCCGATATTTCATTATGGAATCAATATCGAATACTTAGAGCGAAATCTAGAAAAAAAAGTTGTAAGTCGTTTAAATTAAACTAAAACGAAATAAATTATTTTCGCGTTTATAGTGTAGTAATTAATTCTTTCGAATTATGTGACAACTATTTTAGCATCAACGAATTCGTGTTAGTTAAATTTGTTGACTAATTCGATTAGATACGATATCCGACTATCGAGTTGGTATCGAATCTAAGAACGACCCTCTATATTTGCTTGAATAAGAAGACTTGATGCCCTCCGCATCTTGACATCGTAACGAATCCTTGCGGATTATGTGATGTCGGATCCGCATCAACGGGTTTCGACTCAACTTAAATAAAGGTGTTTGATTTGAAGTTTTTTTTAGAAATCGATGTCTGCGATGTTAATGACGACGAATAATGAGACGTGCCCAACTACGCAACGAAACGAAATAAAAATGCTATTGTTGAAGTTGACTCGCTTCAACAATCAAATACTCGGGGTGTCGGGATAAGCGACCGACCACGTCGGGTGAAACACCCTTGTATTCAGATTTCCTTATTCCGTCATCCTTTGTATTCAACACGAATTAGCGAGCATTTTAATGTCTTAATACTAGAGATATTATCGATATTAGAAAAATAAAAAAAAGAAGATGAGAGGAAGGAGAAGAAGACGACGCGAGAGAGAAGAAGAGAAGAAAGAAGAAATCGGGATTATTGCACCCTCAACCTACATGTTTCGTGTTCTCGGACGGGACTCGTTTAATTGTGGCTTGAGCACGAGAGTATCGAGGTGTATGTAGATGAAGTTATGGTGGTTTAGGGTTTGTAGTTTCCTAGATGCTAGGGTTTGGGTTGAAGAAGTAGTAATTAGGGCTGTAAAGAGGGCTGTAAAGTGTGTTCAAGTTACATGCAAATGGGGGTATTTATAAGAATTCTCCCCCACCCGACATAGGGCTACTCGACCGAGTGCCCTGCTGACTCGATCGAGTGGCCCAAAGCAGGCGTAAAATGGGCCTTTTGAAGGCCCACTCGATCGAGTGGGTTAGCTGGGGCGAAGGGGTCCGGATTTTTGGCCTTGGGTTGGATATTTTTGTAGATCTTGTATTTGGGTTGGACTTTTGATATTTGCATGGCTATTTTGTGTCTCGGAAACGACTTTGACCGGGGTTTGACCCGGTCGCTAAAAAGACGGTTTTATTTCCAGTGTCGGTTTTGACCCAAATTAGTCTCATTTGATTGGAAACGACCCGTTGGGCCTGAATTTGAGGTCAGTTTTGTGAGATTTGTACTGCGTAAAAAGCCCAAGCCAGAAAGTAACGATTTCGAGCCCATATCCGAGCGCGTAGAAGCACGTTTGCGTCCGATCATCATCGGGTGTTTTTTGGAAACTGATATAGACACCTAGCAGCCAAATGTGGGTGTCTACAGAGCCCCCACTCTGACTGAGGCTTGGACGAGGCGAAAGTCAGAGTAGCTACCAGGCCAATTGAGGATTAAGACCTGGTAGACTTCCGATCGGGTCGTTTATAGTCCATTAGACTTGCGTGAAGGGCTCGCCAGTCATAAGATAGAAATCATACCTGAGTTGATGATAACTCCGCGAGTTGATGATAACTCCGCGGGGAATCGAACTTGTCGTATAAGTCCCATATATGGGCCCATCCCGTGCTATTCTGGGGAAAATGCCGCCTCGGGCTTTCCGCTGGGGAGATATATGAGTTGTGCGGGCTTGCCTCTGAAGCCTCGAGTCGTACCTGTATCAGTTACATAAATTTTGCATGCAACACGTAGGTAAAAATATGACTCGCGCTGGGGAATAAAAATTTGAAATTTTGAAAATTTTGAATTCTTAAATTTTTTTGAAAATTTTGACTCTTTTGAAAATTAGGAATACTCGGAATGAGCAATTCCTGGGCTAAAATTGAGGAATCTGAGACTGGGCCTGTATGCATAAACCCACTAGAATTAGGAAACTCTATGAAAAGGGAATATGGAAAGAAAGTTGTAAGGCTTGATGCTATAAATACCCCTCCCCTGTATTAGTTTTCCTCACAATTCACTTCTCCTAAAAAAGAAAGCCCCTTATACTTTTCAAGAAATTTGGTCATGAGAATTGAGCGCTTGACCGCGATGTTGCAAGAATGGTCCCGACACTTTAGGGACACCGATAGGGTAGCTTTAAACCTGACGGGTATTACTCAGCTGTATACGTTCCGTCAGATGCAGGTGGATCGCCACTTCCTTGATGCCTGTTTGTCCTATTGGGACGACACATATCATGTTTTTGCCTTTCCTCAGGGCGAAATTTGTTCTTTACCCCATGAGATTGCTGCTGTGGAAGGATGGAACCCTATACTTCGTCCTGCTGTCCCATTTTCAGTCCATGATCCTAGGAGGAAGCTACGAGAATTTTTAGGACTTTCTCATAACGAGGTATCCCGTATGACCGAGGACGACAATATCTCTTTGATTGACTTGGCCGAGAAATTTATGAACCCTCATGATGTCCGGGTCAGACCGGCTCACAGCCGTAGGGCTTTCTCTTTTTGCATGCTCCATGTTTATGCTTTTGAAGGTCATATGGATTTGTTGTCGTGCATGGGCGATGTCCGTCTTTTCACCGTGGTTGACCTGATGGAGACGGAGCACAGTCCGGCTTAGCTGATTACGGGGGAGATTATCCAAGGTTTGGATAATCGTAAGAGGGATTCGTCGGTTCGCCTGACCGGGAGCACCCGTTTATTGCAGGTATATTGCTTCGGATTTTTCTGATTTTTCGATTTCTCAATTCCTTGAATTTTTGATTTTTTCTCGCGGTTTCCTGTTACAGTGGGCACTCGATCGAGGTCAGAAAGGTTGGACAAGGACTCAGGCTGAAGGGTCCAGTGCTAGAGGTGCGCGGGGGAGAGTGAGTCCCCAGACAGACTTGGAAAGGAGACTTGGTCCGAAGTTGGCGGTTCAGGACCAACTTGGGCCTCAGGACAGGCTACCCGAGCACGTACGAGCTCGACTTGGACCGGTTACAATGGCAGAAGACCCGTTGTCGAAGAAACGGGTTCGAGCAAAAGAGGTTCCCTTGGTGATTCGGGAATGCTCGCCCCCGTCCCGGCGACACCGGGCTCCACGTGACCTGAAGGACAAGGGGAAGGGCAAAATGCCCTAAGTCTCCTTAATTTTATTATTTAAGTATTATTATTATTTTTGTGGTGTGCTTTTTTTTTGATGTAATTTTGAAATTCCTGAGTTTATCGGGCATTTTAATAAAAGACATACTAGTGAATACCGTTTTCGTCTTTTTCGTTATTGCAGTGGTTGTACCCTTTTGAGGGGTTGCCTACGTATCCACAATTAGTGGAATCAAACCAAACGTTGTTCAAACTTGAGTTTTTTGCAATTTTTGAAATACACCAAGACTATTAGTTTGAGATGTGCGACAGTAGGATAAGTAACCCAACTTATTGACTTGCTTATGATTTTGAAAAATTTATAAAAAGACTAATTTTTATAAACTTTTGCAAATGACATTGAGACAAAATTTAGGGGTAGTAACGCTTCAGCTGGTCCAAGTTGGTTGGGTTGACGAATTCATTCCCGTCCAAGTTTGTTAGCATCACCGCTTCTCCTGATAGAACCTTCTTCACCAGATAAGGCCCAGCCCAATTGGGTTTAAATTTTCCTCTTGGGTCGACCGGTAGTAATGCACAGACTGATTTTAGAACTAAATCCCCTTCTTTGATATTTCTGGGTCTAACTCTTTTGTTGAAAGCCCGTTGTATTCTCTTTTGGTATATTTGGATGTTGTCGAGGGTCCGGGATCGTCGTTCGTCTAAAAGAACTAGCGAGTCGTATCGGGCTTGGACCCAATCTGCCTCAGGCACTTGGCTCTCAAGTAAAATCCTAAGGGATGGTACTTCCAGTTCGACTGGTTGGACTGCTTCCATTCCGTATGTCAAGTAATAGGGAGTTGCTCCAGTTGCGGTGCGAATTGACGTTCGGTACCCCCATAGGGCAAAAGGTATTTTGTCGGGTCAGTCCCGATAATTCTCAGCCATCTTTTTAAGTATGGTAACAATCGTTTTATTAGCTGCCTCTACCGCTCGATTTGTTTGGGGACAGTAAGGCGAAGATGTATGCCTTTGGATTTTATATTTTGCTAGCAAAGTAGCGGTTTCAGCTTGGAAATGGGTCCCGTGATCACTGATGAACTCGTGCGGGATCCCGTACCGGCATATAATCTTGTTCTGGATAAACTTGGCAACATGCTTGGCATTCAAGATCCGGTATGACTTGGCTTCGACCCATTTGGTGAAATAGTCGATAGCCACCAAAATGAAACAGTGACCTCCCGTCCCGGAAGGGTTCACCTTTCCAATTATATCAATTCCCCATGTTGAGAATGGCCATGGTGATGTCATGGTATATGATAAGTGTAGTTTGTAGTGCCTATTTTGTTGTGTTTGGTCCCCGTTTCTCTTGTGGAATTGCTCCTTGGGAGCGGTTTCTGGGCTACTTATGCTTCTTCTAGTTCGTTTTAGGTTCCCATGGCCATTCATGGAGAATTGGAACGATTCCGACTCGGTTCATACACTTTTGGAGCCTACGAAGAGAAGGAACGATCACTCGATGTCTTGGATTCGATCCCGAGACCTTGGGACCCATTCCCGAGCCCCTTAGACTCGATCCCGAGCCCCGAGAATCGATGAGAAGCCCATGAGAAGCAAGGAGAGACCTTAAAGATCATATTGGAGGCCTACAAGACCCATCCCCGTCGGGAAGGATCTCATCCCGTCCGGGATGAGGTGCACAAATACAACTGCACCTGTTTTGGGTCCGTCCCGGTCGGAACCAATCCGTCCCGGTCAAGACCACTCCGTCCCGGACGGGATGGCCCTGCTGCAGCTCGTGTTTGCTTCTTTTCTTCTCCTTACTCATTGTAACCCTATATATACCCTCCCTCTTGTAATCTTAGCTTATGTTAGACATTACCCATTAAACCCTAGCATACTTTAGATTAGATTAGCCTAGATTAGTGTAGATTAGTCTTTAGTTAATCGTTAATCTTAGTTTAATCCTTGTATTAAGAGAATTCTTCAAGATTCAACCAAGATTGACAACCTTGGGAGATTGTTTTGGGTTTTCCTCATTAATGCAAGTTTCAATCTTTTCCCCTTACTAGTTGGTATTATTTCTCTTCTTCTTTACTCTTATCTTTGTTTATTCATTCAAGTTTTAATCTTTGTTCATTGTATTGTTCATTGTTCATAGTTTTCACTAGTTTCATTATGTATGTTTTGTTGTTTGTGTTGATTTCTCTTGTTTATGTTAATGTTTGTTTAGATATGTGTGAGTAGACTTTTTGTGGGGTTAGTAGGGTGATTAGGTGTTGATTATGGATGATTAGGGTTTGATTGAGGGTAAAGGTGGATCCTTTTGTTACTAGTCACATGTTGAGCACTCCATGTGTTTGTTGAATTGCTTGTTTGAGTAGAATTGGCCATTCCTCTCATGATAGTCTTCTTCTTCTCATTTTGTGGTCGACTTGTGATTGAATTCTTGTGTTTTCGGGTTTAGTCTTTGACACGAGAGTGCGGACTTTGGTTTAGACGCGAGAGCGCGGACCGACCTTGCATAAGTATTCGGGTTTTGTCTTTGACACGAGAGTGCGGACATAGGCCTTGACGCGAGAGCGCGGACCATCCTTAGTAACTAGGTGAACCTTGCACCATCGATCTCCTAACTATCCTACTACACTTATGAACCCGACCTAACCCTATTCTTACCTTATTCTTTGTCCTTAGCTGAGTCCTAGTCATATTTTATTCTCTTCCTATCGTCCTAGATTAGCTTAGCCAGGAGACCTAGTCTTGTATTTGGGTGACCTTAGTCTAGACACCTCTTTACCGTCCCCGTGGACTCGACCCGACTTGCCCTATCTACGTGTTAGGAATAGTTTGTTTTTATTTGGTGGCGGGATCCACGACAAATCCCTCCCATCAGTATATAGTAGGGAAGATGACATATGTTGTACATTGGCAAAAATCTGACAGTTATGGCAGTGTTTGACATATAACTGACAGTCAGTTTCCATGTTGTTCCAATAATATCCGAGCCTCATGATTTTTCGGGCTAGCATATGGGCGTTCATATGCGGGCCATTTTCACCATCGTGCACTTCGGCCATAATCTTTTCGGCCTGCGTTTTGTCGACATATAGGAGGAGAGCTCCCTGTGCCGTCTTTTTGTATAACTGTCCATCATCCGTACGAATGAATTTGGGTGGCCAACCTTCGCAGGGCTTTCTTGGCCCGGTTTTCAGTTCCCGGAGGATATTCTCCCGTCGGCAAGTAGGTTAGAACTGCCTGATACCAAGGTTCTGAATCAGTTATTTTGATATCTTGAATGACGTGAATATATGCCGGCTCGGATCGTCTTTCGACGCAAATTGGCATGCTGGTTAGATGCTCTGGGATATTTAGTAAGGATGCTAATTTAGAAAGTGCATCCGCGAACTAGTTTTCTTCCTGGGGTAGATAAATGTATTCTACCTTTTGGAATTGTTTTTCGAGAACCCTTACTCGCGCCTGGTAGGCCACGAGATTGGCGTTTCAAGTCTTCCATTTTTAGAGAGCTTGGTTGATGACTAGAGATGAGTCACCCTGGACCCGGAGGTTTGTTACTCCTAAATCAGCGGCGGCTTGCAACCCGTGAATGCATGCTTCATACTCGGCTGCGTTGTTAGTCACGTCAAAGTCCAGTTTAATGGATAACGACGTATGCTCTCCTTTTGGCGAGATTAACATAATCTCGACCCCAAATCCTCGGAAGTTGGATGCCCCATCAAAATACAAATCCCATGTCTCGGTGTCATTATGGAATATGTCTTCATCTGGGAAGGCCCAAGTATCGGTGTGTTCTTCTTCAGATACGGGATTATCGGCAAGGAATTATGCTACTACCCGACCTTTGATGGCTTTAATGGGACGAACTTGAGGTCGAACTTGAGGTCCATCTGAACTCTGCTGAGCATATAGTGTAGGAGTTTTTTAGTGGCCCAAACTAAAGCTAGGCACGTCTTTTCGAGCATGGTATATTTGCATTCATACTCCAAGAATTTCTTGCTGATATTGTAAATAGCCCGCTCTTCTAAATCGACTGTCTGGGCCAGCATAGCCCCCATGGCTGTCTCGGTCGTTGTTAGGTATAACGACAAAGGTAAATCGGGTTGCGGTGACATTAATACCGGCAGAGCAGACAGGATCTCTTTGATTTTGTCAAAAGCCGTTTGACATTTTTCATCCCATAGTGTTTGTTCTCCTATCTTCAGTTTCTTGAAAATAGGTTCACATACTATGGTTAACTTTGAAATAAACCGGCTAATGTATTGGGCTTTCCCGAGAAACCCCCTTATTTCTTTTTCGGTTTTGGGCGGTTGCATCTCGGTGAGGGCTTTGATTTTAGCTGGGCCGACCTCGATGCCGCGTTGGCTGACGATATGGCCCAGTAATTTGCCTGATGTTACCCCGAAACTGCATTTTTGAGGGTTTAGCCTCATGTTGTATTTGCGCAGCCGGGTAAAGAATTTTCTTAGGGCCGCAATGTGCCCGTTTCGGTCCTTGGACTTGACGATCATGTCGTCCACATAAACCTCCACTTCCTTATGCATCATGTCGTGTAGTAAGGTTGTGGCGGTTCGTTGATAAGTGGCCCCGACATTGATGAGACCAAATGACATAACGGTGTAGCAGTAAGTACCCTAAGATGTAATGAAGGTGGTCTTACTCATGTCTTCTTCCGCCATTTTGATTTGATTGTACCCGGCATACCCATCCATAAATGATAGAAGGGCATGGTCGGCCGTGTTGTCCACCAGTATATCGATGTGTGGCAACGGAAAATTGTCTTTTGGGCTGGCCTTATTGAGGTCCCGAAAGTCTACACATACTCGCACCTTACCATCCTTTTTAGGTACCGACACGATGTTTGCAACCCAGTCTGGATATTCAGACACTTGTATGAAGCCCGCTTTGAATTGCTTGTCGACTTCTTCTTTGACTTTGAGAGACCATTCGGGCCTCATTCTTCGGAGCTTCTGTTTTACCGGCTTACACCCATCTTTGATGGGTATACGGTGTTCAGCTATTTCCCGATCTATCCCTGACATATCTTTGTAGGACCACACAAAGACGTCTTTGAATTCTTGGAGGAGGTCCGTGAATTGTTTTCTCTCCTTGGGATCTAAGGATAAGCCCAACTTAAGCATCTGAGGCTCTAAAGTGGTTCCCACATTGATGGACTCGGTTTCCTCAATTACCGGATCTCGGGATTCCCTTTGTTCGAGTTGCTCGATCAGATGCGGAGGCAGAGGTACCTGTTCATCGGGTTTCCCAATGTCATTGCATATAAAATTTTTGAAAGCATTTTGAAAATAAGACAAGTCGTAAGCGGAACGGTTTTTGTTATTATTAATAGCAAATTTGGAAAATAGCTCGAAGAGAGCGGCCATCTGATCATTGGTCAAAGGCGGGATAGGTAGTGCTCTCGGGACAGAGCCCGAGACTCCCGTGAAAGTGACTAAAGGAAGAGGGGTTACAGACTCGACTCTAGCACCGGACCCTTTAGACTCGGACTCAGACTCAGACTCAGACTCAGACTCGGTATCCGGCATGTCTCCCTCGCCGGTGGTCAGCTTGTAGACTCGTCCCTGGCTGTCGGTCCACTTGATGGTCTTCCTCCAGGCCCTTTTCTCGGTGTCTGCACCGACCTCGGAGATTAGCTTCGTTGGATCGAACCGATTGCTGCGAAGGATCAGGTTGACCAGATCTTCTTTAGGAGCAGGGATAGCCTTGTCTTCTCCGAATAGGAGCCCCAGCACGGGCTCGGAGTTGTTTGCACCTTCCTTGGATCCCGTTTGGACGAGGGCAAATATGTCTTCTGGGATGAAATTGCATTCCCGAGGCAATTTGGTCTCGGGATATGTGATGGTGGGTCGGTATAGACCTACTTGAATAGCCCCGAATACTGGTGTAATATAGTAGTCATTTAGTTTTGGGCTGTAAGGGCCCAAGCAGGTACCCTTGATGATGTTTTGGGCCTTCTGAAAGCCGGCCCGGACCGTGTTTTCTAGAGTCGCACCATACCCAAGACCGGATCGTGGCCCTCTGTCGTTTAGCACTTCGATGATCTTTCCCATCGGAAGATATGGTCTCGAGGTAGCTCCCGGTAGATAGCCCAAGTTTTGCAGCATCGTATCGATGCTAGTAGTGAAGTAGGGCTTGAAAAGATATTCTTCTTCAATCATTCCCACGAAATCAAATCCTCGTGGGTCGGCCCGGCCCATAGCGTTACAGCTAGCCAGGGTAATGGGAGTTGCCTCCAGTGTGATGACATCGTCTTGAAGAGGCATTTTGACCTTTCTATGGAGGGTAGAGAACATGTCCTTGACCGCATGGATCCAAGGCCTCCCGAGAAGCAGGTTGAAGGAGGAGGTGACATCAATCACCTGGAACTCCAGTTCTTTTTCAATTGGACCCGTTATGATTGTTAACTTGACGACCCTGCAACCGGTTTTGGGCTCCCATCAAAAGCCTGGATAGTTTGTGTCGTAGGAAGGTAGTCGGCCACGGTGATGCCGAAGGCTTTGGCGGTCCTTAAAGGCAGGACATTCACAGTGGATCCATCATCGATTAGGGTCATTGGGAGGTATTTCCCTCGGCAAATGACCGTGATGTATAGGGCCAAGTTATGGGCGGCCCCGAATGGTGGAAGGTCAGACTTGGAGAAGGTGATAAGTGGGCCTTCTTCTTTGGACTTGCCCTTGAGATAGGGTATAATAGTGGCTACTATTTCAATAGGGGTAACCTGTGAGTCGACCTTGATTTGATCGAGAGCCTTAGTCAGTGCTTCTCGATGTTCTTGCGAGCTAACCAGAAGTTGCCATATGGTTAGATCAACTCGAGCCCTTTTCAGTTGTTTGACTAGAACTGTGTCAGTGCTCGGCTCTTCAAGAGTAGTTTCCGTCCTGGCAGGTTCAGCGACGGTTTCTGGGGTAGGACGACCGACGGCGGCGAGGTGGTTGCTGGCTAAGGCTTTGGACTTAACCCTTCGAACCTCCTCGGGAGTTATGGGGACACCTTCCCCTTTAGACAGGTAGACATCTTCTTCGTCATCGAACCATATCCCGTTAATTTGTGGGATAAAAGGGGAAATGAGATGAGAACAGTCGATTACCTCTCCGGTGAATATAGCATGAGCACTGAACGAGTTTTCTTTGTTTCATGGCTTGTCCCTGGGTAACGGTATTTTCCCGCTCTCGATCAAGTCTTGGATCAGATGCTTCAATTTCCAACACTTCTCAGTATCGTGCCCATTACCTCGGTGATATTGGCAATAGGCCTAGACATTGTAGCTCTTGGATCGCTTTTCTACCGGGACCTCTGGAGTTGGGCCTATCGGTTGGATCAGACCCTTTGAAGATAGCCTTTGTAAGGCGTATGTATAGGTGGTCCCAATATCAGTGAATACCCGAGTGAGAGTATTCTTTTTGGAGGAGGTGTCTAGTAGATTAACCTCGTCGAAGATGCTGCGGGTTGCAGCTGCAGGTGTGGGCTTGCTGATGGATGAACTAGCCCCTTGATATCCCTTGGTAGAGGCCTTAGTAAGGCTCTCTAACCTCAAGTCATCCTCGATCCTTGTCCCCATTTAGGTTAAAGTGGCAAAGTTGGGGATGACGGCGTACCGGAGATGGACCCGGTAGGAAGGGAGGAGGTTCCTGACAAAGGCCTCCACTGACACTTTTTCGTTGGGCTTATCGACCTACTTCACACTCTCGGCCCTCCACCTTTGAAGGTATTTGGTGAAACCTTCTTTGGGCTCTTGGGCCATAACTTCCAGAGTACGCATCGTAGTCTGGATCTCGGTATTATCAACGTAATTCCGAGCAAACTCTGTCGCCACATCATCCCAAGTCTTGTACTTCTTGGAATCGAGCCTGTAGTACCAGACTTTCGGATGCTTCTCAAGGGAGGAAGCAGACAAGTGCTTGAACATGGTGGATTTCACCCCCTTGACAGCCATGAATTCTTTGAAAGCCCGAATGTGATGAACCGGGTCTTCAGTACCCTCAAACATCGGTATGCCCGTAAAGTTGAGGTTGGAGGGTAGTTCGTCATTCAGAGGCGAATAGGAGCGAGCATTTTTCGTATGGATCGAGTTGTTCGTCGACAAATGGACCTGTTCTTCAAGCTTGCGAACGGCGCTGACCAGTTCAGCTATGGGCCCAGTGGGTTCAGATCCAGCATCAGGAGTCCCTTTCTCTACGACACTCAAACGGGTGGCAAGGGTTGTTTGGTCGGTCCTGATAGCCGTTAATTGGGCCTTCATCTTGGCCAGTGCGGCGGTCAGTTGATATAAAGTTTCTTGCATTTTCTGGCGTCTGGTTACCGGTGGCCTATCTGTAAGAATACCGAGTAATAAGAAACTAGCCCAAATCCTGGAATAAAAAGTACATCCCAAGCAAAGGAAAGACTGAAAAGGAAGTGACTCGGAAAAGACACCGAGATGGGTGACTTGTGAAAGGTGGGCCTCCCTTAAGATCCGGCTATGTGGGCCGGGTCCTGTTCGAAGGAAGGTTCACGTGAGACATTCCCCAGACTTTGGACCTAATTGTGTAAACGGGCCATCCTTTGTAGGAGTATGTCCTACGCGGGCGGGCCTTGCCTTAGTCAAATAAGGTGGTCCGCGATAGGGGGGAAACCCGCGATGTAAGATGGACGGAGTTTCGACGCTAGAGACTTTCGACACGACTCGATAGTGATAACTACGGGAAGTCCTAAGAAGAGGAAAGTTTTTTTTTTGAAAAATGATTTTTTTTTGAGAAAATCCGAAAAAGCTCGGTGGATGGCCCGATTTTTTTTCGAAAGTCGGAAAAAGTATCATCGGGCCGCAACTTTGAAGTTTCGAAAATATTTTTGAGTTTTGAAATGGGCAGCATTCCGGCTATAAATAGGCTATTTTGAGAAAAATCATAAGTCCTGAATTCGGTATGCTTCCCGGGTTTTGAAAATGGATATTTTGAAAAAGATGTATTTTTTGAAAAAATGACGGTTTTTGAAAACGATATAGAAACCAAGTAGCATATAGTCACACAAGTATTATAAAGACGCCATGTATGCTCCACACTAAGTCTCGGTCGGTCTAGAAAGGGTTTATACCAGTGCACATAGCCTATCCGAGAATCAGGACGGACTTCCTAAGTCGAGTTGAGCTTAGAACATGCCGCGAAACCCATACGAATCGACTATGAACACCTTTGACATATCCATATTGGAGTATATCATGGTATAGTGAGACGTCGGTCACCAGTACCGGCCCGGAAAAGAATAGGGTTATGCATGAACCGTAAAACTAAACGTGTATTGTACTATTCAAACGATTTCTATTCGAGTCTCACCCTAAGGATGCCGATGGTAAGTCACGCATCAGTTAATCCCCAGCGGAGTCGCCAAATTGTGGACATGACATAGGTCCACCCCGACGCGGCCACACGGGGGTTTTGGGAGGCGAATGAATCTCATGTGAGATGTATCAAATTGAAATTTAAATCGAAGGAGAATCGCCACCAAATTTTGTGAAAGTTCGGGCCCGTTCGAACCCACTCTATATCTTAGTGGGTCTGCACAAAGTACGACCCTGATAAGTGTGTTATGTAGTGCTTATTCCTTGTGTTTGGTCCCGGTTTCTCTTGTGGAATCGCTCTTTGGAGCGGTTTCGAGTCTACTTACGCTTCTTCTAGCTTGTGTTAGGTTCCTAAGGCCTATCTTGGAGAAATGGAACGATTCCGACTCGTTTTCGACGCATATGGAGCAAACGAAGAGAAGCGACGATGACTCGCTAGCTTAGACTCGATCCCGAGTCCCTTGGAGCCCATTCCCGAGCACCGAGAATCGATAATAAGCCTAGGAAGAGCAAGTAGGGACCTATGAGATCATATTTGAAGCCTACAAGATCCATCCCGGTCGGGACCACATCCATCACGACCGGGACGAAGTGACGAGCAAGACAACGCCTCTGACAACCCATCCCGACCGGGACCATGAGCTTCCCGGTCGGGACCACTCCATCCCGATCGGGACCGACATCATCCCGACCGGGAAGAGCATAACACCGCCCCTTATTCTTTCACCCCCCTTATTTTTTCACCCCCCCTTATTCTTGTAACCCTATATATACCCCCCTCCTGTCTTGTTTTAAGGACTTTTTTATTACACTACATTAGACTAAACCCTAGATAGAGATCCTTCATCATTAGCTTAGTTTATCCTTAATCTTTTGTTAATCTAGGCTTAATCTTAGCAATTACTCTTGTATTAAGGGAATTCTTGAAGACTATTCCAAGATTGACAACCTTGGGGATTTATTTGGGTTTTCTTATTTATACAAGTTCTCATCTTTTCCATCCTTTGTTAGTGGGTATAATCCTTCTCTTCTCCTTTCTCTTAATCTTTTATTGCTATTCTAGTTTTGATATTCATCTTTTGTTTATTGTATTTGTTCCGGTATGGAAACAATTAAACCCGACTTTGAGTTCGGATTTTAATCAAGTGTAATTGATGTTCAAAGTGATCAATGCTAGTCTTCCTTTGATCTCCCCTTTTCCTCACTCCGATGGTCGAACTTCCCCGGCGGAGATGGTCTATCCCTGCACAAGGAACGCACAGGGCCCCGGAGGTGTCCGGGAGAACCCTCTCCGATGCCTAAGTCAGTTCGTGATTAGCCTTTAGGAACCTAGCTTGTGAGGAACTAGGTGGCGGTTATAGAGTGAAAGTCTAGAGAGAGAAATTCCAACCCCCTTCTTGTGGGAAATGAAAGAATATTTATACCTTCCCACAAGAGAGAGGAAGGAGGAGAGAGAGTGGGAGAATAGGTGGACGAGAGGCTGACAAGTGGCTTCACCTCATCCACTCATTCCCCTTTACCTTAGGCAGAATGACGGGAGGGCCCCTGGTTTCCCCTGCCCCTGCTGGGCATGCGAACACTTGAGGACCGTAAGGCAGGGGGTCTTGGTTGCCCTGCTCGGCGGGCGGTAATGCCCTGCCGGGCAGGTGGGTGCCTTGGAATGATGACTCCTCGCTTAATGGCCCGCTGGGCAGGCTCCTCTTTGTTCCTGGGTCGGGCCATCCTGGGACCCAAATGGCGGGCGACTCATTGCAGGCTACCGACCCCCATCAATTGGCCCTCGCCGGCTAAGGGGAAGCAGGGTTCTCCTTGGCAGACGATCTCTGGGATGGGAGGTTGACTCCTTAGTATTTAATGCGCTGCATGTTCCCGAGGAAAGAAACTCAACTGCATTGGGCATGCAAAGAGTTGGAATGTTTTCGGCTCATGATTACCTCTTTTGTAAAGAGGATTTTTGGGCAACATTCCCTCTCAGTGATTGGCTCTTCTCTTTACTGAAGTGGTTGGGGTGCCATAAATGGTGGGTGTTGTCTTTGTATAAATTCTGATCTCCACCATTTTCACGCTCCATCCTTAATTCTTCTTCTAGCTTCATTTTTAAAAGAACAATGTCTTGGGTTAAGAAAACAGTTCTTCGCTGTGGAGTTCGTGTGGGTACTTTTCGCTTTAAAGGATTCTGGAGATTGAGGTACCCAAGGGCGGCTTTCCTGGCCCTGCGCCGCAGTAGGCGACTTCGGCTTCACTCTTCTCGGAATGCCAGGAGGAGAGCTGCTAGAAGGAGAGCTGCTAGGGTAGGCAAGCGTCCTATCCAATCCTCATCTCCACCTGGGCCCATGATTGGGCGCTGCTCTGGCTGTTTTGATCGGGGGTGCTATACATGCTTCCCCTGGCTACACCCAGAGCAGTTCGTTTCTAACTGCTCTGAGTTTAACTCATCCCCTGAGTCGGGCCCTTCTTCTCTTGTGAAGAAGGTGGGTTGTGGTTCCTGTGATGATGTCAGGACGGTCCCTTACGGTAGGGACTGGGACATCAGTAGTCGTGATTCCGGGGATAGTGAAGGTCAAGGCTACTCCTCCGGCGGTGGCGAGGATGACTTCCCTACTGATCCTTTCAATGACTCATATGATTGGGACTGGGGGTTAGCTCTGGATGACTACAGCCCAAGGAATTACTCGGGCCCTGATGATGACTAGGCCTGCTCAGGGCTCGCAGGCTGGTTAATTGAGCCAGAAAGTCAGGCTCTTTTTGTACTTTTTATTTGTGTTGAATGTAACTTGCCCATTTTTGGGCCTTTTTTCAATGAATGAAAGATCATGCTGTTTTTTATGCGTTTTTTTTGAATGAATGCGGGGATGACGTTGCCGGATGATCAATCCTCTGACACCTTTGCCTTTTCGAGGCTCTTCTTGGGAAGAGGTGGGCGGTTAATGTTCAAAATGCGACACGTGGGGTAGTTCTTGGGGAGGTACTGTTAGAGGGGCGACCCTTCAGCTATCTGGGGTTATATAAGCCTCTCTCCTCCCCCTATTTCCCTCTTTCACACTTTTCAAACTCAAAAAACCCTCTTCACTTCTCCATTGTTGAGAACTTTTCTTAAGACTAAGGAGCTTCTCCCTTCGGATTTTCAAGCGCCGATCATCGTTCTAGGTTAGAATCTTGCCCTTATACCCTCTTCTTTTTAATTTCTTCATATCTTCCCTTCCTGAATCAATGTCTCACGCTCGTATTCTTACATTTATCGATCCGTCGTTTGAGAGGACGGAGGGTGAGGAGGAGGGTAGGACTAACCTGGCCTCCTCCTCTGGGGTTAGGTCTACTGGGGAGGATCACTTTGAGGGAGAAGATGCCAACTCCCCTGAACCTGCCCCCTTTGATGTCGTTGATTCCGACGACGAGGCCATGGAGATAAACCCCTCCAGAATAGCCGGTCCCCTTGTTCCCAGGGAGAAGGGGAGGACATATTATCTAGATAAGGCCAAGTACCAGATCCCTTTGAGGACTTACCCTGAAGCCAAAAATCGAGATTTAATTTTGGCACTTAACGCTGCTGAGGCCATTGAGGGTTTTTACAATTTTGGGGAGGGGTATACGATTGTAATCCCAGGGGATAAAGACACAATATGTTGCCCCCCTGACGGCTGCATAGCCGTCTATCACAAAAGTTTATAGTTCGGCCTGCGATTCCCCCTGCACCCCTTCCTGGAGGAAGCCTTCAGGAGGATGAATGTGGCCATAGCCCAGTTAACTGCTACTGCGATCAGGTCGTTAATATCCTATACCTGGACCTGCATCTTTCACGGGGAGGGGCCCACCATTGATGCCCTGCGTTATATGGTGGGGCTGCAGATGGTGTCCTCATCAGGGGGGATGGCTCCCCTAGGTACTGGTCCCTTCACTGGCAGAAGGGATACACTTTAGTCTGGCCGGCCTTAAACAGTCTGAAAGACTGGAAGAACAATTTTTATATGTACACAGCGCTTCCGGGTGAAAGATTCCTAGGCACTTTAGGAATCACGTCCATACTCGCCTGGAAACTCGTGAAGGAGTACCATCCAGGCGTTGGGGGGAAAGCCTTGGAGGTAAAATTGAACAGGCTGGACGAGAAAGTGATCAAGAAATTTGTGGCTATTACTGATAAGTCCGGCGTTTGCGGCCCTGGCTTCTGGCTCCCTCATGCAGAGCTCATTGCCACAGATAACTATTTGGGCCGCGTGGGCCTGATTCCTGGCCTTGAAGAAGGTAGTTCAGGGATTTTCATCGGCCTTGTTGCTCTGAAGCTCTGTTTTTCTATGTTTCTTCTTAACTGGTTATTCTTTTGCCCTGCAGATTCCAATTCTCGCCTCTGGTCGAGGAAGGAGGTAAGGAGACTTGACTTGAATGAGGATTTCCTGATTGTTTCAAAGCGTCCCTCCCTTCCTTCGAGCTACAAGAAGGGCGAGAAGAATCTAATGAGGTTCGTGAAGAGTCTTTCAGCCAGTCGAAGGCTCCCCCTTCCTCCAAGACTGCCGCCTGCAAAGTCGACGGCTCCTCCCTCTGATGTTCAGGGTGCAGAGGCGGAAGTCACCTCAGAGGCCACCCCTTCCTCTGCCGGCAAGCGAGGTGATTCTCCTGCTGGGACCCACACCCCCCAGGAATCACGCCCTGCTGATTCCGAAGGAACTGGGGAGAGTGCCCCCCCTGGAATGCAGAAGGAAGAGAGACAGAGAACCTTCTGGGGCTACGCATGTGGTTGACCTGGAGACCGATGTTGAGACCCCTGAGCCTAAGCGCCCTGCCAGTGAGATTCCAGGCACTCTCTTCTCGGAGGAGAACACGGAATTCCACTATACCGCGGGTGATAGTGTGGATGTGTCTGCCTTGCTTTCAGACTCTAGGGCCGTCTTGGCAGACCGCCTCACCAAGTCTGTGACTTCTACCTCCCACCAAGTGATTCAGTATATTCAGCGCACCTCCAGGGTGCTGCAAGCCTCTGCTGAGCTGGCGGTTCTCAGCCGCCTGAGCGATGAGGAGCTGGTTGTCACTCCTGGGGTTCCCCCTCCTGATCGTCTGGCCATGGTTGAGAGGGATGTCGCCTTGATCAGCAACTTGAAGGATAAGTTGGCAAAGCAGGAAGGTGAGATGGAGGAAGTGAAGGGTCAGGCGACTCGATGGAAACTTTAGGGGGAGAAGGCTGTGAGAGAAGTGTCAAAGCTGGAGGCAGACTTGAAAGAGAGCAGGCTGGCGGTGGAGTAGGTAAAAAAGTCTTTGGCTGAAATGGAGCATGCGAAAAGAAGGGCGGTCGACTTGGAGGAGCGTTTGTCCAAGGCTGACTCGGAGCTGAAGCAGGCCCAGGCTGATCTGAAGGTCAAAAAGGCGAAGAATGGCAAAAGGAGAAAGATACCATCCTGGAGGAAACTGAAATCGCAGTGGATACGAGTTTTCAGGATGGGGCCAACTATTCGCTGGAACTCGTCATGGAAGTAATCAGGGAAATGTTCCCTGATTTCAACGAGGAAGCCTTCAGAAGCCTTTACTCTATCAAGAATGAAGCTCAGGCTAACAGGCCGGCTGAGGAGGCTGCTGGTTCTAGTAAGGATGCCCCCAACGTTTGATGTGCTGGGGTTTTACCATCTTTTCTCTTGTTCTGATCCTGCTGTGTTTTTATCCTTCGATAACTTTTAACTTTTGCGCCAGAGCTCTGATGTGGCCGGCTTTCTTGTAATATTTTAGTTCCCTTGCTCTTGGATCTTTTTAATGTTCTTTTGTAAAAACACTTAAATCTGTTATGAATGTCTTTCTTTTTATTTCAGTCTGCCTTTCTCCTTTTCAAAGACGTGGCATGACCCTGGCTTTTTGTTCGAAGTCCAGAGGGGTCTGTCCCCTGCCTGCCCAAAGGCAGGAGGGGGTTTTTTTGGCGTTTTTTTATACAAGGTTGGGGGGATTGCCCCCAGCCCTTGTCTGTTTTGGCGTGCGAAGCCTGGCCTGACCCTGGCCTCTGTTCGAAGTCCAGGGGGCCTGCCCCCTGCCTGCCCAGAGGCAGGGAGGGGTTTTTGGCATTTTTTATACAAGGTTGGGGGGATTGCCCCCAGTCCTTGTTTTGGCGTGCGAAGCCTGGCCTGACCCTGGCCTCTGTTCGAGGTCCAAGGGGCCTGCCCCATGCCTGCCCAGAGGCAGGGAGGGGCTTTAGGCGTTTTATTATACAAGGTTGGGGGGATTACCCCCAGTCCTTGTTTTGGCGTGCGAAGCCTGGCATGACCCTGGCCACTCTTCGAGGTCCAGGGGGGCTGCCCCCTGCCTGCCCAGAGGCAGGGATGAGCTTTTTGCGTTTTTTATACAAGGTTGGGGGGATTGCCCCCAGTCCTTGTTTTGGCGTGCGAAGCCTGGCCTGACCCTGGCCTCTGTTCGAGGTCCAGGGGGCCTGCCCCCTGCCTGCCCAGAGGCAGGGAGGGGCTTTTGGCGCTTTTTATACAAGGTTGGGGGGATTGCCCCCAGTCCTTGTTTTGGCGTGCGAAGCCTGGCCTGACCCTGGCCTCTGTTCGAGGTCTAGGGGGCCTGCCCCCTGCCTGCCCAGAGGCAGGGAGGGGCTTTTGGCTTTTTTTATACAAGGTTGGGGGGATTGCCCCCAGTCCTTGTTTTGGCGTGCGAAGCCTGGCCTGACCCTAGCCTCTGTTCGAGGTCCAGGGGGCCTGTCCCCTGTCTTCCCGGAGGTAGGCAGAGGGACTGCTTTTTGTTGGGGGGCCTATTTTCCTTGGTTTCATCAACAGGGGGGCCTCCCCCTATTGCCCCCTGCTCGTTTGTGTGTAAAAAACTGCCAATTTTGAACAGATAACGAGTATAAACTTTTCATTTCTTCGGAATTTGCTACAATCTTTTGTGGTCGGAGTCGTCGACATTTCTGTTTTGACCGTCCTCCGCCGGTTTTCTTTGAAAAGTAAAAAAGAGCTACCTAGCTTCGTATTTTTAAACATAGTACTTCTTTAAAGTGTCAGCATTCCAGTGGGCAGCTAACTCTTGGCCTTCATGGTTGGCGATCTTGTTGGTGCCTGGCCCCTTAATCTGGGTTACCTCGTATGGGCCCTCCCAGTTGGCGCTCAGCTTTCCATGCTCACGTGATTTCCCTATCGCCTGTGTTTTCCTTAAGACTAAGTCTCCCACTTGGAAGCTTCTCTCATTTACCCTTCTGTTGTATACCTTCCTCGTTCTTTGCTGATAGGCAGCTATGTTAATGCTGGCCTCCTCCCTGACTTCGTGGACTAAGTCCAAGGCTTCAGCCATTGATGCTTCGTTATCTGCCTGGTTGTATTGTTGGGACCTCAGGGTTGGTATTCGGGATTCTATGGGTAGCAAGGTCTCTGCTCCATAGACCAGGCCAAAGGGTGTCTGTCCTGTGGATTCTTTGCGTGTGGTTCTGATTGACCATAAAATGCTCGGCAATTCATCTGCCCACCTGCCCTTGAGGTCGTCTACCATTTTCTTTAACCCATTCAGGATCTGCTTGTTGGCAGCTTCAGCCTGCCCATTAGTTTGTGGGTGGCAGACAGCGGAGTAGGCGACTGCTATTCCGTGTCCTTCCAGCCAGACTCTCAGGGGGTCATTGTCAAACTGCCTTCCATGGTCGAACACCAACATCTTTGGTAGGCCAAATCTGGTTATGATATTCCTCCATATGGCTTTTCTAACTGCAGGTTCAGTGATGTTAGGGACTGCTTCAGCTTCGATCCATTTTGTAAAGTAGTCAATCCCTACTATTAAGAACTTTCGACCTCTTGTGGCTGCAGTGAAGGGGCCTAGTATGTCCATTCCCCATTGAGCGAAAGGAATGAGGGAAATGATTGGCCTGAGTTCCTGGGCTAGAGCATGAATTGACGGGGCAAAGAGTTGGCACTTTCTGCATTTTCGAGTAAGATCTTTTGCGTCTGCTAGCAGGGTCGGCCAGTAGTACCCTGCCCTCAGGGCTTTGTGGGCCAGGGACCTTCCTCCTATGTGATGTCCGCAGATTCCTGAATGAATGTCGTCTAGAACTTCCTCCGCCTGCCCTGCCCCTAGACACTTGAGCAGGGGTGAGGAAAACAACTTTTGTACAGGTCATCTCCTATTAGTACAAACCATGAGGCCCTTGCCAGCGTTTTTCTCTTTTGAGCGGGGTCAAGCGATAGGATTCCATGTTTTTTGAATTGGATGATTGGAGTCATCCAATTTTCAGGGTCATCTTCTTCAACGACACTGACTGGTTGGCAGGGGGTGGTAGATTTTTCTTGGACCACGTCCACCCAGACCGATCTTCGTATGTCTTGTAAGCTGGAGCTGGCAAGTTTTGACAGGGCATCTGCCCGGTTATTCTAGGACCGGGGAATCTGTCTGATTTCGTAGAACTTAAGTCCTGACAGCTCTTGCTTCACCCTTTCCAAATATGCGGCCATAGCCTGGTCTCATGCTTTATATTCTCCATTGATTAGATTGACGATGAGCTGGAAGTCTATCGTCAGAATTACCCGCTCTGCCCCGGCTGCTCTGGCCAATTTTATGCCTGCAAGGACGGCCTCGTACTCGGCCTCGTTGTTAGATGCAGGGAAGGTGAAACTGAGAGCATGCTCAAAGTCCGTTCCTTCAGGGCTGGTCAACACGACCCCTGCCCCTGCACCGCTGGTCGTGGAAGATCCGTCCGTGTACACTACCCATTCTCCGGTGGAGGGATCATCTTCTTCTGAATGGGAGCATTCGGCCAGGAAATCTGCCAGGGCTTGTACTTTTATGGCTGCCCTGGGCTGATAGGATATTCCGAGCCCGCTTAACTCAACGGCCCATTTCAGCAACCTTCTTGATTTCTCAAACTTTTCTAAGACTTTTTCCAACGGTTGATCTGTTAGTACTACAACAGGGTGTGCTTCGAAGTATGGTCTGAGCTTTCGGGCTGCAACGACGACTGCGTATGCTACCTTCTCAACCACTGGGTAATTTTTCTCGGCTGCCCCCAGGGCTTGACTCACAAAGTATATGGGCTGTTGAGAGCCTGCTTCCTCTCTTAAGATAACTGCACTTACTGTCGAGTTGGTCACAACGATGTAAAGTAAAAGTTTTTCCCCTGCCACTGGTCTTGCCAGGGTAGGGAGCTTTTTCAAATGTTCCTTTAGTTGTCTAAAGGCTTCCTTTTGCTCGTCTTCCCACTTAAACTGTTTGTTGCCTTTCAAGACTTTGAAGAACAACGTTGATTTGTCTACTGACCTGGCGATGAAGCGTGCCAGGGCAGCCATCCTGCCAGTTAGGCGCTGGATATCTCTAATGGTCTTCGGTTCTGGAAGGTCCATGACAGCCTGAACCTTTTCAGGGTTGGCGTCTATTCCCCTTTCGCTAACCAGAAAACCCAGAAATTTTTCGGAGCGAACTCCGAATGTGCATTTCTTGGGGTTGAGCTTCATCTTGTAAGCGCGCAGGGAGGAAAAGGTTTCTTGCAAGTCTGTCAAGTGTTGATTATCCCCCTTGCTTTTTACGATTGCGTCGTCGACGTAGGCCTCCAAATTCCTACCCTTCTGTTTTTCAAAGACCTTGTCTACTAATCGCTGGTAGGTGGCGCCTGCGTTCTTCAGTCCGAAAGGCATCATTTTGTACATATAAGTGTCGTGGCTGGTGATGAAGGCACACCTCACCCTGTCAGGCTGCCACAAATACACCTGATGGTACCCTGAAAAGGCATCCAGAAAGCTTAGTGTGGAGTACCCACTGGTGGCGTCAACCAGCTGGTCCATTCTGGGAAGGGGATAACAGTCCTTTGGGCAGGCTTTATTGAGATTCGTGAAGTCCACGCACATTCTCCATGCGCCTGAGGATTTCTTCACCATTACAACATTTGCCAGCCATTCAGGGTAATCACAGATATCAATGAAATCTGCTTTCAAAAGTTTTTCTATCTCCTCCTTTATGGCTAGGTCCTTCTCTGTGGACATGTTTCTTTTCTTTTGCTTGACAGGGCGAGCTTCCGGATTTACGTTCAGCCTGTGAACGATATAAGCCGGGTTGACCCCCGACATTTCGTTTGCCGAGTAGGCGAACACGTCCATGTTATCTCTCAGGACCCTGATTAATTCCGCCTGGTAGGATGCCCCCAGATCATCTCCTATGAGGACTTGTCTGCCAGGCTCCAGGTCCACCAGCATACTTTCCCCCCAGGTTCCAGGTGGTCAGCTGCCTGCTGTCTGGCTGGGATCTCACCCTCCCTGTTGAGGGAACTGTCAGCTTTCCTTTTTCCCTTTCTTTCGGTTTCATGGGTTTGGAGGGCCACAGAATAGCATTGTCTGGCTGACTCCTGGTCCCCATGAATTTTCCCTTCCATGCCAAGATCTGTTACATAGGCTACAATCAGAGCCCTGATTGATATGGCTTCTTCGATTTCGTCCAAGGTAGCTCTACCTATCAGAGCGTTGTATGCAGACCTAGCGTCTACTACAACAAATGAAGGCCTGACATTTCTGGCGGAGGCTCCTTCCCCAAATGTCACCGGCAAGTCAATGATACCCATGGGGAGTACACCTGCCCCGCTAAACCCATACAGGGATCCAGGGGCTGGCTTCAGGTGCCTTTTTTTTCCAAATTCATCCTTTCAAATGCATCCTTGTATAACAGATTGGTGTATGCTCCTGTATCTACCATGCATCTTTTTACGATGTGGTTGCTGATTTCCAGGGACAATACCAGAGGGTCACTGTGTGGGTATATTACCCGCCCTGCATCCTATGGGGTGATGCTCAGGGTCGTGCCCTTGGGACTCCCTGTCCTCTCAGCATAGCAGATTTGGTTTCACAGTTCCCGGATCTGCCTCTTTTGGCTTCTCCTGCTTGTTTGGCCCTCTGCATCCCCTGATATCACGTGGATTATCATGCGAGTCTGCGCCGAGCCTTTATGTTTATCTACTACGTCTTTCTGGCTTTTGTTTCTTGCTGTGTAATTGCTCAACCAGCCGTTCCTGATAAGCTTCTCAATTTCGTCTTTCAGGTGGCGGCACTCCTCGGTGGTGTGCCCCACACAATCGTGGAACGTGCAAAAAATTTTCGGATCCCCTTTCGGGCTGCGAGGCATATTAGGACGGTTCCATTTAGTCTGATCTTTCTCCAGTTCAAAAATCTCTGCCCTCGATTTGTTAAGGGCTGTGTAGTTATCGAATCTGGGTTGGTACGCTGTGCGTTCTTTTCTTGGGGTATCTCCCCCCTCGTCTTTCTGTCTGTTCTGCTCGTTCCTGCCACGTCCACCCTACGGTCCCCCCTGCGGCCTGGTTGGCCCTGCGGGGGTATCCGTTAGGCTGTGGAATTCTTCCTGCAATATGAAGCCCTCGGCAATTTTTCTGGCTTTAGCCAGGGTCTCTGGCTGAGCTCTGATCATCTGGTTCTTCATTTCCCCTGGGAGCAGTGAGATGGTCAGAGCGTATGCAGCCGTTGAGTCGTCGATCTCCCTGACCTGCTGGTAGGACAGGTCGAATCTCTTTAGGTACTCTCTAACACTTTCCCCCTTCTTTTATTTTAGGGTCATCAGGTCAAACCGAGTGAGCCGACGCCTCTTGTTTCCTGCATACTGTTCTAGGAAAGCTTCAGCTAGCTCTATGAAGAAACTGATCGATCCCTGACGAAGATCCCTGAACTATCCTTGTGCTAGCCCAACCAGGGTAGTTGGAAAGACTTTGCACCAGACTGCGTCGTCTACGTCGTACATGCCCATGTGACTTTCAAAGGCTGCCAGATGATCTTCTGGGTCTGAAGTCCCGTCAAATTTGACGGAGGGCATTTTAATTTTTGGGATGGGGTACTCTTGCACGTCTGGGTGAAGAGGTGTTTTGGTGGGCCTGCCTACCAATCGTGACCTGCTACCCCCCCCAGAGTGGTAACCGTGGTCATCCCATTTTCCAGGGGTCGGTTTCCTTGCACTGGGGGAGCGGTGCCTTGGCGGCAGCCTGCTTATAGCCTCGTCCTCTCTATCAGGGGTGGGGTGTCTGGATCTCTTTCTCTGGGGCTGATCAAGGTTGTCGCCTTGGCGATGCCTTGACTCGAGTGGTCGCCCCCGGTTGAGCCTGGATTGCAGGCTTTGGGATAGCCCTGGAGCTGGCTGCTCCTCTGCTGCTGGCGTCAACCTGGAGAAGACTCCGCCCTGCTTCTCTCCCAGACGTTTAGATGCAGGCTCTTTATGCTTCATTCGGTCTTGAAGGCCTTGAGATAGACCCCTTTTTTCCCTGACAGCCGTGGACTCCGTAGTGTGTATAGAGAACGCTTGTTGTTGAGCCGGCTACTCCTGATTGCTGGTAATGCGTTTCTGGGCTTGTTGGTACCCCTGAGCCACCCTCAGTGCTTTCCGTTGGATGTTCCTGGCGGCGGTTCGCTTTGTACCCCTGGCACCCTCTCCACTCTTAAAGTGAAGCTGCCTGGGAGTAGTAGCAATCCTGCCAACCAAGTCCTCTGAAGTGAACTCTTGATTAAGCATCGTTGAGAAGAAGGCTGCAGTTTGCAGAACCTGGGCAGGAGTGAGGTTTAAATTAGGCCTCTGATGGCCAACCTGCCCAGCTGTGACTGCAGCGCCTTCCTCAGGCGTCTCACGAAGGCTGGTACGCCCCACCCCTGGGATTGTTGCAGCGGGCGTTCTCCCAGGTGCAGACATTCCATATGGGGGGATCACCGGTGGTACCGTCGGACCCGCCCCAGAGCTTGCCTCTATGATTTCAGGCATTTTTGTTGTGATTGACTGTGGTTGATTTTTGTGGGTGATTTCGTGGGTAGAACCAGATCCTCCCCATAGACGGCGCCAAATTGTTCCGTTATGGAAACAATTAAACCCGACTTTGAGTTCAGATTTTAATCAAGTGTAATTGATGTTCAAAGTGATCAATGCTAGTTTTCCTTTGATCTCCCCTTCTCCTCACTCCGATGGTCGAACTTCCCCGGCGGAGATGGTCTATCCCTGCACAAGGAACGCACAGGGCCCCGGAGGTGTCCGGGGGAACCCTCTCCGATGCCTAAGTCAGTTCGTGATTAGCCTTTAGGAACCTAGCTCGTGAGGAACTAGGTGGCGGTTATAGAGTGAAAGTCTAGAGAGAGAAATTCCAACCTCCTTCTTGTGGGAAATGGAAGAGTATTTATAACTTCCCACAAGAGAGAGGAAGGAGGAAAGAGAGTGGGAGAATGGGTGGACGAGAGGGTGACAAGTAGCTTCACCTCATCCACTCATTCCCCTTTACCTTAGGCAAAATGACGGGAGGGCCCCTGGTCTCCCCTGCCCCTGCTGGGCATGCGGACACTCGAGGACCGGAAGGCAGGGAGTCTTGGTTGCTCTGCTCGGCGGGCGGTAATGCCCTCCCGGGTAGGTGGGTGCCTTGAAATGATGACTCCTCGCTTAATGGCCCACCGGGCAGGCTCCTCTTTGTTCCTGGGTCGGGTCATCCTGAGACCCAAATGTCGGGCAACCCATTGCAGGCTACCGACCCCCATCAGTATTGTTCATCCTTGTTATTTTTCATTATGAATATTTTAGTTATTATGTTGGTTTCTCTTGTTATTGTTAGTGTTAGTTTGATTATGTGTGAGTAAACTTATTGTGGGGTTAGTAGGGGGATTAAGTGTTTATTATGGGTGATTAGGGTTTGATTGTGGGTAAAGGTGGATTCTTTGTTACTAGTCATTTATCATGCAAGCTATGTGTTTGTTGAAATGTTTGTTAGAGTAGTAGTGATCATGCTATTCTTGCTAGTTTCCTCCTTCCCATTGTATGCATAATTTGTGGTTGAATTCTCTTGTTTTGGGTAGCATCTTACTTGAGTTTTCGGGTTTGTCTTTGACGCGAGAGCGCGGACCGACCTTAGTGACTAGGTGAAACCTACACCCTCGATTTCCCAACTATCCTATTGCACTTATGAACCCGACCTAACCCTACTCTTCCCATATTTGATTTCTCCATCATATTTGTCATAGTTCCTCTAGTTTATTGCTTGAATTAGCCTTAGTTCATTCATTTAGTTCATGTCATCATCATCCTAGTTTGTTACTCTTCTTTCCATTATTCTAGTTTGTTTGTCCTTGTCTTTAGCCTAGTAATTGTGTTAGTAATCAATTCTTGTCAATTCTCCTCCCTTTGTGTATTGTGACCTTGTGACCTAGTCTTGTGTTTAGGTAACCTTAGTCTAGACGTCTCTTTTCATCCCCGTGGACTCGATGATAAGTGTAGTTTGTAGTGCCTATTTAGTAGTGTTTTAGTCCCACTTTCCTTGTGGAATCGCTCCTTGGGAGCGATTTATGGGCTACTTATGCTTCCTCTAGTTCGTTCCAGGTCCCCGAGACCACTCATGAAGAGTTGGAGCGATTCTGACTCAATACATACACTTTTCGGAGCCAACGAAGTGAAGGAACGATCACTCGATGCCTTGGATTCGATCCCGAGACCTTGGGACCCAATCCCGAGCTTCTGAGACCCGATCCCGAGTCCCGAGAATCGATGGGAAGTCCATGTGAAGCAAGGAAGGACCAAAAAGATCATATTGGAGGCCTACAAGACTCGTCCCTGACGGGTATGCACCTCATCCCGTCCGGGATGAAGTGCGTTTTTAGAGGGGTCACTGCCAGGCCGTCCCGGTCGGGATGACAGGCCGTTCCGGTCGGGATGATCCCGTCCCGGTCGGGACCAAGGTGCTGTAGCCGCACATCATTTAATTCATCCTCCTTCATTCTTGTACCTCTATAAATACTTCCCTCTTGTATTGTTTATGGATCTTATATTAACCTAGACTATCTTAAGCCTCTCTACATCATATAAACCCTAGATTTAGTTCCTCTCATTAGTTTAATCATCCTTTAATCTTTAGTTAATCTTAGTTAATTAGTCTTGTAATTAGTTCTTGTATTAAGAAGATACTTGAAGATTTCTCCAAGCTTGACAACCTTGGGATTTATTTGGGTTTCCTATTTATTCAAGTTATCATCTTTTCTTCATCCTATTGTTGGTATAATCTTCCTTTCTCTTATTCTTTGTTATTATTTCAAGTTTGAATCTTTACTTAGTGTTGATTGTTATTGCTCATATTGTTATTGATGATGAATGTTAGGGTTATGGTGTTGTTTTCTCTTTTCATTGTTGTAGTTAGTTTGATTATGAGTGAGTAGTCTTCTTGTGGGTTAGTAGGGGGATTAAGGGTAGAATATGGGTGATTAGGGTTTGATTAGGGGTAAAGGATGAATCTTTGTTGTTAGTCACATACTTGGCACACCATGTGTTTGTTGAAATGCTTGTTTGAGTTGTAGTGGCCATGCTTCTCATGCTAGTCTTCCTCTACTCATTGTTTGTCTTGTTTGTGGTCATGTTGAGGATAATGTTGAGGATAGTCTAAGTAGCGAGAGCCCGGACATACGTCGATGATTAGAGTCTAAGTTGCGAGAGCCCGGACTCACCTTGACATCGGTCTAAGTTGCGAGAGCCCGGACCGACTCTAGCACTAGGAGACACCTATACCCATGATCAACCCGATTACCCTACTATTCTTATGAACCTGACCTAACCCACTTCCTTCCATATTTGATTTCAACCTCTTGTGTAGTCATAGTTTATTCTAGTTTACGTGTTATTTCGATCATTAGCATTGTTTAGCATTGTTTTAGCCTAGTTCATCATCAGTCTAGTTCTTACCTCTCCTCTACCATAGTTTTCCATTTATCGCTTCTTTGTGTTTGTTTGGTGAATTAGTCTCGTTTTAGGACGACTTAGTCTAAACCTTGCGACACCGTCTTCGTGGACACGACCCGACTTACCCTAACTACCGTTAGGTGCTAGCCGGTTATTTATTTGATCGGTGGGATTCACGACAAATTCCCACCATCAATTTGGCGCCGTTGCCGGGGACGGTGCATTGTTTAGACTTTGTTTGCTTATTTCTAGACTTAGTTACTCTTCTTTGTGCCCTTCTATCATCTCTTGTGAATATTCTCTAGTTTTTCTTGTTTTCTTAGCTTTCTTTTCTCTTTGTCTCTAGTTGTGCTTGTTTATTGTCGTTGCCTAGTGCCCACAAAGCACTAGGTGTTCTCACGTTTGCTCTAGTGTGTAGTGTATGCCTAGGCGGGGAGGCGAATTCTTTCTCTTTAATCCAGAGCCGGAGAGGCTTTTTCGAGCTTTTCGCCAACGGACGATTAACCGGGTTAGGATCTCTCAACCAAGTGCAAGCAATACTCATCAAGAGCAAGCTCAAGGAAACGATTTTGAGCAAGCATTTCAAGAGACGGCCGAAGGGAATTTCACCAATCCCTTTGGATATTCTTCTCCTAGTTCCCCCTCTTCATCTACATCAACACCGTCTACACCACCATCTTCTCCCTTATATCCAAGAATGCCTAAGTTTTCTTCTCACTCTACATTCACGGAAGACGTCTTGCCGGGACCCAATGCTTTACCGACCGCTTATGCCGGAAATTTTACGGCCAAGACTCACTTCATCCAACTTGTGGAGAGGAACCAATTTAGTGGTTTGCCCACCGAAGACCCGCACCAACACATGGAGACTTTCTCCGATTATTGCGACGCTATCTCTCAACCCGGGGTTACACAAGATCAAATCCGATGGGTTTTATTTCCATTTTCATTAATTGGAAAAGCGAAGAAATGGATTAAGAGTCTCGATAGGGCAACCATGGGCATCGACACTTGGAAGAAGCTTGCATTGGCGTTCTACCAAACATTCTACCCTCCGGAGAAGACAAATTTGCTTAGGGCCTCCATCACCGGTTTCCAACAAAGGGATGAAGAGAGCCTATATGAAGCTTGGGAGCGGTTTAAGTCTTTGGTTAGATCGTGCCCCCACCATGGACTTTCACAATGGTTCTTGGTCCAACAATTTTGGAACGGTCTTTATGAGGACTCAAGAACTATACTCAACATGGGCTCCAATGGTAGGTTCACCGAGGTCGATGACGACCAAACTTGGGCGAGAATCGAAGAGATGGCGGTGCATAATTCGCAATACTCTAGGCCTAGGAAGGCAAATCGAGGAGGTAGGCACGAGGTTGATGCTATTACTCAACTAAGCATTGACCTTGGAGCTCAATTGAAGACCCATATGGAGACCATTGACAAGAAGCTCCAAGGTCACCTCACTCAAGTTCAAAGCATTGGTTCCTCCAACCAAGCCTCAATTCATGAAGTGAATGCTTCGAGTTTTGCACCTTCTTTGCCTTATTATGGCATGTGTGACACTTGTGGAATCGTTGGTCATGACCCTGTGAATTGTAGAGGAAGTATTGAACAAGTGAATGCTTTTCAAGCGTTCAAGCAAGGTGCCTCCTACTCTAATCAATACCAAGCTTCCAATCAAGTCCCTCAACAACAAGCCTTTCAACACCAACAACAACATCGTCCTTATGTTCCACCTCCCTTAAGGGACAACAACCAAGGTTACCAAGGCAACTCAAGGCCTTTCAACAACTTCAAGCAAAGTAACCAAGGTTCGTTCAACAACAATCAAGGGTTCCAACAAGGGAACTTCAACCAAGGCTATCAAAACCACAACCATGGCAACAATCAAGGCCTTAATCAAGGAAATTCTCATGGGTTCCAAGGGAACCGTCAACAACAAGCAACTCAAGGCAATCAACAACAAACCAAGCCTAGGAGCCGGTCTCCTATTCATGACTATGGTACTCCATTAGCCCTCACCGATACTCCGCATAATCCATCATCTCCACCTCGGGGATTCGACATTCAAAAATCTATGATGGATATGCAAAAGAGTCAAATGGACATATCAAGAAACCATCAAGAGCTCTTTTCTTATATTCAAGAGGAAAACGCGACAAGAGATGCCCGTATGAAGATGCTTGAAACTCAAGTATCTCAACTTGCTTCGGGGAGCTCCTCAAGACAAAAGGGGCAACTACCTTCTCAAGGTGAAACACCGAAATTTGAGCATGTAAATGCCATCACCACAAGGAGAGGTACATCTTATGACTCCCCTCAATTCCCTAGTGAGCAAGAGCCAATGCAAGAACCGACAAGGAAAATGACACCTCCAACTCAAGAGAGCTCAAGCTTTGATAATCCAATGGAGGAGCAAGTATTATGGGAGATCGAGAGACCCCAAGAAGACAAGCTTCCCCCACTTCAAGCAAAAGACAAGGGTAAAAGGAAAGTGTCATTTGAAGAGTCTTCCCCTATTGAGCAAAATAAGATCCAAATCAAGTTGCCTTTCCCAACAAGGCAAATGAAGACCAAGGTAGACTCTCAATATGAAAAGTTCCTTAACATTGTGAAGAAATTGGATGTTAGTGTCCCATTCACCGAGTTACTTACCCAAATCCCGGCATATGGAAAATTTATGAAAGAAATATTGGCTAGGAAGAGATCCGTCGATAAGGAAGAGACCATAGCGTTCACAAGGGTGGTGAGCGAGCTCATTCAAGGTTCTACGCTTCCAAAGTTGAAGGATCCGGGTAGATTCTCGATCCCTTGCACCATAGGCCACTACAAGATCGAAAGAGCATTATGTGATTTGGGTGCGAGTGTGAGCATCATCCCCTATTCTATTTGTTGCCGACTTGGGATGAAGGAGCTTAAGCGTACATCCGTTACACTCCAAATGGCCGATAGTTCATTCAACCGACCATTGGGGATGCTAGAGGATGTGCCGGTGAGAATCGGTAAGTTCTTCATTCCGGTTGACTTCATCGTGCTCGATATGCGGGAAGATGCTATCACTCCCATTATCCTTGGGCGCCCATTTCTACACACCGCCGGTGCTATGATCGATGTGAAGAATGGTAGGATCACCTTCGAGCTAGGCGAAGAGAAGTTAGTGTTTGAACTTCAAGGTAACACTTCGCCTACTAATGATGAGTCTTGCAACATGATCCAAGCCACTAAAGACATCGATCTAGGGGGAGAGTCGGGACAAAGCTTGAACAAGAACTCTTATGTACTTGAGGATGATGACTCCGATTTGGAGGGAGATGAGTGCCCATATCATGGGCTTGATGACAAGTTGAAAAGCAAGGAGAAGGATGAGCCTCCCTTGGGGCCACATGAGGACCGGTGGACGTTTGGGTATGTCCCCAAAGACAAAAAGTACAAGTTCAAGTCGTTGAACTTGGAAGATCGGGATGTCCCGGGAACGTCAAGGCAAGGCCATGAAGAGCCTTGGTATGTGGTTGGTTGTATCTCGAGCTTGATTGAAGACTTTGCTAAGGCCTTCGACTTGTTCCTTCGTGCCCTTGATGGAGATGGAATTAATTTTGGTTGTTGAAAAAGATTGAATAATGTACCACCTTGGTTTGACGGAGTTCCACAAGAACCGTCTCTTTGTATATATCTCTATCCCTTGTAGTTTGTTCTGTTTTGTGAATTTCTTGATTACTTGGATTGATTGATGAGCGATGTGAGGGAGGGAATTTGATGTGTTATTTGAGTTTATTGCGATAGGTGTGAAGTGGAAGTGATTCCTAGGGAGGAATGGTCATTGTTTGAGTTGGGATCGTGTGAAGGGAAGTCGGTTTTTGAAGCTTGGAACGAGCTTTTGGAAGCTAAAGAGGGTTAGGAGACTCTTCCCGGCCTAGAAGAGGTCATCCCGTCCGGGATGGAAGGCCCATCCCGACCGGGAAGGATGTCATCCCGTCCGGGATGAGGTGCACAAAAGATGGGTTCACTGACAGCTCATCCCGACCGGGACGAGGTCTTCCCGACCGGGACGAGACGGTCATCCCGACCGGGACCACCCATCCCGACCGGGATGGACCCCCTGTCCTCCTTTGGCTTTTTCTTCGTCATTTGAGTCCACCCAACCATTGTATACACCCTCCCAACCTCCCTACATGTCCTTACCCTCATTATATGACCCCTACACCTCACATACACATTCACCTCACTTTCTCGTCACTTTAAACCGACTTTCACATCAAAACCCACCTCACTTTACCTTTATGCCCCAACCATGGAACCGTACCGCGATTGGGAAGGAATAACGACGACGACGACTTGCTACATGCCGATATTGATTTATGAGATGATGGAGCGAGTGAGTTGCCAACCGTACGGTATGGCAACTATCCTCTCTTTTCCGTTTTTATAGCTTGTCTTCATTTGTTTATTCCCTTTCCCTTATATCCTTTGTGTCATGGTGGCCTTCGAGGCCTTAGTATGGTTGCTCCCGACTCTCGATGACGTGACTACATCGGGAGTCATTTCAAAATCCAAATTTTCAAGATTTTCACCCTTTTGTAGGAATTAGTCGGATTTGGGCCGAATCCGGGCTAGGTGACTTGATTACACCTAGTCCTCCCCTCCCATTTCCTTTCATTTCTTTCTTTTTATTTTTCTTCCCCCATCCATATCTTTTTCTCGTCTCGGCCCATGGTGACTTGACTACACCCCGGCCGGACACATTCTACCATTTTCTCCAATTTATTTTTGATTTTCAGCTTTATTTTCGTAGTTTCTTTTCTTTTGTGCTTCCATGCACTACGGTCGAGCATGAGGACATGGCTCGGCTTAAGTGTGGGGGAGCGATATTCTATCGTAGTTAGTTCTATTTTCTTAGTTTTTCGAAAAAATTTTAAAAACCCTAAAAATTTGAAATTTTTTCACAAAAATCAAAAAGATTTTCCCTTTTGTGTGTTTTTCTTTTGTGTCATTGTCTCGTATATTTGTTTTGTTGTGTGTGTTTGTCCCCTTTTCCTTATAGGTTGCTTAAACCACCGATGGCCTTGGAAAGCTTTCAAGATGTCCGGTAACATCTTCTTTCCCTTTTTCCTTCTTTGTCTCTTGCGGAATTTGGAGGAGAATGTGATGTGGTGTGCTCGGGAGGAGCTTTGTAAAGTTTGATGTTGGTTGGTTGCTCATTTGGAAGCTAGGGGTGGTGTTTGTGTTATGTATGTGTTTGTTTTGTGTTGTTCTTGTTTTGTTGCTTTTGTTTCTTTTTCTTTCGTTTCCGTTGAGTCTTTGTTTTGTGTTTTGTTGTGTGTAAATAGGTTTTCGAAAACCCGGTTTAGAGGCTTGTGTGCGAGTGTTTACTTTCTCTTCCTAGTGGTATAAATCGAGTCTTGGACTTTAGTCTAGTAGAATGACCCTAAATCAATGATTTCGTTGGTTTCTTACCTTGAGTCCACCTAGCTTACTAGGGATTTACTACGGGATTTGCATTTTGACCATTATGACCACCCACGGTGTGAAAAGGCCTTGGTTACCGAGTCTCGTCCCCTAGGTGACCGTGTTCGGAATTATTCGATTAGTCCAAGTTCTCCCCTTTTTGTGGGTTTGAAGGGAAATCGCGACCCCCGACTAACCTATTCACCTACCTCCTACACATATCCACACAATAAAATTGCAAATTGTTGAAGTCATCTTTCTAGTTGCAATAAGAAGTGCCAAAAAGTCAAATCAAGCCAAAAGGGCAAAGAGAAGAAAAAGAAAGAAAATGAAAGAAAGAAAAGAAAGAAGAAAAAGAAAAGGCACAAAAGCCAAAAAGAAAATAGAAAAGAAGAAAAAGAAATGGCATAGCAAAACAAAGCAAAAATGCAAAAGAAGAAGAAAATGCCAAAAGAAAATCGTCTCACAAAAATAGAAACCTCACACCTCACAAAATAAGCCTTTTACCGACTATTACCGTGAAGAGCCTACCAAAGGACCGAGTCCCTAGGAAGGATGATAGCGGTAATGGTCGGTCTTCCCTCATTTTGCAATCATTTCCACTTTTTACTTGGACTAGTTAGGCGGTTTCGGACATGGGACGACCCTCTTGGCTCTTTGCTAAAGGGGGCGGGGTCTCACTTACCTACAGTGTCGACTAACACCGTGGTTCATCCTTTTTCCATCCCGCCGATCGTCCCGTAGTACGTTCTTAGAAGGTTAGGAGGAACCGAGGTAAGTTACCAACGTTTTTGTTGCTTTGTCGTCATACTATTAGGGTTTAGTCCATCTTGGTTTGTATTGCTAGCTTGGGAACGTTGTCACTTGCCTTGAGTCCTAAACCGGTGCTTCTTTCACCGCTTGTTTGAGGGAAGCGGTATTTCTTTTCTTTTGGGTGCAACCTTTTGTGTGTTTGTTTGTGTGCTTGTTTGTTCTTTTGTTTTTTGTGTCCGGTTGCATCCACGGTTTTGTCGCAAGACCCCACTTGCCTTGCGGAGAGCACTTATCCTCTAGGTGCTCTCGCGTGAGTTGAAAGGGCGTAGGGTGCGCTAATACCCACTCGGCTAGTTTAGTAGTTAGTATGTGCTTACTCGAGGGCGAGTAAGGGTTAAGTGTGGGGGAGTTGATAAGTGTAGTTTGTAGTGCCTATTTAGTAGTGTTTTAGTCCTACTTTCCTTGTGGAATCGCTCCTTGGGAGCGATTTATGGGCTACTTATGCTTCCTCTAGTTCGTTTCAGGTCCCCGAGACCACTCATGAAGAGTTGGAGCGATTCCGACTCAATACATACACTTTTCGGAGCCAACGAAGTGAAGGAACGATCACTCGATGCCTTGGATTCGATCCCGAGACCTTGGGACCCAATCCCGAGCCTTCGAGACCCGATCCCGAGTTCCGAGAATCGATGGGAAGTCCATGTGAAGCAAGGAAGGACCAAAAAGATCATATTGGAGGCCTACAAGACTCGTCCCCGACAGGTATGCACCTCATCCCGTCCGGGATGAAGTGCGTTTTTAGAGGGGTCACTGCCAGGCCGTCCCGGTCGGGACCAACCCGTCCCGGTCGGGATGACAGGCCGTCCCGGTCAGGATGATCCCGTCCCGGTCGGGACCAAGGTGCTGTAACCGCACATCATTTAATTCATCCTCCTTCATTCTTGTACCCCTATATATACTTCCCTCTTGTATTGTTTATGGATCTTACATTAACCTAGACTATCTTAAGCCTCTCTACATCATATAAACCCTAGATTTAGTTCCTCTCATTAGTTTAATCATCCTTTAATCTTTAGTTAATCTTAGTTAATTAGTCTTGTAATTAGTTCTTGTATTAAGAAGATACTTGAAGATTTCTCCAAGCTTGACAACCTTGGGATTTATTTGGGTTTCCTATTTATGCAAGTTATCATCTTTTCTTCATCCTATTGTTGGTATAATCTTCCTTTCTCTTATTCTTTGTTATTATTTCAAGTTTGAATCTTTACTTAGTGTTGATTGTTATTGCTCATATTGTTATTGATGATGAATGTTAGGGTTATGGTGTTGTTTTCTCTTTTCATTGTTGTAGTTAGTTTGATTATGAGTGAGTAGTCTTCTTGTGGGTTAGTAGGGGGATTAAGGGTAGAATATGGGTGATTAGGGTTTGATTAGGGGTAAAGGATGAATCTTTGTTGTTAGTCACATACTTGGCACACCATGTGTTTGTTGAAATGCTTGTTTGAGTTGTAGTGACCATGCTTCTCATGCTAGTCTTCCTCTACTCATTGTTTGTCTTGTTTGTGGTCATGTTGAGGATAATGTTGAGGATAGTCTAAGTAGCGAGAGCCCGGACATACGTCGATGATTAGAGTCTAAGTTGCGAGAGCCCGGACTCACCTTGACATCGGTTTAAGTTGCGAGAGCCCAGACCGACTCTAGCACTAGGAGACACCCATACCCATGATCAACCCGATTACCCTACTATTCTTATGAACCCGACCTAACCCACTTCCTTCCATATTTGATTTCAACCTCTTGTGTAGTCATCGTTTATTCTAGTTTACGTGTTATTTCGATCATTAGCATTGTTTAGCATTGTTTTAGCCTAGTTCATCATTAGTCTAGTTCTTACCTCTCCTCTACCATAGTTTTCCATTTATCGCTTCTTTGTGTTTGTTTGGTGATTTAGTCTCGTTTTAGGCCGACTTAGTCTAAACCTTGCGACACCGTCTCCGTGGACACGACCCGACTTACCCTAACTACCGTTAGGTGCTAGCCGGTTATTTATTTGATCGGTGGGATTCACGACAAATTCCCACCATCACTCGACCCGACCTACCCTAGCTACCCAGTTAGGTTCGTTGGCTATTATTTGTTGGTAGGATCCACGGCAAATCCCTCCCATCAATTTGGCGCCGTTGCCGGGGACGGTGCTAGTTTAGACTTTGTTTGCCTATTTACTTGACTTTGTCTTTGTGTTCGTGTTTTTCTTTGTTTTCCTTTGCTTCTTGTGTGTGTGAAGTTTATTTCCTTCTTGTCTAGTGCCCAATAAGCACTAGACTTCTAATGTTTGCTCCTTGTCTACAGTTTATGCCTAGAGGTGGTGACCATCCTCTTCTTTACAACTTAGAGTCGGAAAGGTTTTTTTGAAACTTTCGTCAACTGACGGTTGCTAGATTGAGAGGTTCCTAACCGGGTACAAGCAACGATTTTGAGCAAAATGTGAGGATTGATCTAAACTCCCCACCCATGGAGGCCACCATGAATTCTTCTTCCCCCTTTATCAATTGAGACTATGCCATGACGTCTCCCTACTACTATCAAGCTTCATGGGGTAATCAAGACACCCGTGAGTATGAGTTTCAAGGACATGGAAACGGCTACCAACAAGTGAATGCTTATCAATCCTATGATCATGGTGACTATTACTCAAGCTATCATTGTGAACCCACCATGTTTCATCATGTTTCTTCACATGGAAGCCAATTTCCCCAAAACCTACCATATTACCCTTCACCTCAACCACATTCTGAGCCCCAAAATCCACAATACTACCAATCATCTCAACCGTACTGCCAACAATATGATGCCCCACCCCTTGGGCATCATCAAGATTTTCAAGGAGCATTACAAGACACCAATGACCACCAAATGTCCAACTTGGAGTTATTTCAATCGATTCTTCAAATGCAAAAGAGCCAACAAGAAATGGCCATCCAATTGCAAAAGGACTATGAAATCTTGGCCCAAATTCGAAGATAAAATGAGGCGATGGATGCTCGATTAAATGCTATAGCGGCTAAAACCGTAATGTCTTTAACTCGAAAGTCACAACTTGACGAAGGGTGCTCGTTTGAGCAAGGGGAGCAACCCAATCATGAAGCCGCCGATGAAGTCCCTTTGAGAAGCGAGATTTGCTATGAAGAACCTCAATTGTCTACCCAAGATGAGACGAATGAGGAAATATTCCTTGATGACGACATTGTTGGTGAAGCATTGGAGGAGGTTAGTGAGTTGAATGAGGTGGTAGAAGTTGTGAAGTCGTTGGGTGAAAATGATGAACCTAAGTTGCCCTTGTGCGAAAATATGAAAAAACATCAAGAGCCTCTTGCAAGTGAGCGAAGCAATGGTTTGGAAGAGATTGAAACCGCCGGTAGAAGTTTCAATTCTCTCCTCCAAGATGATGTGAGGCCAAATGATGTTTTGAGACTTGAAGATGGGGAACCACAACTTGAGGAAGATATGAGGATGTGCAATAAGGAAGTGAGGCCGAAACCGCTTTTTGTGCCTCGTGTCAAATATTTGAAGCTTGCTTGCGGTTGGAGGCGATGCTTAGGGAGGAAGAGGTCGATAAAGCTTATAGGATGGAAAGACCTCAGAGACAACATGAAAGATGACGTTGGGTCTTTAGATGACTACTTCTTGCTTCCGACTTGGAGGCTTTGGAGGATAGCTTGGCTCGGGTACTCAATGATCCCTCATTATGATGTGGCTCGAGCATTTGACTTACTCCTCAGAGCCCTTGATGGCTATGTGTGGACATGACATAGGTCCACCCCGACGCGGCCACGCGCGGGTTTGGGGAGGCGAATGAATCTCCATATGAGATGGGTCGAATTGAAATTTAAATCGAAGTTGGAGTCGCCACCGAACTTTGTGGGAGTTCGGGCCCGTTCGAACCCACTCTATGTCGTAGTGGGCCAAGTACAAAGTATGGCCCATTTCCGATGTCAGAGTTTATTGGGTTTGTCCCTTTGCATTTGATACCGATACCGACATTATCGGATATCGTGTATTGAATGACTCTCGTTTGCCAATGGATTCGGACATCCGGAAACCATGGTTCTGAGTAAGGGGTGAGGGTAAGTATTGGGAAGTTCACAAAGAACACCCAACCCCGCCCGCACATAGCGGCCTCTACTAAGATATCGTTTGATGTTTTAATACGCGCGTTAGTTGAACGATGAAATGATATGCAAACATTATTTTTCCTAAGCATGTGAATAATTGAATGGGTTGCTAAGTCGATTTAATGCATCTAAAGTTAACGTCAAAGTTGTATTTTAGCATGCGAGGTTCGTTTTAGTCTAATAAAACAAATAATGAAAAGAAATTGCTACAAACATGAACAAACAAGTTAGTAACGGGTTATAAAACGAATAAGAAATATAAATACGATAACATGCATGATTTTGAAAAGTTTATTCGTGTGATGGATTAAACACACGTTGACTGAGGTCAATAAAATACGCCGAGAAAACCCGCTGTTTCATTAAAGAAATGTTGTTTTAAAAATTAAAAAATTGCTTTTTATGTCGCGTTTTCAGGAAGCTGCGCGCCTCGCCCGAGAAGGGCGCGACTCGCCTGAGAAGGCGACTCGCCCGGGATGCACGCGACTCGCATCCCGGGCTGTTTTCGAAATTGATTTTTAGAAAATTTATAGCTTTATTAAATCGCGTACAAATATTGCATGATTTATACTCGATTTAATTTAGCGACATTCGTTATATTCGATATTCGATTATGAAATCGATATCAAATATTCAGAACGGTTTTTTAGGAAAGAAAACGCTTTTTAGAAAATCATTTTGAAAAGAAAAACAAATCGGATGAAAAGATGTTGATTCTCTCTGCGTCAAAATCGTCATATTATATTTAAGACCAAAAGACGACTTTTTTAGCATCCACGAGATTGATTTAGTCCTTTTTTTGATACGATATTCGACTAAAGAATTGATATCGTATTTTAAGAACGTTGTTTTGTATAAAAATAGTTTGTAGTATCGATATTATTGAAAATAGAAGATGTGACGATGACCCATAATAAAGACGGACCAATGACCCAAAAGAAGAAAAAAAGACGAGAGGAAGGGAGAGAGAAAGGAGAAGATGGGATTTTGATTTACACCCTCAACCTACATGCTTTGTTTACTCGGAACGGGGCTCGTCGGAATGTGGCTTAGGCACGGGAGCGTCGAGTTAATGTCGGTGAGTTATGCTGGTTTTTGGACGTGTAGGGTGGCGGGTGAGGTGGTCGGTTTCTTCGGGTCTCGGGTTACACTATCGGTTATTCGATGCTATTGTTGCTATAGAATGTCGGTGTATTATGAATTGTATATGTCGGGAATTCAATGTATGAGGGTTAAATGTGTATGAGGGTTGAATGTCTTTTTTGTGTTGACGGGAGGGTCCTATTTATAGGAGAAGAGGTAGTCTTGCTTGTACGACAAGAAATACCGATTAAGATAGGAAATGTAAGAGGTTGAGACGAGCGAGGATTCCGTTCCTTGGAGAGGAAGCCGTGGAATCCGGCTGGAAGAGGGCTGCTCGGCCGAGTATTTGATGCTCAGTCGAGTGTTTGATTCGGTTTTCGGATAGAATTCCTACTTGAGATCAAATTCTATCCTTACCGGAATTGTTTAATATTTTGTGTAGCTGATTTTTGTAGCATTTGAGCTTGAATTGGTCATGTGGGGTGACACGGCTGACTCACCCTTTTCGAAAATATCTTTGACCGAGTTTTGACTAAGTCGCTAAAAGACGGTTTTGCCCCTGGTGTCGGATTCGACCCAAATTAGTCTTATTTGACTCGAAACGACCCACTGGGCCTTAATTTAAGGTTGGTTTTGTGAAATTTGTACTCCGTAAAAAGCCCAAGCCAAATGCCCATAATTTTGAGCCCATTTCCGAGTACGTTAAAGCACGTTTGCGTCCGATCATCATCGGGTGTTTGTCGGAAACTGCTATAGACACCTGGCGGTCAAAATCTGGGTGTCTACACTATGGATAAGAAGGAAGAGTCCACCATTCTCGGTTTGACGGAGTTCCTCAAGAACCGTCATGTTTTATATTCCTCTTTCCCTCTTCTTTTGAGTTTTTGTGTTTGTATTTGTGTGTTTGTTTGTTTGTTCTCTAGGTTTGATGTGTTGTGTAGAATTCTTGTAATTTGGTATTTTGATGATTGATGTGAGGGAGGGATCTTTGATGGAAGTTTTTGAGCTTCATTGATAGGTGTGAAAGTGAAGGTGAAGTTTTGAGAGGAGTTGTTGATGATAGAAACTTGGATCTTGGGCAAGGAAGTCGATTTTTGAGCTTTTGACAAGCTTTTTGGGATGGGATTTTGGATCCCAAGGTAGTATTTTTGAGAATTTTTTTTTTTTGAAATCAAAGAATGGGAATCGACCGATTAATCGGAATGCTGCAGGATTGGTCCCGATTTTTCATAGATGCAGATAAAGTCATTCTGAATCAGAATGGCGTTACCCATTTATTTACGATCCGCCAGATGCAAGTAGACCGTCACTTTTTGGATGCTTACCTGTCCTATTGGGACGCCACTTATCATGTTTTTGGTTTTCCTCGAGGCGAAATTTGTCCTGTTCCTGAGGAAATCGCTGCTGTAGGAGGATGGAATTCCATACTTCGCCCAACTATTCCGTTTTCAATTCATGACCCAAGGAGAAAATTACGGGAATTTTTAGGGCTTTCTCACATGTAGGTATCTCGTATGCTGGAAGGAGATACCGTTTCCTTGATCGATCTAGCTGAAAAATTTATGAATCCTGATGACGTCCGGGTCAGGCCGGTCCATAGTCGCAGGGCCTTTACTTTCTGTACGCTCCACGTTTATGCCTTCGAAGGTCATATGGATTTGTTATCTTGCATGGGTCATGTCTGGCTTTTCACTGTAGCTGACCTGATGGAAACGGAGCACAGCCCGGCTTGGCTGATTACAGGAGAGATTATCCAGGGTTTGGATAATCGTAAAAGGGATCCGTCAACCCGGTTGACTGGGAATACCCGTCTTTTACATGTATGCCGATTTTGGATTTTTTGTAATTTTCTGATTTTTTCAGTTTTCTCGGTTTTTCTCGATTTTGCGCGGTATTCCTCGATTTTCGCAATTTTCGATTTTTCCGATTTTTCTCGATTTTCGCGTTTTTTTTTACACGGTTTTTTTCAATTTTTCGCGGTTTTTTTTCAGCTGTGGCTATTCGAGAGGCTATCGATCGTGGATCCTCCGCTTGACGTGGCCCGATATCGACCGAATTAAGTGATGACAAGGAGACGAACCGTTGATTTTTCTCGTCTCAATACCCAAAAATACTGGGACGAAGTGCTGTCTTTTCACGGAGGCCCATTGATCCGGTGGACCGTACCATGGTGGCCCATTTATATTTGGACCGGCTTAGAGTCTCGAGATAGGGCTCGATATCAGGTGATCCTATCTTTTAGACAAACAATTCACCTCTTTCTCGATCGCATACTTAGGCAATATGGTCGGGCCCAAAGAATCCCGGAAATCGGGGCAGTCGTGAGTGAATCTGCTCAATTGACGGACGTAATGTGTGACATTTGGATGCAAAGGTGGTATACCCGAGCTACTTGGTCTGTTCCCAAGGCTCCTTACTTGATCTGGGTATCCGATTCTTATGTTAAATGGACAAAGGCTGATTCTGCTAAAGCCCGGGCTGCCCTGAAGACTGATGAGGCTTTCGACCTGTTGCGTCGAGAACAAGCTAAAGAAAATAGAAGCTTCTTTGACGAAGGCGTTACTCTGGCAAGTCAGAAAGGGAAATCTAGGACTCAGACTGAAGGGTCCAGTACTAAAGGTGCACGAGGGAAAGTGAGCCCCTAGACGGACTTAGAAAGAAGACTTGGCCCAAAGTCAAAGGTTCAGGACCGACTTGGTCCTCGAGACAGACTTCCCGAGCATGTACGGGCTCGGCTTGGACCAGTGACAATGGCAAAAGACCCGTTGTCGAAGAAACGGGTTCGAGCAAAGGAAATTCCCCTTGTGATTAGGGAACGTTCGCCCGCGCCCCTTCGGCCTCGGGCTCCGCGTGACCCCAAAGATAAGGGGAAAGGAAAAATGTACGAGTAGTCTCCTGAATTTATTATTTAAGTATTACTACTATTTTTGTGGTGTGATTTTTGTTTTTGTTGTTTTTTTGTGTGATGTATTTTTGAAATTTCCGAATTTATCGGTTTTTTATAATAAAAGACATATTAGTGAATACCGTTCCCGTCTTTTCGTTATTGCAGTGGTTGTACCCTTTTGAGGGGTTGCCTACGTATCCATAATTAATGGAATCAAACCTTCCGTAGTTCAGAAATTATTTTTGCAATTTTCGAAATACATCAAGATCATTAATTCGAGATGTGCGACGGTAGGATAAGTAATCCTAACTTATTGACTTGCTTAAAGTTTTGAAAACTTATAAAAAGACAAATTTTTATAAATTTTTGCAAATGACATTGAGGCAGGGTTTAAGGGTAGTAACGCTTCAACTGGTTCAAGTTAGTTGGATTGACGAACTCGTTCCCGTCCAAGTCTGTTAGCATTACTGCTCCTCCTGAAAGGATTTTCTTCACTAGATATGGCCCAGCCCAATTGGGTTTGAATTTTCCCCTTGGGTCAACTGGTAGTAAAGCCCGAACGGATTTTAGGACTAGGTCGCCCTCTTTGATATTCCTGGCCCTAACTCTTTTGTTAAAAGCCCGTTGGATCCTCTTTTGATAAATCTGGATATTGTTGAGGGTCCGGGATCGCCGTTCATCCAAGAGAAGTAGCGAGTCGTATCGGGCTTGGACCCAATCTGCTTCAGGTACCTGACTCTCGAGTAAAATTCTGAGGGATGGTACTTCTAGCTCAACTGGTTGGACCGCTTCCATCCCATATGTCAGATAGTATGGAGTTGCTCCGATTGCGGTGCGAATTGACGTCCGATATTCCCATAGAGCAAAAGGAATCTTGTCGGGCCAATCCCGGTAATTCTCAGTCATCTTTTTAAGTATGGTGACAATTGTTTTATTGGCTGCCTCTACCGCTCCATTTGTTTGGGGACGGTAAGGCGAAGATGTATGCCTTTGAATTTTGTACTTTTCCAGCAAAGTAGCGGTTTCAGCTTGAAAATGGATCCCGTGATCACTGATGAACTCGTGCGGGATCCCGTATCAGCATATAATCTTATTTTGGATGAATTTAGCCACATGTTTGGCATTCAAAATCCGGTATGACTCGGCCTCGACCCATTTGGTGAAATAGTCAATAGCCACTAGAATAAAGCAGTGACCCCCTGTCCCAGAAGGGTTCACCTTCCCAATTATATCAATTCCCCATGTCGAGAATGGCCATGGTGATGTCATTGTATTTAATAGGGATGACGGCATGTGTTGTACATTAGCAAAGATCTGACAATTATGGCAGTGTTTGACGTATAATTGACAGTCCGTTTCCATGGTGTTCCAATAGTACCCAAGTCTCGTGATTTTTCGGGCCAACATATGGGCGTTCATATGCGGACCGTTTTCACCATCGTGCACCTCGGCCATGACCTTTTTGGCTTGCGTTTTGTCGATGCATAGGAGTAAAGCCCCCTGTGCCGTCTTCTTATACAACTGTCCATCGTCCGTGCGGATGAACTGGGTGGCCCACCTTCGCAGGGCTTTCTTGGCACTGTTTTCAGCTCCCGGAGGATATTCACCCGATGTTAAGTAGGTTAGAATAGCCTGATACCAAGGTTCTGGATCAGTTATCTCGATATCTTGAATAGCGTGGATATATGCCGGCTCAGATTGTCTTTCGACGCAGATGGGCATGCTGGTTAGATGCGTCGGGATATTCAGTAAAGATGCTAATTTTGAAAGAGCATCTGCAAACTGGTTTTCTTCCCGAGGTAGGTAGATGTATTCTACCTTTTGAAATTGTTTTTCGAGAACCCTTACTCGTGCTTGGTAAGCTACGAGATTTGCGTTCCGAGTTTTCCATTTCTGTAGGGCTTGATTTATGACTAAAGATGAGTCACCGTGGACCCGGAGGTTTGTTACTCCTAAATCAACGGCGGTTTGCAACCCGTGAATGCATGCTTCATATTCGGCTGCGTTGTTAGTCACATCGAAATCTAGCTTGATGGATAACGGGGTGTGTTCCCCTTATGGCGAGATTAGCAAAATACAGACCCCAAATCCTCGGAAGTTGGACGCTCCATCAAAATATAAATCCCATGTTTCGGTGTCAGTATGGAATATATTTTCATCCGGGAAGGCCCAAGTATCGGTGTGTCCTTCCTCGGATATCGGGCTATCGGCGAGGAATTCGGCTACTACCCGGCCTTTGATGGCTTTCAATGGTACGAACTTGAGGTCGAACTCGGCTAGCATTAAAGTCCATCTGGATATACGGCCGTTAAGTATGGGCTTTTCGAACAAGTACTTGATTGGATCCATTTTGGATAGTACATGCACTTCGTGACTGAGCATATAGTGTCGGAGCTTTTTAGTGGCCCAAACCAAAGCTAAGCACGTCTTTTCGAGCATTGTATACTTGCACTCGTATTCCAAGAACTTTTTACTTATATAGTAAATAGCCCGTTCTTCAGAATCGACCATTTGGGCTAGCATAGCCCCCATGGTTGTCTCGGTCGTTGTTAAGTATAATGACAGAGGCAAGCCCGGTTGGGGTGACATTAATACCGGCGGAGAGGATAGAATCTCCTTGATCTTATCAAAAGCCATTTGACATTTATCATCCCATAGTGTTCGTTCCCGTATTTTCAGCTTCTAGAAAATGGGCTCACAGACCATGGTTAACTTTGAAATGAACCGGCTGATATATTGGACTTTCCCGAGAAACCCCCTTATCTCCTTTTCGGTTTTGGGTGGTTGCATCTCGGTAATGGCCTTGATCTTTGCTGGGTCAACTTCGATGCCACGTTGGCTGACAATGTGGCCCAGTAGCTTGCCCAATGTTACCGCGAAGATGCATTTTTGAGGGTTCAGCCTCATGTTGTACTTGCGTAATCGGGTAAAGAACTTTCTTAGGGCCGCAATGTGCCCGTTTCTAGGGGTGTTCAAAATCCGGGTCGAACCGGAAAAATGGACCGGACCGGACCGGATCCGGAATAAAAAATTCTGGTCCGGTCTCCGGGCCATCATTTTGGGCGATTCCGGGTTCCGGTCAGGTCCGGTCCTGACCCGGTTTTTTTCGTTCCGGACCGGTTTGGACCGGAAAACCCGGAATTATGCTTATTTCTTAAAAACTCCGGTCTAACCGGGCCTAACCGGACCAAATCGGGCCAACCGGTCCGGAATTTTGGACCGGAATTCCAAAAAAATTGAAAATTCCGGGCCAACCGGTCCGGGTCGGACCCGGTATTTTTCCGGGCCGGACCAGGGTCAATATTTTGGTTTCCGGTCCGGGTCCAGGTCAAGAAATTTGACGATTCCGGATCCGGGTCGGCCCGGTTGCACAACCCTACCCGTTTCGGTCCTTGGATTTGACGATCATGTTGTCCACGTAGACCTCCACTTTCTTATGCATCATGTCATGCAATAAAGTGGTGGCGGTCCGTTGATAAGTGGCCCCGGCGTTGATGAGCCCAAATGGCATCACAGTATAGCAGTAAGTACCCCAAGGCGTAATGAAGGTGGTCTTACTCATGTCTTCCTCCGCCATTTTGATCTGATTGTATCCGACATACCCGTCCATGAATGATAAAAGGGCATGGTCGGCCGTGTTATCCACCAGTATATCGATGTGTGGTAACGGAAAATCGTCTTTTGGGCTGGCCTTGTTAAGGTCCTGGAAGTCTACACATACTCGTACTTTACCGTCTTTCTTGGGTACCGGAACGATGTTTGCAACCCAGTCTGGATATTCAGACACTTGAATAAAGCCCGCTTTGAATTGTTTATCGACTTCTTCTTTGACTTTGAGAGACCATTCGGGCCTCATTCTTCGGAGTTTCTGTTTTACCGGCTTGTACCCGTCTTTGATGGGTATTCGGTGTTCAGCTATCTCCCGGTCTATTCCCGGCATGTCCTTGTAAGACCATGCGAAGACGTCTTTGAATTCTTGGAGGAGATCCGTGAATTGTTGTTTCTCCTCGGGATCTAAAGATCGACCTAGCTTAAGCATCTGAGGTTCTAAAGGGGTTCCTACGTTGATGTAGTCGGTTTCTTCGACTACCGGATCTCGGGATTCCCTTTGTTCGAGTTGCTCGATTAGATGCGGAGGTAGTGGTACCTTTTCGTCAGGTTTCTCAATGTCATTGCAAGTAAAATTTTTGAAAATGTTTTGAAAATAAGACAAGTCGTAAGCAGAACGGTTATCGTTATTATTGATAGTGAATTTTGAAAAGAGCTCGAAGAGAGCTGCCATCTGATCGTTGGTCAGTGGCGGGATAGGGAGAGCCCTCGGGACAGACTCCGAGACTCCCGTAGGTGTGACTAAAGGAAGGGGGGTTACAGACTTGATCCTAGTACTGGACCCTCTAGGCTTAGACTCAGACTCGGACTCAGACTCGGACTCAGACTCGGATTCAGTATCCGGCATATCCCCTTCACCAGTAGTCAGCTTGTAAACTCGACCCTCGTTGTCGGTCCATTTGATCGTCTTCCTCCAAGCCTTTTTCCCAGTATCAGCACCAATTTCGGAGATCAGCTTGGTTGGATCGAATCTGCTGCTGCGGAGGATCAGATTTACTAACTCCTGTTTGGGGGTTGGGACGACCTTATCTTCCCCGAATAGGATCCTCAGGACGGGTTCAGTATTATTTGCGCCTTCCTTCGATTCGGCCTGGATAAGGGCAAAGATATCATCCGGGATGAAATTGCATTCCCGAGCCAATTTTGTCTCGGGATATGAGATGGTAGGCTGATAGAGGCCCACTTGAACAGCTCCGAACACTGGAGTGACGAAGTAATCAGTCAGTCTTGGACTGTAAGGGCCCAAGTAGGTACCCTTGAAGATGTTGATGGCCTTCTGAATACCGGCCTGAACCACGTTTTCCGGGGTTATATCGTACCCCAAACCAAATCTGGATTCTTCGTTGCCTAGGACCTCGATGATTCTGCCAGCCGGAAGGTCGGGCCTTGAAATAGCCCCTGGTAGGTAGCCCAAATTTCGCAGCATCGTGTCGATGCTAGTGGTGAAATACGGCCGGAAAAGATATTCCTCCTCGATCATTCTCACGAAATTGAAACCTCGCGAGTCGATTGAGCCTGCCGTGTTGCACCTTGACACGGTTATGGGGGTAGCCTCGAGAGTAACGATCCCATCTTGTAAAGGCAACTTGACCTTCCTGTGAAGGGTAGAGGATACGGCTTTGACCGCATGAATCCATGGTCTCCCAAGTAACAGATTGAAAGATGAAGTGACATCAATCACTTGGAATTCTAGCTCTTTCTCTATCGGGACGGTTATGATTGTTAGCTTGACAGCCCCAGCAACTGATTTCGGGCTTCCGTCAAAGGCCTGAATAGTTTGTGTGGTTGGAAGGTAATCAGCCTCGGTGATGCCGAGGGCTTTAGCGGTCCTTAAGGGAAGGACATTTACTGCGGACCCGTCATCAATTAGGGTCATGGGGAGATATTTTCCCCGGCAGATCACCGTGATGTATAAGACCAAGTTATGGGTGGCCCTAAACGGTGGAAGGTCGGACTCGGAGAAAGTGATAAGTGGGCCTTTTCCTTTGGACTTGCCTTTGAGGTGAGGCAAAATAGTGGCTACCATTTCGGTGGGGGTAACGTGAGTCAACCTTGATTTCATCGAGAGCCTTAGTAAGTGATGCCCGATGCTCTTGAGAACTAACCAAAAGCTGCCATATGGTAAGATCAGTTCGGACCCTCTTTAATTGTTTGACTAGGGCCGTGTCAGTGTTCGGTTCCTCGAGGGTCGGTTCCGTCCTGGCAGGTTCAGTGACGGTTTCGGGGGTAGAGAGACCGGTCGTGATGACATGTGTGCCGGCCAGGGCCTTGGTTTTAGCCCTCCAGATTTCCTCGACGGTGATGGGGACAGCTTCCCCCTTAGCTAGGTAAACATCATCTTCATCGTCGTTCCATATCCCGTTGATTTGGGGAATGAAAGGAGGAATGAGATAAGAACAGTCGACTATTTCTCCGGTAAAAATGGCGTGAGTAGCAAGTGGGTTATTTTTGTTACTCGGCTTATCACTGGGTAGCGGTATCTTCCCATTTTTGATTAGATCTTGAATGAGATGCTTCAATTTCCAACATTTCTCAGTGTCGTGCCCGTTGCCTTGGTGATATTGGCAGTAGGCCTGAAAGTTGTAGCTCTTGGACCGTTTTTCGATCGGAACCTCCGGAGTTGGGCCTATCGGTTGGATTAGGCCTTTTGAAGACAGTCTTTGTAAGGCATTAGCATAGGTTGTACCTATATCAGTGAATACCCGAGTTGGAGTATTCCTTTTGGTCGAGGTGTCTAGTGAGTTAACCTCGTCAAAGATGCTTCGGACCGCAGTTGTAGTTGCGGGCTTGCCGAAGGACGAGCTGGCTCCTTGATACCCCTTGGCAGAGGCCTTAGTAAGGTTCTCTAGCCTCAGATCGTCTTCAATCCTCGTACCCATCTCGGTTAAAGTGGCGAAATTGGGTATGATGGCGTACCGGAGATGGACCCGGTAAGAAGGGAGGAGGTTTTTGACAAAGGCCTCCACCAGGACCTTTTCGCTGGGCTTGTCCACCAGTTTCACACTTTCGGCCCTCCACCTCTGAAGGTATTTGGTGAAACCCTCTTTAGGCTGTTGGGCCATGACCTCCAAAGTACGCATCGTAGTCTGGATCTCGGTATTGTCCGCATAGTTTCGGGCGAACTCCGTTGCTACATCGTCCCAAGTCTTATACTTCTGGGAATCGAGCCTGTAGTACCAGGCCCTTGGGTGCTTCTCGAGGGAAGAAGTGAACAGATGCTTGAACATGTTTGATTTAACCCCCTTAAGGGCCATGAATTCCTTGAAAGCCCGGATATGGTGGACCGGGTCTTCAGTACCCTCGAACATTGGCAGGCCAGTCAAGTTGAGATTGGCTGGCAGCTCATCGGTCAGAGGTGTGTAAGTTCGAGCATTCTCCGTGTGGATTGAGTTTTGGGTCGACAAATGGACCTGTTCTTGCAGTTTGTGGACCGCGCTGACCAATTCAGCTAACGGCCCAGTAGTCTCGACATTGCCACTAGGGGTTCCCTGCTCCACGGCGCTTACTCGGGTGAGGATGGCGATCTGATCCCCCCTCATTGTTGTGATCATAGTTTCCAACTTGGTCAACGAGGCCCTGAGCTCATCTATGGCTTGTTGCGTCATGGTTCGAGTGAAGGGCGGCCTGTCTGTAAGAATACCGTGCAGTCAGCAACTAGCCCAAATCTTAGAGCAAAAATACATCCCGAGCAGGGGAAAAGTAGACTAGGAAGGAAATGACTCAGAAAAAAAACGTCTAGACGGGTGACTCGTACAAGGTGGGCCTTCCATAGGATTTGGTGTGTGGACCGAGTCCTGTTTGAGGGAGGGTCCACGTGAGATATTCCCCAGACTTTGAACTCGATTGTGTAAACGGGCCAACCCTTGCAAAAGTATGTCCTACGTAGGTGGGCCTTGCCTTAATCAAGTAAGGCGGACTGGGATAGGGAAGAAATCTGTGATATAAGATCGACGGAGTTTCGACACTAGAGACTTCGACGACTTACGACACGACCCGACACTGCTAAATACGGGAAGTCCTAAGAAGAGGAAGGTTTCGAAATATGTTTTTTTTTAAAGCCCGAAAATCGGGGAGGAAAACCCGACCTTTTTTCGAAAAAAAACGGAAAAGGTGGGCCGGGTGACGGTTTTGAAAGTTTCAAAAATATTTTCGAGTTTCAAATTGGGCATAATACCGACTAGAAAAAGGGCTATTTTGAGTAAAATTGTAAGTCCTAAATTCGGTATATGCCCGGGGTTTTGAAATTGGATATTTTGAAAAGGATGTAAATTTTTGAAAATGACAATTTTTTGAAAAAGATGTGGATCAAGCAGCACGTAGTCATGAAAACAGTATAATGACACCATGTATGCTCTTAAACTAAGTCTCAGTCAGTCTATAAGGGTCTATACTAGTGTACATAGCCTATCCGAGAATCGGGGCGGACTTCCTAAGTCGAATTGAGCTTAGAACATGCCGTAAAACCCATACGAATCTGCTATGAACACCTTTTGACATATCCAATTTGGACTACATCAATGGTATAGTGGGACGTCGGTCACCAGTACCGGCCCGGGAAAAGATGGGGTTATGCATGAACCGTAAAACTAAAACGCGTATTGTACTAGTCAAACGATTTCTATTCGAGTCTCACCCTGAGGATGCCAATGGTAAGTCATGCATCAGTTAATCCCCAGCGGAGTCGCCAAATTGTGGACATGACATAGGTCCACCCCGACACGGCCACGCGCGGGTTTGGGGAGGCGAATGAATCTCCATATGAGATGGGTCGAATTGAAATTTAAATCGAAGTTAGAGTCGCCACCGAACTTTGTGGGAGTTCGGGCCCGTTCGAACCCACTCTATGTTGTAGTGGGTCATGTACAAAGTATGGCCCATTTCCGATGTTAGAGTCTAATGGGTTTGTCCCTTTGCATTTGATACCGATACTGACATTATCGGATATCGTGTATTGAATGACTCTCGTTTGCCAATGGATTCGGACATCCGGAAACCATGGTTCTGAGTAAGGGGTGAGGGTACGTGTTGGGAAGTTCACAAAGAACACCCAACCCCGCCCGCACATAGCGGCCTCTACTAAGATATCGTTTGATGTTTTAATACGCGCGTTAGTTGAACGATGAAATGATATGCAAACATTATTTTTCCTAAACATGTGAATAATTGAATGGGTTGCTAAGTCGATTTAATACATCTAAAATTAACCTCAAAGTTGTATTTTAGCATGCGAGGTTCGTTTTAATCTAATAAAACAAATAATGAAAAGAAATTGCTACAAGCATGAACAAACAAGTTAGTAACGGGTTATAAATCGAATAAGAAATATAAATACGATAACATGCATGATTTTGAAAAGTTTATTCGTATGATGGATTAAACACACGTTGACCGAGGTTAATAAAATACGCCGAGAAAACCCGTTGTTTCATTAAAGAAAGGATGTTTTAAAAATTAGAAAATTGCTTTTTATGTCGCGTTTTCAGGAAGCTGCGCGCCTCGCTCGAGAAGGGCGCGACTCGCCTGAGAAGGCGACTCGCCCGGGATGCACGTGACTCGCGTCCCGGGCTGTTTTCGAAATCGATTTTTAGAAAATGTATAGCTTTATTAAATCGCGTACAAATATTGCATGATTTATACTCGATTTAATTTAGCGACATTCGTTATATTCGATATTCGATTATGAAATCGATATCAAATATTCGGAATGGTTTTTTTAGGAAAGAAAACGCTTTTTAGAAAATCGTTTTGAAAAGAAAAACAAATCGGATGAAAAGATGTTGATTCTCTCCGCGTCAAAATCGTCATATTATATTTAAGACCAAAAGATGACTTTTTTAGCATCCACGAGATTGATTTAGTCCTTTTTTTGATACGATATTCGACTAAAGAATCAATATCGTATTTTAAGAACGTTGTTTTGTATAAAAATAGTTTGTAGTATCGATATTATTGAAAATAGAAGATGTGAGGATGACCCATAATAAAGACGGACCAATGACCCAAAAGAAGAAAAAAGACGAGAGGAAGGGAGAGAGAAAGGAGAAGATGGGATTTTGATTTACACCCTCAACCTACATGCTTTGTTTACTCGTAACGGGGCTCGTCGGAATGTGGCTTAGGCACGGGAGCGTCGAGTTAATGTCGGTGAGTTATGGTGGTTTTCGGACGTGTAGGGTGGCGGGTGAGGTGGCCGGTTTCTTCGGGTCTCGGGTTACACTATCGGTTATTCGATGCTATTGTTGCTATAGAATGTCGGTGTATTATGAATTGTAGATGTCGGGAATTCAATGTATGAGGGTTCAATGTGTATGAGGGTTGAATGTGTATAAGGGTTGAATGTCTTTTTTGTGTTGACGGCAGGGTCCTATTTATAGGAGAAGAGGTAGTCTTGCTTGTACGACAAGAAATACCGATTAAGATAGGAAATGTAAGAGGTTGAGACGAGCGATGATTCCGTTCCTTGGAGAGGAAGCCGTGGAATCCGGCTGGAAGAGGGCTGCTCGGCCGAGTATTTGATGCTCGGTCGAGTGTTTGATTCGGTTTTCGGATAGAATTCCTACTTGAGATCAAATTCTATCCTTACCGGAATTGTTTAATATTTTGTGTAGCTGATTTTTGTAGCATTTGAGCTTGAATTGGTCACGTGGGGTGACACGGCTGACTCACACGTTTCGAAAATATCTTTGACCGAGTTTTGACTCGGTCGCTAAAAGACGGTTTTGCCCCTGGTGTCGGATTCGACCCAAATTAGTCTTATTTGACTCGAAACGACCCACTGGGCCTGAATTTAAGGTTGGTTTTGTGAAATTTGTACTCCGTAAAAAGCCCAAGCCAAATGCCCATAATTTCGAGCCCATTTCCGAGTACGTTAAAGCATGTTTGCGTCCGATCATCATCGGGTGTTTGTCGGAAACTGCTATAGACACCTGTCGGTTCAAAATGTGGGTGTCTACACTATGGATAAGAAGGAAGAGTCCACCATTCTCGGTTTGACGGATTTCCTCAAGAACCGTCATGTTTTATATTCCTCTTTCCCTCTTCTTTTGAGTTTTTGTGTTTGTATTTGTGTGTTTGTTTGTTTGTTCTCTAGGTTTGATGTGTTGTGTAGAATTCTTGTAATTTGGTATTTTGATGATTGATGTGAGGGAGGGATCTTTGATGGAAGTTTTTGAGCTTCATTGATAGGTGAGGTTTTGAGAGGAGTTGTTGATGATAGAAACTTGGATCTTGGGCAAGGAAGTCGATTTTTGAGCTTTTGACAAGCTTTTGGGGATGGGATTTTGGATCCCGAGGTAGTATTTGTCTCGAGGGTGGAACTAGTATTGAATGAAGGCTTCCAGGCTCGAGAAAGGTGTCATCCCGACCGAGATGGGTATCATCACGACCGGGATGAAGTGAGCATGAAATCAGGAGCTACTGACGGTGCTTGTCGAGCGGGATGAGCTTGCTCCCGACCGTGATGGGCTTGTCACGGCCGGGAAGAGTTCTTGCAGCCTCCTTTGCCTTCCTTTCTTCATTTAAACCCCACCCAACCACTTTATACCCCCCTCCCAACCTCCCTACTCACCCTTGCCACTATCATTTCACCCTTGCACCTCAATTATATACCTTCATCTCATCTACTCTTCACTACACACCGGGTTACTCCTTGGATCCTGACCTCATTTACACCATTACAAGCCCGGTACTTCAACCATGCGACTACACTGAGAAAGAAGAGGAAAAACGATGACAAAGACAAGCAAGGTACCAAGATAGATCATGGAGACGATGGAGTTGGTTGAGTTGCTAATCGTTTGGTAAGGCGACTCTCCTTTCTTTTCCGTATTTTGTTGCTTACTCTTCGTTTGTTCCCCTTCCTTTTATGCATTTTGGTGTCATGGTGGCCCTCGGGGCCTTTGGTGGTTAGTGCTCCCTATTCTCGATGATGTGATTACATCGAGAGTCATTTGAAAAATCCAATTGACAAGTCTTTTCACTTTTTCTTTATTTTTATTTTCTTTTTGGTAGAGTTTAGTCGGATTTAGGCGGAATCCGGGCAAGGTGACTTGATTACACATAGCCATCCCCTCCCATTTCCTTTCATTTTCTTCCTTTTATTTCTTCCCCCATCCATATCTTTTCTCGTCTCAACCCTTGGTGACTTGATTACACCCCGGCCGGACACATTCTACCCTTTCTTCACTTTCATTTTTTATTTTTAGCTTTATTTTTCCCATTTTCTCTTCTTTTTTGTGTCTTCCACACACTATTGATCGAGCATGAGGGCATTTCTCGGTTTAAGTGTGAGGGAGCGATATCTTAGTCTAGATTAGTTTTATTTTTGTAGCTTTTCAAAAAATCTTTAAAATCCCTAAAAATTTGAAAATTTTCATAAAAAGCCAAAAAGATTTTCTTTTGTGTCTTTTTCTTTCGTGTCTTTGTGCCGTATATTTGTTGTCTTGTGTGTTTTACTCCCCCGAATTCCTTGTAGGTTGCGCGATCGTCGACAAGTTTCGAAAAGCTCAAGACATCCGGTAATATCCCTTCATTTCTTTCTCCTTTTTTCCTTTTTGTGGAGTTTGGAGGATGTGTTGTGATGGTGTGTGCTCGGGTGGAGCTTTTTGGAGTTCGTGGTTGATTGGTTACTTATTTGGAAGTTTTGGGGTGGTGATTGTTTATTTCCTTGTGTGTTTGTTTTGTTTTGTCTTGTTTCGTTTCATTTTCTTTCGTCTTTGTTTTGTTTTGTTTTGTTTGTGTCTAGTTTAGAAAAGGTTTTCGAAAACCCGGTTTTGAGGCTAGTGCGCAAGTGTTTACTTTCCCTTTCTAGTGATATGAATCGAGTCTTGGACTTTAGTCTAGTAGAATGACTTTAAATCAATAGTTTCGTTGGTTTCTTACCTTGAGTCCACCTAGTCTACTAGGGATTTACTGCGAGATTTGCATTTTGACCACTTTGACCACCCACGGGGTGAAAAGGCCTTGGTTCCCGAGTCTCGTCTCTTAGGTGACCGTGTTCGAAACTGTTTGATTAGTCCAAGTTTTCCCCCCTTTTTTGTGGGTTTGAAGGGAAGGCGCCCCCGACTTACCCATTTCCCTACCATCTACACATTTTCCACAAATAAGTTGCAAATTGTTGAAGTTCTTACTTGGTTGCAAGAAATGCCTGCAGAACAAAATTTATCCAAAAGGCAAGCCAAGAAAAGAAAGAAAAAAAAAAGGCACAACAAATCAAAAACAAAATACGAAAAGAAGAAAAAGAAATGGCATAGCAAATCAAAAGCAAAATACAAAAGAAAAATGCCAAAGAAAATCATTTCACAAAAAATTCTCACCCCGTCAAAAATAAGCCTTTTACCGACTATTATCGTGAAGAGCCTACCAAAGGACCGAGTCCCTAGGAAGGATGATAGCGGTAATGGTCGGTCTTTCCTCACTTTGCAACCATATCCACCTATTTACTTGGACTAGTTAGGCTATTTTGAACATGAGACGACCCTCTTGGCATATCGCTAAAGGGGGCGGGGCTTCACTTACCTACAGTGTCGACTAGCTCCGTGGTTCATCCTTTTTCCATCCCGCCTATCGTCCCGTGGTACGTTCTTAGAAGGTTAGAAGGAACTAGGTAAGTTACCAACGTTTTTATTGCTTTGTTGTCATACTATTAGGGTTTTGTCCATATCGATTTGTGTTATTAGCTTGGGAATGTTGTCATTTGCCTTGAGTCCTTAACCGATGTTTCTTTCACCGCTTTGTTGAGGGACGCGATATTTGTTTCTTCTTGGATGCAACCGTTTGTTTGATTGTTTGATTGTTTGTGTGTTTATGTGTTTTCGTGTTCGGTTGTATCCGCAATTTTGTCGCAAGACTTCACTTGCCTTGCGGAGAGCACTTTTCCTCTAAGTGTTCTCGCGTGAGTTGAAAGGGCGTGGGGTGCGCTAAGACCCGCTCGGTTAGTAGTCTAGTTTCTTTTAGTTATTAGTTAGTTCATGCTTACTCGAGGGCGAGTAAGGGTTAAGTGTGGGGGAGTTGATAAGTGTGTTATGTAGTGCTTATTCCTTGTATTTGGTCCCGGTTTCTCTTGTGGAATCACTCTTTGGAGCGGTTTCGAGGCTACTTACGCTTCTTCTAGCTTGTGTTAGGTTCCTAAGGCCTATCTTGGAGAAATGGAACGATTCTGACTCGTTTCCGACGCATGTGGAGCAAACGAAGAGAAGCGATGATGACTCGGTAGCTTAGACTCGATCCCGAGTCCCTTGGAGCCCATTCCCGAGCACCGAGAATCGATAATAAGCCAAGGAAGAGCAAGTATGGACCTATGAGATCATATTTGAAGCCTACAAGACCCATCCCGGTCGGGACCACATCCATCACGACGGGACAAAGTGACGAGCAAGACAACGCCTCTGACAACCCATCCCGACCGGGACCATGAGCTTCCCGGTCGGGACCACCTCATCCCGATCGGGACCGACATCATCCCGACCGGGAAGAGCATAACACCGCCCGGTATTATGCATAACACCGCCCGGTGTTATGCACCATCCCGACCGGGATCATCTCCTTCCCGGCCGGGAAGGGCCCAGCTCAGCCGCGACTTCATTTTTTCACCTCTCTTATTCTTGTAACCCTATATATACCCCCCTCTTGTATTGTTTTAAGGACTTTTTGATTACACTACATTAGACTAAACCCTAGATAGAGATCCTTCATCATTAGCTTAGTTTATCCTTAATCTTTCCTTAATCTTTTGTTAATCTAGGCTTAATCTTAGCAATTACTCTTGTATTAAGGGAATTCTTGAAGACTATTCCAAGATTGACAACCTTAGGAATTTATTTGGGTTTTCTTATTTATACAAGTTCTCATCTTTTCCATCATTTGTTAGTAGGTATAATCCTTCTCTTCTCCTTTCTCTTAATCTTTTATTGCTATTCTAGTTTTAATCTTCATCTTTTGTTTATTGTATTGTTCATCCTTGTTATTTTTCATTATGAATGTTTTAGTTATTATGTTGGTTTCTCTTGTTATTGTTAGTGTTAGTTTGATTATGTGTGAGTAGACTTATTATGAGGTTAGTAGGGGGATTAAGTGTTTATTATGGGTGATTAGGGTTTGATTGTGGGCAAAAGTGGATTCTTTGTTACTAGTCACTTATCATGCATGCTATGTGTTTGTTGAAATGTTTGTTAGAGTAGTAGTGATCATGCTATTCTTGCTAGTTTCCTCCTTCCCATTGTATACATAATTTGTGGTTTAATTCTCTTGTTTTGGGTAGCATCTTACTTGAGTTTTCGGGTTTGTCTTTGACGCGAGAGCGCGGACCGACCTTAGTGACTAGGTGAAACCTACCCCCTCGATTTCCCAACTATCCTATTGCACTTATGAACCCGACCTAACTCTACTCTTCCCATATTTGATTTCTCCATCATATTTGTCATAGTTCCTCTAGTTTATTGCTTGAATTAGCCTTAGTTCATTCATTTAGTTCATGTCATCATCATCCTAGTCTGTTACTCTTCTTTCCATTATTCTAGTTTGTTTGTCCTTGTCTTTAGCCTAGTAATTGTGTTAGTAATCAATTCTTGTCATTTCTCCTCCCTTTGTGTATTGTGACCTTGTGACCTAGTTTTGTGTTTAGGTAACCTTACTCTAGATATCTCTTTCCGTCCCTGTGGACTCGACCCAACTTACCCTAACTACCCGGTTAGGTTCGTTGGCTATTATTTGTTGGTAGGATCCACGACAAATCCTTTCCATCAGGCCCATTTGGATGTCAGAGTTTATTGGGTTCGTCCCTTTGCATTTTGATACCGATACCGACATTATCGGATACCGTGTATTGAATGACTCTCGTGCGCCAACGGTTTCGGGCATCCAAAAATCGAGGTTCTGAGTAAGGGGTGAGGGTACGTGTTGGGAAGTTCACAAAGAACACCCAACCCCACCCGCACTTAGCGACCTCTACCAAGATATCGCTTGACTTTTGAATATGCGCGTTAGTAATACGATGATATGATATGCAAATAATGTTTTGACTAAACATCCGAAAATTTGAATAGGTTGCTAAGTCGGTTTAATGCATCTAAATTAACGTCGAAGTTGTATTTAGCATGCGAGATTCATTTTAGTACGATAAAACGAATAACGGAAATAAAATACCAAAATAGGAGCAAACGTGTTAGTAACGATGATAACGATAATAACGGTTTGCAAATAATATAAGAATGCTATAGAATGATGTAACGCGATATGATGCATGGCTTTGGAAAATAATTTTACACGTGTTGACCGAATTCACGAAAATATTTTATTGAGACTCGAATGACGTTTAGGGCTCACGTTTTGACGTGATGAAAGGACGCTCGATCGAGTCATTGAAGGACTCGACCGAGTGTGCCTCGGAAAAAGTTTTCTGCCCGGAATTTGAGGTATTACTCGACCGAGTCATTAAGAGACTCGACCGAGTAGGTCGCCACTCGATCGAGTCATTGAGAGACTCGACCGAGTGGTCCTCAAAAAGTCGTTTTGCCTCGGTTTTGGGGTGCCACTCGATCGAGTGGGCTAGGCACTCGATCGAGTGCCCCTTGTACGAACTAGGGTTCGTTTTGCAATTTGTCATAGATTTCGAAATTGTTTTTTGATTTTGGTAAATCGCTATCTTTGTCAAATCGGGCAGAAGTATTGTATGATTTGTGCTCGATTCGAATTTTGATACTCGTTTAAATACTTAGAGCAAAAATTTAGAAAAAAGTTGTAAGTCGTTTAAATTAAACTAAAACGAAATAAATTATCTCCGCGTTTATTGTGTCATAATTAATTCTTTCGAATTATGTGACAACTATTTTAGCATCAACGAATTCGTGTTATTTGAATTTGTTGACTAATTCGATTAGATACGATATCCGACTATCGAGTTGGTATCGAATCTAACAATGACGCTCTATATTTGCTTGAATAAAAAGACTTGATTCTCTCCGCATCTTGACATCATAACGAATCCTTGGGGATTATGTGATGTCAGATCCGCATTTACGGGTTTCGACTCAACTTAAATAAAGGTGTTTGATTTGAAGTATTTTTAGAAATCGATGTATACAATGTTAATGACGACGAATAATGAGACGTGACCAACGACGCGACGAAACGAAATAAAAATGCTATTGTTGAGGTTGACTCGCTTCAATAATCAAATACTCGGGGTGTCGGGATAAGCGACCGGCCACGTCGGGTGAAACACCCTTGTATTCGGATTTCCTTATTCCGTCATCCTTTGTATTCGACACGAATTAGTGAGCATTTTAATGTCTTAATACTAGAGATATTATTGATATTAGAAAAAAAAAAGAGGATGAGAGGAAGGAGAAGAAGACGACGCGAGAGAGAAGAAGAGAAGAAAGAAGAAATCGGGATTATTGCACCCTCAACCTACATGTTTCGTGTTCTCGGACGGGACTCGTTTAATTGTGGCTTGAGCACGGGAGTATCGAGGTGTATGTAGATGGAGTTACGGTGGTTTAGGGTTTGTAGTTTCCTAGATGCGAGGGTTTGGGTTGAAGAAGTAGTAATTAGGGTTGTAAAGAGATGTGAAGATTAGGGTTCTTGAAAGTGTGTTCAAGTTACATGCAAAGGGGGTATTTATAAGAATTCTCCCCCACCCGACCTAGGGCTACTCGACCGAGTGCCCTGCTGACTCGATCGAGTGGCCCAAAGCAGGCGTAAAACGGGCCTTTTGAAGGCCCACTCGATCGAGTGGGTTGAAACTCGATCGAGTGGGTCAGTTGGGGCGAAGGGGTCCGGATTTTTGGCCTTGGGTTGGATATTTTTGTAGATCTTGTATTTAGGTTGGACTTTTGATATTTGCATGGCTATTTTGTGTCTCGGAAACGACTTTGACCGGGGTTTGACCCGGTCGCTAAAAAGACGGTTTTATTTCCGGTGTCGGTTTTGACCCAAATTAGTCTTATTTGATTGGAAACGACCCGCTGGGCCTGAATTTGAGATCAGTTTTGTGATATTTGTACTCCGTAAAAAGCCCAAGCCAGAAACTAACGATTTTGAGCCCATATCCGAGCGCGTAGAAGCACGTTTGCGTCCGATCATCATCGGGTGTTTTTTAGAAACTGCTATAGACACCTAGCAGCCAAATGTGGGTGTCTACAAACCTCTTCAAGGAGGTTGTAGCTCTTGTATCTTAACACGTAATAAAACACTCTGGAGTATAAATATACTTGTTGAACAATAGTCAACACTTTAAGATTTTAGTTAGGACTTGGGAGTACTCCGTTCCCTTCTAAATGATGTTTCACATTTGATTGTGGGAAGAAATTAAGAAAAGTGATATATGTGGAGGAAAATGAAGATATAGAAAAGGAGGTGGGGTCACAAGCAATAAGAACCACAAAAACATTTACAAGTGGAACATCTTGGTGAAATTTCCTACAATGGAAATGTGGAAGATCTTAGCGAAAGAGAGGGAGTACATACTAGTAGGATGTTCGAATACAATTTTTTTTTTTCAAATTAGAATTCGTTGTATGTGTTAAAACCAAATATTGTCTAGGCGAGGGTGTACATGTATTATATTTAAGCGAAAAAAGAAAATTAAGTGGGTAAGGGGTAAGTTTTACTTTAAAAAGAAAGGAAGTAAAAAAGTGCATGCATTATGCATAGGATAAGAATTGGTTTAAAATAAAAGATAGGCAAATTCTTACTCGTATTTGTGAAGAAAATATTCATTTTAAATCCCCCTTTCCACTAACCAAATAACACAACTCATATATTTTCCCGCCTAAAGCTATCTACAACAAAAATCCCCCTTTCCACTAACCAAATAACACAACTCATATATTTTCCCGTCTAAAGCTATCTACAACAAAATTAACAAAAAAATAGACCAAATGAGCTAGGTGCAAATCGAACCCTTGACCTCATGTATGTCACCCTTCTCCTCTCCAACTACACTCTAACATCTTACTGATTTAAATATCACTACATCACACATAAAGCTATACACCATAGAAAGTATGTAATTAAAGAAATTTGATTGATTACATTGATTACGAAAATCACATGTTTTAAATGAAAAATATCACATACAATATTTAATATGGAATGTATGATCAAATTATGATTATAGACCCGTATGATCAAATTATGATTATATGAAATTATGATCAAATTATGATTAATATTTAATATGGAATGTATGATCAATTACAATATTATAATAAACATTAAGTATGATCAAAATAGTTATGATCATTATTGTATATCTTTCTGATCATATTCGAAAATCATATTCTTAACATCAATATAAAATTTAGTAACTATATAAAAATGGAATATATATATTCCGATTGCTCTTACAAATCCTGATACATAGTAAGAACTCACCGAAAATTCTCTATATACTACTCTAAGACAATAACAGTTACTAACATTTTCCTCAAAAATACACTAATTTAAATTGAGAAGTAAAAGAACATTTTACTAATAAATTCGCAAACTATTCATTTTCATTAATGTTAAATAAATTGACAAAAAAAACTTCTTTTTATGAAAATAATTAGATAAATTTTAAAATATGATGTCATTAACCTTGAGAAAAAAATCAGTTATCTAAAAAATGTATTTTTGAAATGAGCTATTTACTTTAACTTTTACAAAGATATACTCTCCCCGTCCCAATGAATTCTTTGTCTATTTCATATTGGGGCGTCTCAATGAATTCTTTGTCTTTCTATTTTAGAAATGTTTATATATATATATATAGAGTGAAGATCAAGTGAGTCTCTTTTTTTTTGAGTCCATAAGTCCTATTTAGAGCCATTGATCTAAAAGAGATGGATGGTGGTGATTGAGTGTTGTAATTAAGGTAATAACTACCATATCTTGGAAAAAATATAATAAAATCTTCTCTCCTCCCTTAATTACCTCCAACTAATAAACGTTATCTTTCATACCATTCAATTTTTTCATTCAAACACACCCGCCTAACAAAAACCCTTCAACTTCATCTTCAACTCAAGCAAAGTAATCTTCATATTCGTATTGGCAGACAAGAACAGACGGTCCCAGACGCGAGACAGATCATCGACGGTCCCAGACGCGAGACAGATCATCGACGGTCCCAAGACCAAGCCAACAAAGGGTCGAAAAAAATGATGTGTCTAATGAATTATGTCAACTTCTTCTGATTATGAAATATTATGAATTAGGTCACCTTCTTCTGGTTACGAATTTGTTCATTCTGTTACAGTGATTGACTGTACCTGTTACTCTAAGTAACGACTGATGTTACTATGGGAATGAATGGAGTTTACCCAAGATACAAATGTGGTCTCATAATCAGTGTATTACACTGACGCATTGTAACTGTTACTTTAATGAACAAATGATGTTACTCTAATTGATTAATGATGTTATTCTACGTCTCATGATTAAGTTTCATTGGTATTAATGGTGTGGTCTCATAATCACTTTCATTGATATTATCATCAATCACTATGACGCATTATATATGGTTCTTTAAAGAACGAAAGTTGTTAATTTCCTAATGAATGATTCTAATCCAAGTTATCCTCAGTTACTTTGGTAATCATTTGTTTAAACAACGCTGATGTGCTCAGTTACTTTCATGGATTATGTCTGTTACTGTAACTCAAGAAAGGTGTTACTCCAATAGATATGAGATGTTATTCTAACCAAATACACATGTATTAAATAAAATATAGAGTTAATTGCAACGTAGCACAGCGATATGTGTAAAAAAAATGTGTACAAAATCAGTTATTCTTGTAAACCAAAAAAAAAATCCTTAGAATGACCAAAAACACAACTATTCTCAAAACACTTGTTTCTCCTCCTCATCTTCCTCAGTGTCTTCTTCAGTTTCCTCATCTTCGTAAACATAAAACAAAACAATAAAATCAGTGTCTTCTTCAGTTTTCTCATCTGCTTCAACATAAAACAAAACAATAATATCAGTGAAGAATACGTTAAACCTGGAATCTATATTAAAACGAGAGCAATGAACCATTGTTATTAATCCATGATTAATCAAATGAATAAAATTCCACCTTTTCCAGTGTTGTCCCGTGCGTTCGCATCTTTGCCAATACCACCTGCACAAAATTGAACAGTGTTACACCCATGCAAATAATGTGTTACTTCAATTCCTAAGTTGTGTTACTCTAACGAGTACAATACGTTACTTTAACATCATCATCAAAACCCTTTTCTCAACGTTCATTTGTGTTACTGTAATTAAAATTAAGTGTTACTTTAACTCAGAAGATATGTTATTTCAACGACGTTTCTGCGTTAATAGAAATCAAAACAATAGTATCAGTGGATATAATGAAAAATCTAAATAACAAACATAAAACCCTAAAATCTATAAAGATCGAGAGAGCAATTAACCATTGATACAAAACTATGATGAATGAAATGACAATGAAAGCAATATCAACATGAAAATTGACGTAAAAAAAGAACGCAAATTGACGCACGATGTATCCATGGATAAAAATTGAATCAAAACATGAAAGAAATATTGAAACTCACCATTGTTATACTCGATCAATTGCGTATCAACAGTTGAAGAAGATGACGCGGTCATTGAATCCATTGTAACGGGATTTCGAGCACAGAATTGATTGATTGAATGAATGAATGAATGAACGAACGTGATGAAGAAAGGGCTTTTTTTCAGGTTTGAATGAACGTGAATGATGAATGAACGTGAATGATGAATGAACGTGAATGATGAATGAATGTGATTAAGGGAGTTATTGTTTCCTAAATTCATGGGAGCTATTTTAGGAACGTAAATCTTTTTTTTTAATGCAAATACTATGATGAATCTTGTCCATCCATCCTCATCCCATCCAATGGATGAGATGAGGACTTAGGGACTCATCTAGAGTAAAGGACTCATAAGAGCCTTACTCTATATATATATATATATATATATATATATATATATATATATATATAGAGAGAGAGAGAGAGGGGGGGGGGTTCGCATAAGGACAACCCTCACTATAAGTCCATAAGTCCACTTTTGAGCCTTTGGATGGGGTGAGGATGAAGGGTTGAGATTTGTTGAATCATAATTAAGACACTTAGTACCCCAAAGCAAAGCAAATACCAATACACACTCTCTCCAACCCAATTTAATACACACTCTCTCCAACCCAATTTAATACACACTCTCTCCAACCCAATTTAATACATTCTTTCTAACCCAATTTAATACATTCTCTCTCAAACCCATAGTATTAGCATAAATCAGAATATTTGAATGTTTTCATTCGAATTTTAGTATTTGATGTTTGGAGTTTTTTTGCATGATATACGAACATGATTGGAGTTACAATATATATGATCTGAAGTTACAAAATATATAATCTGAAGTTACGTGATATATAAACTGAAGTTACAAAAATATATGAAATGATTGGAATTGAAGTTACAAAAATGTTGAGTTACAACGTACGATCTGAAGTTACAAAATATGTGAACTGAAGTAACAAAATATGTGAACTGAAGTTACAAAATATGTGAACTGAAGTTACAAAATATGTGAAGTGAAATTACAAAAATATATGAACTGATTAGAATTGAAGTTATAATATACGATCTGAAGTTACAAAATACGTGAACTGAAGTTACAAAATACGTGAACTGAAGTTACAAAATACGTGAACTGAAGTTACAAAATACGTGAACTGAATTTACAAAATACGTGAACTGAAGTTACAAAATACGTGAACTGAAGTTACAAAATACGTAAGTGAACTGAAGTTACAAATATATGGACTGAAGTTACAATATACGATCTGAAGTTATAAAATATGTGAACTAAAGTTACAAAATATGTGAACTGAAGTTACAAATATCTATAAAAAGCAACTCATTTACAAAGCTCGTTCGGTCTTATCTCCATTTTTAATTCTTCCTCTTCGTCTTCATCTCTATTTTTAATTCTTCATCTTCATCAAAAATCTGCAATTATTAATTGAAAACACATACTATATTAATTGAAAATAAAAAAAAATAATGAAAAAAACATCAATTAGCATATAATAGTGAAAAGAAATGAAAAAGTGGAAATAAAGATAGAATATCGGAAAAATCGAAACAAAAATCCGAAACCCTAACCCTAACCTCTTATGAAACAAAAACCCAGAAAAAATCAGTAAACATAAACCCAATGAAAAAAACTCAGAAAAAATCAGTAAACACCATAGAAATTTGATTAAACACCATAAAAGTTGATTTGGAACAATATTACCACCAGAAATTGATTATGAACAATAAACGTAGAAACCCCCAAATTGAAAAAAAAAACCTAATTTCGCTGAAAACCCCCAAAAAACGTGAAATTAAACAACGAATCCCCAGATTATACTAAATATAAGAAGAAAAAACCATAACAAATTAACGGTAAAGAGCAAAAGATTTACCTGAGAGAAGAGCGAAACTTTGGTGCAGTTGGATGACGATGGCGATGGAGCAGAAAGATGATGACGGTGGCTGAGAATTTGGAGCAGTTGGATTTTTTTTTTCGATCATCAGTTTTGGAAAAAATAATGAATGACGATTGAGAATTTGGTGGGAGTAGAATGAAGTATGGTTTGGGTAGAATGAGAATTTGGAAGAGATGGAGAGAGAGTATACGTTCAATGGGTTGAATGAATGAATGAGAATTTGGTTGAATGAATGAAATTGATTAGGGTGGGGAAGAAAGATATGTGGGTATACGTGAAATCAGTATAGAAAATTGGGTTATAAAAACAATCTCAGCTATCCATTCCATTTTGATCTAAAATGGAACTTATGGACTTATAGGAAGGTAAGGGACTTATATGATCCCTTCTCTCTCTCTCTCTCTCTCTCTCTCTCTCTCTCTCTCTATATATATATATATATATATATATATATATATATATATATATAATTTGACCTCCTCATGAATTTGGCTTCACATGTCTGTGGACATGACATAGGTCCACCCCGACGCGGCCACGCGCGGGTTTGGGGAGGCGAATGAATCTCCATATGAGATGGTCAAATTGAAATTTAAATCGAAGTAGGAGTCGCCACCGAATTTTGTGGTTATTCCGAACCATTCGAACCCACTCTATGTCGTAGTGGGCCATATACAAAATATGGCCCATTTCCGATGTCAGAGTTTATCGGGTTCGTCCCTTAGCATTTGATACCGATACCGACATTATCGGATATCGTGTATTGAATGACTCTCGTTGCCAATGGATTCGGACATCCGGAAACCATGGTTCTGAGTAAGGGGTGAGGGTACGTGTTGGGAAGTTCACTGAGAACACCCAACCCCGCCCGCACTTAGCGGCCTTTACTAAGATATCGTTCGTTTTTGGTGTACCCGGGTTAGTTCGACGGTTGAATGATATGCAAAGATTATTTTCCCTAGACATGTGAGAGAAAAATAAATGGGTTGCTAAGTCGTTTAATGCATGTTAAACTAATAACGTCGAAGTTATTTTAACATGTGAAGTCGTTTTAGTCTAATAAAACAAAAGACGGAAATAAATTGCTACAAACACGAGAAAACGAGTTAGTAACGATTGAATAATTTGAATAAAGACATAAATAAATAATATGCATGATTTTTGAAAAGATTTATGTCACGTGATGGATTAGCACGTGTTGACCGAGGTCGAAAAAAGGTATTCATCGAAATATGTCGCGAAAGCCGCTTTTTATGTAAGATTCGAAAAGAATAAAAAATAGAAAAGCGAGGAAACGAAAAAAAAAAAAAAAAAAAAAAAAAAAAGACTCGGCGAACCAGGCTGTTGCCCGAGTCGCCTGACAGGCGCGCGACTCGCGTGGCAGCCTGTTCGGGTTTTTTTATTTTGCCGAAAATCGTTAATTTTTATAACGGATATTTCCCATGGTACCCTCAAACTTTGACACATTACACATGGTACCCCTCATTTTAAGTTTATTCCTATGGTAACCTTGTGTTTTGTATTTAGTGCCCATGGTACCCCTGATCAATTTTTTGTAATAACGGCGTTAAAAGTTAGTTTAGTTAAAGTGATTAATTAGTTTCGGAGCAAAAATTAGTTAGAACAATTAACGAACTTCTAATTAAAATAATTGAAAATTGAGGGAATGTCCATGGTACCCCGTGTTTTCAATGTTTTAGCCATGGTACCCTTATATTTTAAATTCTTTGCCCATGGTACCCTTGTGGTTACAATTCATTCAGGGGTACCATGGACAAATAATTGAAACCACAAGGGTACCATGGACAAAAAATTGAAAATACAATGGTACCATGGTTAAAATATTGAAAACATGGGGGTACCATGGACATTTCCTCAATTTTCAACTATTTTAATTTGAATTTCATTAATTTTAACTAATTTCAAAAAAATATTAAAATTAATCACTTTAGCTAAACTAACTTTTAACGCCGTTATGACGGAAAATTGATCAGGGGTACCATGGGCACTAAATGCAAAACACAAGGTTACCATAGAAACAAACTTAAAATGAGGGGTACCATGTGTAATGTGTCAAAGTTCGATGGCACCGTGGGAAATATCCCTTTTTATAAATCGCGTACAAATATGGATTAATTTATACCTGATTCATATTTTCTATATTCGTCGTATTCGATATTCGATTATGAAATCGATATCGAATAGTCGGAATGATTTTAGAAAAGGTTTTGAAAAAAGTTTGTTTTGAACGAAAAGTAAAAAAAAAAAATTTGAACGAAAAAGATGTTAATTCTCTCCGCGGATAAAATCTTCGAATTTTGTTTAAAAAGATGTAACAATTTTATTAGCATCAACGAGAATTAATTAATTTTGTTCTTGTTAGATACGATATTCGATCAGAGAATCGATATCGTATTTTAAGAACGTTATAAAAAATAGTTTTCGTAGTATCGATTATTAGAAATAAAAAATATGCGACGAACGACCCATATTAAAAAAATACGACCGACGACGACACGACCCATAAAAAAATGTGAGAAAGGAAGAGAAGAAAGAGAAGAATCGGGTTTGATTTACACCCTCAACCTACATGCTTCGTTTTCTCGGAATAAGGCTCGTCGGAAAGTGGTTTAAACTTGGGAGCGTCGAGACGATGCGGGATGAGTTAAGGTGTCGGTTTGGTACGTTTTTTATGTGTGTTGGGCGTCGGGTTTGGCCGGACGGTGGGGGTGGTTTCGTTGGTATTTCGAGGCTTCTTCGAGAATATGTCGGGATTTGCTTTGAATTATTTTTACTAGATATCAAGGACGTATGTGTGTGAATGTATGATATGTGTATATTTGTTGTGTAAAACCTTTTTTTTTGTGTTGGACGGGAGGTCCTATTTATAGGAGTCGAGGTAGTCTTGCTTGTGTGACAAGAAATACCGGTTTGGATAGGAAACACGAGAGTTCGAAAGGGAACCAAAGTCTCGTTTCTTGGTGGGGAAGCCAAATATCTCGGCTGTCATGAAGAGTTGGCCGAGTATTTCGGCTGTTAGGGATGTCTTGGCCGAGTATTTGGAGCTCGGTCGGTGTCTGATTCGGTTTCCGGATAGAATTTCTACTTGAGATCGAATTCTATCCTTAAACGGATTTGTTTAAATATTTATTGAAGCTGATTTTTGTAGCAGTTGGAGTCCAAACTGGACACGTGAGGTGTCACGGTTGATCCGTGAATCTCGGGAAATATCTTTGACCGGGTTTTGACTCGGTCGCTAAAAGATGGTTTTACCTCTGGTGTCGGAATCGACCCAAATTAGTCTTATTTGACTCGAAACGACCCACTGGGCCTGGATTTGAGGTTGGTTTTGTAAGATTTGTACTTCGTAATAAGTCTAAACCAAATATCCATGATTACGAGTCCATATCCGAGTCCATCAAAGCACATTTACGTCCAATCATCATCGGGTGTTTGGCGGAAACTATTATAGACACCTGGCGGTCAAAATGTGGGTGTCTACAGAGCCCCCACTCTGACTAAGGCTTGGACAAGGCAAAAGTCAGAGTAGCTACCAGGTCAATCAGGGATTAAAACCTGGTAGACTTCTGATCGGGTCGTTTGTAGTCCATTAGACCTGCGTGAAGAGCTCGCCAGCCATAAGATAGAAATCATACCTGGGTGATGTTGATAATGTCGCGGGAGCCTGCCTTGGAAGCTATGGGTATACCTGTTTACAGGTACATCCTGTCTTAGAATTGCGCGGGAGCTTGCCTTGGAAGCTATGGGTATATCTGTTTACAGATACATCCCGATTCTTCAATAGAAAATGTTGCCTGAGCTTTCCATTGGGGAGTTTTTTTTTTTTGAGAATTCTTCGGGAGTCCTGGGTGTACCTATATGCTGACACAGTTTGTATGTAACATTTAGGTGAAGCACCGACTCATGTTGGGGAAGAAATGATTTTTGATTGATTTTTTGGAAAGAAAATGAATTTTTTTTGGGAAATTAGAATGCTTTGGATGACTTGATTCCTAATCCGATTCTGACACGGACTCCTAAAGTCTCTGGTTAGGCATGTATGCCTAGATGAAGTGTGATAAAAATTCTTATTCCCGTGGTGACTAGGAAAGGGATTTTCTCAAATGGCTATGTTTTGCGAATTTTAAAATGATAATTTGAAGAGAGAGATATACCGACCAACTCGACTCTGGACGCGACAAGACGAGTTGACAGACACGACTGGACTCTCTAAGGGTTGGACCTTGACTCGGTAGGGGGTGGGCCACCTAAGATGACAAGACTCTTAAGTTGCGTTATTCCGTAGCCTAGGCGAGTGACAACATGGTCAAATCCTCGGAATAGGACTGTTTCCGTACGACAGGGCTTCGTGGTAGCAATGTCGTAGACTGGTGTTCTTTTGAATTTTTTTGGTTTCGGGGTATATCTCCAAAGTGGGTATTACTCCGAGTCCTGACAGATTCTTGTCTTTGACTGAGCCGAGTACTAGGACACACTATAGAAAGGATGCTAGATCTTTATTCTTTGAATTTATCTGGATTTTATGAGTGGATGGAGAACTTCTGCCTAGGAGAAGCCCCCAGGATGACAAAGCTAGCTGCTGAGAACTTGACAGTGTCGTGACCGGAATGATGATGCTTTTTTGAATTTGTGTGAATGTGAATGGTTGTGCCTTTGTCGAAAGGCTGCCTACGTATTCACGTGTAGTGAAATCAAACCAAGTCGTAGTTCAGTGTTGAAAGATGTATTATGATGCCTAGCTTATTAGGGCTTTGTGTGTAACTAGCCATAGCAATGGTGTAGGCTAGGTGCATTCCAAATGATGTATTGACCAAAGGGCTGGAATAGTTAAGATGTTGATTCTGTGAGTGTGAGCATTCTCCGGGATAGCCCCCAGAGGTGGTGTGAACTATTTGGGCATGTTCTATGCCGACTGCAAGTTGAGTTCCCGTGTTTGGGGCTGGTAACTGGTTTAGATGTTTTTGGAAATGTGGAGCTAGGTCGCAAGTGGCTTTGATGTTTCGAAATCTGGAGCTCGATTTTGTGGAGCTAAGGCTTCGAGGGTAAGGTATTGTAATGTGGTAGGAAAGGGGGAAGTCGAGTAAAAATGACTCGGACTTCGATCGGGCAGGTTGATAATGCGGGATCTGGTTTCCATGTTTGGCCCTAAAGGTTAGGGTGTATCCTATGGAGCTTGAATCCTCAAAATTATGGGCTGTCTCTAGCCTAGGTCTCGGGAAGGTCTTGAGGGTTGTAATGTGGGAAGGCTAGATGTGGTGTTAGCTGACCAGCTGGACTGTCTCTCCCCTATTGGATGGTATGGGTATTGATAATTTTTTAATTGACCGTTTCACGGTCATGGGTTTTTGAATTCTTTGGGTTGACCTCTTAGCCCCGGTCATGGGATTCTTCATTTGAGTTGACCGTGTCTGGTCGAGAGATGTTGATAATTCTTTTTTTATCATGGCCAGCTTTTCTGTTTTGGCCTTTTGCTTTTTTTCTCTTGGACTTTTGATTTTTTTGTCCAGCTTTTTTTTTCGGTCAGACTAACACCTAAGGTAGGGACTGGTTAGTCTTATTGGATGGGTGTTTATTGTGGGAAGTGGGCTTGCCTCCCGTCTTGAACCCAAACTAGAAGACTACCCAGATTTGTCATAGGATTCGATATGCTCCTGCTACGGGTAGTTATGTGGCTTTCTATACCAGACATGGAATATCACTACAAGAGTTAAAGTCATTGGCGACTGATTTTAGCTACTGACATCTGTCGCAAAAAACAGACGTGCGACCGTCAGCAGTCGCTAAGCAACAGTGGCTACAGTTAGTCGCTTTTAGCGACTGATTTCAGTCGCTAAAAACGCGCGCGACTGAAATCAGTCGCTAAATTTAGCGACTGAAATCGGTAGCTACGGCCTCATTTTAGCGACTGATATCAGTCGCTAATGGCGTCATTAGCGACTGATTTAGCGACTGATATCAGTCGCTAAAAGCTTCAGTTAGCGACTGATTTCAGTCGCTAAATGGTGCGACGTGGCATCATTTAGCGACTGAATTCAGTCGCTAAATATAAACCTTAGCTACTGATATCAGTCGCTACCGTGCCAGAAATAGGCCGGTTCCATTTATTATTTTTCTAGCCAAAATCTGCACAATAAAACAAACCAACAACCACAATACATCCCAAACATCATTCCAAACGTTATTCCAAACGTTATGCAAGCTTCACACTCCAAAATTGTCAACCAAGTACGCAAACGTCGTGAATACACTACATTAAAAGTGTTGTTACAAACAGTTTTTTCAACAAGCATTTCTCCCACTACAAATTGTTTTCAATAAATCAACTCAGCCAACAGGAAAACTAGCGGACGCACCACTACCACCGCCACCAAAGGGGTCTCTAGGATCCGGGAATCGGGGAGTGGGGCCGAAGTTGCAGTTATATTGCTGCGTGTTCCTAAGACGCCGTATCTCTTCCAGAATTTGCAGGTTAATGGACTCCTGCGTCTTCAACCTCTCATTCCGCTCCTTCATCTGCTCGGCCATAGCTGCCCGTTGCGCCCTCTCCTCTTGAATTTCCGCCCTCATCTCAGCCATCTCGGATGGTACACACTCGGTCGTCGTAGAATGGGCCCCCCGAACATTGGGTGGTGTCCAGTACAGAGAATGAGCGTTCCCCGTACCGTACACCGCTCCCTTGCGGTATCCCTCAGCGACTCTAAACCAAATCGTGCTCGGGTCCACTCCTTCATTCTCGGGCGCTCTAGTGGCCGCCAAATACGATCTCTGAAAGAAATAGAAGTCATGATTAGGTTGATTGTTTAATTTGAAGTAAAAAAAGTAACAAAGTATTGTGTTTGAAACTTACCCAAATCTCCAAATCCTTCTTTGTGGCGAATGATCGACCGGTGGCATCGTCCCCCTTACTCTTCGCTTCGAGAAATAGCTGCACAGGAGGAGGGAATTCTCCGGTTTTCTTCTTCGCCTGTTGACAGTACATGTAGATTATTCATTTATTTTTATAATGAAAACATTAAATAAGAATCCAATATAAAAATCAAAGGAACGAAAATACTAACGTTCATGGCCCGCTGGTGCATCGACTGCGACCCACCGTAGTGGGTGCACTCCGCCTCCGCCTCGGGGTCCCCTCCCTGCCTCTTGTTCTTCTTAGCCTGGACGGATCTCTTCAGGAACTTCGGGTCGGCTCGCGTTGTTAAGAACTGTTGGATGGCGTCACCTACAATTTATACACTTTGAGATCAATAAATGTTTTGAATATATATACAACTTTCTGTTCAGGTACTAACACCAATTTAGTAATCGAACCTCTAAGTTGTTTCTGTAACTTTTCATCGCTCGCCATCTTATACATCATGTCTTTGTATCTTGGCTTCGCGACATCCATGTATCTGTCTCTCACAGCCACCTCGAGACCATCGTTGTAGAAGTGTTTCAACTGCAAGATAGTTTGTTGTCGTTGTATTAGTAATCTGTAAACAGTAACAGATAATTAATAAAAATCATAAATTGGTGTACCTTGAAGTTGGCAAACCACTTCTCCCGTTGCCACATAGGCAACTTAGTCCAGCTAGTGCAGTAAGTAGTCAAATCGTTCATGAAACTGTCCTTGACACCAGTCACCACCGCACGATGACGAAACCTACACAAAAGAGTGAAATAAGATGATGTCTCACAAAAAAAAAGGAAATACAATGTCTCACCATGTGGACTCGGGGTCAATTATTAGGTGCCCGCCGTCTGTGTATCGAAGCACTTCATCATGGCGTGGTTGCGGTTGTTCTTGTTGCTCCTCGTTCTCAACTTGTTCGTCCTCTTGCCTATTTTCTTCTTGGTCTTCTTGCTGTACCCGGTCCCTGCTCCTGCTGCTGCCGCTGCTCGAACTACCAAACCTCAACCTGCTGCCCAACGTCATATCTGCAGACATGTAATTGTTGAAAGTTAGGAACTGACATCATAATATTGAAATAATCTCAAAAAAAAATATGTAATGCAGATTACTATGTACAAATAATATAACTTACTAAAATTATACCCTACTAAAAATCATCATCACTGTCGTTGTCATCTTCCACTTGCCTACTCCAACCAACGACATCCTCTTCCTCTAAAGTAATTCAATAACCACATACAAATTATTTTCTCTAAAGTAATTTACTAATATATATACACTAGTCAAATATTATGTAAAATTCTCAATTCACCTAAACATAGTACTATTTCCACCCAATTCGTCCATAATTACATCACCAAATCGGCATAATTGTATTTTACTTCCAAATTCCTAACACATCAAAACAACCCAATTCAATCAACTACTTAACTGCAAACCTTAATTTTATACTAACAATCTACCTAATTCAAATTGGGGAACCTATTGGGCGATTAAAATCCTAACTACACTAAATATTCCAACAATTAAGAAACTATCCAACCCAATAACTAATTTATTTAAATCGATAAAAACAGAAATTAACAAATAATTGAAACTAAATAAAGATAGATAAACATACCTTAAGGAAAATGAGAGAATTGAAGAAGGAATGAAGAGGAAAGGAGGAGGGACGAGTTTTAGAGAGAGGGGGGAGGGGTTTTAGAGAGATAGAGTGAAATGGTAGAATGAGCCGGGGGAGGGGGGTGTTCGTTAATTTAAAAAAAATTACGATCTTTAGCGACCGATTTCAGTCGCTAATTCTGTCGCGCGGATTATTTTTAGCGACTGAAATCGGTCGCGCGGATTATTTTTAGCGACCGATTTCAGTCGCTAATTCTGTCGCGCGGATTATTTTTAGCGACTGAAATCGGTCGCGCGGATTATTTTTAGCGACCGATTTCGGTCGCTAAATTTAATTAATATTTTAAATTTCCGTCTCCTCGTTCAACTACTAATATCGGTCGCGCGTTGAACTTTCAGTCGCTAAATTAGCCACTGAATTTATCAGTCGCGCGTGATTAGTAGCTGCATGCATTATTTCTTGTAGTGTATGTAAAAGGAAAACACGGGCTCGGTTTCCTGCAGTCATTATAGATGTGCCTATAATAGTCATGTGCGTGTGCTCACAGTGTATGATGGTGTTCATCATGTTCTCGGAAACACATAAGGAAAGTATGTATGAGAAATAGAAAAGCTGATTTTATTGAATTTTGAAAAAAGAGGACAGAATACAACTGACTTTGACTCTGACTTTGATTTGGAAATGAGGATGTAGGGTATCCAAGACTCGAACTCAGACTTAGACTCGAATCAAATCCGGACTCGGACGCTCGGTTGGTTGTTTTTTTTGGTAAGGTCTTTGATTGGAGAGAAAGACGGGTGCCACGACTCGCCTAAACTCGGCTTTGCGCAAGTGCAAGAGAGGGAGTCAAACTAGACACGGCCCGGGGTGACGGGTCGACAAAGACTCTTGGACCGGGATACTCGAACGTTGATCTGGACGAGGTAACGACTGCGAATTGGACTCGAGCTGCATAAGGGTGAATCCGAAAATGGGGGCGACCGTGTTTGACCGTATCACGTGCTCGGACCAACCGTGGTGACCTAACCCTAGGTGACTCGAGTATTCGTAGCATAGGTATGACACGAAGAAGGCATCATAAGGACGCCGGTGCAGGATGAACGTAGGGTACCCCTTAAGGTGACCGTGGTTGACTGCTCGGGTGGAGGACAGCCCCCGAGTGAGACTAAAGACTTTGATAGGGCTCAAATGGTGCGACATCTAAGTGACTCGAAAGTGGGGTACGTGAGCCAACACGTGTAAGACCTGATCCTTAGAGCAAACGCGGTTGATCGCCCCGCTAAAGGGTAGCCCCCGAGTGGGACTGAAGACCGACTCCTAGACGGATGACTCGTGGATGGTGGACTCTCCGTGGGTTTTGGCAAAGTGGGCCTAGTCCCGTTCGAAGAAAGATCCGTGTGTGAAATCCCCAGACTTTGGACTCGATTGTGTAAATGGGCTTCCCTTTGTAGGATTTTGTCCTACGTAGGTGGATCGTGCCTTGACAAATAAGACGGACTTGGGATGGGGTAGAAACTCGTGATGTAAGATCGACGGAGTTTAGACGCTATAGATTCTAACAACTTATGACAAGACCCGACACTGCTAAATACGGGAAGTCCTAAGAAGAAGAAAGTTTTGAAAAGGGAATTTGGATTTGAAAACCGAGCAAGGTCGGATTGGCAGGCCCGATTTTTTTGAAAAATTGAAAAAAAGGTTACCGGGCCGAGATTTTGAATTTTTTGGAAAGTTTGGACAGCATACCGGCTAAAAATAGGCTATTTTGAGTCAAAATCATAAGTCCTAAATTTGGTAGCTTTCCGGGTTTTGAAAAATAGATGGGTTTGAAAAGATGCGGGTTTTTGAAAATGACGGTTTTTGAAAGACGACTTGTAAATCAGGTAGCACGTAGTCATAGAAACAGTATAACGACGCCAAGTATGCTCTAAGTCTAAGTCTCGGCCGGTCGAAAGAGGGTCTATACCAACGACGATAGCTTTCTCGCAAATCAGGACGGTCTTCCTAAGCCGAGTTGGTCTTAGAACCTGCCGTAAAACTCATGCGAGTTCCGCCATCGAATTCTTTAGTGCACCCATTTAGGAATGCACCGCGGTATAGTGGGACGTCGGTCACAAGTAACCGGCCCGGGAAAGAATTGGGTTATGCATGAACCATTGAACTAAAACATGTACATTACTAATCGAACGATTTCTTTTCGAGTCTCACCCTGAGGATGTCGATGGTAAGTGACTCATCAGTTGATCCCCAGCGGAGTCGCCAAATTGTGGACATGACATAGGTCCACCCCGACGGGGCCACGCGCGGGTTTGGGGAGGCGAATGAATCTCCATATGAGATGGTCAAATTGAAATTTAAATCGAAGTAGAAGTCGCCACCGAATTTTGTGGTTATTCCGAACCATTCGAACCCACTCTATGTCGTAGTGGGTCATATACAAAATATGGCCCATTTCCGATGTCAGAGTTTATCGGGTTCGTCCCTTAGCATTTGATACTGATACCGACATTATCGGATATCGTGTATTGAATTACTCTCGTTGCCAATGGATTCGGACATCCGGAAACCATGGTTCTGAGTAAGGGGTGAGGGTACGTGTTGGGAAGTTCACTGAGAACAACCAATCCCGCCCGCACTTAGCGGCCTTTACTAAGATATCGTTCGCTTTTGGTGTACCCGGGTTAGTTCGACGGTTGAATGATATGCAAAGATTATTTTCCCTAGACATGTGAGAGAAAAATAAATGGGTTGCTAAGTCGTTTAATGCATGTTAAACTAATAACGTCAAAGTTATTTTAACATGTGAAGTCGTTTTAGTCTAATAAAACAAAAGACGGAAATAAATTGCTACAAACACGAGAAAACGAGTTAGTAACGATTGAATAATTTGAATAAAGACATAAATAAATAATATGCATGATTTTTGAAAAGATTTATGTCACGTGATGGATTAGCACGTGTTGACCGAGGTCGAAAAAAGGTATTCATCGAAATATGTCGCGAAAGCCGCTTTTTATGTAAGATTCAAAAAGAATAAAAAATAGAAAAGCGAGGAAACGCAAAAAAAAAGAGACTCGGCGAACCAGGCTGTTGCGCGAGTCGCCTGACAGGCGCGCGACTCGCGTGGCAGCCTGTTCGAGTTTTTTTATTTTGTCGAAAATCGTTAATTTTTATAAATCGCGTACAAATATGGATTAACTTATACCCGTTTCATATTTTCGATATTCGTCGTATTCGATATTCGATTATGAAATCGATATCGAATAGTCGGAATGATTTTAGAAAAGGTTTTGAAAAAAGTTTGTTTTGAACGAAAAGTAAAAAAAAGAATTATGAACGAAAAAGATGTTAATTCTCTCCGCGTATAAAATCATCGAATTTTGTTTAAAAAGATGTAACGATTTTATTAGCATCAACGAGAATTAATTAATTTTGTTCTTGTTCGATACGATATTCGATCAGAGGATCGATATCGTATTTTAGGAACGTTATAAAAAATAGTTTTCGTAGTATCGATTATTAGAAATAAAAAATATGCGACGAACGACCCATATTAAAAAAATACGACCGACGACGACACGACCCATAAAAAAACGTGAGAAAGGAAGAGAAGAAAGAGAAGAATCGGGTTTGATTTACACCCTCAACCTACATGCTTCGTTTTCTCGGAATAAGGCTCGTCGGAAAGTGGTTTAAACTTGGGAGCGTCGAGATGATGCGGGATGAGTTAAGGTGTCGGTTTGGTACGTTTTTTATGTGTGTGGGGCGTCGGGTTTGGCCGGACGGTGGGGGTGGTTTCGTTGGTATTTCGAGGCTTCTTCGAGAATATGTCGGGATTTGCTTTGAATTATTTTTACTAGATATCGAGGACGTATGTGTGTGAATGTATGATATGTGTATATTTGTTGTGTAAAACCTTTTTTTTGTGTTGGACGGGAGGTCCTATTTATAGGATTCGAGGTAGTCTTGCTTGTGTGACAAGAAATACCGGTTTGGATAGGAAACACGAGAGTTCGAAAGGGAACCAAAGTCTCGTTTCTTGGTGGGGAAGCCAAATATCTCGGCTGTCATGAAGATTTGGCCGAGTATTTCGGCTGTTTGGGATGTCTTGGCCGAGTATTTGGAGCTCGGTCGGTGTCTGATTCGGTTTCCGGATAGAATTCCTACTTGTGATCGAATTCTATCCTTAAACGGATTTGTTTAAATATTTATTGAAGCTGATTTTTGTAGCAGTTGGAGTCCAAACCGGACACGTGAGGTGTCACGGTTGATCCGTGAATCTCGGGAAATATCTTTGACCGGGTTTTGACTCGGTCGCTAAAAGACGGTTTTACCCCTGGTGTCGGAATCGACCCAAATTAGTCTTATTTGACTCGAAACGACCCACTGGGCCTGGATTTGAGGTTGGTTTTGTAAGATTTGTACTCCGTAATAAGTCTAAACCAAATATCCATGATTACGAGCCCATATCCGAGTCCATCAAAGCACGTTTACGTCCAATCATCATCGGGTGTTTGGCGGGAACTATTATAGACACCTGGCGGTCAAAATGTGGGTGTCTACAATGTCACTTCATCATTGGACCTTTTCCTCTTTGTGCCAAAAGCAAAGGCAAACAATTCATGGGGACGGAAGGAGTATATATACTCACTCGATACCACTAAGATCTTCTCATTTATTCAAATGTGAAGATTTATACCAAAACAGAAAGTGAAGAAATTTACGAAAAAGGAAAAGTGTAAGCTTTCAATGAAACGAAGGGAGTATATTTTCATTAATTACACGTTATTTAATACTCCGTGCATTTCAAGACATTACTCAAATATTTTGATTAGTTTTGCGATTTAAAAAATATTTTCCTATTTCTAAATTATACAGTCGATAAATAGTAAAAATAAAATAATAAATTTTTTATTTTAAATCTTAAATGAAATATTTTATAAGATAAATATAATATAAATACTGTGGATTACACGGGATCTATACTAGTTTATAATGAATCAAATATACTCTCTATGAGATAAGACAAATCCATGTGCCTAGTTTTAAGATTTTTTTTTGATATTTTCTTTCTAGTTGAATATTTGACCCGCTTTAACATTATGATGAATATATGTCTCATATCTGTCAGGAAAAGAGGTGTTTATGTAAAGTCAACGTCATATATATAGAGGCAATGGATTTCATTCATATGAATCATGTATGGGACAAAATACACCATTCATTTCTGCATCGATCCTCTAATTAATTTGCCTGCGCATACGACAATTAGTTTCAGACTCTGTCATTCCTCATTTCAATTGACTTACTTTTGTACCCTCTTTATAATTTCAATTCATCTTTACATTGATGACACTGTTAATGCTTACATAGACGACGTTGTTGTGTCCCATCGATATGAATCTATATTTGGAAAGACTTGATCCAACTATATATTCCTTTCACAAGCCAAGTCCCAAGGGTAAGAGTAAATAAAGAGCAAGATTATAGCACAAAGTATTTTAACTAAGGAAAGCAATAAAAACACACAATTATGCGAGATAATCCCCCCTAAACATCACATCGTCTTTAATGGTGTGGGCCACGAACTTGTACATGTCAACATGTGGTACCGTAGGAGTCTAGAGTACAATTCTACCGAGAGTGGCTAGGTGTAGTGTCATGATTTTAAAAATAAAATAAAAATAATATGTTTAACCGTGAATTTGTAATGTTATTTTTACAAACTTGTAATTTTTTTTTTTTACTTCAACTTGTAATTTTTAAGTAACCAAGTTTAGATTTAAGCCATAATTACGCCTTCAAACTCCCTTTATTTCAGTATGTATTGTTTTTTTATCGTGTTTGTGCCCGACAAATTTTAGAGTATCATGTCACATTGTCACGTGCTAGATACATTTTACCTATCCATATCTGTAGCAGTATTACCTAATTTTTACATGAAAAGTATTGTAAATGTGTACAAACTCAATCTAATTAAGAAGGATACAAAAACTAATAATGGAAGGAGGTAATTGAGTAAAATACTTTGAACTTCCTCATTCGTTAAGATAATCATTCATAGAATGGAGTTGGTTCGTTGTAAGTGGTGGAATGCTACATTTAATTTGCTATAGCACGAGCCACTTAGCACTTAATGATGCTTAATGCTTAATGCTTTAGGTGACTAAGTGGAAATCTCATTCAGACATAATGCCAAGAAAAAAAAAACAAATTCTTACGTGAGACGAAAATATTTATCTTAAACTTATAATGAGTCAAATATGTGAGATAAAATAAATTCATGTGCATAGGATGTAGGAATTTTTTTTTGATATTTTCTTCCTAATTGAATATATTTGACTCGTTTTAATGTTACGAGGAGATGTCCGTCGCAAGGCAAAGCAACTGAAAAAAGAAATTGCAAAGATTGTTGTGATTTAACATATGTATGTCTGCATGCACCAATTTAAGGGGAAGATAAACAATGTTTAGTGGCTTCCACTTTTGTGGTTGATAATAATCAATTTTTAATCAACAAGTTAAGTTGGTTCCCCTCAAATAAAGTACACTTAAGCTTGGTGGATGTCATTTATTAATACATATAATTAGAAAGAGTTGTGCTCTAATTAGTGATCGTGCTTAAGTTAAAACACATATTATAGCTATTTGCTCTATGCTTTGACATCACTAATCCCTTTTCTTTATTATGTGAAAAAAGGCCATCTTCTAGCAAGTGCAATGCATTATGATTATAATTTCGCTATTAACAAAATTGACATTAGTGATTAGTTAATTAAATTATTGGGAACACTTGTGAAAGTGATAAACACAACCAATTAGCATTATTACTTCGCTAACAAAAGTTAAACTAAACCTAACATATCTGACCTAATATTTCATAGTGCTTTTTTTCGCCAAAACACAAAGGTGGTCAAACAAAACATCATTCAAAAGTTAAAAATAAATTTCTAAGAGGTCAAAAACGTCATTTTATCCTCAAAAAATAGAAGCACCAATTTCACGTTCCTAACTTTAGAAAAATTAAACTTTTTTTTTTTTTTTTTTGCCAACTGGAAAATCGAGTTTTAACAATGATGACGTGCACTAACGGCTAACCCGTAAGTACACTCAATGTTTGGATTCATAGAACCCAAGTTACATCCTTTATTAAACTTAATAATGAAAATTAAAGAGATAATAAACATAGAGAAGTTGCATCTTGGGGTCACAAAAGTAGGATGGTGGCTTGCGGAAGACTGGATACGAGTATTTGTTGAAACATCAGCGATGCAACTGAATAAACAAAAACTCATTTAAATTAAAGTCCGTCAAAGATGAAGATGTGTAATGACTAGCTAGTTGAACAAGGATGTGGTAAGAATAATGGTTGTCCTGGTGGATTGGAATTTGGTATTACCCCTTATAGCCAGCAAATGGGCTTTAGTGGGCTTTAGCCAGCAAATGTATTGATTTTCATATAAAAGTGGGCCATTCAGGGTTCAGTAATGTTGAGCTATGAGCTTACGAATATTACGGTCCATCATCATCTTTCTGGGCCCAGTATAGCATTTGGGCATCTCGATTCATTATTAGTATTAGGCTCGCAACTGTTTTTGAGTATAATGAGGACTACTAACGGACCATCATATCGGAAAACAAGCTCATTTAACACAAAGTCTAAGGGCTATTAATATCACGGACTCACGGTTGGCTTATGCTCCAACCCACATTCTTGTATCGGGCATGCTTCGAGAATAAGGAGTCGAGTTCAACGAAAGATTGGGGAAACACACAAAAGTAGTGTCCAAAAATATAATCTTGTACTTCTTTCCATTATTTGAAAACTTAAATATATATGAGTTATATTTCAATTAAATGGTAAGATTTGAGTGAATGAGATGGAGTTGAAGTCTTAGAACATGGTACGGAGTAATTAGTATAATAAGTAGAGTATTCTAGAACAAGTAGAGTATTCTTGGTTCATTACAGGAAAAGGAAATGAAGTCAACAAATGGAAGTAGGGAAAGAAATGGGATTACCCGAAATTAAATTTAGATTGTTGTTTGGTTTTCAATGAAAGGGAATGTATTTCACCCGACCTTCAACCAAAACCTCAACATTAACGGTCTGTCATCCTAATATTTATACTTTTTATGTAAAATAAAAAAAAAATTAATTTTAATATTTAAATTTAAAAAAAAGGTAACTTTTATATCTTTTAATAATAAAATAGCTGTAAAATAATTTATTTTTACAATTTTTTAATTGTAAATACTGTAATTATAATAATTATTACAATATGACAAAAAAATTTTAAAAAAATTTTAACTGATAAATTAAGGGATCAAATACTATTTTAACCCAACTCCGACCCATATTTTACCTAACACGAAAGTGTGGTGATGGTCGTAGTGGTGGTAGGTGAACCTTGGTGGTGTACCTAGGGAGTGAGGGGTAAGAAGGTAGAAGAGTTTGGGGGTAGGTGGGGGGGGAAGGAAGGGGGTAAGAACACCATTTACCATGGAGAAAAAACTCTCCATGGGGATGGATGGAGAGAAAATGTTGTTTTTACCATGGAGATAGTCTCCATCTTGGTGGAGAGTTTTGTTTTTCTCCCTCAACATGGAGAAAGCCATGGAGAGGAAGGTGGGCCAGATTTGTAGAAAAAAGCGTTGTAAATATATTCATTGTAAATAGATAAAAATGAGTTGTGAAAGGTGTGGGTCCCATTATGGAGATTTGATGGAGAAAAATGTATCCATTGTAATTGAGGATTTTTTGGTGGAGAAAAAAAGGTGGAGAATAGTGATAAGAGAAAATATGGAGAAAAAAGTATCCATTGTTAAACTTGCTCTAAAGGGAATGATTGAATTGACTCAACAAACACAAACAAAGGGAATCATTAACTTTGATTTCCTTATCCTTTCCCGAATACCTCAAGCCAAACGACCGCTAAGTGTTTAAAATCCCCTATATACTAAGAGGTATGTGTCATCCTCTCATGAGTTTTTTTCCCTCCAAAAAGCCAAAACACAATCCAATAAGGAAACAAAGCGATATAAATACAATTACAAGATTTTTTTTCAATAAATACAATCGAATTAAAAAGTTGACCTAAACCAATATACTCCCTCCTCACCCCAATGATCTTCCCACTTGATAATGGTACATGAATTAAGAAATGGGTAATGAAAGGTGGTAAATTGTTTGGTGGGGTTCAAGATGTCAAATCACAAAATGTAACCAATAGAAAGAGAGTATAATTGATGAATAAGGAAAGTTTTCAAGTGAGAAAATCTTAGTGGAGTTTTCTTTTAAGGAAAGTGGGAAGATCTTAGTGGGGGGAGGGAGTAAAACATATGATCATCAGAAAAACTATACGGAAAATCCAATACACAGCAATAAAACTCTTTCAAATTTTTTAATATATAAATAAAATATTTTTTTATCTAACAATATTTGGAATATAGGAGTATTGTGTTATCTTCTAAATTGTTAAACATAATTTTTAATGATCTGAATATATAAGCGAATGTATTTTGATTTGTGACTATTGGTTTTGTATTAAAATAAATTATAGAATATTATTATTAGGTTTGTAAAAAAATATGTTCATTAAAATATTACTAGAATATATACATTATATACATTAAAATATTACTTGATTATCATTAGAATTTTAATTTTTCTCTCAAATCAAAATGAAAATAAGATTAAAAATGTCTAAAAAAACTACTCCGTAATAGGTTACCAAGTCCTCCCACTGTTTCAATGAAAGCTTCAACTTTTCCTTTTTCGTAAATTTCTTTGAAAACTTCTACTTTCTTTTTTGATATCACTTTTCTCTCTTACCTAAACGGTCCACCTACTTTACTCTCTCTCTACTTTTGAATATTTTATTATTGTCCTTAAAAAATGTACCATTTTTCAAGTGAAATCTTTCAATGAAATGGAGGGAGTAGTATATATTTATAAATAATCACTAAATAAAAAATGCTAAATGTACCGCGCATTATTACACGGGATCTATACTAGTATTATAGATAAAATATTTTAAAAGTATTCAAAAGATTTTTAGAAACAACGAAAGAGTAATAAGAGAGTATCGAAAAACGATAAACTCATCCAAAATGGTTGTTTGTTTGTTTGTTATTTGCGACTTAAATTGGACTAAAGATATTCAGAATAGTCCACGGAAACGTGGTAAGAATAATCAGATGAAAAGGAGATGTTCCCCATTACGATCTCCCCGACGACTCAAATTGTCGGGTAAAACATACGGTTTCTAGAAATCCGGGATCCTGAACAATACTTGTGGAAAATCGTCCGTTCTATTCCTTATGTCAGATAAGGCGTCCTCCAAGATTATTAGAGGAAAAATGAGAGTATTGAAAAGCGATAAATTCTCGTTGATTAAAAGTCAGAAACTCGTGTAAAATGGACGTTTACGTGTTATTTGAGGCTGAAATTCAACTAGACATCGTAAAGAATCCGAAGATGTGGTAAGAATAACCAAAATAAAAAGAGATCTTGCGGACCTCCTAGACGGCTCAGGCTCAAATCATATGTATATACGATTTTCGAAAATCCAAGACCGCAAAACAAAACTTCCAAAATAGACTAGTTTATTCCTCAGGCTTGTGAACGCCTAACCCAAAAGTCAAATCATAAAATGACCCAAAACTCAACCTGATTTCTATAACCCGAAAGTGACTCGATCTCGATCCGGTTCACCCGTTTTAGTTATACAGTGGACTAGTTTAGAACCGTGCAGATACACGGGTGTATACAATAGAGTTTATTAAAAAATAATTATAATGAAACTAATAATAGTATCATGTAAAAAATAAAGTCGGACATGAGGGCAGTATTCTACAAATTATGAGTACGAATTATTATTAAAGCATTTGGTAATAAGATGTGTTGAATTGATTCTACAAATTTCGAAACACTTCTTTGTAACCACATTTTCAGTACCGTTGAAAATCTGAAGATCTTGACCATATTAACAGTTTTAATCTTTTTTTGCTAGTGACCCTAGATAAGGCGACGTAGAGTTGACCACGACTGAAAACTGAATTTGGAAGATACAATCCAACTTGTGAAAGGTTTGACCTTGACTTTTGTTGATGGTCATTGCGTAGCACACCATTACTGGAAACTGTTTTCGCTAGAACTTAATCGACAATATATTAGAATCTGATGGACTCAAAATCATTCGAGGGGTAAGAACTTTGTCACCCGTGTTTACACCTGTGATAATGGTAGCTTGGATTATGTGGTCCCCGAGTTGATCGACCACTAATCTTGTGTCGTTGCACAACCCAACGACTTGATCTATATTTCGCATAAGGATTATGTAGACATGAGTATAAAGTCAAGTTGTTTCTCCATTAGAAGTGAAAACTTTCTCCCTTGCATAGACAATTCTTCCTTCGATGTGCCACATTTCTTTGTCGGGTTGATTGAATACCATCATATTGGGTGCGGTTTGAAGCCATTGTGGACGATGTAATAAAGATGCTGACCAACAATTTTTTTGAACTAAGAACAATATACGGTTACCACGTTTACATATATAGATACCATAATTTTTTGCTATTATTTCTATAGTATTCTCGCTATAATATTATATAGAGAGTAATATTCTTGTTATTATTTGTAGTATTCTTGCCATACATGTAGTCCGTAATATGGTTGCCATTATATGGTTGAAATAATTTTGATCGGTATATAGTATTAATAATATACTCCAGTAATGTTGCTATACTTATGCAACGCATATTTTATTCTTGCCATACATACATATAATTTATTTGCTAGGATTATTTTTACGGGAATGCAACACCAGTGTTGCTATTATTTAGGGTTAATCGCTATTATTTAGGGATTAAAACATTTTAATTAGGTGATTATTAGTTATGTGCAGTTATGGTATCGATTCATAATAAGTTCATGTGTTTATACACGACAATTGATTTTTATTTTATATAATAATGATGATAATAATAATAATAATAATTAATCATGTACTATTATTACGTAATTTGATTGAATTTATATTTAATATATTAATTGATCTAAGTGATTTAAATTTTAGGATAACATGTCATAATATCGATTCATATTCTTGCTGCTTAATGGTGATTTCAATCCATATGGTAGAATTTTTTTCTAAGGATTATCATTAGTGATTGATAAATATCTCATATATACGTACTGCATATTTTATTTTTGTCATACATGCATACATACTACGTAATATGATTGCCATCATATACATACTGCATATTATTTTTTCAAGAATGCAACACCATTGTTGCTATTATTTAGGGACCAATTGCTATTATTTAGGGATTAAAATCCTTTAATTAGGTGCTTATTAGTCATGTGAAGTTATAGTGTAAATTGTTTACTTAGAGAGTAATTGTTTACTCTAGTGGTATGGTGTGAATATATGGTAATAATATTTTTATATATTTAATTTTGATTCCATATATAGATTGAGAGGTTGAGTTGGGCGGGAAAAACTAGTGCAGATCCCCTGTCTCATTTTTGTGTCGCACTCCATGTGTCACACCATACACGGGATGACACCTCGTCTATTGAAAATAAAATATCCAGCAAATATTATAACTTGTTGATGTGTCATCCCGTGTATGGTGTGACACATGAGTGAGACACAAAAATGGGACGGGGGATCCGCATTAGGGAAAAACTCATACCCTGGTTGTTGTATTATAGAGAAGTTAATAACGGTATCGGTATCGCAATGCAAAAGGACGAACCCCATAAACTCTGAAATCGAAATGAGTCATACTTTGTGCACGGTCCACAACGATATAGAATGAGTTCGAATGGGCCCGAACTCCCACAAAGTTCGGTGCCGACTCCTAATTCGACTTAAATTTCAACCCGAGAATTATCTCACATGGGAAACATTTCGCCGCCCAAACCCGCGCTTGGCCGCGTCGGGTGGACCTACGTCATGTCCACACCTATTTTCAGATATTTTAACTCGTTTAAATAAATTACATTACTATCAGAATATTTTAAACTTGTGACTATGTCGTTTTAAGAAAATATATACCAAAATATCTCATCGATATTGAGTATTAGATTAACATGGCAAATGTGATATATTAAGAAAGTGTTTTTTTGACGCCAAAAAATCAAATGTGTGGTTTATGTATTACTCCCTCCGATTCTTTAGATTCGCAACATATTCCACATTTGGCAAATTCATTAGGTTTGCAACATTTCTATAATAGGTAGGTTTTTGTTTGTTTAAACTTTTTACTTTATTGGTGAGACCCACCATCTCCACTCACAACCTTATTATTTGTGCAAATAGTAAACGTTGCGAATCTAAAGAATCGGAGGGAGTACTATAGTATTAGTATAGATAGATTAGTGGACATAGTTATAAAAACAAGGTACTTCATGAACCTTTCATCTTTGAATGCATAATTGATAAGAGTAGTTTGTGATCTAGAAGAAAGGAGAGTTTGCATAGAGTGTGAGGAGAGAAGAGAGGAGAGAGGAGAGCAATCAAGAAAAGCAAAAGCCACAAAAGCGCAGTGTTATAATTTAAAAGAAGGAAACCCCGTAGCCTTTTGTCTGCAAAGGAGCACACACATCAACACTGAAACCATATTGCTTTCAACTTTCAACTTTCAACTTTCAATTTTCAATGCGTACTCCCATCCTCCTCACTACTCGACCTTGATTCATACACTACTCAACTCTAAACACTAGACAAAAACATCCATATTCTCAATCTCATTAGTCATTACCATAAACACAGTCTCTAGTCCTCAGTCCTCTACTAGTAGTAAATGCTGCTCCAAATCAACTCACACTGAATCTACACTGAAGAAAGCCTGCAACATAAACCAACACCGTAATTAGTCAGTCGAAAATTAAACAAAAGTAATCAAGTAAATGACTGAAACAAATGAATGCACAAAAAATGAGTGTAGGAAGGAGAAAAGTAAAGTAAATATACTTGGGTCAGAGTTGATGACCATAGCAGTGCCACCAAAGCTGCAACTACCAGCATTCATCTTATTTTTCTGCCAGTAACTGTTGAATGCATAGGATGCATGAGCCACAACAGTGTCAGGGTAGTAACAGCTTCCACTTGGTTGAATCTCATCACATTCTGCACCTCCATCTCCACACGCATAGTCCATTGCCTCCTGCAATGTCTCTGCTGGCACACTCGGCTTCGCAACACACCACAGCTTCTCCCTTTCCGCTCCCCCTCCCGGGATGGGGGGAGAAGCATGCTGGGGCGGCGGGGCCGTGACTACCGGCCCCACTGGCCCAACCCAGGGGTTGCAAGGTGGCAGGTTGTGGTGGTGATTGTGGTGGGGATGAGGTAGATTGGTTGGGCTAGGTGGGCTTGTGATGGGGGCCATGGGGCCCACTCCAATAAGTGGAGGAAGTGGGCCCTCAGCTGTTGGAAGAACATAAGAGAGTTTCCTCATTGTTGTTGATGAGGGTTTGTTAATGCTTTCATCATTGTTTTTGACCCATTTAATGTCACCAACAGTCAAAGATGAAATCTTTTTAACAAATTCCAAGTGGGTATGGGCTAAAGATTCAAACTTTGGGTTAAATTCATGAGTTGGGTTGATTAAATAAGAGGAATTGGTGGAGTTTATGAAGTGGAGAAGAGATACAAGCAGAGAGTGAGTTGAATGATGATGGGATGATGATGATAAACAAAGAGAAGAGAATGTAGGTGAGACCTTGATTTCAGAGTGTAAACCCCATCTTGTAAGGGAGTAATGAAGGTTCTTAAGGGCAGGTAAGATGAGATGATGATGATGGGTTTTGTGAGAACAAAGGAGATTATGAGCGACCAGAATGTGGGTGATGTTAGATGCAGGGTAATAAGGCAAGACATAGTTTCTGAGCCATGTTTCTGCCAGTAAAACACTGTTTGCTACCTCATGGAGTTGTTTGGCGCTCACAGAAATGCCAACTGATGGAGCTTTTCTCAAGTTTGGTTCATAAATTGTTAAGATTTCAGCTGATTCAGAGCATACAACTGCAAAATTCAAAGAAACTACTAAGTACATTATTGGATACTGTTTAAATTAAATAGCAGTAGTAAGAAAGTCATCATGTTAGGAAAGTGTACCTGTAAAAGCAAGGAAGAAGATGAAAAAATGGAGAGAGGATGCCATAATAATAATAATGTTGAGCAAACTTCAGGTTTAGAGATTGTTGTGATGTTAAATATAGGGAGAGGGAGAGGGAGGTGACCGTTTGAATGAAGGTGGGTGTTTGTAGAGAGAGAGAGAGAGAGAGAGAGAGAGAGAGAGAGAGAGGAGTGGTCAAGGAGGAGTGAGTGTGAGTCAGGCCTGAAGAGTGAAGAGTGAGGTGCTTTGAAAGGTGGGAGTAAATGTAGAGAGGACAGAATAGTAGAGAGGCAAGAGGCCTATGAATGACACTGATCTCAGCCTAACTTTTGGTTTTCACCTCCCTTTCATGTCATTACACTTTTACCAACCTACTCTCTCTCTCTCTATCTCCACTCTTCCAACGGCTCAATATCACCAACTCCTTCCTTTCCTTTTCTTACTGCCACGGTAAATATTGGGTCAAATAATTTACCAACATGGATACACAACACAAACTTGGCAAGTCTGGTACGTATTTCATCCGTCTTTCTAAGTACTACAGTACTTCCAATTAGGGAAGCCAATGGATCCAAGACCCAGCCAGACCCGGTGGATCGGACCTAAATGGATCGAGTTTGGGTCTTATTTTCTCCTAAAAAGGGAGTTCAGAAAGGCATGGTGTAATGAATGGACCATTTTATTAAAGTTATACAGTCTATGTATATCTAAGGCAGGCACAAGTAGGCCGGCTCGATCATACTATGGGCCTATATACTGGAGTGTCTTTCTACTTGGACTTGTTCGTAATAGAGCTCTATTCCTTCAACCCTTAACACAAAAGTTCACTCACAAACACGTGTTCTCCTCTTCAAATTTTTCTTACCCTTCCACATACACACTTGTAGGACTGTGATTGAGCCGAACTATACCGAATAATGTCATTATTTGGCTTGATTTGAAAATTTTTTGAGGCGATGTTTGATTTGGTTTGATACCGTCGAATAATGAAAATCGTTATTTGATTTGGTATTTGATTTTTCAAATCGAATAATCCGATAATATTTGATTTGATTCGACAAAAAAAAAAAAATAGAAACACAAGATGAATCGACCTTAAGTACAGTACTATTCTTACTATGGTGGCAGCAATCAACTAATTCAACAAACAATCTCAAAAACACGAAACATATTGGAAAACAAAATAAATCTACATATATTACACTAGCTTAGTTTAGAGTTATGTCATAACTTTTCAAGCAAGCTAACCAGCAATAAAGTCCCTACTTTAGTATCTATTACTCTATCTATATGTTCATCCACTTTATTTAATATATGAGTGGAGTATTATATTAAAAGTAGACGAACATATAGTTACGGAGGAAGTACAATATAAATTCATCCAAAAATAATAAGTTTCTCAATCAAATCTAGTTTCAAGTTCTTCTTTATTTGCTTCTTAGTGCTCGAAGACGGTTGCTTTTGCAAATTTCTTGGTGTCTTTTAAGATAAATTTTCTAAATGAACCATGAATTTAGATGCACAGAAAAAATGGAACAAGTAATGGATTGAAATGAATCGAGCCGAATATTATTCTTGATTTGGTTCGAATATCAAATTATGATTTGGCTCTATATTTAATCGCTCAAATCGAATACGAATCGAGCTTTTTTCGAGCCGAACTTCACGAATCGGATCGAATAGTTCGACTCACTCACAGCGCTATACACTTGACACTTCACATTCAACCCCATTTCAACAAACCCACCCTTGACGGCTGAAATTCCCCCTAATCTATTACCGTTCCTTCTCCAATATACTCCCTCTAGATTAATAGTCCTCGGTCTCGATCAATTATTGTCCTTTGATTTTGACACAAAGATAGAAAGAGAAGGGGACCAATAGTGAGATGACAAGTGTATCAAATTGAGTACCAATTAATATTAAACACAATTGCTTATCAAATGTAATTTCAAATAGAAAACACAACAATTGATTGAGACACCCAAGTAGAATAAGACCGCAAATAAAAGATCAGTAGGGACTTGAACACTGTACTTCCGAATTACAGGTAAGAGTACGAGTCATTTTTAACCTACATTGATCCCATATTTTTGACAGTTTAGTTAAGATGGATTCTGATCTTTTTGGTAATTTAGGTGGCAAGCCTCATCTACTCTTATATTCACTAACAGTAATAATTTTCTAGTAATTGATCTTCTTCAATGTCCTGTCTTTGTGTAATTGATGATTCTACGTATCTTCTTACATCAGGATCTTTTCTCTCTTCAATTAAAATCTGTTTTCTAATTTCTAATTATTCCGGGTGGACATTATGTTTATGCGGGGTAAATTAGTTTAGTCGATAACAACCCAAACCAAACCAAACGCTTGGTCCGAACTTGAAATGACTCAACCTGCATGTCCCTAATTCCACCTCTGACAGCCAGCCCGCCAAAGAAGACTGGCAATAATTTGTTAGGTGTAAGTGTGTGAACATGGTGTAAATGTGGAATAGTCAGTTCTTGACTGCCAAGTGAACATTCCATGATGTTTCCTTCTACCTAATAAAGATAAGACAATAATGCACATCACCTTCTTTTTTCAATCATCTACAAATCCCATTGGACGGCCGTGTCATTTCATTATACATTCACCCCATTTGATCATCTTTTGGTGAAGTAGATCGAAGATAATGCATCCCGCAATGTCTATAATTCTGTTTGCTCTCTCCATCCCATTATTTCATGTCCTCCATTTCACCTCCGCTTCGGATCCCGACCCTGTCCAAGACTTCTGCGTGGGACCTGAACCGGGTTGCAAGACCCACGCAACAGTCGATGACTTTGTGTTCTCTGGCATAAAGTTACCGGGAAATTTCTCACATACGGAGACGGGTTTCGTTTCAATACCCGTGAACGTGAATTCCTTCCCGGGGTTGAACACGCTAGGGATGTCAATGGTGAGAGCCGACTTTGACGTGGGAGGTGTTAACGTGCCACATTACCACCCTAGAGCGACGGAGATGGGGTACGTGCTGGAGGGAACATTCTATGCCGGGATTGTTGATACTCAGGGTAATCTGTTTGCCAAAGTAATCGAGAAAGGTGAGGTGATGGTGTTCCCAAGGGGCATGTTGCATTTCCAGATGAATATTGGCCACACTCCTGCTACTATCTTAGGGAGTTTGGACAGCCAAAATCCTGGCGTCATGAAGATTCCGTCCTCCATTTTTGGGACCGACATCAAAGAAGAGCTTCTACAGAGAGCTTTCCACATGAGTTCCAAGGAACTTCGCTCATTGAAGAAGAGGTTCAAATCAGCCTAGCCTAGCCTAGCTCACCTTCACCTTCTTCCGCACTTCTTTATTTAATTTTGGGTTTTTCTATGGGGTACCCCTCAACTATCGACTTTTCCAAGTGGTACCCCCGCCTTTTTCGAATTACAAGATGTACCCCTAAACTTTGTAAATTAGTCTATATTGTAACCAAAGTTATAATTTTCTAACGGAAATTTCTCAATTGATGATATAAATAGTGATTGTTTCCTATTTTACTTTCATCAACCATGATATATTTCTTCAATTTGCATCCTTTACTCGAAAAAATCCATTTCACCACACTACGACATGGGGGTGACGGAGGGATTGAGGTTGACGGATTTAAAAGAGTGAGGGAGATAGGTCGATGTCGGCCGACAACAGAGTGCGTTTTGATGGGCATTTGGTGGCTTGGTGAATGGTAAAGAAAAAGAGGTGCTTTGTAGCATCAAATTGGATTGATTAATATGTTAATTATTCATTTTAAAAAAATAATTGTAATACACTTATCACTTTGGTTATGCTATGGACTGATAAGTAAAGTTTAGGGGTACACCATGTAATTCGAAAAAGGCGGGGGTACCACTTGGAAAAGCCAATAGTTGAGGGGTATCCCATAGAAAAACCCTTTAATTTTCTACTCTCCTGGTTTTTCTCTTTTCTTTTTGTGGCTCAACTATATACTCTTATGTACAAACCACTTGATTCATTTAATCAATAATTTATGGAAACACTTTTCTTAGATAACCAACTCAACCAAAATCATTATCTTTATATTCGATTATACTCCCTCACTCGAATGTTCGTTGGGCTTGAAGAGTGGTTAGCGCACAGGTTCCCCATACTCTGTGCTTCCACTTGAAAGTTTGAGATATTGGGAACTGTTAGGATTCGAACTTGTAATTTTTGGTCATGCTAGCTCTGATACTATAAAAGATGTTTTTTTTCCTAATTATAAAAGATGTTATAATAGAATATAAAGAGAATGGTTGAAACCCAACTATTATCTTTATATTTTGGAGTATTAACTTTGTTGCGCAATTAGTCCCTTATATATTAAAGCAGAAACATTTTAATCCTCACATTAACTTAGCTCAGCACATGAAGGGGATCCTACATGGCGGTGAGGTGTCGTTGATGTGATCTGACAACTTCAAACCGCTAAAATAATTGAGAAACTGCTGCAGTTAGGACTGTGATCGAGCCAAACTATACCGAATAATGACATTATTTGGTTTGATTCGATATTTTTTCGAGCCGACATTTGATTTGGTTTGATATATATAGTCGAATGATGAAAATCATTATTATATGGGCTGCATTTTTGTAGTGATGTCTAGGGTAGAATGGCTTTGCCTAAACATGCTTTCATTGGCTGGTTAATGCCTCAGAATAAACTACTAACCATGTGACACGCCTTCAACAGTTTAGTATTGTGCAGGCTGCCAGGTGCTAGGATGATGCTAGGATTGATGCGATCGGGCAACAAAAATAATCGGGAAGATAGGTGATCGACGAACCAGACCTATGGATCGACAATCGGGACTGAAAAATCAAGACCTATTGATTTTTCAATCGAATCACGTTTAGGAAAACGCGTCCCAAACAATGACGGTTTTGAATTATAAGCTATAATTCGGAGAGTTTTGCAAAGCAAATTTCTTTTCTATGATTACTGATGATTTAAGCAAAGAAAATACAAGCTTATATAAGCCCCTTGAGTTCATCTATGACAGATGTTACAAGGTACTCCAATAGTCCTCTTAATGAGGTTTATTGAACATTAAAGTAAAGTCTAATTGAAAGACTTGATTTAAGCAAAGAAAATACAAGCTTATATAAGCCCCTTGAGTTCATCTATGACAGATGTTACAAGGTACTCCAATAGTCCTCTTAATGAGGTTTATTGAACATTAAAGTAAAGTCTAATTGAAAGACTTGATTTAAGCAAAGAAAATACAAGCTTATATAAGCCCCTTGAGTTCATCTATGACAGATGTTACAAGGTACTCCAATAGTCCTCTTAATGAGGTTTATTGAACATTAAAGTAAAGTCTAATTGAAAGACTTAATATTGAGCTAGTATTAACTAACCCATTATTGCTACAAGCCTACAGCCCCTGTTCCGTTGTTGTCGAGTCTCGTTACTCGGCTTAGCCCATAATCCAACGCAACAACGACACATATTGAGTATGCTTCTGGCCCAAATATGCAGTTGCTCTATCCTCGTTTGTGCTCACCGAAATATCGTCCTCCAATCCCGAGTCACTAACCAGATTCGTATCATCTCCTCCCCCTCGAAAAGGAATTGCCCTCAATTCTGCTAGGCCATCGTCATCTAAGTAGGGAGAGAGATCTCCTACGTTAAAAGTAGCATGTACTCCGTAACCTCCTGGAAGTTCGACTTGATATGCATTGTCATTGACCCGTCCAACAATCTTGTAAGGACCTTCCGCTCTAGGCATGAGTTTATTCTTCCGCTTGCTTGGAAAACGCTCCTTCCTTAAATGTACCCACACCAAATCGCCAACCGAGAACACTCGTGACCTTCTGTTTTTACCCGACTTTCGTTTGTACGCAACATTCACAGTCTCAATATGCTCTCGCACCTGTTCATGTAACTTCAGCATCGCCTTTAACTTAGCCTCCGCATCTTTGTGAACCAACTCCTCTTTTGGTAACGGAATTAGGTCCAAAGGAAGGTAGGGGTTGACACCATAAACAATCTCGAAAGGCGAATGTCCCGTAGCATGAGTAGGAGACCTTTTATAAGCAAATTCAGCATGAGAAAGTTTGATATCCCAATCTTTCCGGGTTTTGCTCACAAGTCCTCGTAACAACGTTCCCAAGGTTCGATTGGTGACTTCGGTTTGCCCATCGGTTTGGGGATGGTGGGACGTACTAAATAGCAATTTTGTACCAACCTTCCTCCAAAGTGTATTCCAAAAATAGCTCAAGAACTTAGAATCGCGATCCGAAACAATGGTTTTCGGTATGCCATGCAGCCTCACAATTTCACGATAATACACATCAGCTATATTAGCCGCATCATCGGTCTTGTGACAAGCAATAAAATGAGCCATCTTCGAGAAGCGATCAACTACTACCATGATAGCGTCCTTGCCACGCTGTGTGCGTGGTAATGCCACTATAAAATCCATGGAAACATCGTCCCAAGGTCTGATCGGAATCGCTAAAGGTGTATATTCTCCAGGCTTGAAAGTACTCTTCGATATTCGGCACGTAACGCATTTTCCCACGATATTATGGACATCAGCTTGTATCCGTGGCCAAAAGAAATGTTCCTTCAAAATATCCAAGGTTTTTGTTACCCCGAAATGACCAGCTAAGCCTCCTCCATGTGCTTCTCGAACTAGTAATTCACGGACCGGATGTTTAGGTACGCAAAGACGATTTCCTTTGAAAAGAAACCCGTCTTGGAGCAAATATTCACCACTCGCACCAGCCTTGCATTTAGTGAACAATTCACCAAAATCCCCGTCCTCCTCGTAATAATCCTTCAAAGTCTCGAATCCTAGGAGGCGGACATCAAGTGTGGACAGCAATGTATAACGACGAGACAGAGCATCTGCTACAACATTGCTTTTCCCATCTTTGTACTTGGAAGAAAAATGGAACGATTGCAAAAATTCAACCCACTTCGCATGTCTAGGACTTAGTTTCTGCTGCCCATTAATGTATTTTAACGATTCATGATCAGAATGCAATATGAAGTGATTTGGACGGAGGTAGTGACTCCAATGATTAAGGGCTCGAACAATAGCATAAAATTCTTTGTCGTAAGTGCAATAATTCAATCGAGCTCCACTCAATTTTTTCGAAAAGTAGGCTATAGGACGCTTACCTTGGAGTAACACAGCGCCTATTCCCACGCCACTAGCATCACATTCGACCTCGAAAGGTTGAGAAAAATCAGGTAATGCTAATATTGGGCCCGTACATAATCGATCCTTGATCACTCCAAATGCCTGACGAGCCGCATCGCCCCACTCGAAACCCCCTTTTTTCAAACATTCTGTGATGGGACTCGTAATTGTACTGAAGTCGCGAATAAAACGTCGATAAAATGAAGCGAGCCCATGAAAAGAACGCACCTCACTAACAGTCTTTGGTTCAGGCCAGGACCGAATTGCTTCTATCTTTGTCTAATCAACCGCCACTCCATCCTTGGACACTACGTAGCCCAAAAATACCACGTTCTCAACTAGAAAGGAACACTTCTCACGCTTCCCATATAGTTTCTGAACTCTTAGTGTCTCGAATACTTGTCTCAAGTGGACAAAATGATCATCGACACTCTTGCTGTACACCAATATGTCGTCAAGATATACTACGACAAATCTGCCCAGGAAGGGTTTAAGCACTTCATTCATCAATCTCATGAACGTACTAGGAGCATTAGTGAGACCGAAAGGCATGACGGTCCACTCATACAATCCGTGCTTGGTTTTAAAAGCGGTTTTCCACTCATCACCTTCTCGCATTCGTATCTGATGATAACCACTCCTCAAGTCGATCTTTGAGAATATGACCGACCCATGCAATTCATCAAGCATATCGTTAAGTCTCGGGATCGAGAATCGATACTTGATGGTAATATTATTAACAGCACGGCTATCAATGCACATACGCCACGTTCCGTCCTTCTTAGGTACGAGCAAAACAGGAACATCACAAGGGCTAAGACTCTCCCGTACATAGCCTCTATTAATCAACTCGTCAATTTGTCGTTGAAGTTCCTTCGTTTCCTCGGGATTACATCGATAAGCAGCCTTGTTGGGGAGGGATGAACCCGGAACGAGATCGATTTGGTGCTCAATACCCCGAATAGGAGGTAATCCCGCCGGTAGTTCATCAGGGAACACATCTCCAAACTCACGTAGCAAATCATCAATTGGGCTTTTCTCCTGTAAAACAACATTATCAATTGTAGTTTCTTTAGCAACAAACAAATAAACAAGTTCGCCATGGTCAATAGCACGCTCGACATCACGTTCTCCAATCAACATCGCGTGATTTGATTGCTCATTTATCTTCGTGCTCGTAGACCGAATAGCCTGTGGAGACATAGGTTTCAATATGATCCGCTTCCCTTTGTCCTTTAACTCATACTCGTTACTTCTCCCCCGGTGTACATACGTCCCTATCATACTGCCAAGGACGTCCCAAAAGAATGTGACAAGCATCCATGGGTATTACGTCACACAAGATCTCGTCAACATACGAACCCATTGTCAAGCCAACACGGGCCTGTTTTGTAACCTTCACGCTACTCCCATCATCCAACCAATGCAACGCGTAAGGGTGAGGGTGACCCGTAGTAATCAGACCCAATTTTGACACCATTTCACTAGAGGCTACATTCGTACAACTTCCCCCATCGATAATTAAACTACACCACTTATCCTTCACACGACATTTAGTATGAAACAACTGATTGCGTTGTTCCGAATCAATGGGTATACTCTTGACTTGTAGTGTTCTTAGGACTAAAGTCGTATCATATATTGGGGCTTCATATCCTTCTACTACCTCATCCTCATTCTCAATTTCATTGAGATTAAAAATATCACCAATTTGTTCCTTCTCAACCAGCAACTCATCCCTAAATTCAATGGCTTCTCTTAGGGTCACGACTCTTTTATTTGGGCAAGCATTTTGATAATGGCCAAAGCCCTGACATTTAAAACAGCGAACCTTCGACAAACTAGTCTCCTTGCCTGACTCAAAGTTTTTCTGTATGGTTTTGGTCGAATTGCTTGAGTTCGTAGCAGGTGTGGTTTTAGGGGAAAAGACAGGTTTGAGATAGTTAGTAGGGCTACTGTAATCTTTACTTGAACCCCCCGACTTAATCTTCCCTTGGGCCTCAATTTTAACACAAAGATTACACAAAGTATCAAAATCTGAATATGGGTATAACTCGACAGAATTGGCAATGCTACGATTCAGCCCACGAAGAAAACGAGACATTTTTTGTTCCTCATTTTCCTCCAACTCTCCCATTAAGATTAATTTTTCAAACTCGTCTATGTACTCAGCAATACTTAGTTTATCTTGGACAAAATCCGCAATTTTACGATAAACACTCAATCTATGAGTAGCCGGTACATACCTCTTTCTCAATTTGCGTTTCAAGGATTCCCACGACGACACCTTCTCCTTCCCAGCGCGAGACCGCTTTGCTTTCAGGCCTTCGTACCATAGTGACGCTCCTTTGCTCAGTCTCAAAATAGCGTACTTGCATCTCTTTCCGTCACTGAGATCTTTAAAATCGAACAACCGTTCGATCCTCCTTTCCCAATCCAAGTAATCTTCTGGGTTGGTACCACCAGCAAATTCCGGAAGGTCGGAAATCTTAAATTCGTCCGACTTCGATCGACTGCCCGTAGGACGATTGCGTAACAACTCTCTAAGATTTTCGAGTATCATATCGTCGTCGAATTCTGCCATGATTTTGGGTTTAATTTTTTTTTTAATGGTATACGTAAAACAGAGGAAAACAGGGACCGTCTCGACTTTATGGAAAGCGAGAACCGGAGCTCTGATACCACAAATGATGCGATCGGGCAACAAAAATAATCGGGAAGATAGGTGATCGACGAACCAGACCTATGGATCGACAATCGAGACTGAAAAATCAAGACCTATTGATTTTTCAATCGAATCACGTTTAGGAAAACACGTCCCAAACAATGACGGTTTTGAATTATAAGCTATAATTCGGAGAGTTTTGCAAAGCAAATTTCTTTTCTATGATTACTGATGATTTAAGCAAAGAAAATACAAGCTTAAATAAGCCCCTTGAGTTCATCTATGACAGATGTTACAAGGTACTCCAATAGTCCTCTTAATGAGGTTTATTGAACATTAAAGTAAAGTCTAATTGAAAGACTTAATATTGAGCTAGTATTAACTAACCCATTATTGCTACAAGCCTACAGCCCCTGTTCCGTTGTTGTCGAATCTCGTTACTCGGCTTAGCCCATAATGCAACGCAACAATGACACATATTGAGTATGCTTCTGGCCCAAATATGCAGTTGCTCTATCCTCGTTTGTGCTCACCGAAATATCGTCCTCCAATCCCGAGTCACTAACCAGATTCGTATCAAGGATGAACTTGAAGACTGTGCTCATCTATTCTTTAGATGCCCATATAGTGCTCACTGCTGCTTGAAGCTAGTGCAGCAATTGATTGGAGTTAAGATACCGGAGACTGATTTGCTGATATGGACATGTACCAGAAGATATAAGTCACTATGCCAGAAACAAATTGTTCATACGGTCATTTTGGCATTGACTTATCGGATATGGTCATAGAGAAATAGAACATGTTATGAGCAAACACTACAAAGGCCTGGCGTGCTAGTACAACAAATGCAGATGGTGATAAGAATGTGAATCAGGAACTACCTAGCAAATATTGACACTAATCAAGATGTTGTATGGAGGTATAAATTAGGCATGTAAGCTAGACTGAATACTATTGATTAACGAGAATGTAAGGCATGAATGTAATTTCACAATCCCCCTTTCCACTAACCAAATAACTCAACTCATATATTTTCCCGCCTAAAGTTGTCCACAACAAAAATTAAAAAATAGACCAAATGAGCTAGGCACGATTCGAACCATTGACCTCATATGTGTCACCCTTCTCTTCTCCAACTACACTCTAACATCACACATAAAGCTATACACCACAGAAAGTATGTAATTAAGGAAATTTGATTGATTACTTTGATTACGAAAATCACATGTTTTACATGGAAGATATCACATACAATATTTATGGAATGTATGATCAAATTTTTAAAAAAAAGTATAAACATATTGTATTCCGTTTTAACGAAATAGTTGCATTATTTTTGTTAATAGGAGATTGCACTATCCCGTACAATGTTTTACATAGAATATAAAATATTTATGATTATGGTTATATATCTTTCTGATCATATTCGAAAATCATATTCTTAACATCGATATAAAATTTAGTAACTATATAAAATGGAATATATATTTTGATTGCTCTTACAAAGCCTGATACATAGTAAAAACTCACCAAAAATTCTCTATATACTACTCTAAGACAATACAGTTACTAACATTTTTCTCAAAAATACACTAATTTAAATTGAGAAGTAAAAGAACATTTCACTAATAAATTCGCAAACTATTCATTTTCATTAATGTTAAAGAAATTGACAAAAAAAATTCTTTTTATGAAAATAATTAGATAAATTTTAAGATATGATGTCATTAACCTTGAGAAAAAAAATCAGTTATCTAAAAAAATTATTTTTGAAATGAGCTATTTACTTTAACTTTTACAAAGATATACTCTGCCCGTCCCAATGAATTCTTTGTCTATTCCATATTGGGGCGTCTCAATGAATTCTTTGTCTTTCTATTTTAGGAATGTTTTACATATATATATATATATATATATATGTAGTTTGACCTGACCTCCTCATGAATTTGGCTTCCCATGTCACTTCATCACTGGACCTTTTCCCCTTTGTGTCAAAAGCAAAGACAAACAATTCATCGGGACGGAAGGAGTATATACTCACTAGATACCACTAAGATCTTCTCATTTATTCAAATGTTAGGATTATAATTATCATATAGAATGATTATTTTGGTAGGGGAGATTACAAAATACGGAATATACTATTAAAATCTATATAAAAAAAAGTTTCACAAATTACATAATATAAGTCTTACACCTGAGACATTTCATTTTTAATTTATTTTTTAATTTTCTAATGAAAAACTGAATAACTTTTTTACACAAATAGAACGTATCACGGCGTGTGTGGACATGACATAGGTCCACCCCGATGCGGCCACGCGCGGGTTTGGGGAGGCGAATGAATCTCCATATGAGATGGGTTGAATTGAAATTTAAATCGAAGTAGGAGTCGTCACCGAATTTTGTGGTTATTCGGAACCATTCGAACCCACTCTATGTCCTAGTGTGCCATGTACAAAATACGGCCCATTTATGATGTCAGAGTTTATTGGGTTCGTCCCTTAGTATTTGATACCGATACCGACATTATCGGATATCGTGTATTGAATGACTCTCGTTGCCAATGGATTCGGACATCCGGAAACCATGGTTCTGAGTAAGGGGTGAGGGTACGTGTTGGGAAGTTCACTAAGAACACCCAACCCCACCCGCACTTAGCGGCCTTTACTAAGATATCGTTCGGTTTTGGTGTACACGCGTTAGTTCGACGGTTGAATGATATGCAAACAATATTTTCCCTAAACATGTGAGAGAAAAATAAATGGGTTGCTAAGTCGTTTAATGCATGTTAAACTAATAGCGTCGAAGTTATTTTAGCATGTGAAGTTCGTTTTAGTCTAATAAAACAAAGAAATAAATAAATTGCTACAAACACGAGAAAACAAGTTAGTAACGATGAATAAATTGAAAAAAGACGTAAATAAATAATATGCATGATTTTGGAAAAGACTTGTGACACTTGGTGGATTAGCACGTGTTGACCAAGGTCACAAAAAAGGTATTTATCAAAATATGCCGCGAAAGTTGCATTTTATGTAAGATTCGAAAAGAATAAAAAATAGAAAAGCGAGGAAACGAAAAAAGAGAACCGGCTAACCAGGCCAACGCGCGAGTCGCCTGACAGGCGCGCGACTCGCGTGGCGGTCTGTTCGGTTTTTTTATTTTGTCGAAAATCGTTAATTTTTATAAATCACGTACAAATATGGATAAATTTATACCCGATTCATACTTTCGATATTCGTCGTATTCGATATTCGATTATGAAATCGATATCGAATAGTCGGAATGATTTTAGAAAAGGTTTTGAAAAAAGTTTGTTTTGAACGAAAAGTAAAAAAAAAGAATTTTGAACGAAAAAGATGTTAATTCTCTCCGCGTATAAAATCGTCGAATTTTTAAAAAAAAGGTGTGACGATTTTATTAGCATCAACGAGAATTAATTAATTTTGTTCTTGTTAGATACGATATTCGACTAGAGAATCGATATCGTATTTTAAGAACGTTATGTAAAAATAGTTTTCGTAGTATCGATATTAGAAATAATAAAAAATATGTGACGAACGACCCATATTAATACGAAACGACCGACGACACGACTAAAAAAAACGAAAAAAACGTGAAGAAAGGAAGAGAAGAAGAGAAGAATCGGGTTTGATTTACACCCTCAACCTACATGCTTTGTTTTCTCGGGATAAGGCTCGTCGGAAAGTGGCTTAAACTTGGGAGCGTCGAGATGATGCGGGATGAGTTAAGGTGTCGGTTTGGACGTGTGATGGGACGGGTTTCGGCCGGTTTCTCGGGGTCGGATTCGTCGGTATTTCGGTACTTGTATGATCGATGAATGTGTGTCGAGGTTGATGAATAATTCTAAATTAATTCTGAGTTTTTGATGAATGATCGTGGATGTTAGATGTGTTAATGTCGGTCCCCTTTTGTGTTGAATGGAGGGTCCTATTTATTGGCGAAGAGGTTTAGGAGAGGTGTCTTGGTTGGACAACAAGAAACACCGGTTTGGATAGGAAACGTAAGAGGTTGAAAGGAATGTAAATTCCGTTGCTTGGTGGGGAAGCAAGAACCTCGGCTGGTTAGTGGGGTATTTCGGCTGTTTAGGATGATTTCGGCCGAGTGTTTGACACTCGGTCGGTAATTGCTTTATTTTTTCGGATAGAATTCCACTTGAGATCAAATTCCACCTTCAACGGAATTGTTTAATATTTTCGAAGCTGATTTTTTGTAGTATTGGAGTCCAAACCGGACGTGTAGTGTCACGGTTGGTCCGTGAGTCTCGGGAAATATCTTTGACCGGGTTTTGACTCGGTTGCTAAAAGACGGTTTTACCCCTGGTGTCGGAATCGACCCAAATTAGTCTTATTTGACTCGAAACGACCCACTGGGCCTGGATTTGAGGTTGGTTTTGTAAAATTTGTACTCCGTAATAAGTCTAAACCAAATATCCATGATTACAAGCCCATATCCGAGTCCATCAAAGCACGTTTACGTCCAATCATCATCGGGTGTTTGGCGGGAACTATTATAGACACCTGGCGGTCAAAATGTGGGTGTCTACAGAGCCCCCACTCTGACTGAGGCTTAGACAAGGGAAAAGTCAGAGTAGCTACCAGGTCAATCAAGGATTAAAACCTGGCAGACTTCTGATCGGGTCGTTTATAGTCCATTAGACCTGCGTGAAGGGCTCGCCAGCCATAAGATAGAAATCATACCTGGGTTGATGCTGATAGTGTCGTGGGAGCTTGCCTCGGAAGCTATGGGTTTATCTGTTTACAGATACATTCTGTCTTAGAATTGCGCGGGAGCTTGCCTTGGAAGCTATGGGTATATCCTGATTTTTCAGTAGAAAATGTCGCCTGAGTTTTCCACTGGGGAACTTTTCTTAGAATTTTTCGGGAGTCTTGGGTGTACCTGTATGCTGACACAATTTGTATGTAACATTTAGGTGGAACACCGACTCATGCTGGGGAAGAAATGATGATTTTTTCGAAAATTTTGAAAAGAAAAACGCTGATTTTTTTTTGAAAAGTTTGGAAATAAGGATGCTTGGGATGACTTGATTCCTAATCGGATTCTGACACGGATTCCTGGAACTCCTGGTTAGGCCTGTATGCCTAGATGAAGTAGGGGATGTGATAAAAAATCCTATTCCTGTGATGACTAGGGAAATGGATATTCTCTATTATAAATAGAGGATTCTGGCTTCTTATTTTTCATATTCCAACCCAAATCTTTTCTTCTACCTTAAAATCCCTTAGACTTTTTAGGATAAATAAAAGAAACTATTCTCGTAATGGGTATTGATCATTTGACTGCGATGCTTCAGGCGTGGGTTCAGGACTTTCGAGACGAAGATAAAGTTCAGCTAACTCAAATGGGAATTGCGGCTTTATTCCCACTTCAGCGACTTAGGGTAGATTCGCACTTTCTCGACGCTTGCTTATCCTTTTGGGATTTTACCCACCATGTTTTCGTATTTTCTCGAGGAGAAATATGTCCTCTTCCTGAAGAAATTGCAGCTATAGGTGGTTGGTGCCCTAATGCTCGTCCTGCCATTCCCCCGTTTTATCCTGACCCTAGGAGGAGATTAAGGGATTTTCTAGGTCTGTCGCATGCTGAGACAGCCCGTATGGTAAAGGGAGATTTAGTTTCCCTATTTGACCTGACTGACAAATTTATGAATCCAGTTGGCGCAAGAATTACTTCTACCCATAGGCGTAGGGCTTTCGCCTTTTGTATGCTGCATCGATATGCCTTCGAAGGTAGGATGGATGCTGACTCGTGCTTGGGTGAGATCAGGCTGATTAACATAGTTGACCAAATGGAGACAGGTCACAGCCCGGCTTGGCTGATAACCGGGGAGATTATTATGGGCCTTGATGCTAGAAAACTGGACTCGGATCGACAATTGACAGGAAGCATCCATCTTCTGCAGGTATTTAACCGTTTTTTCTCCTTTTTCCGAAAAATTGTCCGATTTTCCGAAAAAAAAATTCTTCGAAATTTCCATTTTTTCGAAAATTTTGATTTTTCCGAAAATTTTTCTGAAATTTTTTTTTGAATTTTTTTTTTGAATTTTCCGAAAATTTGAATTTTTCAATTTTTCGAAAGTTTTTGACTTTTCGAAAATTTTTGCAGATCTGGTTGTCCGAGCGTCTGTCAATCATAGAGCCCCCAGTGAACATATCCAGGTATCGCAGTTGTCAGATTGGCCCAAGGTCTCGACGAATAAGTTCGAGTCATCAAATAAATCGGAAATATTGGGATGAAGAGCTAACATTCCATGGTGGGCCTTTGATTAGATGGAATGTCATCTGGTGGTTCCTTTCAAGACTGTCGGGGTTAGCTAGGAGGGACAAGGCCCGTTATCTGGTGATCTTGTCTTTGGACTGGACCGTTCATATCTACCCGGATCGTATTCTGAGACAGTTCGGTTCGTTTCAGCAGATCCCCGAGACTGAGGCAATCATTAGCGTTTCGCTCCAACTGACGGACGCTATGTGTGACACGTGGCTACAACGCTGGTTTACCCGCGTCATATGGACTATACCTCGCCCTTGTCAAACCACTTGGGTTTCTGAATCATACCGAAAATGGACCTCTGAAGAATCCCAGGAGACCCGCAAAACTTTGAAGACTGACGAGGCTTTCGACTTGGCCCGTCGAGAATCGGCAAAAGACAATAGGCGGTTCTTTGATAAAGAGAAAATTCCAACTACCTTCGTTGAGCCGGAGTCGGGTTCTAAGTCAAAGACTAAGACTCGAGCTAATGAGACCGGTGCTAGTGACTTGGAGAGAAGGCTCGGACCGAAACTAGCAGTTCGAGATAGGCTAGGTCCGTGTGACCGGCTACCCGAAAGAGTGAGGGCCCGCCTAGGACCGAGTGAGGTGACCGGGGAATCGAGTTTGAAGAAACGAGCCCGGGTTAAGGAGGTTCCCTTGATGATTCGGGAGCGTTCATCTCCACGTCGACGTCAGTGGACCGAAAAGGAAGCTAAGGATAAAGGAAAGGGAAAAATGCCCTAGTTTTTTATTATTTAAGTAATAGTATTATTTATGTGTGCTGATTTTTTTTTTGATTTTTTTTGTAACTTTTCCGAATTTGTTGGAATTTTTTTTTGGAAATTTAATAAAAGAAATTTATTAAAAAACCGTCCCTGTTTCTTTTCTCGATTGCAGTGGTTGTGCCCTTTTGAGGGGCTGCCTACGTATCCACAATAAATGGAATCAAACCAAACGTAGTTCAGACTTAATTTGCAATTTCGAAATACATCGAGACTATTGGTTCAAGACGTTTGTAACAGTAGAATAAGCAATTCTAGCTTTTGACTTGTCTTTAAAAGTTTGAAAAAAGATGTTTTTAATAAACTTTTGCAAATGACATTGAGAGAGGTGGGTTAAGGGTAGTAGCGCTTCAGCTGGTCCAGGTTAGTTGGGTTGACAAATTCATTCCCGTCCAGATCCGTTAGCATTACTGCTCCACCTGATAGAATTTTCTTTACCAGATATGGCCCAGCCCAGTTAGGTTTGAACTTTCCCCTTGGGTCTACTGGTAATAAAGCTCGAACAGATTTGAGAACCAAATCTCCTTCTTTGATGTTTCTGGGCCTCACCCTTTTGTTGAATGCCCGTTGGATCCTCTTCTGATAGATTTGTATATTATTGAGGGCACGAGATCGTCGTTCGTCTAAAAGGACTAGCGAGTCGTATCGTGCTCGAACCCAATCAGCTTCAGGTACTTGGCTCTCGAGTAGGATTCTGAGTGACGGTACTTCTAACTCAACAGGTTGGACAACTTCCATCTCGTATGTAAGATAATACGGTGTCACCCCGGTCGCAGTACAAATCGAGGTTCGATATCCCCAAAGTGCAAATGGTATTTTGTCGGGCCAATCCCGGTAATTATCAGCCATCTTTTTGAGTATGGTGACAATTGTTTTATTAGCCGCTTCTACCGCTCCATTGGTTTGGGGTCGGTAGGGTGAAGATGTATGCCTTTGAATTTTGTACTTGGTTAATAATGCTGCCGTCTCGGCTTGGAAATGGGTCCCGTGGTCACTGATGAGTTCATGAGGGATCCCATATCGGCATATTATCTTATTTTGAATAAACTTGGTGACATGTTTGGCATTGAAAATACAGTAGGATTCAGCTTCGACCCATTTGGTGAAATAGTCGATTGCCACCAAAATGAAGCAGTGTCCCCCAGTTCCCGAAGGGTTTATCTTTCCAATTATATCGATTCCACACGTTGAAAATGGCCAGGGTGACGTCATGGTGTATAGCAGGGATGGTGGCATATGTTGTACATTGGCAAAAATTTGACAATTATGGCAATGTCTAACATATAGCTGGCAGTCGGTTTCCATGTGATAAGTGTGTTTTGTATTGATTATTTCTTGTGTTTAGTCCCGGTTTCTCTTATGAAATCGCTCCTTGGAGCGGTTTTCGAGGCTACTTACGCTTCTTCTAGCTTGTTTTAGGTTCCTAGAGCTATCTTGAAGAAACGGAACTATTTCGACTCATTTCCGATGCATATGGAGCCAAAGAAGAGAAGCGGCGATGACTCGGTGGCTTAGACTCGATCCCGAGTCCCCTAGGGCCCGCTTAATGATATCCGGAACACCGAACATCGATAAGAAGCCAAGGAAGAGCAAAACAGGACCCATCCCGATCGGGACCATACCTTCCCGGTCGGGAAGAAGGAAGATTCCCGGACGGGACGAGCCCTTCCCGTTCGGGAAGGATGGAGCAAAACAGCCTCTTCTGTGAAGCCGTCCCGATCGGGTTCGTGTCATCCCGGTCGGGACCATCGGTTCTTCCCGATCGGGACCCTTCCTTCCCGACCCGGGAAGGACTCAGCTCCTAGTCCGCTCCTTTCTTTCACTTCTCTCACTTGTGGAACACTATATATACCCCTCTTGTAATCATTTTAAAGAAAAAAAAACCCTAGAGAGAAATAGTGCCTCTTAGATAAACCTTAGTTCAAAACTCTCCTTAATTACTTCCTACTTAGCATTAATCTAGTGTTAATCTTAGTTTCTACTTTGGATTCTTGAAGACTTGTAATTGATATTTCAATCTTGACAACATTGAATATCTCTTTGGGTTGAAGTTTATTCAAAGTTTCAATCTTTCCATTTCATATTTGTGTTGGTATAATTTCCTTAATCTCTTTCCTTTTATTCTTAGTTATTCATTAAAGTTTCAATCTTTATCTCTTGAATATTGTTTATCTTGTTTATCTTGCATAATGAATGTTTTAGCTTTTGTGTTATTTTCCTTTGGTTATGTTAGTATTAGTTTAGTCATGAATGAGTAGACTTTTTGTGGGGTTAGTAGGGGGATTAGACGTTAATTATGGGTGATTAAGGTTAAGCATGGTTAAAAGTTGAGTCTTTATTGCTTGTCACTAGTCTTGCATGTTGGGTGTTTGATAAATTGCTTGTTAGGGTGGTAGTGGCGATACTACTCTACTTGTTACTTCTCTCTTGATGTTTGCTTGACTTGTGGTGAACTTTTCATGTTTTGGGTGTTCAATTGCATGAATCGTTGGGTTCGTTTAGTTGCGAGAGCACGAGCTTGCCTTAGTGATTAGATGACACTTTGATCCTCGTTTTCCCTTAGCCTATTACGTCTATGAACTCGATCTAACCCTACTCCTTTACCTATTTGATTTCATCTCCATTTTAGATATTGTTATAGTTGTTTGCTTTAGTTCATTCCTATTCAAATCATTTAGTTTTGTTTAACTTAGTTTCTAGTCTTATCCAAACTCAAAAGAAAATATCTTCCCTCATTGTTTCTTGTGACTCTGTCTTAAACCTAAGCATACTCTAGTCTTTTCTCTACCGTCTTCGTGGACCGACCCGACTTGCCCCTAGCTACTAGTTAGGATAGTTGGTTTAATTGGTGTAGGATCGACGACAAATCCTCGCATCAATTTGGCGCCGTTGCCGGGGACGGTGTTTGTTTAGACTTTGTTTGCTTAGTTTCTAGATTGAGTTACCATCTTGTGTTTCGTCGATATAAATTGTGTTCCATATTGTGTTTCATCCATCTCTCCTTGCTTCTTCGTTGTGTAGAGTTTATTTCTTTCTTGTCTAGTGCCCACAAAGCACTAGACTTCTCACGTTTGTTTCCTAATCCACAGTTTATGCCTAGAGGCGGAAACCATCCTCTTCTCTTCAACTCAGATCCGGAAAGGTTTTTCCGAAACCTTCGAAAAAGGACAGTTGTTAGATCGAGAGGTTCCCAACCGGGCACGAGCGAAGATTCCGAGCAAAGCGTAGAGATTGATCTAAATTCCCCACCGGGAGGAGCTACCGACGAAGGATTTTCAAACTTCTTCGGCACCCACAATTCTAGCGCATCTTATTCTACATCACCGGCATACTCTTCATCCACTTCACCTCCTACATCTCCAACCTCTTCTATTCCAAGTTCCATACCCACATCACCAATCCGTCGCATCATGCCTAAGTTCTCTTCACACTCGACATTCACGGAGGATGTCTTGCCCGGTCCCACCACTATACCGGGTACTTATACCGGGAACTTTATAGCCAAGATGGCATTCATCCAATTGGTTGAGCGGAGCCAATTTAGCGGGTTACCTACCGAGGATCCACACCAACATATGGAGGCTTTTTCCGACTATTGCGATGCCATTTCGCAAGCGGGAATCACCCAAGACCAAATTCGATGGGTCCTCTTCCCCTTCTCCTTGATTGGTAAAGCAAAGCAATGGTATAAGGAGCTCAACAAGGCGGCTCTAGGAATAAATACTTGGAAGAAGCTAGCATTAGCCTTCTATCAAAAATTCTATCCACCGGAAAAGACCAACCAACTAAGGGCTTCAATCACGGGGTTTCAACAACGTGACGATGAGGGGCTTTATGAGTCGTGGGAAAGATTCAAGGCTTTAATTCGCTCTTGTCCTCATCATGGATTGTCGGAGTGGTTTCTTGTTCAACAATTTTGGAATGGTTTGTTTGAAGATTCGAGGGGCATACTTAATATGGGTTCGAATGGCCGATTCACCGAAGTGGAGGACGATCAAACATGGGCAAGGATAGAGGAAATGGCGGTGCATAACTCCCAATATTCTAGACCTAGGAAGGTAAATAGAGGGGGAAGGCACGACATTGATGCTATTACTCAACTTAGTGCCGATTTGGGTGCTCAATTGAAGACTCATATGGATGCTATAGACAAAAAGCTTCAAGGGCAAGCCAACTTATTTCAAGGCACAAGTTCTTCCACCCAACCAACCATGCAACAAGTTAATGCCATGGATTCTTCATTTAATCCATCGAATCATGGTATGTGCGAAAATTGTGGAATCTTCGGGCATGAGTCTTATGAGTGTTTGAGTAATGTGGAACAAGTCAATGCTTTTCAAGCATATAAGCAAGAGACACCATTCTCCAATTACTACAATGCCAACACTCACAAGCACCCTTTTCTATCTTACAAGACTCAAAATGTCCAAAACCCTCAAGTCTTCCAAGGTGATCAACAAGGCCAACAACAAGGCCAACAACAAGGCCAACAACAAGGCCGACAAACATATGTTGCTCCCCCTTTTAGGGGCAACCAAGGAAATCAAGACTACCAAAGCAATCAAGGTTACCAAGGAAACCAAGGCTACCAAGGCAATCAAAGGCCTTTCAACAACTTTCAACAACCAAACGCCTATCAAAACCAAGGTGCCTATAACAATCAACAAAGCTTCAACAATCAAGGTAATTTTAATTATCAAGCTCACCAAGGTGGTTTCCAAGGAAACTCTAACTCCCAAGGCTTTCAAAGCAACAACCAAGGGTACCAAAATCAAGGAAATTTTCAAGGTTACCAAAATCAAGGTAACTTTCAAGCTCAAGGAAACTTCCAAAACCAACAACAAGATGCCAAGCCTAGGAGTAAATCTCCTACCTATGATTATGGTTTTCCTCTAACTATTGCGAATGTTCCCCATACTCAACAAGCTCCAACACCCGATTTTGATATGCAAAAGACAATGTTGGACATGCAAAGAAGCAATCAAGAGGTACAACGCAATCAAATGGAAATGCAAAGAAATCAACAAGAATTCTATGCTCAAATCCAAAGAGATAACAAGGCTAGAGACACTCATGTGAAGATGTTGGAAACTCAATTGTCTCAAATGGCCTCGGGTAGTTCTTCAAGGCAAAAAGGGCAATTGCCTCCTCAAGGCACGACACCGAACCAAGCTACCGCTAATGCTATCACCTTGAGGAGTGGTTCTAGCTATAAGCCACCTATGATGCCTAAGGAAGATGACTATGGAGGAAAACAAAGGGAGGAGCCTATACTTGAAGAGGTTGACCAACTACTAGAGGATTCTTGTGATGAAGAAGTCCATAATCCGGAATTAGGGGAAGAGGTACTTGTTGAAGATGTAGATGAGGGTGGCAACGTTCTCTCTTCACAAAAGACCTCATCTACTTTTGTTCCTTATGAGAAACCCAAGACAAAGGGGTCTTCCTCAAAGTCAAAAGAAACCCATGGTGAGAAATTGAAGTCCAAAGAAGTGAGGGAAGCTACTAAGGTTCAACTACCTTTTCCCTCAAGACAAGCCAAGTCCAAAACGAACAAGCAATTCGACAAGTTTCTTGAACTCGTGAAGAACCTAGAAGTGACTATTCCTTTTACCGAATTGATAACTCAAGTGCCTACCTATGCTCGGTTTATGAAGAAGATCCTATCTAGGAAGAAATCGTTGGGAGAGCCCGAAACTATTGCTTTTACGGGGGGATTGAGCGACATGTACCTACAACCATCCCCACCTAAGCTTAAGGATCCGGGAAGCTTCTCCATCCCGTGTAAGATTGGGAATGTACACATCGAGAGAGCCCTTTGTGATTTGGGAGCGAGTGTGAGTGTTATACCTTACTCCATTTGTGAGAAGATAGACATGAATGAGCTTAAATGCACAACCATCACACTCCAAATGGCGGATCGATCAATCAAGCGCCCCCTTGGCATATTAGAGGATGTGCCGGTTCGTATAGGCAAGTTCTTTGTTCCGGTTGATTTCGTAGTGCTTGATATGGCCGAGGACGCCAACATTCCAATCATCCTTGGACGCCCGTTTCTTCATACGGCGGGTGCCCTTATAGATGTGAAGAATGGAAGATTGACCTTGGAGATTGGAGATGAGAAGATCTCTTTTGACCTCCATAGCACAATGAAGACTCCGAGTATCAAAGATTCTTGTTGTGTAAGCGATGTACTCGACGAAATTGTTAAGGATACCACTGAGACATTTTTTGTGAAAGACCCTCTTGAAGCTCTCCTAACAATGGAGCTTGAGAAAGCTAAAGATGGACTATGGGATGAAGACTTGGATGTACTTAAAGAGGCTCTAGATGGGGAGAACCGGGTCGAAGATCAAGCTACACTTTGTGGAATCTACTCGGTGGAGGTTCTTTACCTCCCACCTATCCCCTCATAACCAACCAAACAAGCTCGGTTTGACGGAGTTCCTCAAGAACCGTCATGTTGTAAATATCCTTTCCTTTCTTCTATTAATTTTTGTGATTTATTTTGTATTTCTTGATTCTCTAGGTTTTGTGTGTGTTACTATTATCGTTGGATTATTGTTTGTGAGTGATGTGAGGGAGAGGTTTTCATGAGTTTGTGGAATTGTGTAGGGAGATTTATGATTGTTGAGTTAGTATGTTGACTATTTGGAGGCGACTACTTGAAGCGATCAATCAAGCTTTCTAGCCCGGTTTTCTATTTCTCCTACAAGTTCCGACTCGTTGGGATTTTTTTTGGAAGACGGGGGCTAGGTGGTCGTTTTTGAGCTGAGAACAAGCTTTTGGGAACGGGATTCCGGATCCCGAGGGGTTATGTAAGAAGGAAAATGCTAAGGTCATGATCTTGAAGCATCCCGTTCGGGACGAGTTCATCCCGGTCGGGACGGCGGAGCCAACCCGGACGGGATCATCTCATCCCGTTCGGGATGAAGGAGCCCAACCCACCCTCCTTATAACTCCCATATTCAACCCAACCCTTACATTCCTACCTACTACTCAACTTCATCTTCAACCTCTCTCCAAACTCAAAACCCCATATTCAACCTAACCCCAAATCAACATAAACCCTCATTTCCTCCACCAAAATTCATCAAATCACTCTCAAAACACTTCAAAATCAGTTTCCATCACATTAATAACTATCCTAGACCTATTTTTTACCATTAAAACCCCCAAAAACTAAAAAAATCAAGTTTCTCATACCACATTATCCCCAAATCCGAAATTTGGGGTTATCTTTCCAAACTTGACTGAGCTTCTTTGGGTGGGTTTTGGAGGCTTATTACATCAATACTAAGCTTCTTGTTGGTATTTTTGTGGGTTCTAGAAATTATTTTTGGGTGAAAGTCGATTTGGTTGTTTAGCATCAAGCTTCTTCAACAATGGCTCCAAAGAAGAGAGGGCAGTCGGTAGTTAGCAGAAAAAGAAAGAGTGCGTCGAGTTCTAGGACCGAGGTCGGGGTCGAGGCCGGAGAGCCAGAAATTGCATGTCACCCGGATTTTCCCAACCTTGTTTTTGAGTCAGAACTGCAAAAGGAGAAATTCTCCAATCTCCTTGGTAAGAACCTTGAACCAACTCGTTTTCTGTGCAAATCAATTCTTAGAAAGCTTGGTTTGCTTGAGCAGAGTAGGGAATTTTTTGTTGGGGTGGGGATGGAAACGCTCTTTGACATGCATGAGCTCACTTATAGGCAACTCACGTTAGAGTTCCTTAGTAGCTTTCGCCTCGATATGTATTGCTTACCACCTAGGGTATGTTTTAGGATCAACAACACATCCTATTTGCGCACCCTCCCCCGATTCGGTGAGATTTTTGGCCTTCCCTCCACTACTAATAGTAGCATTCCTGACGAATTTAATGTGGCGGATGTCTGGCGTAGTATCACGGGTCTTACACTCGTGGACTTTAGGCACTTGTCAAGTCGTCTAGTCCATCACCCGGTCCTACGTCTATGGCACTGATTAGTGGCGGGTACCTTATTCGGGAGGTGCGAAACGGGTACCTACACCCAACAAGAATTGACCATTATTGGGGCGTACTTGAATATAAAACGTCAACATCGATTCACCCCCGACATTGTCCTTGCTCTAGCTAAGCATTTCGAAAAGATTAGTAAAGGGGGGAAACATATGAAGGAAATTGTCATTGGGGGACTTATTACTCATTTAGCTAAGAGGGTTAGTGCGGAATTTCGGGAGGAAGGCTTGATCCCCGTACCGGGGGACACAAGAATAGATGAGGACCGTTTGGCTCGATACCATAGATGGATTGTGTATGACAAGGTGCATAAAAAGTACCAATGGAACACGGCGGGTCGAGCACATTTTTTCCTACCATGTAATACACTCCCGATCCTTGCGACTTTGGAGCGATCCACCACCCCGGTCCAAGAACCTAACTTCTTAATCCCCTTTGTTGGAAGTGACCCCGGTGCCTCCTCCTCACGTACCCCGCCGTCCACTACGGAACCCCAACAACAACAACCCCAACAACAACAACCCCAACAACAACAACAACCCCAACAACAACAACACCAACAACATCAACATCAACATCAACGTAGCCCCACTCAACCTTACCCCTTCCACCCGCGGCCGGCTTTTGTTGATATCCCTCCTTATACACCATATACCCCGTTTGTCTATCCTCATCCGCCGGCCGATGCATCAATGGCCTCTATGCTCGATGCTCTACATCTTGGGCAATACGAGGGGCGGAGGGATAACTATTATGCTCAACACCCCGGTTATCATCTTTTGGCTCAACAAGGCTATATAAATCCGCAAGGCTATCTCCCCTCGTGGTATAGGCCCAACTACTTTCCGGACTTCGTTAATCCTAATAGTAGTGGCGCTATGGTGGATGACGAAGAATTTGAGGCCGAAGATGCATTTGATGCTAATAGGGGGGAGGGTGATTATGGAGCCGGTGAACAAGAAGAAGAGGAAGAAGAAGATAGTGATGATGATGATGACGGTAATGGAAGTGAGGAGGAGGATGACGACGAGCCCGATAACTATTTACTATTGAACGATGGAGATATGTCGGTTGCTAACCACTTGGTAAGGCGACTAACGTTCTTTTCCGTTTTTGTTGCTCGTCCCTTATGCATCCCCTCATTTTTGTGATTTGGTGGCCCTCGGGGCCCTTTTGAGAAATTGCTCCCGGTGACTCTTGACGACTTGATTACGTCAAGAGTTACTTCAAAATCCAAACGATAATTTGTTAGTTCACTTAATTTTTATTTCTTTTTACTTCTTTTTTATTTTATTTTTCTTTTTTAGGATAATTGGTAGAATTTAGTGGAAATCGGGCGGAATCCGGGCTAGGTGACGTGATTACACCTAGTCCTCCCCTTCCATTTCAATTTTTTTTGTTTCTTTTTTCCTTTCCCCCTTTCATATCTTTTCTTGGCTCGGGTCTAGGTGACGTGATTACACCTAGGCCCGAAACCCTCTACATATTTTTTCATCTTTAGTCTATTTCACCTTATTTTTATTTTCTTTTCTTTTGTGTCTTCCACACACTGTCGATCGAGCATGAGGACATTGCTCGATTTAAGTGTGGGGGAGTGATAGTTCTTTTCTTTTTCATTTTTCTTAATTTCTTTCGAAAAATTCCAAAAATCCCTAAAAATTAGAAAAAAAAAAAAAAAATCCCAAAAATATTTTCTTTTGTGTCTTATTTTGTTTGTGTTGTGTATATTTGTTGTTTGTGTGCGTTTTGCCTCCCCTTTTCATTGTAGGTTGCTCGACGACCATCAATTTCGGAAAGCTCTACAAAAGCTCGGTAATATCATTCCTTTCCCTTTTTCCTATTTCCGTCGCGGAGTTTGGAGATTGTGTTTGTGTTGATGGTGGCTCGGGTGGAGCTTTGTGAAGTTTGGGTTACATAAGCAACTTGTTTGGAATGTAAGGGGTGGTGTTTGTTAATTGTTGTGCATGTTTACTCTTACTTTTCTTTTCTTCTTTTTGTGTTTTCTTTCTTTCTTGTCTTCGTCTTGTATAGTTTGTGTTAGGTGTAGGTAAAGTGTTTCTTTTTCGAAAACGCGGTTATGTGATTTGTGTGCAAGTGCCTCTTATTCTCTAGTTAGCGTCACTTTTTAGATTTGTGGACTTTATTCTAGTAGAATGACCTTTAAACAATAATTATATTGACCTTTTGCCTTGAGTCCATCTTTCCTATTAAGTGTTTACACCGAGATTTGCACTTGACCACCTTGACCACCCCCGGAGTGTTAGACCTTGGTGTCCGGGTTTCATTTCCTTAGGTGACCTTATTCAAGTAACCGCTTTCTAGTCCAAATTTTTCACCTTTTTGTGGGTTAGGAAGGGGTGCACACCTAACTTACCTACTTTCCTACCATTCCTCCATTTCCGTTTAATAAGCTTTGCATATTGTAATTGGCAAGTTGCATTTAGACGTTGTCATGGGCAAGCCAATCGAGAAAGAATGGGGCTAAAAAAAAAACGAAAAAACGAAGGGAAATGCCCAAAAATTTGCCCCCAATTGATTGACTTAAGGGGAGGAGAAGAAGATCAAGAATGAAAAAAAGTGTGTTAGCCCAAAGTCAAAGAATAAACCTCAAAAACATTCCCAAAAACAAAACAAAAACAATAAACCTTTTCCCTTGTCGATGTGTCACCGTGAAGAGCCTACCAACGGACCGAGTCCCGAGGAAGGAAGATAGGGGTGACTATTCGATTATCCTTCTTTTCACCTAGCCTTTTGTCGATGCGTCGCCGTGAAGGGCCTACCAACGGACCGAGTCCCGAGGAAGGAAGATTGCGGCGACTATTCGATTGTCTTCCTCCTTGCTTAGCATTTTTCCCTTTTTTGTTTGGACTAGTTGGTTACTTTGAGTTTGGGACGACCCTCTAGGCTTTGCTTGGGGAATGAAATCACACTTACCTACAGTGTCGACTCACTCCGGGGTTCATCCTTTTTCCACTCCATTTATCGTCTTGGTGTAAATTTCCCTTAGTAGATTAGAAGGACTTAGGCAAGTTGTCAATTTAATTGTTGCTTAGCCGTCATGCTATTAGAATTTGTGTCCCTTCCTTCTTGTGTAGCTAACTTGGGAATGTTTCACTTGCCTTGGGTTCAAAACCGGAGTCTTCCCACCGCTTTGATGAGGAACTCGGTGTTTTTCTTAGCTTGGATACGTCTCTTTTTGTTTGTTCGTGTGCTTGTTTGTTTCGTGTGCGAGGCGTATCCACCATTTTTGTCACAAGACCTCACTTGTCTTGCGAGGAGTGTTTTACCTCATAAACACTTCGGCGTGAGTTGAAAGGGCGTAGGGTGCGCTAATACCCACTCGGATAGTAGTTCTTTTTCTAGTTAGTTAGTTAGTTAGTTCGTGCTTACTCGAGGGCGAGTAAGGGTTAAGTGTGGGGGAGTTGATAAGTGTGTTTTGTATTGATTATTTCTTGTGTTTAGTCCCGGTTTCTCTTATGAAATCGCTCCTTGGAGCGGTTTTCGAGGCTACTTACGCTTCTTCTAGCTTGTTTTAGGTTCCTAGAGCTATCTTGAAGAAACGGAACTATTTCGACTCATTTCCGATGCATATGGAGCCAAAGAAGAGAAGCGGCGATGACTCGGTGGCTTAGACTCGATCCCGAGTCCCCTAGGGCCCGCTTAATGATATCCGGAACACCGAGCATCGATAAGAAGCCAAGGAAGAGCAAAAAAGGACCCATCCCGATCGGGACCATACCTTCCCGGTCGGGAAGGAGGAAGATTCCCGGACGGGACGAGCCCTTCTCGTTCGGGAAGGATGGAGCAAAACAGCCTCCTCTGTGAAGCCGTCCCGATCAGGTTCGTGTCATCCCGGTCGGGACCATCGGTTCTTCCCGATCGGGACCCTTCCTTCCCGGTCGGGAAGGACTCAGCTCCTAGTCCGCTCCTTTCTTTCACTTCTCTCACTTGTGGAACACTATATATACCCCTCTTGTAATCATTTTAAAGAAAAAAAAACCCTAGAGAGAAATAGTGCCTCTTAGATAAACCTTAGTTCAAAACTCTCCTTAATTACTTCCTAGTTATCATTAATCTAGTGTTAATCTTAGTTTCTACTTTGGATTCTTGAAGACTTGTAATTGATATTTCAATCTTGACAACATTGAATATCTCTTTGGGTTGAAGTTTATTCAAAGTTTCAATCTTTCCATTTCATATTTGTGTTGGTATAATTTCCTTAATCTCTTTCCTTTTATTCTTAGTTATTCATTAAAGTTTCAATCTTTATCTCTTGAATATTGTTTATCTTGTTTATCTTGCATAATGAATGTTTTAGCTTTTGTGTTATTTTCCTTTGGTTATGTTAGTATTAGTTTAGTCATGAGTGAGTAGACTTTTTGTGGGGTTAGTAGGGGGATTAGACGTTAATTATGCGTGATTAAGGTTAAGCATGGTTAAAAGTTGAGTCTTTATTGCTTGTCACTAGTCTTGCATGTTGGGTGTTTGATAAATTGCTTGTTAGGGTGGTAGTGGCCATACTACTCTACTTGTTACTTCTCTCTTGATGTTTGCTTGACTTGTGGTGAACTTTTCATGTTTTGGGTGTTCAATTGCATGAATCGTTGGGTTCGTTTAGTTGCGAGAGCACGAGCTTGCCTTAGTGATTAGATGACACTTTGATCCTCGTTTTCCCTTAGCCTATTACGTCTATGAACTTGATCTAACCCTACTCCTTTACCTATTTGATTTCATCTCCATTTTAGATATTGTTATAGTTGTTTGCTTTATTTCATTCCTATTCAAATCATTTAGTTTTGTTTAACTTAGTTTCTAGTCTTATCCAAACTCAAAAGAAAATATCTTCCCTCATTGTTTCTTGTGACTCTGTCTTAAACCTAAGCATACTCTAGTCTTTTCTCTACCGTCTTCGTGGACCGACCCGACTTGCCCCTAGCTACTAGTTAGGATAGTTGGTTTAATTGGTGTAGGATCGACGACAAATCCTCGCATCACCATGCTATTCCATTAGTATCCGAGCCTCATGATTTTTCGGACTAACATCTGGGCATTCATGTGTGGGCCGCATTCGCCATCATGCACTTCACCCATGACCTTTTCAGCGTTGGCTTTATCAACCCATCGAAGGAGAGCCCCCTGTGCTGTCTTTTTGTAGAGTTGCCCGTCGTCGGTGCGGATGAACTGGGTTGCCAGTCTTCGCAGGGCCTTTCTGGCTCGGTTGTCAGCTCCGGGTGGATATTCTCCGGTTGTTAGGTATGTCAACACAACTTGATACCATGGCTCGAGTATCTCGATATCTTCGATGTCATGGATATATGCTGGCTCGGATCGTCTTTCAACACAGATTGGCATGCTGGTCACATGATCGGGAATATTTAGTAAAGATGCCAGTTTTGAAAGTGCATCTGCGAATTGATTTTCTTCCCGAGGTAGGTATATATATTCTACCTTCTGGAATTTCTTCTCGAGATCCCTTACTCGTGCCTGGTAGTCCACAAGATTTGCATTTCGAGTTTTCCATTTTTGAAGTGGTTGATTAATGACCAGAGATGAATCACCGTGTACTCGGAGGTTTGTGACCCCTAAGTCGGCGGCGGCTTGTAGCCCGTGGATACATGCTTCATATTCAGCGGCGTTATTAGTGACGTCGAAGTCTAATTTGATGGACACGGGAGTATGTTCCCCTCTTGGCGAGATTAGGAGAATCCCGACTCCAAATCCTCGGAAATTGGATGCCTCGTCAAAGTACAAGTCCCATGCTTCAGTGTCGGTGTGGAAAATGTCTTCATCCGAGAAGGACCAAGTGTCGGTGTATCCTTCTTTGATTATGGGACTGTCAGCGAGAAATTCGGCTACTATTCGTCCTTAGATGGCTTTCAATGGTACAAACTTTAGATCGAATGCCAACATTAGGGTCCATCTCGATATCCTGCCGTTGAGAATGGGCTTTTCGAAGAGGTATTTGATTGGATCCATTCTGGATAGCACTTGTACCTCGTAACTGAGCATGTAATGTCGGAGCTTCTTGGTGGCCCAGACCAAAGCTAAGCATGTTTTCTCGAGCATGGTGTATTTACACTCGTACTCTAAAAATTTCTTGCTGATGTAGTATATAGCCTGTTCTTCGAAATTGACCGTTTGAGCTAGCATAGCCCCCATGGCTGTCTCTGTCGTGGTTAGGTATAGTGACAAAGGTAAACCGTGCTGAGGTGGCATCAGGACCGGTGGTGAAGACAAAATTTCTTTGATTCTATCAAAGGCTGCTTGACACTTGTCATCCCATAGTAACCGTTCCCCTATTTTCAGCTTTTTGAAGATCGGTTCACATACCATGGTTAGCTTTGAAATGAACCTGCTGATGTACTGGACTTTTCCGAGAAACCCTCTTATCTCCTTTTCGGTTTTAGGGGTCTGCATCTCGGTGATGGCCTTGATTTTGGCTGGATCGACTTCGATACCTCGTTGGCTAACGATATGACCCACTAATTTGCCAGATGTTACCCCGAAACTGCATTTCTGAGGGTTTAGCCTCATGTTGTATTTGCGTAATCGGGTGAAGAATTTTCTCAGGGCGGTGATGTGACCGTCCCTGTCTTTAGGTTTGACGATCATGTCGTCCACGTAAACTTCCACTTCTTTATGCATCATGTCATGTAATAAAGTTGTGGCGGTTCGTTGATAGGTGGCCCCGGCATTGATGGGACCAAATGGCATAACAGTATAGCAATAAGTACCCCAAGGTGTAATGAAGGTGGTCTTATCCATATCTTCTTCTGCCATTTTTATCTGGTTATACCCCGCATACCCGTCCATAAATGATAGAAGGGTATGATCAGCTGTGTTATCCACCAGTATATCGATGTGTGGTAACGGGAAATCGTCTTTCGGGCTTGCCTTGTTAAGATCCCGAAAGTCTACACAGACGCGTACCTTACCATCCTTTTTAGGGACTGGTACAATGTTTGCAACCCAATCTGGATACTCGGAGACTCGTATGAACCCAGCCTTGAATTGTTTGTCGACTTCCTCCTTGACTTTGAGGGACCATTCGGGCCTCATGCGTCGGAGTTTTTGTTTAACCGGCTTGAACCCTTCCTTGATCGGTATGTGGTGCTCGGCTATTTCGCGATCAATCCCCGGCATGTCCTTGTAGGACCATGCGAAGACGTCTTTGAAATTCTTGAAGGAGAACTATGAATTGTTGTTTCTCCTCGGGATCTAAGGATAATCCTATCTTAAGCATCTGAGGTTCTAAGGTTGTTCCCACGTTGATGGATTCGGTTTCTTCGATTACCGGATTGCGGGATTCCCTTTGCTCTAGTTGCTCGATCAGATGTGGAGGCAAGGATACCCGTTCGTCGGGTTTCTCAATGTCATTGCACATAATATTTTTGGAATTAAGAAAATTTTGAAAATGAGACAAGTCGTAAGCAGAACGGTTGTTATTATTGATCATGAATTGAGAAAATAGCTCGAAGAGAGCTGCCATCTGATCACTAGTCAGTGGCGGGATAGGTAGGATGCCCGGGACAGACCCCGAGACACCAGGAATAGCTAAAGGGAGAGGGGGAGTTACATGATTGACCCTAGCACCGGACTCACTAGACTCAATCTTAGACTCTGACTCGGACTCCGACTCGGACTCAGACTCAGATTCTGGCATTTTTCCTTCCCCTGTGATCAGCTTGTAAGTCCTTCCTTGACTGTCAGTCCATTTGATAGTTTTCCTCCAGGCTCTGCTTCCAGTTCCGGATCCGACCTCCGAGATTAGTTTGGATGGATCAAAGGTGCGGCTACGGAGAATGAGGCTGACCAGCTCTTCCTTCGGCGTTGGGGCCGCGAGTTCCTCTCCAAAAAGGAGCCCTAGCGCGGGCTCAACATTCTTAGCATCTTCGGACTGGATAAGAGCGAAGATGTCATCTGGTATGTAGTTGCAATCCTGGGCCAAGTGGGTCCCAAGGTGCGTGGTGATGGGCCGGTATAGGCCCGCTTGGACCGGTCCAAATACTGGAGTAACAAAAGTGACAGTGTTAGTCCTTGTTTGGCCCATATTCTCTGGGGTTATGGTATAACCCAGACCAGTTTGAGTTCTCCCGTTATCTAGGACTTTGAGGATTTTTCCTGCGGGGAGATCGGGCCTTGATGTAGCCCCTGGCAGATAGCCCAGATTTTGCAACATCCGGTCAATGCTAACCGTGAAGTAAGGACGGAAGAGATGATCTTCTTCGATGGCCCCTACGAAGTCGAACCCCCAAAGATCGGTGCGGCCCGAGGTGTTGCAGTTAGCCACAGTTATAGGTGTGGCTTCTAGAGTGATGACAGCGTCGTGCAAAGGTAGCTTGATTTTCCGATGCAAGGGGGAGGATACAGCCCTCGTCGCGTGGATCCAAGGTCTTCCCAAAAGAAGGTTGAAGGAGAAAGTCACGTCGATCACTTGAAATTCCAGCTCCTTCTCTATCGGGCCTGTTATGATAGTAAGTTTTGTGGCTCCGTCTACAGACTTTGGACTTCCGTCGAAAGCCTGAATGGTTTGAGCTGTGGGAATGTAGTCGGCCTCGGTAATGCCGAGGGCTTTGGCAGTCCTCAGGGGGAGGACATTAACTGCAGACCCGTCGTCGATTAGGGTCATGGGTAGGTACTTTCCACGACAGATGACCGTGATGTAGAGGGCCATGTTGTGGGCTGGCCCAAATGGTGGTAGATCAACATTGGAGAAGGTAATCAGCGGGCCTTCTTCTTTAGATCAACAAAGAAATAAATAAATTGCTACAAACACGAGAAAACAAGTTAGTAACGATGAATAAATTGAAAAAAGACGTAAATAAATAATATGCATGATTTTGGAAAAGACTTGTGACACGTGATGGATTAACACGTGTTGACCAAGGTCACAAAAAAGGTATTTATCAAAATATACCGCGAAAGTTGCTTTTTATGTAAGATTCGAAAAGAATAAAAAATAGAAAAGCGAGGAAACGAAAAAAAGAGATCCGGCTAACCAGGCCACCGCGCGAGTCGCCTGACAGGCGCGCGACTCGCGTGGCGGTCCGTTCGGTTTTTTTATTTGTCAAAAATCGTTAATTTTTATAAATCGCGTAAAAATATGGATAAATTTATACCCGATTCATACTTTCGATATTCGTCGTATTCGATTATGAAATCGATATCGAATAGTCGGAATGATTTTAGAAAAGGTTTTGAAAAAAGTTTGTTTTGAACGAAAAGTAAAAAAAAAGAATTTTGAACGAAAAAGATGTTAATTCTCTCCGCGTATAAAATCGTCGATTTTTTTAAAAAAAGGTGTGACGATTTTATTAGCATCAACGAGAATTAATTAATTTTGTTCTTGTTAGATACGATATTCGACTAGAGAATCGATATCGTATTTTAAGAACGTTATGTAAAAATATTTTTCGTAGTATCGATATTAGAAATAATAAAAAATATGTGACGAACGACCCATATTAATACGAAACGACCGACGACATGACTAAAAAAAACGAAAAAAACGTGAAGAAAGGAAGAGAAGAAGAGAAGAATCGGGTTTGATTTACACCCTCAACCTACATGCTTTGTTTTCTCGGGATAAGGCTCGTCGGAAAGTGGCTTAAACTTGGGAGCGTCGAGATGATGCGGGATGAGTTAAGGTGTCGGTTTGGACGTGTGATGGGACGGGTTTCGGCCGGTTTCTCGGGGTCGGATTCGTCGGTATTTCGGTACTTGTATGATCGATGAATGTGTGTCGAGGTTGATGAATAATTCTAGATTAATTATGAGTTTGATGAATGATCGTGGATGTTAGATGTGTTAATGTCGGTCCCCTTTTGTGTTGAATGGAGGATCCTATTTATAGGCGAAGAGGTTTAGGAGAGGTGTCTTGCTTGGACAACAAGAAACACCGGTTTGGATAGGAAACGTAAGAGGTTGAAAGGAACGTAAATTCCGTTGCTTGGTGGGGAAGCAAGAACCTCGGCTGGTTGGTGGGGTATTTCGGCTGTTTAGGATGATTTCGGCCGAGTGTTTGACACTCGGTCGGTAATTACTTTAGTTTTTCGGATAGAATTCCACTTGAGATCAAATTCTACCTTCAACGGAATTGTTTAATATTTTCGAAGCTGATTTTTTGTAGTATTGGAGTCCAAACCGGACGTGTAGTGTCACGGTTGGTCCGTGAGTCTCGGGAAATATCTTTGACCGGGTTTTGACTCGGTCGCTAAAACGACCCACTGGGCTTGGATTTGAGGTTGGTTTTGTAAAATTTGTACTCCATAATAAGTCTAAACCAAATGTCCATGATTACGAGCCCATATCCGAGTCCATCAAAGCACGTTTACGTCCAATCATCATCAGGTGTTTGGCGGGAACTATTATAGACACCTGGCGGTCAAAATGTGGGTGTCTACAACGTGCTAACCATTAAAAAAAGTACATGATCATACAATGTTTGATAAATATTTATGTATTTTATGGTATGTTAAAGAGAGAAGTGGGTATCTCGAGATGTGAGATGATATAAACCGAGTATATAAAAAATACCTCCTCTGTTTCAATGAAAGCTTCCACCTAAAAAATGTCACATTTTTTTAAGGATAATAATAAAATATTCAAAAGTAGAGAGGGTGTAAAGTGACCACCTAGGTAAGAGTGAAGAGTTATACCAAAAAATAAAGTGGAAGCTATCAAAAAAATTTACGAAAAAGGAAAAGTGGTAGCTTTCAATGAAACGGAGGGAGTATAAACAATATTTTCATGTAAATTTCCTCTCCTCTCAACCTTCTTCCTCCTCCCTAAAAACCCTAGCCTCTAAAAAATAAAAAAATTGGGGCTTCCACCATTAATTGGTGGTAAGCCCCCCAATTTTAATTAATTATATAATTTTAATTTTCGTAACAGTATTAGTAATATAGTTTAATAATTGTCCTCTCCTTTTGGAGAGTTTCGCCCCCATCAATTGATGGGTTTCGCTCTCTCTTTTAGGAGAGATGTTCAATCGTCTATGATAGTAGAGAGGACGCGGAAGATCAGTGCCACAATCGTTCTTTATATGGTGTCTCAAATTATGTCAGATTGGCGGCTACAATCTATCAAGTTTGATGGAATCGATTCTCTTCAAAACATTGGAAGATCCGAAGACCCTCTTGTGAAAAGCTGTATCATTAAACAACGATATATTGAAAGAGGACGTGCAGAAGCGGAGTTCAAAATCATAGTGAGAGATCTTTGTTTTAACGAGAATTTATTTTACTCAAATTTTATAGTATTGTATCCGTTCAATTTCGATATATTTTGTAGATGTCGTATGACTTTTTATTAATGAAATGATCTTTTCGCTAAAAAAAAAACAATATTTTCATTAATTACACGTTATTTAATACTCCGTACATTTCAAGACATTACTCAAATATTTTGATTAGTTTTGAGATTTAAAAAATATTTTCCTATTTCTAAATTATACAGTGATAAATAGTAAAAATAAAATAATAAATTTTTTATTTTAAAACTTAAATGAAATATTCTATAAGATAAATATATTATAAATATCGTGCATTGCACGGGGTCTATACTAGTTTTGTTTAATACTACTTACAAGTTACATAAAAAATTGAAATATGAACTATTAACCAATAACTATCGTTTTATAATGTCTGGATATGTAAGGATATTAAAATGAATTTTATGTTCAAACAATTTTTTTTTTCCATTTCCATTTCCTCAAAATACGTTAGCAAAATTAATATATGTAAACGTTCTTTTCCTTGATAGAATAACACAATTTTTGAAGGTACATCTGCACAATTTGCACAGGATCAAAAACTATGATGGGTATAATTAAATGGGAAAATTGAAAATTTATACCTCAAATAATTCTCTTTTTCAAACTTTATACCCTAGATAAAAAAGGGTTATTTCATGGGAATAATACCAACTATGTGTGTGCTTCTTAAAATAATCCAAATTATACGTAATCTCATTTTAATATGAACTACGCATTCACTAATGTCGTTTTGTTATGTATGAAATTATGACTTGCTATTACAGGTCATAGTGACTTGTTGTAACTTTCTAGGGTTTTATTAGGTCCGTTGCAGTCATCGTGAAAGCCAAAATAACAATAAAAATATTTTTTTCATAACTTCTATAAGACTAAATGAAAAAGAAATGGAAGATGAATTTTCGATAATTTTTTTTTCAATGGCCGAAAATGAACACGAAAAGTAAATCAGAAGAAGAGTTAGAGAAAAAGTTGAATAAGGGAGGTTCAACAGGTAGCCGGTCAATCATAGCAAAGCGAGGTTAATGAAGACATAGTTCGTATTAAAATGAGATTATGTATAGTTTGTATTAATTTAAGAAGCACACGCATAGTTTGTATTATTCTCATGAAATAACCCTAAAAAAAATCAAGACTTATACCTCTTTAACATATTTATTTCAGAACTCATACTTTTATCCAATTTCAGTCAAAAAAATTAACTAAATAAGATTGAATTAACCTTTTTACCCTTGTTTAGTGGAGTAATATTGGAGTTATACTCTATCAAAATTAATTAATTTACCTACTTAATCAAACACTTTTCGGTACTAACCAACCCAATTTTTTTCCCAGATTCATCAAGCTCTAAATTGATTTATAATCTGCAAACAGCTGCCTTTGTTGGCTGACAAATTTTCAATCAACTTGCCTGATTTTTATTTACCCTCAAACTTTAATCCCTAAATTGATTTCTAATACCCAATTACTTTTGATTAACCTTAATTCAACACTTTCGCTTCTCGTCGTCCATAATTTTACTTAGTGTCGTCCGTATTTTACCTAATATACCCATTTACCCTCACTTTAACTCTTTTCACTCACCCTCCCCTTTACTCATTCAATTAAAATTATCTTCCAACATTCAACTCATTAACTTCCATCATATTTGAAATTGAACTACAATTAAACAGCTAATGCTCAATCCGACTCCAATTAATTCAATCTTGACATACTAATTTCGAGTTTAAGGTATCGTTTTTAATTTCTATACATCAGTTGGTTTCAGTTTATTATATGGGCTCGTTTGGTTTATCATGGGAAGATGAAGTTACCGGGAAGCTAAGTTAAATTCAAGTGAATTTGTATTTCATGGGAATTACAAAAATATTGTTTGGTTGCCATATGAGAAATGACTCCATGCGAGAAGTTTTACACACCAAGGGGGGCTTGTAGTAACTTCCCCCGTTATGGAGGAAGTGACAATTCCTGGGAAGTGACAATTTTCATGAAATGAGCAACCAAACAACTCCCTGAAAATGTACTTCCCGGGATCTTGCACTTTCCGGTAATTAGATGAGTAACCAAACGAGCCCTATGACTAGTTCGAAAGCCCGTGCGATGCATGGGCTTATTTTTAGTGAAAATGATAATGACACCAGGTTAGAGGATTCCATAAATTTGTGAAACTATTGGTTGCAGACTTTTATTTCTTGATTTCAATTTATAGCCTTAAGAGTTGTTATAAGACTCAAAAGATTTTTCTAAGTTAGTTCATCATAATTTTTTGATGTGGGATAATTCTACTTAAGTTTATGATTTTTCGATGTGAGATAATTCTACTTAAGTTTATGATTTTAAGAACTCTTTTTATGACTCAAATTTTTTTTCTAAGTCAGCTTATCACAATTTTTCGATGTAAGATAATTCTACTTAAAATTATGATTTTAAGAACTCTTTTTAGGACTCAAAAGATTTTTGATTGATACCTAAAGACGATGATTACTTTTATTTATATAATAGAATTTCTATCACCTTCATGCAATTTTTCGATGTGGGATAATTTTAATTCAATCTATAGCCTTAAGAGCAATTATAAGACTCAAAAGATTTTTTTATTAATATTTAAAAACGAATAATTTCTCTTATTGATGATGTAGAATTTCACACACATTTATAGTCTTAAGAGCTTTTTTTAGACTCAAAAGATAATTTTTTAGTTAAGTTTATTATAGTCCTAAGATCTTTTCTAAAATACAAAAGATGTTTGGTTTATATCTATGAAATTCATGACTTCGTAAAAAAAACTTGATGTGAGAAATTTTACTCAAGTTTATAGTCTTAAGAGTTTTTTTAAAGACTCAAAAATTTAGGATATATTTACTTAATTAAGTTTATGGTCTTAATAATATTTGTTTTAAGATCCAAAAGATTTTGTTTTTCATGTAAGTTATTAAGGACAAACGATTACTTTATTTATATAATAGAATTCGATCACCTTATTACGGAGTATACTTTTGGACAAATGATTATCTAAAACGAATGAGTTCTCTTATTTATGATATCTCATCATAAGTTTTCGATGTATAATAATTCCATTTAAATTTATAGTTTTAAGAACTCTTTTTAGGACTCAAAAGATTTTTGTTTGATATCTAAAGACGATGGTTACTTTTATTTATGTAATAAAATTTCATCACTTTTTTGTAATATTTCGATGTGGGATAATTTTTACTTCAATTTATACCCTTAAGAGAAGTATTATAAGATTCAAAATATTTTTGATTAATATCTAAAAACGAATAATTTTTATTATTGATGATGTAGAATTTCATCACCTTATCATAATTTTTCAATTACTTTTTCCTAACGCAATTTTACTCAATCCTAACGTATTTTTCTTAAGGTTTCCAAATTTACCCTTCTCATAATTCACAGTTCTCCCAACCAAGAACAATTTTCCTCTCATTTGCATACAACTATTCAAACCACAATTACAAATCGATTATGAGTACTAATTCAACTAGTGATGAAGTAATCACCGTTTTTCCTAAATTACTTGATTTGTTATGGTAATTACTTTTTCTAATTACTCTTTAATTGAAATTGAAAGATTAAATTAGGGTTTTGTTACTTTTTTCTTCTAATTATTGTTTAATTGAAATTGGTGGAGTAAATTAGGGGATCGATCATTAGCCCTAATTCAATTAATGATAAACTAATTGTAGTTTTCCCTAAATCAATTGTATGGTTAGATTAATTATTTTGTCTAATCAAAATTTAATTGAAATTGAAGGATTAAATTAGGGTTTAGTTACATTTTTTTTCTAATTATTGTTTAATTGTAATTGGTGAAGTAAATTAGGGTTTAGAGAACGAATTAGAGGGTGGTGGCGGTGGTGGTGATGGGCGACGGGTTGGGTGGTCGGATTCGATTAGGTCAAATTTGAGATTTTTTTAGAGAGAAAATGAACATCACTTTTGAGAGCGTTGGGAAATGACGGGGGCAAATAGGTAAAATGTCGTTAGGATTGAGTAAACGCTCGTTAGGAAAAAGCACGACCCTAATTTTATTTAAGTTTATTGTCTTAAAAAATTCTTTTGGAACTCAAAAGATTTCTCGTGATATCTAAAGATGAATGATTACTTTTACTCCGTATTATATAGTAGAATTCTATCATCTTTTTATAATTTCTCGATGTGGGATAATTTTACTTAAATTTATAGCTGCTTTTATAAGACAATATTTTTTGGTTAATATCTAAAAACGAATGATGTCTCTTATTTGTGATATAGAATTTCAACATCTCATCATGATTTTTCGATATGTGATAATACTACTTAGGGTTATAGTCTTAAAAACTCTTTTTAAAACTCATATTTTTGGTTAATATCTGAACACAAATGATTTCTCTTTTCCATTAGCTTACGGTCTCAAGAGTATTTTTAAGAGTCAAATTTTTTTAGCTGATATCCAAGGACAAATGATTATTATTTATAATTATAGAATTTCATCACCTCATCATAATTTTTCAATGTGAGACAACGTTAGAATAATTATAATAATAAAAGAGTTTGTTTTTATATCTAATGACTTAAGAATGAGCTATTACTCTTATTTATATAATAAAATTCGATCACCTTATTATAATTTTTTTTGATTTGAGATAATCTTACCAAAGTTTATAATCTCAAGTACTTTTGTAAGTCTAATTTTTTTTATATCTAAGAACGAATGATTAATCTTATTTATAATATCAAATTCCATTATCTCATAAATTTTTGATATAGAATGAATAATTTTGATTTAAGTTTAGATATAGTCTTAAGATTTCTTGTACTTCATCATTACTTGAGTTTATAGTCTTAAGAGGTTTTAAGACTCAATTGAGTTTTGAAAGATATCTAATAATGATTAGTCATACTTAAGGACGAAAGATTACACTTATTTACAATATAAAATTCCATCACCTCATCATAATTTGGAGGAAGGATTACTTTTATTTGTATAATAGTTGATGGGGGTCGGTTGCCGGCCATGGGCTGCCCGCCATGCAGATCCCGGGGCAACCTGACCCAGATCACGAAGAGGCTTGCCGAGCAGGCTGGTCAGCAGGATTTCTCTTAATGGCCCCAGGGAGCCTCCCTGGAGAGCCGTACCAAGCTCCAAGCGAGAAGTCAGGCCCCCTGCCCATCTGGTTCAGGCCACGACCACTATAGCTGAGGAGGAAAAAGTCCGTCCATGCCAATCAGGCGTCAGGGTATCTTCCCCTGACGAGCTCAGGGAAGAAGGTTAGAGCCCTCCTGTCCACGCCTAAGGTAAGAGGAAATGGGTGGACAAGGGGCACCCACGTGTCGCTCACTCATTTCCCCCACTTTTTCTCTCTTTACTCTCTCTTATGGGAAACTATAAATACTCATTTATTTCCCATAAGAGAAGGTAATTAACTTTCTCTCACTAGAATCTCACTCTAAAAAACGCCGCCTTACTCCTCACGAGTAAGGTCTGTCAAGCGCATTCACGGACTGACTTAGGCATCGGAGAGGGTTCCCTCAGACACCTCCGAGGCCCTGTGCGCTCTTTGTGTGCAGGTGGCAGGCCCCCTCTGCCGGGAAGGTCCGACCGCTAGGGTGAGAGGAAGGTGAAGCTTGGAGAGTGAAGTGACTCCATCAAAGAACCACAAACACAAAGAGATATGCATTTTGGATTGATTGTTTCCATACGAGAACAATTTGGTGCCATCTGTGGGGACTTTAAACTGAGATTCCTCAAAGAACAAAAAGCCATTGGAAGAATGCCTGAGGTTGTCGAAATCGAGTCAGGGGTGGATCCGGTGGGACAGCCAGTAATCACTCTGTATGGCATGCCCTTGCCGGCAAAGGAGGTGACGCCCGCTGCCACGCTTCGGGGGATGGGGCAGGCTACCCTCTACGAAGTACCAAACAAGGAAGTCACAGGCGCAACCGGGCAGAGGGAGCAATAGGGGCTCAACCTTAGCCTTACCCCTGCTCAGGCCGCGCAGGCTGCTGTCTTTTTCTTTGCCATGCTAGAACAGCAGGTCACACCTGAGGACCTGGTGGGCAGGATCGCGACAACCCCCAGACACCTACACTTTGAGAGTGTTGAAAGGGTTGGGGGCACGAAGCAAACCGCTGCCAGGAACGTTCGGAGGAAGGCAAAGAAAATAGCTCGAGGATACGTGCAGGCTAAGAGGCGCATCACAACTGACGCCCAGGAACAGCCAACTCAACAGCAAGATGGGTCTGTGCACACCATAGAGCCCACTGCATCTGCTGAGAAAAGAGGTCTATCCCAGAAAATGCAAGAACGGTTGAAGCCAAAGGAACCCGTTTCAAAGCGCCTTGCGGCAAAGCAGGGTGGGGTCTTTATCAGAGTGACGCCTACTGCGGAACCACAGAAGGCTCCAGGGCTGTCAAAAAGTATGCTAGACAGAATCAATCAGGGTAAACCCCTGGAGTCAGGGCACCATCAGGCTAAAGGCCCGGAACAGCAGCCACCCAGGGAAAAGAGACATAGACATCGCTCCCCAGAAAAGGAGGACGAGGCAGCAAGTAGGCACACACCTAGACACCGCTCCCCTAGCGCTGGTAGACCGACCCCTGATAGATAGGATGACTACAGTTACCACTCTACGGGAAGCAGATCTAAGGTACTAGGTAGGCCTACCAGGACTCCGCTTCATCCTGATGTTCATAGCTGCCCCTTCCCAAAAATTAAGATGCCCACGGTAAGTTCGACGGGACTATTGACCTGGCAGCCTACGAGAGCCACATGGGGATGTACGACGCTGATGACGCCGCCTGGTGTAAGATCTTCCCTACCACTCTGGTAGGGTTGGCTCAGGGGTGGTTTCGCGACCTGTCGCGGGGGTCGATTTATTATTTCGAAGAACTAACCGAGTCTTTCCTGGACCAGTATGCAGGAAACAAGAGGCGCAGGCTGACCCGCTTTGATTTAATGACCTTAAAACAGAAAAAAGGCGAAACCATTAGGGAGTACCTGAAAAGGTTTGACTTAGCCTTCCAGCAGGTCAGAGAGGCCTATGCACGGACCAGTTCACTGCTCCCAGGAGAAATGAAGAACCAAATGATCAGAGCTCAACCAGAATCCCTGGCTAAAGCTCGTAAGATAGCCGAAGGCTTCATGCTACAGGAAGAATACCACAGCCTGCCGGATACCCCCACAGGACCTTCCAGGCCACAGGGGGGACCGCAGGGTGGGCACAGCAGGGGCGAGGCGTGCCGGAAGGCAGAGAGCTGAGTAGGGGGATGCCCCAAAAAGGGAACGCGTGGCTTACCAGCCAAGGTTTGACATTTACACAGCCCTTAACAAATCAAGAGCTGGGATATTTGAGCTGGAGAAAGAGACTGCAAAATGGAATCGCCCAAGCAAGCCACGCAGCCCAAAGGATGACCCGAAAAAGTTTTGCACGTTCCACAATTGCATAGGGCACACGACCGAGGAATGCTGCCACCTGAAAGATGAGATAGAAAAATTCATTAGGAACGGCTGACTGGGTAACTACGCTGTCAGAAACAAGAGTTAGAAATCCGCCACAGATAAACCGGAGGGCTCAGTGCAGGACCGCATGATAATTCATGTGGTGTCAGGGGATGCTGAAGGCCAGACAAGCCGGAGAGGCCATAAGAGGCAGATCCGGGAGCTCCATAATCAGATCTGCTACGTTGAAAGAGCAGGGAGCCCGGCTGGCCTAACACTGAGCATAACCCCCCAAGATGCAGGCCGGGTGGTCTACCCTCACAGCGACCCCTTGGTCCTGTCACTGATTATCAGCAACCACATAGTAAGAAGGTACATGGTTGATACTGGCGCCTACACAAACTTGTTGTACAAGGACGCCTTCGACAAAATGAACCTGGAAAAAAGACACCTTAAGCCTGCTCCTGGATCATTGTATGGGTTCAGCGGCGCAGAGATCCTCCCAATGGGAGTCATTGAGGTGCCAGTAACATTCGGAGAGGGGGCATCGGCCAGGAACATTCGAGCCTCATTGTAGACACCCACATTTGGCTGCTAGGTGTCTATAGCAGTTTCCAAGAAACACCCGATGATGATCGGACACAAACGTGCTTCTACGCGCTCGTATATGGGCTCAAAACCGTTAGTTTCTGGCTTGGGCTTTTTACAGAGTACAAATCTCACAAAACCAACCTCAAATTCAGACCCAGCGGGTCGTTTCCAATCAAATAAGACTAATTTGGGTCAAAGCCGTTTCCGAAAACACAAAACAACCATGCAAATATCAAGAGGCCAACTCAAACACAAACTCTACGAAATATCTAACCCGCCTCACCCACTCGATCGAGTGTCATCCCACTCGATCGAGTGGGCCTTTAACAGGTTCGATGTCTCCTCTCCATTGGGCCACTCGATCGAGTCAGCAGGGGCACTCGATCGAGTAACCATAGACGAGGGTGGAGGACGTTTCCTATATATACACCCCCTTTGTAACACCTTTGAGGACACTTTTCAAAAAAAACCCTAATCCTTACTTTTGATCATACTACTTCGATCTTAAACCCTAGTATCTAGCAAACCTACAAACCCTAAACCACCATAACTCCATCTACATAGATCTCGATACTCCTGTGCTCAAGCCACAACTAAACGAGTCCCGTCCGAGAATACGAAGCATGTAGGTTGAGGGTGCACAAATCTTGATTTCTTCTTTCTTCTCCTCTTCTCTTCCCGCGTCGTCTTCCTCGTTTTTTCTTCCTTTTTTCCGTTTTTTGTTACTTCTAATATCGCTAATATTACTAGTATCAAAACATTAAATTACTCGCTAATTCATGTCGAATACAAAGGATGACGGAATAAGAAAATCTGAATACAAGGGTGTTTCACCCGATGTGGCCGGTCGCTTATTCCGACACCCCGAGTATTTGATTGTTGAAGCGAATCAACATCAACAATAGTGTTGTTTTATTTTGTCACGTCATTGGTCACGTTTTATTCGTCATCATCATCAATGTCATATATACATCGATTTCTAAAACTACTTCAAATCAAGCAAGTTTAATTAAATTAGGGCAAAACCCGTTGATGCGGATCTGACATCACATAATCCGTAAGGATTCATTACGATGTCGAGATGCGGAGGGAATCAATTTCTTTTTAATTCAATAGAATATAAAGCGTCGTTCTTTAGATGCGAGACCGAATCTATAGTCGAATGTCGTATCTAAACGAATTAGTCAACAAATTTAACTAATACGAATTCGTTGATGCTAAAATAGTTGTCACATAGTTCGAAAGAACAAATCACAACACTATAAACGTGGAGATAATCTATTTCGTTTTAGTTTGATTCAAACGACTCACAACATCTTTTTCTAGATTTTGCTCTAAGTATTCGATAATGATTCCATAATCAAATATTGGATACAACGAGTATCAAAATTCGAGTCGAGCACAAATCATGTAATATTTCTGCCCGACTTGACAAAATTAGCGATTTCCCAAAATCAGAAAAGCGATTTTGAGATCTATAACAAATTGCGAAACGAACCCTTGTTCGTACAGGGGGCACTCGATCGAGTGGTACCCCAAAAAACCAAGGCATAATGACCTTTTGAGGACTACCCGATCGAGGGCCTCAATGACTCGATCGAGTGCCGTCTCAAATTCTGGGCAGAAGTGTTTCCGAGGCACACTCGGTCGAGTCCCTCAATGATTCAATCGAGTGTCCCTTTATCACGTCAAAACGTGAGCCCTCAACATATTTCAAGCCTTATCAAATATTTTCATGACTTCGGTCAGCACGTGTCAAGTCAATCACGTGTCTTACCGCTTTCCAAAACCGTGCATCATGTCGTTTGTGTCATTCCATATTATTTACAAACCGTTATTATCATTACTAACACGTTTGTTTCTATTTTGGCATTTTATTTTCGTTATTTGTTTTATTGTACTAAAACAAACCTCGCATGCTAAATACAACTTCAATGTTAATTTAATTGCATTAAATCGACGTAGAAACTTATTCAAATCTTCACATGTTTAGGCAAAATACTGTTTGCATAACGTCTCATCGAATTACTAACGCACATATTCAAAAGTCAAGCGATATCTTAGTAGAGGCCGCTAAGTGCGGGCGGGGTTGGGTGTTCTTTGTGAACTTCCCAACACGTACCCTCAGCCCTTACTCAGAACTGTGGTTTTCGGATATCTGAATCCATTGGCACACGAGAGTCATTCAATACACGGTATCCGATAATGTCGGTATCGGTATCGCAATGCAAAGGGACGAACCCCATAAACTCTAACATCTGAATGGTCCATACTTTGTGCATGGCCCACTAAGATATAGAGTGGGTTCGAATGGGCCCGAACTCCCACAATGTTCGGTGGCGTCTCCACTTCGATTTAAATTTCAATTCGATCCATCTCACTTGAGATTCATTCGCCTCCCCAAACCTGCGCGTGGCCGCGTCGGGGTGGACCTATGTCAGGTCCACACTCATTCGTGGTTGTGGACGCCAAATCAGCATACAACGCTCTGATAGGCAGGGCCACCCTGGATGAAATTGAAGCCGCAATATCCATCAGGGCGTTAACTGTGGGCTATGTCACAGACTTCAGAATGGAAGGAAAAATACACGAGGACCAAGAGTCAGCCAGGCAATGCTACTCGGTCGCCCTGCGCACTCACGAAACAGAAAGAAAAGGCAAGCGAAAAGCAGACAGCTCCCCCAGCAGGGAAGAAGAGATTCCGGCTGATCACCAGGCAGTAAAAAAGACTGACCACCCAGAACCTGGAGGCGAGAGTATGCTGGTAGAGCTGGAGCCAGGAAGGTCGGTCCTGATTGACACCGACCTGAAAGAGTCCCACCAAAAGAAACTGATCAAAGTCCTACAGGATAACAGGGACATCTTCGCCTACTCGGCTGACGAAATGCGAGGGGTCAACCCAGCCCATATCGTTCACAAGCTGAACGTTAATCCGGAGGCTCGGCCTGTAAAGCAAAAGAAACTAAACATACATGTCAGTGGAAAAAGACATAACCATTAAGGGAGAAATTGAGAAGCTCTTAAAAGTTGATTTTATCCAGAGCTGCGACTACCCTGAGTGGCTCGCCAATGTAGTGATGGTGAAGAAATCCTCAGGGGCCTGGAGGTTGTGCGTGGATTTCACCAATTTCAATAAAGCATGCCCCAAGGATTGTTACCCGCTGCCACGGATTGACCAGTTGGTAGACGCCACCAGTGGGTACTCTATGCTCATCTTCCTGGATGCCTTCTCTGGCTACCACCAGGTGTACCTCTGGCAACCAGACAGGGTCAAGTGTGCGTTCATCACAAGTGCAGGCACATACATGTACAAGATGATACCATTTGGCCTCAAGAACGTAGGAGCAACCTACCAGTGTCTAGTGGACAAAATATTTGAAGGCCAGAAGGGCAGGAACTTGGAGGCGTACGTAGACGACGCCATAGTAAAAAGCAAAGGGGATGAAGAGCACCTGAAAGATTTGCAAGAAACCTTCTCCTCTTTGCGCCCTAACCAGATGAAGCTGAACCCTAAAAAGTGTACCTTTGGTGTTCGCTCTGGAAAATTCCTGGGTTTCCTGGTCAGTGCCAGGGGAATTGATGTAAATCCGGAAAAGGTGCAGGCCGTCCTAGATCTCCTTGAGCCGAAAATAATTAGAGACATTCAGCGACTGACCGGCAGGATGGCCGCCCTGGCATGGTTCATCGTCAGGTCAGCTGACAAGTCTACACCCTTCTTTAAGATACTGAAGGGGAACAAGCAGTTCAAATGGGAGGAAGAGCATAAAGAAGCCTTTTCACAGTTAAAGGAGCACCTGAAAAAGCTACCCACCCTGGCAAGGCCGGTAGCAGGGGAGAAACTTTTTCTCTACATAGCCGTAACAAATTCGACTATAAGTGCAGTAATCCTAAGGGAAGAAACATGCTCTCAGCAGCCAATTTACTTTGTAAGCCATGCCCTGAGGGCAGCTGAGAAAAACTATCCGGTCATCGAGAAGGCGTCCTACACGGTAGTTATAGCAGCCCGAAAGCTCAGACCGTATTTTGACGCCCACCCTGTCGTCGTGTTAACCGATCAACCCCTAGAGAAAGTATTAGAAAAATTTGAAAAATCCGGGAGGCTATTGAAATGGTCTATAGAATTGAGCGAGCTAGGGATTTCCTATCAGTCAAGGACCGCCATCAAGGCACAGACCCTGGCAGACTTCCTAGCTGAATGCTCCCACTCAGAGAAAGATGACGCACCTGCCGGCGAGTGGACGGTGTACACCGACGGATCATCCACGGCCAATGGTGCGAGGGCAGGAGTAGTGCTTACAAGCCCTGAAGGAACGGACTTTGAGCATGCTCTCAGGTAGGGTTGTTCATAAATCGGTCCAGACCGACCAACCGGACCGGTCGGTCCAGACCGAACCGGACCTGCCCATAACCGGTCCGGTCCCCGGTTCTGCTTCCACTGACGATCCGGTTTCCGGTCCGGTCCGGGGTAAAACCCGGAAAAAACCGGTCCAGATCGGAAGACCGGAGTTGAGTAATTACCGCCTATTGAACTACTTCTCCAGAGTTTGAAAATTCTCAATATTCTCAAATATTAACTTTGTAAATCGTAATATTCTTAAATCCTAACTGTGGACATGACATAGGTCCACCCCGACGCGGCCACGCGCGGGTTTGGGTAGGCGAATGAATCTCGTGGTGAGATTGTTCTCGGGTTCGAAATTTAAGTCAAAATGGAGTCGCCACCGAATTTTGTGGTTATTCGGAACCATACGAGCCCACTCTATATCGTCATGGGCTGTACACAAAGTACAGCCCACTTCGATTTCAGAGTTTATGGGGCTCGTCCCTTTACATTGCAATATCGATACCGTTTAAACCGGCTTTCGTATATAGAATGACTCTCGTGTGCCAATGGTTTCGGGCATCCGGAAACCAAGGTTCTAAGTAAGGGGTGAGGGTACGTGTTGGGAAGCCCACTAAGGACACCCAACCCCGCCCGCACATGGCGGCCTCTACTAAGACATCGTTCGTGTTCGTGTGCGTGCGCTAGTAAAACGAATGATATGCAAACAACGTTTTCGGCTAAGCATTCGAATTAAATGTGAGCTACGTCATTTTAATGCATCTTGAATATGGTCGGAGTAATTTAGCATGCGAGGTTCATTTATAAAGCGATAAGCAAGTAAATAAATAAAACTCGAAAGTAAATAATGTACAAGTTACACGGGCGGAAATACAACCCGACCAATACAAAAATTACAGACGATATACAAACGGAATAATAAATAATAAAAAGTTAGGAACGGACCCGTATGTAAACTTAACCGTGAATTATGTAGATGGAACCCCGATTAAATACACATTGCGTTGTGTATTAAACGAAGGACGGAGACATAGGACCTAAACGTCACGCTAGCCCGATCCCATGCCTCGATGCCTTGTCCCAACTTATCACATCGAAAAATCGATCAAAGTCGCTTAAGTGTTGTGACATGCTTGAGTTTTGAAAAGTAGGTTCACGTGATTGGCTTTACACGTGTCGGCTAAAAGTCGTAAAAAATACGAGGCTTAGATGTTGCATTTAAGCTCTCGGTTTTCTGGGCTACAGGACCCACTCGGTCGAGTCATGGTCTGACTCGGTCGAGTGTGTCCTCAAAAAGACTACTGCCCGGGTTTGTGGGTGCTACTCGATTGAGTAGCCTACGTACTCGGTCGAGTAGCCCCTGTACGAGTATCAACTCGTTTTACTTTTTTGCTCAAAATCGATGGTCGGCCAAATTAAACGCAAATATCGTACGATTAGAATCTAATTCGGCTTCCGGTACTATAATCGCGTATGCATGCGATTATAATACCGTTATCGGAGTTTTACGAAAATGCTTGTGCTAGATTAGAAATTTTGTATTAGTGACGAAATTGCATCCCTCTACGTCACGACATCGAAACTAATCCTTTCGGATTATGTGATATCGGTTTTCGTGTCAACGGGTTCCTTACTAATAAAAATGGGATCAAATGCGTTCAACTATTATTAATCGCGATCACGTCACGCCCTTGAGTACATTGGGGCGGGGCTCCTCGAAAGAGCTCCACCTCCGTCGTTGCTCGTAAAGGGATTAGACAGACTTTAGGCGATCATTATAGTCAAACGTATTTAAAATCGAAATTTAATACTAGTATATATATACACGGTATGATAATGTGTTAGTGACGAAAAGGTAAAAGTTAGTATACGAGAAATAAATGTTAGAGTTATGTTAAAGTTAGTGTTAGGATACTAGTATAGTTATTATATAAACAATGCGAAAATGTAAATAAGAACGAAGTAGTAAGGATCGAAATGGGGTTTAGGACACCCTCAACATACATGCTTGGTAAGGACCTCGGAAATGGACTCGTAAATAGCGACGGGATGCCGGAGTATCGAGGATGTACGCGAGTTATGGTGCGTGTGTGTGTATGTGTGTATGTGTGTGTATGTGTGTATGTGTGTGATTCGTCGGTTTTCGAGGGACGAAGGACTCGTTTTTTTGTGTGTATTTGCTTAGGGTTGCTAAGGACTTGTAGTGTAGAGAGTAGGGCTGAAAAATGTAGGGTAAATGTCGGTAAAAAATCCTCTCAAATGAGAGAGAGTCGTGGGGTATTTATAGAGTTTATCCCACGACCTAGGGTCACTCGATCGAGTGGCCCTAGTGCAATCGAACGAGTGCCCTAGAAAATGGGCTTGATCCGGTAAATGACGCTCCACTCGATCGAGTTGGTCAATCCACTCGATCGAGTGGATCAAGAGAATCGAGTTATTTTAGGAAGGAGTTGACCTTGTTTGATTTGATTGTTTTATTTGAATTTTGATTTGGGCGCCAGATTCTAGAAGTTGAATTTGGCTGATTTGTGTGACGGGTTCGTCTTTGACCGGGTTTTGACCCGGTCGCCAAAAGACGGGTTTTATTTTTGGTGTCGGTTTTAGCCCAAATTAGTCTTATTTTGCTCGGAACGACCCACTGGGCCTGAAATTGAGGTTGGTTTTGAGAGATTTGTACTCCGCTAAAATTCCATGTCGGATATTATTGATTCCGAGCCCAAATCCGAGTATACTAAGTCACGTTTGCGTCCGATCATCATCGGGTGTTTTGTCGGGAACTGCTATAGACACTAGCAGGCAAAATGCGGGTGTCTACACTAACTTACCATAACTCAATCATCATAAATCCTAGTAATATGCAATTTCCTAAATAATTTCTATTTTCTAAATAATTCAAATTTCAAAACTATACTAATTACTAAGTTACTACTTACTAGTTAGTAGTTACTAATATACTTATATATAATATACTTATATACAATAACATGATAACATCCCCTTAATATACTTACTAGTTACTATAAGTAATACATAATACATATACGTTAAGTTGTTAACATCCTCTTAAATACCTAGTTCTTGAATCTTGAGGCCACTTTGAGGGTAAACCGAGTTCTTAGTCTCGCACAGTCGCACTCTCGGTCTCTTGCTACTCGTTGTCATCATTCATCAGTCATCAAACTCATCATCAATTCATCCGCATCACTGCATCAGTACTTCGAAAGCTCGAATTGTTCAAAACGGCAAAACAGGAACAGCCCGAACAGGTATTTTGTGCTGAGTATACTTGTGTTTTGTATTTTATTTGATAGGTTGTTCGTAAAGTAAATCGTGATCATGAATCATGATTGTTGTATACTTGTATTTTGTTTGATGAGTTTTATGAATCGTGATCATTATGAGTTTTATTTCTTGTTTTCTTCTGACTTGTGTTGTACTGTTGTGTGTTGTGACTCTTGTGAAGTTGTGAGTATTGTGAGTTCTGTGTAAGTAGTAAACAAGTAAGTAGTAACTATTAAGTAGGGAGTGTAGGCCTGTAGGGTCTAGGGATATAGGAGTATATGCTTAGGGAGTTAGGGATATATTCATATGTATGAATATGCTAACACGACTACACGACACGAGTACTGATGACAGTGATGAGTTACTACTTTATTGCCTATTTCACTATTTGCCTTTATAGACTTGTACTTATTAGTTTCTTATTTTAATTTGTAATTGCTTTAGTAGTTGCTTTTGTTTACTGAGTTACTGTTGTAAGTCTTGGATGTTTGACTGTCGTGAATTCGTGATGTAGTGTTATAGTCTTATAGACTTGTAATTTGTAAAGTACTTTAATGGTTATTTGTAAACTTTTTACTTTAAATCGTAGTATGAGTTTACTTTTTTAATAGTTTTAAATTGTAATTATTCGTTTGAATATTGTTTTAATTATTTGCTTATTTATTATTTTAGAATAATGAGGAGCTCGGTTTCACAAAAAAGACGGCTTGAACCTGAATTACCTGATTTGGATGAGGTCGTAACACAAGAGCCGCTCACATCGGACTTTGACGTCGGTCTTGACGAGAATAGAAATGTTTCTCAGACAAAATCAGAAACAACTTTATTGCCTGTCTGGCCTAAAGTCCCAGGACGCAAGTACGAATCATCTAAAACTAGGAGATCTGCTTATTGGGTGCATTTTCGTGAGTACGACGACGAGGAAGGTAAGTGAAGAGCTGAATGTATCTATTGTGAAAATAAAATTTTTGCAGCTGATAGTAATATAAACGGTTCCAAAAATGTTAAAAATCATTGGCTTGCATGCCCCGCTAATCCTGATGCTCCTACAAACAAGTCTAAAGGGAAACAAACTCAGTTAATTTTTGATAGCAGTGAAAATGAAGGGGAAGGTCAATTGAAAGGGTGGGTTTTGAATCTCGAGGAGGTTAGAGATGCAGTTGTTTACATGATCATAGTGGACGAGTTACCATTTCGGTTTGTTGAGAAAACTGGTTTCAAACGTCTTATGCATGTGACTTACCCTACATTTCATATCCCATCTCGTGTCACTATAACTCGCGATTATTATCAACTCTTTTGTAATGAGAAAACTAAATTGATCGAATGTCTTAGAGTTTCATGTCAAAGGGTATCTTTTACCACTGATACATGGACTAGCATTCAGAAAATCAACTATATGTGTGTAACTGCTCATTATATCGACAATGACTGGAAGTTGCATAAGAAGATCATTTGTTTTTGTCCTATCTATAGTCACAAGGGTAAGGATATAGCAAACCTTCTTGATGGTTGCTTCAAATCATGGGGTTTAGATGATAAAGTCTTTACTTTGACTGTTGATAATGCTAGTTCTAATGACACTGCTTGTTTGGAACTAAGAAAAATTCTTCAAAATAAGCCTAATACAGTTGGGAATGAGGATTATTTGCATATGAGGTGTGTTGCGCATATTATCAACCTTATTGTGTGGGATGGTTTGAAAAAGAACAAGGACTCAATCAGTAGGGTTAGGTATGCGGTTAAATTTGTTAAAAGTTCTCCTGCTAGAGTGAAATTCTTTAAGGATGTTGCAAAGAGGTATACACAATCTGAGAAGTCATTATCTCTTAACGTGCCTACTAGATGGAACTCTACATTTGATATGTTGGAAACCGCTTTGAAATTTAAGGATGTATTTGGTGATGTAAATGTTCCAGTTAACCCTTCAGGAAATGAACTTGGTCCAGGTTCAGATGATGTTGATGAGTTTGGGAATCCTATTGAGGTAGAACATTCTGGTGCTCCTAATGATCATTATTGGGGTGTAGTTGAATCATTGATGAAATTTTTGAAGGAGTTTAAAGTTTTGACTGAAAAAGTTTCTGCTTCATTATATGTGACTAGTGATTCTAGTTTCTTTTTCATTGCTCGTGCACTTCATCAGTTAAATAAATTTAGTGCTAGCGATGATGATGACTTTAAAGCTATGTCATGTGCTATGAAAAAGAAATTTGACAAGTATTGGGGAGATGTTGAGAAGATGAATGTTTTGGTTCATATGGGAGCTATTCTTGATCCGCATGTTAAGTTAGTAGGTTTGAAGTTTGCTTTCACTAGTGTTTATGATGCGCCTAAAGATGAAGAAATGAGCAAACTAGTGTATACTAAAGCAATGGGGTTATTTGATGAGTATAGGAGATTATATGCTCCTTTGGCTCCTCAAAATGATGAGAGTACACATGTTGTGGGTAGTAGTGTTGGACATGATGATTCTTTAGATTTCAAAAAAGCTATTGAATGCCAAGTTCGGAGGACAAGGTCGAATAGTGGGTATTCAAAATCCGAGCTTGATAGATATTTGGAGGAAATACTTGGGGACCACGAACAAGATTATGATGTGTTGACATGGTGGAAACTGAACGCTCCTAGGTACCCTATTTTATCATGTTTAGCACGTGATGTTTTAGCAGTGCCTATTTCTATTGTAGCTTCAGAGTCCTCTTTTAGTGCCGGTCGTCGACATCTATCACCATTTAGAAGCTCATTGACCCCAAAGGTAATATATATTTAGACATTTTAGTTCTTATTTATTTTTTCTACTCTCTTTTAATTTTCTTTGATTGTCTATTGTAAGACTTTAACTACAAAAATTTATTATTTTATGTCATCTAAGATTGTTGAAGCACTCTTATGTGCACAAGATTGGATTCGGCCAAGAAATGATAAAGGGCTTAACATGGAAGAAAAGTTAGAAGAACTTGAAAAACTTGAAAAAGGTATTTCCGAACTTATACACTTATTTAGTTATTTCCATTAAATTTATACATTATTATTCCTATTGCCGACTTACTTAATAATTTCCTAACATAAGTTGTCAATTTAATTTTATATAGATTTGACGAATACGAAAATAGTCGATGAAGAAGATGTCGTTGTCCAACTTTGAAGATCGACGACCTCAAAGATTCGAAGATTTTATTAGTCTCGTCAATTCGTCATTATTAAATTTTAAGCATACATTATTAGTTTCGTACTTTATTTTTATCTTGGACTTTGCTATTTACTTCTCTATTTTGATTACGAATTCATGTGTAAACATTATACGTTGGCACGTTGCATCTTAACCAAATTCTTACAAGTTACAAACTTACAAGTTACAACCATTTACGCGCTAGTCGGGTTGACCGGTCTGGTCCGGGTTCAGACCGGTCTGACAGGTCCGGTCCCGGTCGGGTCTGACACCCATCCGGTCCGGTTTCCGGTTCTGACGACGCCCTTCGGTCGGTCTTCGGTCCAACCGGGTCCGGTCCGGTCCGGTTCCGGACCGGTGAACACCCCTACTCTCAGGTTCACCTTTCCCGCGTCTAACAACGAAGCTGAGTATGAGGTTGTCCTAGCAGGGATCCACTTAGCCAAAGCAGCAGGGGCAGAAAGGCTTATCCTGGCTACAGATTCCCAGCTCATCGCAAATCAAATCAACAGGGAGTAGTATGAAGCCAGAGACCAGGTCATGGCCTCATATCTGGAGAAGGTCAAACATGAGCTATCTGGGTTAAAATCCTATGAAGTCAGACAGGTCCCCCGATCGCAAAATAACCGAACTGACGCCCTGTCTAAATTGGCAAGTTCCAGCCTGCAGGACATCAGGAGGTCCGTGTGGGTAGATGTTATACAAGAAAAATCCACAACGCCCTGCCAACTGATAAGTGTTATTGAAGAAGCAGAGATTGAAAGCTGGATGACCCCAATCATCAAGTTCAAGAAACATGAAACCCTTCCACAGGACCCAGCTCAGAGGAGAAGAATGTCAGCCAAAGCTGCATGGTTCATACTAATCAGTGGAGAATTGTACCGCAAATCATTTTCCACCCCTTTGCTTAAATGCTTGGGGGCAGGACAAGCCACAGAAGTATTGGACGACATACATTCAGGGATCTGCGGCCACCATATAGGGGCACAAACGCTGGCACACAAATCCCTGAGGGCAGGGTACTACTGGCCAACCATGCTGGCAGACGACAGGGACCTGACCCAAAAATGCAAAAAGTGTCAACTCTTCGCACTAGTAGAAAACTATCCATTGGAACCGGTTGTAAACTACCCTTTGGAACCTTTTTCCATAGGTTCTACTGCCACTGATTCCTTTGGTCCGGATCTTTGGAACCGGTTGTAAGAAGGTTCCAAAGGTCACCTTTGGAACCGGTTCCAAAGGGTATACCATTGGAACCTAATATAATCACAACCGGTTCGAAAGGTATCCCATTGGAACCTGTTGTAATTCACGACCGGTTCCAAAGGGTATACCATTAGAACCTGTTATAGTTTACAACCAGTTCCAAAGGTGGCATTTTTTTTTTAAAACGCATATTCAAATCCACAACAATAGTATATAAAAGATATCAACGCATGTCAACAATATAAACATACATACTTGATAAATTAATTGATTAAAACTTAAAATACAATATTATTATTGATATAAAACAGAAAATTACACCATATATTATCATCCTACACATCATACATAGTGCAATCTTCATAGTATTCGTGGTAATATACCGTTCACAAGCAATCCACGCCCATCTTTATAGATACGCTTAGCTTCATCTTTAACTGCAAAACTTTATCAACCGTAACAAAAAGGAGTCACCTAATCACCTCCACCATACACAAACTACAAACCAGAAACCAAATTTCCCTTTCTTAGTCTTTTTCAAACCCGGAAAATGAAAACCTTTCAAAACAGCCCACAGCCTGTGGCGAATCTTCTTGGCCAATGTCACACGCTTTACTGCTGGATTGTTTGCATTCAATATCTCATCCCCGAGAGATTTTTTTTGAAAGGGTGAACTTCATGTTTAAGCCAAACTATGAAAGTATATATAGAGCAAGAAAGATGCAATTTTTACCATATCCTTGCGTCCAAAAGACCTTTGTATCCTTTCTCTCAGCTAAAATCAGTCTCATATACCTTAGAATTCCAAAATCACAAATTGAAGATCCCCGGTGTTTTCCTATCTAGCAATCACCTACAGTAGTAGCCAGTACATAACACACAAAAAAAAAAGTAAAAATGTGAAAAATTTATATTTCGTTGCTAAAAAACAGTTATCTCGAGTGCTGTTGAAATGACCACATAATAATAAATAAATTAAGTACATAACAAAAAGTGGGGGAAAGAGAAAGAAAGGAACTTGAAGAGGTAAGAGCTGATTTGGTGCTTCATGGCATCAGAAATAACTCCAATTTTACAGGGTTGAATGAAGGCCATGAAATCCGCCTCAGAATAATTGATTGATTCCATGTCCGCCTACAACAAGTTAAATCCGATCCCACCAGAAATAGCAAAAGATGAATCAAAAAGAGGAAAGAAGATTAAAAGAATAGAGGGAAGGAGGACAGCTCTTGAAACACGATAAAAACGAAAAAATAAAACCAACAATAGCAGGCACGAACAGCAGATCAGAACAAAGTAAACAGCAGTGGCATTGGCAATAATAGTAGCAGCAACAGAGGAACGAAGGTAGGGATTCAATAAACTGCAGCCACAATAATGAACAACACAACCACAAGAGCGAGACGACAGCAACAAGAACAAAGGGATAATCTTTATCGACATCAGGCGACAATGCCGACGACAGAAACACGCGGAAAAAGAAGGGACTCACCGGAAGAAGCATTGGTGGTCAAGATTGGTGTGTTGATGTCGCACAGGTGTGCTAGAGGACGATTGACGCGATGCAGGTTGAAGAATAATAAAGAGGCGGGTGAGGTTTGTGTATCATCTACATTACAATTTATGATTTGATAAAGTAAAAAAGCAATTTGTTATCATACCATAAAGATACATGGACAACATTGTTGAAAAAATGCCACAAAATATGAAGTAGAAAGAATAGAAACTTGTCTTTTCTTTTTTGAAAAAAATAACTACTCGCTCTGTGCCGCCTCGTTCATTTGTTTGTCTTTTATATTCAGAATATTTTAATCAAAGGCAAAGGAAAGAAGAGTGGAGTTATTTGAAATCAAATGGTACCTTTGGCTATTATAAGCAAGAAAGAGGATGAGGTTGGAACGTTGTAAGATATGTTAATTTGAGATCCCTGGTTCATAAAATACATCAAGACCTACACAATTGAAAGGGAAGTAAATAAATCAATAAACTTCATGCAAAGAGATCTTACGTGGAAAATATAGACTATATATGTGTAAATAATCATGTATGTTCAAGCAAACCTTATTTTATATCTCAATTGCCCACCATTTCATTTATACGATTATATGATTCAAAATGCACAGAAAATGCGAAAAAAATGTGAATACAAGATATAATTTCAGGTGAATTGTTGGATTCATGGCAAAATATACCTTCTATTCTGAAACCAGACTTTGATTTGCTTAGGCTCAATGTTAGAGAGAATAGGGCAGTCCCGAATGAGTTGTTGACGACGAAGTGAACTGGGTTTAGGGCAATCATGATAGAGCCTCTCAAGGGCTTGAACCTACTCAGGTGTATACCTCACATACTTTCGATTATCCATCACTCCATTACCATCCTTGCAGGACATTGCCATCATTTATAATCACCCACTTTACCCTTCAAAAATCTCCCCTTTTACTTCAACAAAACCAACAATTCAGTACCCCTTTTTTTTTCTCAGACACAATTCCTCAAACACTTGGTGTGCAACCCAATATCTTCACTAGAAACTATACAATTTAAGACAACCCACCAACAGAATTCAAAGGTTTCTATGTTTTTTTTCCTGAAATTGTCTTTTCTAGCTTCTCAAGAATTCACATCACAGTAAAACTAAAAAAAATTACCATAAACCAATGAGCTAAAACCTCTAAAAATACTTTCAAATCCAACCTTTTACCTTAAACTCTATAACCCAACAACTTAAAAAATGAAGAATCGTAAATATTGTAGAAATCTAAAGTAGAGCAAAGAATTAAAGATGGGTAATTAAGAACTTATGGCAAAATAACATAAAGTTGGAAACTTTGTAAATACCTTAAATCGAATTCCACAAACTTGAATCAAATTGCTTCATGTTTTTCTCTACATCATGTCTTCGAATGAATTAGGATTAGGGTTTGTTCAATTTTTTCAATTTGTTCTTCGTGGATCTTAGCTGGGTTCAATTAATTCTTGGTGTGCTGGGTTCTTCAGGTCATCATTTCTTCGTTCTTCAACTCGTGTTCAATTCCTCAATTAGGGTTCTTTGTTTTCTGGAGAGTGATTGGTTTTTTTTGTAAATAATAAAGTGATTGTTTATGTGTCTGTGGGTCTGATTTTGTTTTTTTTTTTTGCAAATTTGTTGTTGTTTTTTTAGAAGTGATTGTGTAGGTTTCTAATTTGCAAAATTCTTTACTCTTTGGAACCTCCTGTTGTAGAAAGAAGTTCCATTGATGAGGTCTTTGGAATCGGTTTAACTTATAATAGGTGCAAAAGCATTTCGATAGGATCCAAATATTTTACTCAATAGCTTTGGAACCGGTTTCATTGGTATAGGATTTTTTTTGGGGGGAGGTTAAGGCACCTCTTATTTTTACAACCGGTTCATTTTAGTAGGTTCCAATGACATTATTTCTACTAGTGTCGCCCCTGTAATTGATACGGGTTTAGTCGCGTCACCGTAATCAAAATAATCCTAGATTACTACTAACGGGTAGCTAGCGGTAAGCAGGGTCGATTCCACAGGGAGACAGGTTGAAAATTATAAGTTAGTCAATTAAATTATCGGGTCACGATTTTATGGTTTGGTGAGCTGACGGTCTAATAAAATCTAAATAATAAAAATAATGAATTAATCAAAATAAGAAAAGCACCAGAGTCTTCGGATCACCATGAATTAAAACAAGCATACATACGATTTCCAAATAATCAGTTAAGACGAGTTAAAGGATATCGACACGGTCCTCTCGGATCACTAGTCATCCTAGAAGTCACCTAACGGGCTCTCGCTACTTATTAGGGAATTCTATCGATTACAACGAGTCTAATCCGTTCCAGGCTTTCGATCTTAGGTCGGGATTTACAAGATACAAACAATCAATTACGGCCTATAATTAATTATTCGTTGTTATAATGTTGCAAGAGCGATTTAACTCGTAAAGGTCGATTATTCAGTTATCACATATAAACTCAATTCAATTCGTAGCTCACCTAAACTCTAGTGACGAAAAATTACCTAAGCATATATACAGTAATGATAAAGAAAGTAACAGTAAGAATCATGATCAAGAAGTAAGTAAATAAAACTAAAAGCAGGAAGAAAAGAAGCAGAATAAGATACAGTAAGAATAATAATTACAGAAGACTAATAAAGAAAAATAAAAGTTACCTAATTGAGACGGAGGGAGATTAGGGAAGAAGAGAAAGATTACCAAAATCGGAATATAGTAGAATGAGAAGGAAAATAATAAATACTGAAATCTTTGAAAACTTAAATAAAAATTAAATCTAACTATTTACAGGAATGATTACTGAGATAAAGATTAAAGCAGAAGATGAGATGATAAGAAGATCGAGATCATAAAATTAAAGCTGTATTTAAACTGCTTAAGCCCTCCATAACTGTCCTTCCTTTCATGCTATCTTCAATCCCATTAACTAGGTAGTGGGAAGAACTGAAGAGCGTAATAGGGGGAGTAGTGGGTAACGTCAACTGAATTAGTCTTGGAGTGGTATCTTATCCTGCAGACTTGGATTTTAGGCTGGTAGACTTGAGGTCCAAGTCTGCAGACTAAGTTCAATCTAGGCTTCCAACGGACTTCTCCTCAGTCTACGGACTGTCTGCTGCACTTTCTCAGTCTATAGACTTGTTTCCCAGTCTATAGACTTGTGCTTTAGTCTTCAGCTTTATTACTTTCTTCTTCTCAGTCTATAGACTCACAGTCTAGTCTATAGACTTGCTTCCTTCTTCTTGGTCTACAACGAATCGGTTTCAGAGCTTTAAGATTTTTGATGCAATTTTTAGCTCTTTTAACTACTCGGTCTCGATTATCTGCAAAACAACAAAAGAATACCCGAGTAGCACATATGGGAGAAAATAGCGTAATCCGACTCCTAAAAATAATAAAACGACACGGAAATGCGTGCCAAAATAGGTGAAAATCGAATAGGAACGGCACGCATCAAATCTCCCCAAACCAAACCATTGCTTGTCCTCAAGCAATCAAGCACAAAATCCATGGGAACGGTATACAACTCAAAGCTGTTTACCCAAACTAGACTCGCTACAAAAACTAACTCAAGCTAGCAACACTTAGAAAACATGAACTGACTCAAGCTATGACATAATCAAAAGAATAACAGTGAACCGTCAACCTTGCTAGGCTTGTTATTGCCGGACTCTCGCGTTTACACTCTACTCTCATGAAGGAGATGTGGAATATAAATGTGAGATAGAGAGAAAGAAAGACACTCGCCTAATCTGCGACCTATAAACACATGCATGCAGTCTAATGTGATGACAATCTCCACCAATCAATTGCACATTCAAACTAATCGAGACCAAAACACATATCGAGGCATAAAATGGTGAAATGGGATATGAGTTTAAGTGACGGGTAAGAAAGGATTATTAATATGGGAATGTGGAGGTAATAGTCAAGCTAGTCAATTCCAAACTTCCAAATTATACTGCCAAAAATCCCAAGTCACAAAACAGATAAAATCAAGCCGATTAACGACGACATTCTCCAAATCTCGCTTATTTCACCAAAGTCGATTCCATAATATTATCGCAATGAAGTATTGGAGTCCACAACTCATTTCTTTTTCCACTTTTCTTTTATTCTTCTTTTTTTTTTCTTTTTTCTTTCTTTTTTTCTTTCTTTCTTTTTTTTTCGGTTTTTTTTTCAACATATATATACAAGAACCGAAACATATATATACACCAAACCGACTTATCTCAACCAACACATCAATATCACCATGCTAGCTCAACTAGGGTAGGCAATTTAGGCTTGTGGTTAATTTTGTAGTGAAGGGATAATTCGATTTTTGAGTAAAAAAGAAAACGGGAAAGGGAAATATAAGGGGAAAAGGTAAGCCTCAATACATGCTGTAGTTACGACCCGAATGCACAAAGACTTAAGAGACGGACTTCACACTTATGCAAATTGATGTTACATGCGAAATAGGGAGAACTACTCTCATTCCTAAATAAACCGATCATTGATGTCATCGGTTTCATAAGGCTCTAAACTCATAATTTAAGTAGTTTGCCAACAATTTAAGCCAAGTTTATTCGTTTACTGAAATTACAATTGATTTATGCCATAACTCAAGACTCGATCAAGTAAACTAAAGTACCACTAAAATGAGAAAGTTAATGAAACGAGAAAAGAAGAGGCAAAAGCATTTTCATCGTCGTCGTTTATCCGCTCGGACATCTAAAATGACTCAAAAAAAAGAAAAAAGGAAAAAATATGCTGAAATGCAGGAAATATGCAATTAATGCAAATTAGTTACCCTCCCCAAACCAATCAATACAATGTCATTGTATACACAAATCAGACAACAGAAGAGACGGATAAAGTAACTAAATAAGCATATCTAAATAGTGAGTGACATAGAGATACCGAATATGTACAAGGCGGTTCCCCAAACCGAACTCTAGACGTAGTCCCATTCCGACTCAGGTGCTGACTCCTGGCGACCTCGATTCCCGTGCCCACTTGTTTCGACTCAATGTGCTCGGCCTCCGTTCTAAATCGCTTATCTTTGTAGTCCATATGAGCCTGAAAATTTCAGAAAAACACTGCAAAAGTACGTGAAAACCAGGCAAACTAGGCAAACACGGAAATTCAAAACCAAGGTTAAATAAATCAGGCAAACTGGTAAAACCCGAAAATCACGATGAACAGGCAATTGGTGCTGAATTACGGTGATCATCCGGCGAAAAGAGGATGGCCGGCGAGGGGTGGACAAACAGAGGATGGCGGAGGTAAAGCGGCGGCAGACAGACAATGGTGATCGAAGACTGACGCCAGGGATGAAGCGAGAAGGGGGCGAAGGGCGGTGACTGGCGGAAGTGAAGGCAGACGGAGAGGCAGAAAGTGGGGCGAAACGGAAGTGAAGGTAACAGAACGGCGGCAGAGGGCGAACGAAGGGTGGTGGCAGAACTGAGTGGCGGGAGCAGATGGAGGTCAGATGACGGAGGGGTGTTTGATGAGAGGTTGAAGGGGATTAATGGGGGTTAGGGTTGGGATTTGAAACTGGGATGAAGGAGGGAGATGAAGGGGGTAGATTGGGGATGAGTCGGGTTAAGTGAGTCTATAGACTGAGTAAATGAGTCTAAAGACTGGGGTAAGTATGTAGACTTGAGTCTGTAGACTTGGGTGAATAAGTCTGGCATACTTCACTAGACTCAGCCGCTTACTAATCCTGCATACCAACTTGACATATTATCAGTATCCTCATTCTCACTCACTAAAATTAATGTAAGTACTTTATTCGAACTAAAAAAAATAAAATAAAAATAAAAATACTCGGGTTGCCTCCCGGCTTTCGATCTTAGGTCGGGATTTACAAGATACAAACAATCAATTACGGCCTATAATTAATTATTCGTCGTTATAATGTTGCAAGAGCGATTTAACTCGTAAAGGTCGATTATTCAGTTATCACATATAAACTAAATTCAATTCGTAGCTCACCTAAACTCTAGTGACGAAAAATTACCTAAGCATATATACAGTAATGATAAAGAAAGTAACAGTAAGAATCATGATCAAGAAGTAAGTAAATAAAACTAAAAGCAGGAAGAAAAGAAGCAGAATAAGATACAGTAAGAATAATAATTACAGAAGACTAATAAAGAAAAATAAAAGTTACCTAATTGAGACGGAGGGAGATTAGGGAAGAAGAGAAAGATTACCAAAATCGGAATATAGTAGAATGAGAAGGAAAATAATAAATACTGAAATCTTTGAAAACTTAAATAAAAATTAAATCTAACTATTTACAGGAATGATTACTGAGATAAAGATTAAAGCAGAAGATGAGATGATAAGAAGATCGAGATCATAAAATTAAAGCTGTATTTAAACTGCTTAAGCCCTCCATAACTGTCCTTCCTTTCATGCTATCTTCAATCCCATTAACTAGGTAGTGGGAAGAACTGAAGAGCGTAATAGGGGGAGTAGTGGGTAACGTCAACTGAATTAGTCTTGGAGTGGTATCCTATCCTGCAGACTTGGATTTTAGGCTGGTAGACTTGAGGTCCAAGTCTGCAGACTAAGTTCAATCTAGGCTTCCAACGGACTTCTCCTCAGTCTACGGACTGTCTGCTGCACTTTCTCAGTCTATAGACTTGTTTCCCAGTCTATAGACTTGTGCTTTAGTCTTCAGCTTTATTACTTTCTTCTTCTCAGTCTATAGACTCACAGTCTAGTCTATAGACTTGCTTCCTTCTTCTTGGTCTACAACGAATCGGTTTCAGAGCTTTAAGATTTTTGATGCAATTTTTAGCTCTTTTAACTACTCGGTCTCGATTATCTGCAAAACAACAAAAGAATACCCGAGTAGCACATATGGGAGAAAATAGCGTAATCCGACTCCTAAAAATAATAAAACGACACGGAAATGCGTGCCAAAATAGGTGAAAATCAAATAGGAACGGCACGCATCAGTAATACATGCCCCAGCTCAAGACCTTAGGCCGATCTTATCCCTCATCCCCTTCGCTCAATGGAGGATGGACATTCTTGGTCCATTTACTGTGGCAACTGGGGGCAGAAAATTCCTCATAAAAGGAATCAATTACTTCACCAAATGGATTGAGGCTAAAGTTGTCCCAAGCATAACAGAGCCAGCCGTCAGGAAAGTAATCTGGAGGAACATCATAACAAGGTATGGCCTGCCAAAGGTTCTTTGATCATGGCAGACAATTCGACAATGACCCACTAAAAGCCTGGCTAGAAGGTCATGGTATAACTGTCGCCTCCTCCGCTGTCTGCCACCCTCAGACCAATGGGCAGGCCGAGGCAGCAAACAAACTGATCCTGAATGGGCTGAAGAAGATGGTAGACGAGCTAAAGGGAAGATGGGCAGATGAACTCCCGAGCGTCTTGTGGTCAATCAGAACCACAAGAAAAGAATCCACAGGACAGACTCCTTTCGGCTTGGTCTACGAGGCCGAAGCCCTGCTACCCATCGAAGCACAGATTCCTACCCTCCGGTCTCAACAATTTGACAGGGCCAGTAACGAGGCTGCAATGACTGAAGCCCTCGATCTGGTCGGAGAAGTGAGACTAGAGGCATCTTCTAATATCGCAACCTATCAACAAAGGATGAGGAAGGCCTACAACAAAAAGGTAAACATGAGGAACTTCCAGGTAGGCGACCTAGTCCTGCGAAAAACTCGGGCAATAGGAAAGTCTAGAGAGCATGGCAAGCTAAGTGCGAATTGGGAAGGCCCATATCAGGTCACACAAATCATGGGACCAGGAACATACAGGATTGCCAACCCTGAAGGCCAAGAGCTGGCGGCCAACTGGAACGCAGACACCCTGAAGAAATACTATGTCTAGGTTAAGAGTTAAAATATTTTCATTTCCCTAAAAATGTCGGCGGAGAACGATCAAGTTGAAATGTCGACGGCTTCGACCACAATGTTAAGGTTTTACTTCAAGGAATGAAAAAGACTCCCAAATTCATACTCGTTGTCTGTTCAGATTAGCACTTAACACACAAACGAGCAGGGGGCAATGGGGAGGGCCCTCCTATTGCAAAACCCAAGGAAAATAGACCCCCTAACAAAAAACGCTAAGTCCCCCACCTGCCTCTAGGCAGGCAGGGGGCAGGCCCTCTGACTCCAGGTCAGGAGTTAGGGTCAGGTCCGGCCCCATGAGCCGAACGAACAAGGACTGAGGCACACTCAACCTTGTATAAAAAACGCTAAGTCCCCCATCTGCCTCTGGGCAGGCAGGGGGTAGACCCTCTAACTCCAGATCAGGAGTCAGGGTCAGGCCGGGCCCCACGAGCCAAACGAACAAGGATTGAGGCGCACTCAACCTTGTATAAAAAAATGCTAAGTCCCCCACCTTCCTCTGGGCAGGCAGGGAGCAGGCCCTCTGACTCCAAATTAGGAGTCAGGGACAGGCAAAACCTTAAATCAAGGCAATAAAGTTAATCAATATGCAACAAAAGAGTATCCATAAGATTAACGTAAGAACAAGAGAAAGGCTTGCAGTGCAAGCAATAAAATCTGGGTACAAATAAATAAAGATTACAAAATCCGGCAGCCGGCCGCATCTAGGCTCGGCGCGCAAAAAGATAACAAATTCATCGAGGAAGCAGAGGCGCAGGAGGATAGGGGCAAGAACCCTCAGAAGAGGACTGCCCTGTGTACTATGCGGTCGGGGCATCCTGGTTAGGACCAGAAGCATCCTCGGGCGACTTGCTGGCCTTGGCATCATTCTTGGCTGCATAAAGCGCCCGAAAGGATCCTCATCAAAGTCATGCAGCAACTCCCGGATGACTTCCAGAATAAACTCAGAGGAAGAGAAGGCTCCTGACTCAAAGGCCTTCTCCACTTCTGTGTTAGCCTCTTGAATGATCTCTTCCTTCTCCTTGAGCCATTTTTCACCCTGAATCTTCATCTCACTTTGGGCCACCTGAAGGTCAGAGTCAGCCTTGGTCAGCCGGGTAGCGTATTCCCTAAGGCGACTCTCCAGCTCAGCAGCATTCTTCTTGACCTGCTCCAATTGCACCTCCAAGTCTGCCGCCTCTTTTATAGTCTTCTCTCCCTGGTCCTTCCAGTTGGCAGCCTGACGCCTGGCTTCCTCCTGCTCACTCTCACGCCTGGACAGCTGGAGCGTTAGATTGTTGATGAGGGCAACATCTCTCTCAACCTCCGCTACGCGCTCAGAAAGGGAACATCCAGGGGCAGTGGTTAGCTCCTCATCACTTAAATGATTGAGGGCCGCTAACTCCGCAGAAGCCTGAAAAAACAGCGAACAACGGTGGAGAAGCTGGGTTACCTGATTGCATGAGCGCGTCAGGGACTTGGCAGCTTGGTCGAAGGACGTGGAGTTAGAGTCAGAAAATAGAGTAGAGACTTCAACACTATCACCAACCGCAATGTTAAACTCAACCTTCCCCTCAGCGAACAAGGTCTCTAGAAGGTCAGGAGCAGGGCGCTTTGGCTGAGGAGTGCTGGCATCAGCCTCCAGATCCACCACCTGGTTAGCATCCACAGGCTCTTTTGTCTTTCCTTTTCCTGCTAACAAGAGGGACACTCTCCCCAGTCTCCTCAGAGGGTGAGGGCCTTACCACCACGGAAGGGCGGCCCCAGGAGAAGCGCACCCATGCCTGCCAACCGGCGAAGGGGTACCCTCTGACGTGGTCCCTCCCTCTGCCACCTTAGAAGCAGGGGTTGAAGGCGCAAGACGCTTAACAGCTGGCTTGGGAGGAGGAGGAAGCCTCACTTTGCTGGTTGTGATACTCTTCACATGCCCCATGAGAGTCTCTCTCTTAAAACCAAAGGGAAGAGCAGGGCGGGCAGTGAAAGGTCTGTATCTAGTCCGAGATGCTTCAGCTGCTTCTTCGTCCAGGTGTTTTTAAGGTACTCTGCAGGCAAAATAAACTAAGTAAGTGAACAGTAAAATACCCCAAAAAAGAGTTCATTAAACGCCAAACCCCTGAACTACCTGAAGAAAGACCAAGATTCAACCCCAAAGGGGTCAGATATTCGTTGGTCGATATAAGGTCTGCATGAGGGAGCTAGATAGTGGGGCCATTGATGCGCGCTGTCGTCGACACGCATGCAAACAATATTTATAACTCCGACTAACCTAACTAGTGTAGTAGTGGTAGGTCGGGATCGATCCACAGGGAGAGGATTAAGCGATATTGGTTAAGTCTAGAGTTTAATCGCGATTGAGATTGAGATGGGGGTTTTGGGATGAGAGTAGTCGAACTAAGGCTAGCGAACTACACTACTAAGGCTAGGAACAATAATAGGAAAGGTGTTGGGGAGAGTCGGGATTCGGAAATGGGGTCTTTAAAGTCTCGGGATCGAGTTTTTGTTACAACGTTAAAAGGGAGAATGCCACCTTTCGATTTCTTCGCCCAACCTACCTAGACCCGCTTTCGCGACGAAAGGGTAGGTCTTAAATTAAAGTAATTTCTACCCCGAGTTTCCCCATATTGGTAGAAACGAGGCAAGGTCGGCCTAGTCGCGATTCTAGGTCAACGAAGACACAAAAGCCAATTGATAATTAACAAGTAGACAACCCACCAATATCCCTTGAATCAAATAATCCAAATCCTCCTACCTAATTCCCCAACAAGAAAATCTAATCACTAATCATGGTGATAATCAACAATACACTAACTAAGGAGAATCTAACTAGAGCATGCATAACAACTACACTAACAATTAACACTAAGGAGAGAGGTTAACTAACACACAAACTAAAGAGAAATAAACTAACTAATGGAGTAAAGGGAGAGGAGAGAATTTACCAACTATGGAGAAATCAAAGATGGAAGATGAAGATAAATAATAAAGATTGAATCTTGGGAGAAATATACAAGAATTTGTCACTAATCCATGCATAGATCTTCAATCTTCAATATAAGCAATATAAATCTTCAAGAAATAAATACAAGGGTTTTGTCACATAAACCCTTGCAAAACCCTTGAATCTTCAACAATCTTCAACAAAGATGGATGTTTGCCTACTAATTATAGAGTAGTTATACTAATACTAAGTAGATCTAATAATTGTTTTGAGAGATTTTACTAGAAAGCTTGCTACAATCTACTACTACTTACTACTAGTGATCTTCTAAACTACTCTAGAAAGCCTCTAAACTACTCCTACTCCTAAGGGTTAATCCCAAGGCTCACTCAAGGCACAAGGAGGCACAAAACCCTAGGAAGAGTATTTATAGAATTCTTAATGGGTTACACAAGTTTAAGGCCCATAATCCAATTTTTCTTCATTTTAGCTAGACCATCACCCTTTGAATCTTCATGGGGTGAAACTTCACCCTGCGGCTCGTCATAATAATCCCACCGGGTGAAATTTCACCCGGTGAGATTTTCTTCTCAAAATGCGATTTCGGCCCGGTTTCTCCATCGGGCGAAATTTCACCCGGTGGGCGAAATTTCGCCCGGTCGTGAGTGCCATGAAAATCTTCGGGGAGGTGGAAAATGTCGTCGGGCGAAACTTTGCCCGGTGATGACTCACCGGGTGAAACTTCACCCGGTGGAGTTTCTCCTCTTTTCCGGTCTCTTTCTTCGTCGATCAATTGGATTACTCGAACTTTCAGTTGTGTACTTTGCTCTTGGACCGTATCTCTCTCATGCTCGTAAAAGCTCATACTCGTTTTCGGTCAAAAATCCTATCAAAATAGACAGAAAACTACCAAAAACACCTAAAATGCAAAAGAGAGACACTAATGCGAGAATTACACACGGCGATAATTGCACTCTATTCTCGCAAAACGGAGGAAAAACGGGTCTAAATGGGAGGAAAAACGGTCCAAATTTGGCACACAACAATTCCCCCACACTAATCCGTTGCTCGTCCTCGAGCAAAGACCCAAAAAGAAATTAACTACTACCAACTAAGCTAGACTATGCTAAGCCGATACGGGGCAATTAACGAGCCCGCTCCGTCCCTTCAACTCACATCGAGATACCCATGAGGTAGAGTATCTCCATGCAAGGCAAGTTGGGGCTTGCTCAAAACTGGGGTTGCGACTAACACACACACAAACACACATAACAAGGAAGACACACGCAAAGAGATAGTCGCAACCAAAAAGAAAATAAATCGCCGAATCCCTCATCGAAACGGCGGAGAAAGCACCGATTTGAGCTTAAGACAAGCGAGAACACTACCAAATTAGTAACACAAGATGACATGGGCAAGATCCTAATAGGATGACAATCAAACAATAAAAACATTGAAAATTTACCAAGGTCCGTCTAATTCCACTAGAGATGCCTACAACGGGACGATAAATGGAGTGGATAAGTGAGAACCATGGAGTTAGTAAGCACTGTAGGTAAGTGTTATGCCGTCTCCTAAGCTAAGCCTAGAGGATCGTCCCAAACTCGAGAAAGTCAATTAGACCAAAAAGATGGATGTGTTTGCAAAATAGTAGGGATTGGCAAATTACCGCTATTTTCCTTCCTCGGGACTTGGTCCTCTAGTAGGCATTTCACGGCAATAAGTCAACCAAGGGATTATTTGGATTTGGGAACGATTTTTGAGATTTTGATTTTCTTTTCGGTTTTCTTTCCCCATTATTTCGATCGAGGGCTTTTTTTTTCATAACGCCCGTCTTCTTCATTTTCCCCTTTTTCTTTTTGAATAGCTCTTTTCTTGATAGATAATTCATTTGAGATCAAAGTAAAGCATATTCTTGCAAACTTATTTGTGGAAATGGGTGAATGGTAGAAAAATAGGCTAGTCAGGTGTGCACCCCCTCCGAACCCACAAAGGGATGAAAATTTGGACTAAAGAAATGACTTCTCAAGTAAGGTCACCTAAGAGAATGGGGAACGGTAACCAAGGCCTTATCACTCCATGGGTGGTCAAGGTGGTCAAATGCAAATCCCGGTGTAAACTCCTAGTAGAAAAGATGGACTTATCCAATGCAAAAATTGGTTCAAGGTCATTCTACTAGAAACATGTTCAAAAATAAAAAAGGGTTACTAACAAAGGAGTAATAAACACTCGGCCTAAACTCAAAATCGGGTTTTCGAAAACTTTACCTAGACACGCTATACACACAATGAAAAAGAACACACAAAAATGACAACAACATAAGAAAACAAAACAAAACCACAAACATAGCCAAGCACTCCGAACTCCATCAAGTCAACACAATCCACAACCACCAATTCCAAAATGTTCACCAAGTGAACTTCCAAATACCATATATGCCCAAACTCCCATGCATAAGAGAAAAGGGGTAAAACAAAGGTAGAAAATATTACCGCGCAGTCTTCATTTCATTATCGCTACCTTACGTATCCATGCTAAATGGTTGGCGGTGTACCTACAAGAAGGAGAATGCAAGGCAATACAACTGGCACAAAAACAAAAATAAAAGAGAAAAGAAAACTAAAATGAATTTTTTTTTTGAATTTTTGGTTTTTAAAGGAAAAATGGAAAAGAAAAGGAAGAAAAGGGATAGTAGATCCCTCCCCCACACTAAAACCGTGCATTGTCCCCAATGCACAAGTAGAGGAAGAATCGAAAAAGAAGAAAAAGAGAAATGAACGGAAAATCTTTTTGAATTTTTATGATTTTTCAAATGTTTTTGGATTTTTGATAATTTTTCAAATGTTTTTGTATTTTTAATTTTTCAAAATGAAGAGAATAAAAAGAAAAGAAGTGAAAAATGAAAAATGAAGAAAAAGAAGAGAAAATAAAAGGAAAATGAAAAGAAAAAGGAAAAAGAAGAAAAATTGATAAGTGGAGAAAGGGCGTAGGTGTAATCACGTCACCCCGTCCGGATTCCGCATGAATCGGGAAAATTAAAAGAAAAAAGAAAATTTTTGGATTTTTCAAATTGGTCTTGGTGCGATCAAATCACCTAAGACCGAGAGCAACAATCAAGTCCTTCTTCCCTAAGGCACCTGCAAATAAAACCTCACGTTTGTAATAACCCAAGTAGGATCACGTGAGGGGCTGACAACTCACAAAACCAACCAAAATATTATCACAAATCAACCAATAACAATAATTATCAAACGCCAAAAATTGGCGATGCAAGACTGACAAAGATTACTGAGACTAGAGAACAGATTATTGACAACTGACGACTGACATCCAACACCCCCACACCAACACTGACGACACTCGACCACTCACATCGGACCTGGGGGACGAGGTGGTGGGTAATAAGACCCTGGCGGAGGCACACCGAAAAGTTGATTAAAAAGGTTCTGTTGCTGCTGCAACATCCTTTGGTTCTCCTCCGCCGCCATCCTCGCTGCTTGGGCGTCCCTAGCAGGGTCCCTAGCCTTCTCAAAACTACTCCGGGCAAACTCAAAGCCTTCCCTAGCGTACGTGTAAGAACAATGCGCAGTATCGCGCGCATCCCGGGCTACATTATAGGCGTCCTGGCCAGGTTCAGAGAGGTGGTCGAGTTCTCCCAAGTCTGACGTGTACGGTCATAAACTTCCGCCCACTGGTTATAAAAGTCCTCCGATCCGAAGAACGAGGAGTGTCGTGGAGGACTCATGTTGACGTCCTCCTGAAAACCTGGGGTAGACTGGGTGAACGTGGAGTGTCTGTGTGGTTCAAAGTCGGGTGTGAAAAACTGGGAGGTATGGTGTTCGGTGTGATGTAGGGATGGCAATTTCACCCGCATCCGTTCCGCACCCGACCCATCCGCGAAAATTAAATGGGTGAAAACCCGAATTAATGGATGAATAGCGGGTGATGGATTGGGTCGGATCCGGGTGGAGCATCATCCCTCTCGTAATCTGTTAACCACCCGATCCGACATCATCCATTTAAAAAAATATGTGGCTTCAAGGGTCGAGACTATGAAGCTTAGTATTTGTATCACATGTTAGTTTGTGATGGAGATTTTATAATGTCTAATTTTCATGTCAAGACTATGAAGCTTCCATGTATGGATTTAATTTTCATGTCGGATTTGTAATGTTTAAATTTATATTGTATTTTCGCAAGGCAACGAAAGACGTCGAGTCGCAAGCTAGGGCTCGCAAGAATTTTTTTCCGACTTGGTATTTATTTCATAAAATAATGGTACAAGTGAATCACCCGTTAAGCACCCGAACTATCCGTTTCACCCGTGGATGACGGATGGATCGGATATGGATGACACCTTTAGTGGATGATGGATGGATCGGATGAGCGGATAAAAACGGGTGATGGATGCGGGTGAGGCTCCACCCGATCCGAATCCGACCCATTGCCATCCCTAGTGTGATGGGAGGAAGAGGGTCCGTCTGATGATGACGATAAAGTCCTATGACCCTCATCCCGAGAGGTTTCAACCTCCGGTTCCTCCTCCGACACGTCTACGACCTCAATATCATCGTCGCCATAATCTAAAGGTCCATCGTGGTATTGAACCATATAAAACTTACCTCGGGTGTTATCCCGAATGTACTCCCCAGATCTCTTCGGCATGCCGAAGTTCTCTTCAATATCTAGCCTAACCCATTCGTGGTTAGGCATTGCAATGGCTCTCGTTCCAGTAATCTTATACAAGAACAAACTGTCATAATCCCCTTTCTGGGGCCACACAAGGAAAGGACAATAAACTTCATCTATAAAAATTCCCGCCCCGCCAACTGGTGCTAAATCGCTAAAATCAATGTCCAAGGCTTTAGCCATCATCGTTACAATACCGCCACAAGAAATTTTCTTGCGGCTGCCCCTCGCAACCTGGGCGAAATGAGTAGCTAAGGCCTCGGACATATCAATAGACGGGCCTCTGTTCAAAACCGCATCCTCCAACAACTGTACAGCTGTGGCACTACAGTTATGGTGCGTGTCATAGCTTGTTAGGAATGAGTTGGCTATGTTACGTGCCAAATATCGAAGGATGGGTTCCGAATAGAGGAAGAACGCATCTTCTCTCCCTTGAAAGTCCCCTGGCGGGCTATTTTAAGCCAGAATCGATCTCGGCCGAACTTATCGTCCCGAGTCTGTCCCGCCCTAGGCCTTCCAAGGACCGAAGAAGGTAAACCAAGCAATGCACCAAAGTCCCTCAAGTTGAGGACGTACAGAAAATCTCGCAGCTGAAACGAGACAATGGCATTATCGTCACCACTTAGCTCGAAAGTTGCGAAAAACTCGCACGTCAACTTCTGAAAAGTTTTCTCCTCGGAGGCATAAAACCTGCTAAGACCAAGGCTTTGGCACATTGCTTGCACCTGCGTGTCTATACCCATACGCTCAAGTACATCTCGAGCCGCCCAACGAGTCAACTCGAGACGACAGACCCAAAAAATTTTACATTTATCAACATGAGCCTTTTTAGCGAAATATAAACCAGATTCAACATGACGGAAACTACGGCGAATTTTCGGGTAACGTACCTCAAGCGGAACAGGTTGTTCGCGCGGGATTGATCTTTGTGTCTGAACCGGCATCGGGACAGATTCGCTCCGAGCCTCGGTCGTCTCCTCCGACCTAGAGGACGATGTTGACCCCGAATTCCTATTAAGCATTGAAGAAATTCGTTTCCTTGCCATTTGCTTTACCCTTCTCATCCTTGATGCTTGAATTTGATAAATAAGGTGTTGACGATCTTGGTTTGGGTTTCGTCGAAACTTGAACGATTTCTAAAAACAAACTCCAAGGAAGTGTTAGGAATGTGATGAGGATGAGAAATATATAATTTGATTGAATTTTGGTGGAGGAATGGAGGGATTAGAGGTGGTTTAAGGTGGTAGATTTGGGGTTTGTTTGGGATTTTTGGGGTTTGGTTGAGGAGAGAGAGAGGAAAATGAATAATGAAGATGGGAAGGAGGGTTTGTTGGGTACATGATGCCGCGTGGTGATTTTTCACCCGGTGGTCAACCACCGGGTGAAATTTCACCCGACGGTGTTCGGGTCAAGATTCGGCATTTCCGCGCTTTTTCACCACCGGGCGAAATTTCGCCCGGTCAGATTCCACCGGGCGACATTTCGCCCGGACGGATTTCCGTCAATTTCCAAGTCGCAAAATATTTTTACCACAGGGTGAAATTTCGCCCAGTGAGATTCCACCGGGTGAAATTTTGCCCGACGGATTTCCCGTCAATTCCATTAGTTTGAGCAAAGTCGTCACCGGGTGAAATTTTACCTGGTAAAATAATCCAATATAAAATAGGACTTTGCTACAAAAAATCTCTTCGACTTGGCCCAAAAACGTCCTTCACTCTTCAATAAAATTAATCCTTTCGATCCATGCATTAGCTATATGGAGATAAACTCTCAAAATTCGTAGCGCATTCCAAAAATTCCAAAAGAAATCTTCATGGTTCCAGCAGGTGCCAAACATGCTCCAAAAGAAAAATCCAAAAGCTATTGTCCAAAGAAAATAAAAAGAGATAGGAATATACAAATATTTACAAGGTGGTTATTATGGACACCACCAAACCGAATTGAGTAGTTTGAGTTTAATCGGGGTTGCTTGAAAAGCAACCCGGAGGGTCTTGATCATTTACTTCGAATTCCACATTACCGATCTTGAGCTTTTCTCTAAACTCCGGCATATTCATAAGTTGTGCTACCTCGGGAAGCATTGCAAATTCTTCGGGAATATCTTCGTCGGAGGTAGAACCAAGTATGAATAGGGCACCGCCGTCTTCTTCATCATCGTAGTCAAGATCTTCGGTAGAAAGCTCTTCATTTGATGGGAACTCCACCATTTGGTTCCAAAACTCCGTATTAGGAGGATCTTCGGGAAGGAACGCGGGAAGCATAAATTGGACCATTTCATTAGCGACATTGAAAGATAAACGCCCTCGCTTCACATCGATAATCACCCCACCGGTAGCTAGGAAAGGCCGTCCTAAGAGGATAGGATTTCGCTCCTCAATTGGCATGTCTAAAATGACGAAGTCGGTGGGGATATACAAATTCCCCACATTAACCATGAGGTTACGGGCCAATCCGTAGGACTCCTTAGTGGTTCCATCGGCCATTTGCACGTTCACGGGGAAATAATCCAAGTCTTTAATATAAATAGTGCGAGCAATGGCTAAGGGCATCAAACTAATGTCGGCGCCAAGGTCGCATAAAGCCCGGTCTATTAAGACATGGTCGATGGAGCATGGAATGGCAAAGCTACCCGGATCTCCTAGTTTGATGGGAATTGTGACTCTAGGGTTGGTTTTTGGAGAAACGGGAGCTTTTTCCTTCTCGACGGGTTTCAAAATGATGTCTCAGATGTAATCGGATGGGGTAGGCATGGATGTGCTTGTATCAATATTCTCGATAAGATCGGTGAATGTTATCATGCCCAAACCTTGGTTGTTGGATGGGGTTTGTGGCATGTCATTCAAGGAGGGTACTTCGATACTAGATACTAGATTTGTGTCCTCTATGGGAATTTGTTCAATAACATACACAATGTCTCTTACAAGGTACTTTGATGGATCTCTTCTTGGTCTTTCGGTTACGTCCTTAACCACTTTCTCACCGTTTTCATTGATTGAGGGATGAGATGTAGTTCGTGGGTCAAAGGGTTTCACCGGTTCCTTTTTGCTCATTACCTTAATGGCATTCACAGATGCATTATTGGAAGAATTGGTTGGCTCTTGAGAAGATCGAGCTTGCGAGGCGGAACGTGCCTCTAAAGCTTCAAGTCTAGCTCGATTTGACGCATTTTCTTTCAATAGAAAATTGATGGTTTCTTGAATGTCATAAAAGGGTTGAGAATTACCTTGAAAGTTCCTTGGAGGACCTTGATTGAATGGAGGATTGTTTCCAAAGGGAGGACCTTGATTGAATGGAGGATGGGTTCCAAAGGGAGGAACATAGTTTGGTCTAGGCGGTCCTTGAGGATAGTAATAGCCTTGATTGAATTGATTTGTGTGAGGAGGTCTCGGTTGATAATAGAAACCATATGAATTAGGATAAACCCTTTGATTGGGGGCTCTTGGAAAAGGATATGATCCTTGAGTAGGCATGGAATGAAATCCGGTCCCCAAATTAGGATTGTTCGTTTGAGATTTTTCATGGGTTCTTTGGGTGTTGGCTTGATAAGCACTCTCCTTTCTCATACACAATTCAAAATCGTGGTCATATCTCCCACAATGATCACATGGAATTTCAATACGATACAATTTAGGTGGTGAAATGGATAATCGTCTCGGTGGACTTACTCTTCTTGGTGGAGATGATTTTTGTGGAGATGTTCTAGTCTTGAGTGGAGAATTGGCTCTAGCAACATACACTTCAAATTGCCTAACCAACTCCTCAACTCTAGCTTCAAGTTCGGTTCTCCTCTCGGTTGACGATGTTGACTCACCACTTAGCTCTTCATGTTGATTATTTTTGAAGTATTCATCATTCTTGGCTATCCTTTCAATGAGTTTTGTAGATTCGATTTCATTTAGCAAAAAGAAATCACCTTTTGCCGCCGCATTAACATTATCTTTGGCGTTGTCCAATAACGAGTGGAAGAATATATGAAGTAGAAGACAACTAGGGATGCCGTGGTGCGGACAATTCCTTTGAAACGTTTGAAATCGGTCCCAGGCTTTACCTATGCTCTCATTTTCTTGTTGTTGGAATGTTTGAATTTCTCTTCGGAATTTGTTGGTCTTGAATGGTGGGTAGTATTTTTCGAGGAAGGTGTTGCTCAAATGTTCCCAAGTGCGAAAAGTATTGTTGGGGAAACTCTTAATCCATCCCCTTGCTCCATCATGCAAGGTGCGAGGAAAGAGGATCCGACGTAGTTGGCACTCGGTGACACCTTCAAGGTTAACACCAATAAGACTTTCCTTGAAAAGACAAACATGCTCTATCACATCTTCATCCGGCAAACCTCGGAAAGTTTGTTGTTGAATTAAATGAATGATAGAAGGTTTAAGCTCGAAACTCTCCGGGATGGCTCCAATGAAGACGGGTGAAGAAATCTCTTCAATATATGGTTGAGAATGGGACCCAAGTGTAGTCATACTTGAATCCTTGGAAGTTGTTTGATGATGGAGTGTTGAGAAATGGTGAAATTGATGGAAGATCACAATATCAAGTAATTGCTTTGGTCACAATATTTCCAAGCGACTTGCTCTCCGAATGGGGATCAAGTAACCTAAATCAAGAGTACACCTAGCAAAAACTCAACAAACAATGAGTCCTCCTAGCACCTAATGGCACTAGGGTAGGAGGAAAGAAATACAATTATCCAATCACAATAAAACTAAGACTTAATCAATTAACTAATCACCGTCTCCCCGGCAACGGCGCCATTTTGATGCGCGCTGTTGTCGACACGCATGCAAACAATATTTATAACTCCGACTAACCTAACTAGTGTAGTAGTGGTAGGTCGGGATCGATCCACAGGGAGAGGATTAAGCGATATTGGTCAAGTCTAGAGTTTAATCGCGATTGGGATTGAGATGGGGGTTTGGGGATGAGAGTAGTCGAACTAAGGCTAGCGAACTACACTACTAAGGCTAGGAACAATAATAGGAAAGGTGTTGGGGAGAGTCGGGATTCGGAAATGGGGTCTTTAAAGTCTCGGGATCGAGTTTTTGTTACAACGTTAAAAAGGGAGAATGCCACCTTTCGATTTCTTTGCCCAACTTACCTAGACCCGCTTTCGCGACGAAAGAGTAGGTCTCAAATTAAAGTAATTTCTACCCCGAGTTTCCCCATATTGGTAGAAACGAGTCAAGGTCGGCCTAGTCGCGATTCTAGGTCAACGAAGACACAAAAGCCTTAAAATTGATAATTAACAAGTAGACAACCCACCAACATCCCTTGAATCAAATAATCCAAATCCTCCTCCCTAATTCCCCAACAAGAAAATCTACTCACTAATCATGGTGATAATCAACAATACACTAACTGAGGAGAATCTAACTAGAGCATGCATAACAACTACACTAACAATTAACACTAAGGAGAGAGGTTAACTAACACACAAACTAAAGAGAAATAAACTAACTAATGGAGTAAAGGGAGAGAAGAGAATTTACCAACTATGGAGAAATCAAAGATGGAAGATGAAGATAAATAATAAAGATTGAATCTTGGGAGAAATATACAAGAATTTGTCACTAATCCATGCATAGATCTTCAATCTTTAATATAAGCAATATAAATCTTCAAGAAATAATACAAGGGTTTTGTCACATAAACTCTTGCAAAACCCTTGAATCTTCAACAACAAAGATGGATGTTTGCCTACTAATTATAGAGTAATTATACTAATACTAAGTAGATTTAATCATTGTTTTGAGAGATTTTACAAGAGAGCTTGCTACAATCTACTACTACTTACTACTAGTGATCTTCTAAACTACTCTAGAAAGCCTCTAAACTACTCCTATTCCTAAGGGTTAATCCCAAGGCTCACTCAAGGCACAAGGAGGCACAAAACCCTAGGAAGAGTATTTATAGAATTCTTAATGGGTTACACAAGTTTAAGGCCCATAATCCAATTTTTCTTCATTTTAGCTAGACCATCACCCTTTGCATCTTCATGGGGTGAAACTTCATCCTGCGGCTTGTCATAATAATCCCACCGGGTGAAATTTCACCCGGTGAGATTTTCTTCTCAAAATGCGATTTCGGCCCGGTTTCTCTATCGGGCGAAATTTAACCCGGTGGGCGAAATTTCGCCCGGTCGTGAGTGCCATGAAAATCTTCGGGGAGGTGGAAAATGTCGTCGGGCGAAACTTTGCTCGGTGATGACTCACCGGGTGAAAGAGTTTCACCCGGTGGAGTTTCTCCTCTTTTCCGGTCTCTTTCTTCGTCGATCAATTGGATTACTCGAACTTTCAGTTGTGTGCTTTGCTCTTGGACCGTATCTCTCTCATGCTCGTAAAAGCTCATACTCGTTTTTGGTCAAAAATCCTATCAAAATAGAAAGAAAACTACCAAAAACACGTAAAATGCAAAAGAGAGACACTAATGCGAGAACTACGCAAAATACGGCGATAATCGCACTCTATTCTCGCAAAACGGAGGAAAAACGGGTCTAAATGGGAGGAAAAAGGGTCCAAATTTGGCACACGCCTTTCCCATCCTTCACACTGGCAAACTGTTCTACCAAATATTCGTCTTTGCTGCACATCTTAACTTCAAAAGCCTTCCAACCAACTTCAGGATGGTACTCCTCACGGGTCTCCAGGCGAGTATGAACGTGGTTCCTGAAGTGCCGGGGAATTCTCCACCCCTTCTCGCTATGAACATACAGAAAATTGTTCTTCCAATTTTTCAGGCCATTCATGGCCGGCCAAACCAGGGAATAACCTTTCTCTCTAAGGAGGGAGAAATACCCTGGAGCCCCACCCCTCTCTGCAGAGGAAACCATCTGCAGACCGATCATGTACTTAAGGGCATCTATGGAGGGCTCATCCCCCAGGCATAGGCCACCAGCGACTTGACAGCCACAGCGGTCAGCTGGGCAACAACAACATTCATGCGCCTGAAAGCCTCCTCAAAGAAAGGGTGAAGGGGAAAGCGTAGGCCAAACTCTAGACACTTATAATAAACGGCTATATAGTTGTCAGGAGGGTTGCATACAGTGTCCTTCTCCCCAGGAATGACAACTGTGTTGCCCTTCCCAAAATTGTAGATATTGGCTATAGCTTCAGCAGCATTCTTTGCCATTATCGCCTCCCGTGGCCCAGGCGCAGGATATGTGTGCAGGAGAACCCTATATTTTGCCTTATCCAGGTAATAAACTATCCCCGGTTTCCTGGGTACAAGATCGATGGCGATGGTGAAGGGGTCAACCTCCAACGCCTTATGATCAGAGTCAACAACGTCAATCGGGGTAGGTTCGGGGAAGTTAGCGCCCCCACTATCCTTTGAGGGTGGCCCCCTGGCCACCGTAACCCTCGGTCCGGCAGAAGAGGAGGGAAGGTCAGTGTCGACCTCACCCACATCCTCCTCTGACCCCTCAGCAGACAGTTCATCGAAAGACAGGATTCGAGGATGGCGATAGGTCATGATGTTTGGAAAAGCAAAAAATAAGAACAATTGAAAGGCGAGGAAGTCAGAGGTTGAGAGTCTAACCTAGTTAGATGTCGCCGGAGAAGGAAGCCAAAAAATCCTCAGTCTAAAATACTTGGCAGAAGGAGAGAGGAGTATAAGGAGATGGATGATTGTGAGAGTTTGAAAGTGTGAAAAGGGGGAGTAGTGGGGTTAGAAGTGCTTTTATGAGGAGAAGATGAAAAGTCCTCCCAAAAAGTCTTTCTATCAGGCACCTTCCCCATGAAACCCCCACACGTGTCACACATTCCAATCCACGCATCCATCATTTCCCTAGGTCTCTAAAAACGCAAAGGACAGCAGGAATGATTACAGCGCGCAAATCCAAAAGCGATTCAAAAAAAAAGAACACAACAAGTAAAAAGCTCACCAATCTCTTCATTAATCAAGGGCCCAAAAGGCCGGAGTTACAAGTCAGGGGATGGGATACAAAAGAAAGAAAATAAAACAAATACAGACAAAAAGAGCATAAGGGCCGGCTCAGCCAGTTAGGGGATGCAGGGAAGGCCTAGTCCTTATCAGAGCCTGGGAAGGAGTAGTCCCTGGGGCTGCTACAACCTCCATCATCAGACCCCCAATCCCAACTGCCTGAGTCTTTCATTGGGCCCCTCTTCCTCGCTTCCCAAAGCATCACTGCCAGACGAGTAGACCTAACCGTCACTGTCTCCTGAGTCGCAACTGCTCAGGTCCCAGTCTTCGCCAAACTTGGCCACCCTGGTGCCCTCAGGATAGCCAGAGTCATCTTTCCACCTCTTCGGTTCAGGGGAAGAAGGGCCCGAGTTGGGAATGTCAGGTTCAAAGTTTTTCGGCTGCAGCCAGGGAAAACAACGGTGGCACCCTTTGTAGGAGCAGCCCCCTACCTGTGTGCAGTATTTGGGCTTCGGCCTCACAGGAGACAAGGCCCTCTTGGGACACCTGACGGCCTTGGGAGGAGTGCTTATCTCAGAAGCCTGGAGAGAGCAGAGATGGGTCCGCCTGCTGCGGCGGATGATTGATCGTACTTGTCTAGGGTATTTGAACCGCCTCCGGCCCCTGTACCGGAGGGTGGTAGCAAAAACCCCTCGTTGAAAGATCTTATCTCTTACCCAAGACATTTTGGAAGAAGGAAGTAGCAAAAGAGAATAGTCATGAAATTTGTAAAGAAAAATGAAGTGAGCTTGGACTTTATACACATGGGAGGAGGGTTGTGCAGTAAATGGCACCCCAACCACCCCTATAGAAAATAGCCAATCATCAGCCAGGCACGCAGTTCGAGGGATCGTTTTACGAAGAGCAATCATGAGGAAAAGCTTCCCAACTCTTTGCATGCCCAAAGTCATTTAAGACATTCCTTCTAGGGAACGCGCGCAACATTAAATGCAAAGAGGAGATTTAAAAGTCAACCTCCCACCATACTAAACAAAGATCGTCTGCCGAGGGGAACCCTGCTTACCCCCTGCCGACGAGGGCCAATTGATGGGGGTCGGGTTCCGTCCATGGGCTGCCTGCCATGCAGATCCCGGGCCAACCCGGTCCAGATCGCGAAGAGGCCTGCCGAGCAAGCCGGTCAGCAGGATCTCTCTTAATGCCCCCAGGGAGCCTCCCTGGAGAGCCGTACCAAGCTCCAAGCGAGAAGTCAGGTCTCCTGTCCATCAGGGTCAGGCCACGACCACTATAGCCGAGGAGGAAAAAGTCAGTCCCTGCCAATCAGGCGTCAGGGTACCTTCCCCTGACGAGGTCGGGGAAGAAGGTTAGAGCCCTCTTGTCCATGCCTAAGGTAAGAGGAAATGGGTGGACAACTAGGTTGCACGGAACTCCTCCAAACCAACGTGTCGTGTCGGACACACGACGATACGTGTCAGACACCTGTAAAATCGTGTCCGGTTTTTTTAATTTATTCGGACACGTATCGGACATGGTTCGTCATATTTGGAGACGTATCCGACCCGGTTCGTAATATTTAAAGACTCGTCGGACATACCTAACGTTGTTTTATTGGGTTCCGGATTTAATAAATGATAATATTGTAGGTTTACGGTGGTTAATTGATGCTATAAACACTTATTATAACTAACTAATAATTATATTATAGTGGTACAATTGTTTGAATTTTTAAGATTTAATTTTTAACTTCAAATTCATACGAAGTAAGACTTTAATTTTTGTTTTATTATTTTACGATAATTGTGACAGTGTAAGTAACCAAACGTATATCTTAGGTATAAAATTTTTCAAATTTTCTTTGTTTAAATATGTATATTGATTTTTTTCTGCCGTGTCCGTGTCCTACAAAATTTTGAATGTCGTGTCACGTGTCCGTGTCCGCGTCCGTGTCCGCGTCGGTGCAACCTAGGTGGACAAGGGGCACCCACGTGTCGTTCACTCATTTCCCCCACTTTCTCTTTCTTTACTCTCTCTTATGGGAAACTATAAATACTCATTTATTTCCCACAAGAGAAGGTAATTAACTTTCTCTCACTAGAATCTCACTCTAAAAAATGTCACCTTACTCCTCACGAGTAAGGTATGTCAAGCGCATTCACGGACTGATTTAGGCATCGGAGAGGGTTCCCTCGAACACCTCTGAGGCCCTGTGCGCTCTTTGTGTGCAGGTGGCAGGCCCCCTCTGCCGGGAAGGTCCGACCGCTAGGGTGAGAGGAAGGTGAAGCTTGGAGAGTGAAGTGACTCCATCAAAGAACCAAAAACACAAAGATCTGAATCCATTTTGGATTGTTTGCTTCCATACCGGAACAGAGGCGTAGATCAGCAACCCTTTACTCTAGGCTGAGTCGCAGATCCTAATGTGCATGTTTGACAAAACAATTCAATATACTTACGGAAAATATTAATAAACAAACAGAAATACACATAAAACTGAATCAAAAAACCCAGAGACTTGGGATATCTGCAACTCAGCCTATGTCTGAATTTAGAAACTTTAAAACTCAACCTGAACTTAGTCTTAGCTTTTCTATGACTGTCAATAGGATTGGATTAGAAACTTTAAAACTCAACCTGGACTTAATCTTAGCTGTTCTACGACTGTTCCCAGGACTGGATTTAGAAATTTTAAAACTCAACCTGGGGTTAGTCGTGGGTGTTCTACACCTGACCCCACACTTGGTCTTATATATTTCACTAGTCATTCCGAGTACGAGCTTTTACGATTAATACCTCGGCGGCCGAAGTCTTTTGTCACGTCTAATACGAAAAATAATACAAATCATAAATGCGTTCACGATGACAAAAACAAAGACTAACCTCGATAACGTCGTCGTCCGAATTATTTTCATTATAGGGCAAATTCAAATCAAAAGGAAAACTATTTTCCGCATTCGACATGTCCGGGTTAATCGTCGAATAATCAAAAATTCAAAATATAACTGTTTTATTAATTTGAGAGTGAAGTTGTAGTAGTTGTTGTTGTTCAAGTTGTAATTAGAATGATGTTGATAAATAGTAGGGTAAATTAGGTTAATAAGTAACTAGTATAGACCCCGTGCAATGCACGGTATTTATATTATATTTATCTTATTATAGAATATTTCATTTAAGATTTAAAATAAAAAAATTATTATTTTATTTTTACTATTTATCGACTGTATAATTTAGAAATAAGAAAATATTTTTTAAATCGCAAACTAATCAAAATATTTGAGTAATGTCTTGAAATGCACGGAGTATTAAATAACGTGTAATTAATGAAAATATTGTTTATACTCCCTTCGTTTCATTAAAAGCTTCCATATTTCCTTTTTCGTGAATTTCTTCACTTTTTTTTTTGGTATAACTCTTCACTCTTACCTAGGTGACCCACCTACTTTACACTCTTTCTACTTTTGAATATTTTATTATTATCCTTAAAAAATGTGCCATTTTTTAGGTAGAAGCTTTCATTGAAATAGAAAGAGTATTTTTTATATACTCGGTTCATATCATCTCACATCTCGAGATACCCACTTCTCTCTTTAACATACCATAAAATACATAAATATTTATCAAAAATTGTATAATAATGTACTTTTTTTTAATGGTTAGCACGCCGTGATACGTTCTCTTTGTTTAAAAAAACTATTCAATTTTTCATTAGAAAATTAAAAAATAAATTAAAAATGGACCGTCTCAGGTGTAAGACTTATATTATGTAATTTGTGAAAAAAAAATTATATGAATTTTAATAGTATATTCCGTATTTTGTAGTCTCCCCTACCAAAATAATCGTTCTATATGATAATTATAACTCTTACATTTGAATAAATGAGAAGATCTTAGTGGTATCGAGTGAGTATATCGAGTGGTATCGAGTGAGTATAAGTGAGACGATCTTCCGTCCCGATGAATTGTTTGCCTTTGCTTTTGGCACAAAGAGGAAACATGTGAAGCCAAATTCATGAGGAGGTCAAATTAAAAACACACACACACACACACACATATATATAGAGAGAGAGAGAAGGGATCATATAAGTCCCTTCACCTCTTATAAGTCCATAAGACTTATTATCAGCCATTGGATGAATTCAAGATGGAGGGCTGAGATCTAAGTAAGATTTAATTTGAAAAAAAAAATAAACGTTATACCTCATTTTCTTCCCCTCAATATTCCCACCTTCATTACCTCACTTCCTTTCCCAACACAATTAAACCATACTCCATTACTCCATCACCAAATTCCCGCTCACTTCCCACTCCACTACTCCATCAGCAAATTCCCGCTCACTTCCCACTCCATTACTCCATCAGCAATATTCATCCTTCAAAGTTTACTCATTTTCTCCTTCAGCAATATTCCTCCTTCAAAAAATTCGTTATACCTTCATTTTAATTGTTGGTTCTCGCTCACTGTTTGTTGGCTCAAGTACCTTGTTCTCGATCAATTTGTCCTCTTTTTGCAGGTAAAGGTCTGTTCTTTCTCTAATCAAAGTTTTGTTGTATAATCTGGGGATTTGTTTTCTAATTTGACGAGTTTTCGTGGTTTTAGCGAAATTAGGGTTTAATTTGGAGTTTAATTGCGAATTTAGGGTTCAATTGTTCACAATTTGGGTATAATTGTTGCGAAATTAGGGAAATTAGGGTATAATTGTTGCGAGTTTAGTTAGCAAAATTAGTGTTTAATTGCAAGTTTAATTGCGAAATTAGGGTTTTAGTGTTCACAATTTGGGGGGTTTTTGCGTTTTGTCATGATTTTTGCTAATTAATCTTTTTGGGTCTAAGTCATGATATTTTTGGGTCTGTTTTCTGGGTTTTCTGGGTATACGAGGTTTACAAAATTAAGGTTTAATTGTTCACAATTTGGGTATAATTGTTGCAAAATTAGGGAAATTAGGGTTTAATTGTTGCGAGTTTAGTTAGCAAAATTAGTGTTTAATTGCGAGTTTAATTGCGAAATTAGGGTTTTAGTGTTCACAATTTGGGGATTTTTGCGTTGAGTCATGATTTTTGCTAATTAATCTTTTTGGGTCTAAGTCATGATATTTTTGGGTTTGTTTTCTGGGTATACGAAATTAGGGTTTACGAAATTAGCTTATCGATTTCCTGGGTTTACGAAATTAGGGTTTTACAGGGTAATTTCTGTATTTTTTGATGTTTACTGTTTCCGGGTTTTATCAACTTCCTTACCATGCTTATCAATTTGTATGCAAGTTTGTTCATAGCTTATATGACATTAGGAAATAAAATTGTCGAGGTTGTGGGGGTCGACGAAGAAGAGGAGGAAGAAGTTGGTAACATTCCTGTGAAGTGTAGGGGGCGTAGGCTTGCGAAGCTGGTATCGAGTCTTAATGAGAGACAGAAACAGGCGGTTCGTAGAATTGGTTTTGGCGGGTTGTTGGATTTTAAACTCTGCAAGTACCCGATTTCATACGTTTCGGCTTTTATTGGAGCCTTTAATGATGGATCCCACGTTTTTAGGGCATCACAGTTCAAGGAGTTCAGTGTCACCAAACACGATGTTCACGACTGTTTTCTATTACTGCGTGGCCCGTACGAGGTAAATGTGGTTCCCACAGGTCGACGCAAAGACTCCGATTGTGACGAAATAAAAGCGTTGAAGGATTTCTGGAGGAACCGATATCACGTCAAAAGTACCTCTAGTCAAGTGAAGTTGGGAGGCCTTGTGAAGCACATGATAATGGACAAACTAGGCAGTGATCTGTTTTGCAAGATGTTCGTCCTATTTGCAATGTCGTCTTTCCTATGCCCAACGTCCAAAAACGGAGTTGACTTAAAGCTTGTGAAGGTCGTAGATAAAGTTGACGATATCAACAAGTACGATTGGTGTAAGTACGTTCTGAATGGTATCGTTCAGGCCGGGGTCCAGTCAAGGGTGATCCGAAGTTTATTGGAGGTTGTATTCCATTTTTGATGTTTACATACCTTCACAGGTTTGTTTCTCATACCTTTTGTTTGGTGTACGTACTTTCGGCCTTCACATACCTTCCGTTTTTTTGTCCTCATTTTAATATCTACGTTTTTTTCTGCGTATACCAGGTTTGATTTTCGTGGTGAACCGTGCCCCCACGAGCTCCCCTTAATTAAGCATTGGGACGACGCCAAACTCGCGAAAAGGCTTGACGCTGAAATGCTCGGAGGGTCGTTGGGTAGGCAAGTTTGGTCCAATATTTCTTATCCGCGCTCGTTTCAGAACAGTGCTGAAGTGATAACTGTGCCCAGAATTACCGACAATGACAATGCTCAGCGTACGGCGACAAACCCCCCTGACCCGAATCTTGTGAAAAGATACGTCCAACTGGAGTTGCCTCCTATGCTAGAGGACGACAGCGTACCGGCGGGTCGGGCAGAGGACGTAAGTACATTTCCTCGTCAGTCCTACTTTAATATTTACGTACATTTCCTCAGCTGTCCTCCTTTAATACACACACAGTTGAAGTCACATACCATTAAAGTCAAAGTGACATTTACATGGTGTTGAAGTTTCGGTAAAATTAATAATTACTTGTTATTTGCACTCTTGTACGCGTAGGAACTACATGGCCTAGTTGTCATGATGGAGAGGAACGCGGTTGCTTTTAATGGTGTGGTCCGTGAAATAGCAGAAAGAATCAAGGTATTGTCCGGGTCTTGACGCTGGAAACGACATTCCAGATGTAGAACAGGCTGCTGCCAACGCAAATTCGAAGACGGTATTGTCATCGCAGAGAGTGACTGAACGTCTGGAGACGTCATCGAAACGACCATGCATCGAGAAGCCGACGCCCCCCGTATCCCCACAACCTGACTCACCAAATCAGAATACAATGTCCTCCTTACGTAGTCGCAAAATTGGGGGGGGGGGATGGTCTAGGTTGCAGCTTGGATGTCGGAGATGTAGACGTAAGAGCCGTCGTTGTGTCAAAGTTCTGCCGGGACAACCAGCAACTACTCAGCACCCTCCCCAATTTACGGAAGCACGCAGCAGATTTCAGCCTACTGCACAACTACAAATACAAAATCGAGTACTTTTTCCCCTCATCCTTTTTTTTCAATGCTTCGACTGTATTTGTTTACCACTGCCGACGACTACATCACTACGCATTTTCTCAATTACAGTGACATGCTGGCATATTACGGAAAGGACGCTCTGCTAACTCGGAGGGATATACTGTCAATACTCCCTGACACCGACATGTATTCCTCCGTGGTGGAGTGCTGGTCAATACTACTAAGTCGCCTATCCGCATCTGATGAAGTTGACGAAAATCTCCCAAAGAGGACATACTTGGGGATACGACACTCGGTAAGCCTATTCTGCAGACCTTACATTTAGCTCACTATTATATGAATGCGAACAACACAACTCCGCACTTACAGAGTGCCGGAACGTAACTTCATATTTCTTAACGAAATTAAATACTTCAGTTTTCCTAACTTTCAAAGCTATCTACTGTTAGAGCAATACTTCAACTCTTAACCATGAAAGTTATAACTTCAAACCTTTATGAATATAACTTCAACTTTCATATCTAGACCTTGTAACATAATCAGCTTCATAATTTAAATACTTCAGAAGTGAACTTCAGCTGACAACATTTTCAACTTCAGTAGCCAACATTTTCAACTTCAACCCCATTACATATTCATCTGTGAAATATATAACTTCAAAATTGCAAAAATGCAACTTCAAATCCACGAAACCAGCACATAAAATATATGCATCGTCACCTAGTTGCAAAGATCAAATTCATAACTTCAAGTATATAGCGACGTAACTTCAGCACTAAAACTACAAAACTTCTAACAATGCTATGAAATAAGAAACTTCAGAGTTGTAGGAGCGTAACTTCATCCCCCTAAAACAACATTTCAACTCTTAACCACAACATTCGTAACTTCAGATATTCTAGAACGTAACTTCAACACTCATTTAGCATTCACAACTCCAGAACTTACATAACACAATTTCAACTGTCATGTCCGCAACTTCAACTTGTGCCAAATTACCACTACAAAAGGACACTTCAGTGCACAGTAATCGCAACTTCAACTTCAACACATCGCCACCTCAGTTTTTAGTACTACACACACGACACTTCAACTACGTAGGTTGTAAACTTCGGTTAAATGAAAACCTCAAGTGTGAAATATAAAACTTCGAAGTTGTAAGAACTTAACTTCAAGGGAAGTAAACCAACATTTCAACTCTGAACCACAACATTCACAACTCCAGAACTTACATAAGGACACTTCAACCCCATTAAATATTCATCTGTGAAATATATAACTTCAAAATTGCAACAATGCAACTTCAAATCCACGAAACCAACACATAACATATATGTAACGTCACCTAGTTGCAAACATCAAATTCATAACTTCATGTATATAACGACGTAACTTCAGCACTAAAACTATAAAACTTCAGACAATGCTATGAAATAAAACACTTCAGAGTTGTAGGAGCGTAACTTCATCCCACTAAAACAACATTTCAACTCTTAACCACAACATTCGTAACTTCAGATATTCTAGAACGTAACTTCAACACTCATTTAGCATTCACAACTCCAAAACTTACATAACACAACTTCAACTGTCATGTCCGCAACTTCAACTTGTGCTAAATTACCACTACAAAAGGACACTTCAGTGCACAGTAATCGCAACTTCAACTTCAACACATTGCCACCTCAGTTTTTAGTACTACACACACGACACTTCAACTACATAGGTTGTAAACTTCAGTTAAATGAAAACCTCAAGTGTGAAATATAAAACTTCGAAGTTGTAAGAACTTAACTTCAAGGGAAGTAAACCAACATTTCAACTCTGAACCACAACATTCACAACTCCAGAACTTACATAAGGACACTTCAACCCCATTAAATATTCATCTGTGAAATATATAACTTCAAAATTGCAACAATGCAACTTCAAATCCACAAAACCAGCACATAACATATATGTAACGTCACCTAGTTGCAAATATCAAATTCATAATTTCAAGTATATAACGACGTAACTTCAGCACTAAAACTATAAAACTTATAACAATGTTATGAAATAGAAAACTTCAGTGTTGTAAGAGCGTAACTTCATCCCACTAAAACAACATTTCAACTCTTAACTACAACATTCGCAACTTCAGATATTCTTGAACGTAACTTCAACACTCATTTAGCTTTCACAACTCCAGAACTTACATAACACAACTTCAACTGCCATGTCCGCAACTTCAACTTGTGCCACATTATTTTCAACTTCAGTACACAATATTACTTTCACTTCAACGCAACACGAACGTCACTTCAACTATCAAAGTCTTCAACTTCAACCCCCAACTTAATTTTAACCGGATTACTAAAATCTCGATTTCCACCACAGGATGTAATCAACAACCTCATTGAGACTTTCGACCACGCCACACCACTAGACGGCCTACGAGACAAGCACTTCAAGTTCTGGGACATATTTATTAATGACTGCGGCAGAGTTGTGAACTTGGAAGCTGACCTAATATTTGTTCCGGTAAACCTCCATGGGTACTTTGCCTGCATTTGTGTCAACTTAAAGAGCAGAACGATTGATGTGCTGGACCATCACCTACACAGCAACTTTGAAAGTTCTGACATATACAAGGCTGCCTACATAATTGTAAGAACAATATTTCTACAGTACTCTTGAATGTACATTTCTCTCAATCATAACATATTCCGCATATCTAATTTCTCTTTTGTAGGCTTCCGGGATGAGTGACTATTTAGAAGACAAGAAGGTTGAGGGGGGAGACCTCGTTTGCACCTTTGAAATCAAAGAAGTTGAAATGGAATGGAAGAAAAACGTGGTGAACAGAGAGGAGTCCGGTCTCTTCACGTTGATGCACATGCTTCTGCACCATGGTGAAATGCCGTCACATGAGGATATGCCGTCCAAGGTCGTCAGGAGATTCCTTGTCGCGGAGGTCATTGCTGCACTCATACTGTCAGACTTCAACAAACAACGTAAACGAACCACTAGGCTGATTGATGACTTCAACACAAACAAGGACAGCATCCTAACCGACGTTAAGGTGAAACGTGCTATGGAGAAGATTCGTGATGGTCCGAAGATCAAAAAACCCACAAAAAAGTAAAGTGTTATTAGTCTTTTCATTTAAAACAATATGCTGTTCTGATAAAAAAAAACTACTACTTTACTACAAAGACCGACTTCTAGTTCCGCTTATATGTTAGTATATGCGGAGTTGGATCAATTTTGCGGAAACATGTAATATTTGGCTGCCGTATGACAAGAACTAGTTCTCCTGTTGATGGTCAATATTTTAAATTCAGTGGGTTGCCTATTCTGCTTCCGACATTGCCTATTTCGCTTACGTATCATTTTTCCGTGGAGCTTTACAAGGTCTATGTTTACACACACGTTACTTCAACTATACAACTTCAAAGAATTAACAACGTAACTCCAACTCCACCAAACAAACAATTCAACAACAGGTAACTTCACCTAAATGTAACTCTCCAGTTCAGAACTTCAAGAATAAAAAAACATCGCCTCATCAGTTCAAGTTTAAAACTTCTACCAAAATTGCTGAAGCCTACTTCCAACAATCCAATGTGCACATTAACACTTCAAAAAAAACGTGGATAAAGGTTTTTCACTGCGAAAATGTTTACGACACTAGCACCTCATTCTCAGGTCTGCAATACACATACTTCAACTTCTACACTACTATAATGCCACTTCAAACTATTACATGTTCAACTTCAAATTCTGTGTATTTAAAAACACGGACTACGCATTACAAATATGGAGAACACCATCTATGTACTGAAGTGAAGAACATTCACAGTTGAAATGACACTATCATGGCATCAAATTTTCAACCATACAACGAAGACGTTAGTAAGATAACTCGCGTACATTGACGAAAGAGATGAATCGGAGACGTCTAGTATATAACGGGAGATGTCTAGTCCTCCTTAATACGTTATCAAAAAATGTCGTCCGATCGATCGTCGTCACTGCCACCAGCGGAATCCTCATCCGACGGTGGACTCTGGGAGAAGGGGTTGGGGCAATTTCTCTTGTCGTGGTGGGCCATTCTTTTGCAATTTTTACACATTCGTTTCGGCCTCTTTGCCAGGTCCGCCGCCTTGGTCTTCGTTGACAACATCCTCTTCCCACTACCTTTGTTCTTCGACATTTTCGGAGACAATATCGTCACTTCAGACGTGGATGCACAACCAAGGTATTTCGCCAACTCCTGTCGTTTTGTCAGAGGTTCCGAAGTTCCACTCATGCTCTCTCTAAAAGCTCGTATCGCTTCCCGTAAATTTTCAACTTCGTCTTTACCCTTATCGCGAACAAATCCCACTGCTTCGTGAATCTCCGACCACAACTTCGTCATCTCCAACTGCTTCTCATTAATCAAGTCTACAGTACCCTCGAGAAGAAAACCATCATCCACCGACATTCCTCCCACAGCATCAACCATCCACCGCCTGCATACGTACGCTGCCGGTATAGTCTTATGTCCACAGGACGTTAAAATCCAGATTAAATGTCTACACAAAAGCCCTCGCCTTTCGTACAGCTTACAGCTGCACCTTGCGTCCTCAATTTCTGAGGAGGAAAATTCAACTTCAGTCAAGACATAACGTAACTTTATACGTCGAAATAGCAACTTCAAAAAAAGGTAACAATAACTTTTATCAAACGCACCTGGATTTACGCGCACTTCATACACTCTACCTCTAATTTGATCCTTCACCTTCGTTATCTCAATCCCGTCAACCACCTCGAAGCCACGGACCGTGCAAGTGTTGATTGAGAACTTCACCTCATCTTGGAATTCACTTAATATTTCATGGGTATACAACTTAGCACCATCGGTCTCCATTGCCACGTGTGTCTCCGTCTTAAGTCTTGAGTGCCTGTTTTCATTGTCGAGTTTCTTTTGGGTGTGCCTTTGGTGGTCCATGGTGCTTTCAAAACGCATCCAAAACTCTACCAACGTACCCGATTTTTGTTCAAACCTCTTAAAAAACCTATTCTCACTCTCCGATCTTTGAGTGGTTCTCATAACGGTTTCCATTAGAATGTCTCGGCAGTGAGTCATTACCCACTAACTTCTTATGGCAAATGAGCTCTTAAACCACTCAACGTCTACCAGTCCATGTTCTTCCATGATTTCCATTCATCTGTCATCCAACTCTGATGCCTCAATATCATCGTCCCACACAATTTCATTCAGCTTCCGTATGAATTCAAGGTAATCACTTCTTGTGGAACCATATTTAACAGGGACTTTGTTCATTATGTGCCACATTCAAAACCGGTGTTTCGCCTTTCTGAAAACAGATTTAACAGATGCTATAATCCCGGGGTCTTGATCCGTTATTACGTAATCTGGTTCCTTTCCACCCATAGCGTCTAAAAACCGTTTGAAAACCCAATTGAAAGACTCCTCGTTCTCACGCGCAATAAGTGCACCACCGAACGTCACAGACTTCTTATGATTGTCAACACCAGTGAACGGAGTAAATATCATCGAGTACATGTTCGTCTCATACGTAGGATCAAAGGACATAGCATCCCCGAACTTTGTGTAGTTTCTTTTGGCGGTAGCGTCTACCCATATCGCTTTATTTAAACTCCCGTCTTCTGCCAACTCGTAGTCAAAAAAAATCCTTCCCTGTTCTTCACCATTTCCTTAAAATTATCCACGAACAATTGCCCATCCCGTTCATGAAGAAAACACTTCACATCCCTCCCATAATTCTTGAAATCGGTCAAGCTCGCACCAAGATTCTCAAATCCATTCACATGCTCCTTACACATATTGTACGTTCGTGTCGCTCCAATTTTCAACTGCCATCAGAGCATATAATCATTTCACGAGAAGACAAATAAATACACGCAACAAAGAATTGTTAATTCAGCGAATCAGTTTTAGGTCCATGACTATGAACTTCCATACTACACACACGTCACTTCAACTACATAGGTTACAAACTTCATTTACACATACACCTCATGTCTGTAACTTCACCTAATTACGACTCACAAATTCAGAACTTCAACGACATAACAACGTAAATTCAGCACACAAGACAAAATAATACACGCACCACAGAATATTTAACATAAATGTACAGAAAGTTTGACATTATTACGGAAAAAGAAACGCCTTACTCTTGAGTTAGCAATTACCACAGAATATTTCTGAAACTCCCTTTCCGCAACTGAGAATAGCTCGTGGTTGTGGCCACAAGTAAACTCCTTCACAACCACAACACCTTTCACTATGGCCAACAAGATTCTTGCATTGCAACCAACTCTTGTCACTTTGGTACGACGTCTCGTCTTATTTTCATCACAGGATTTACCTGCATCGCTCTTCTTCGACTTTTTTGCCGTCCTACCAGTACAACCAACTTCCTTAGAATTAGATTTGTTACACTTTCTACCTGCCTTACGTCCGGAACCTCCCTCTCCTGCTGCACCGTTACCTGCCTTCGGGACGTACGTGAAACCGTCTCTGCTGCAAACTACCAGCTGAGATTTCAACGTACCATCACGGAACCTCTTCGTTGACTACCTACGGACATCAAAACCAAAAGCGAGGCCATACGCTTCATAGAACTCAACAGCTTTATCGACGTCGGAAAATTCCTGCCCCACATAAGGCGTCTTGTCCTTATCAACGTCCCTACAGTAAAGGACAAGAGACACAACCTCCGCAACTTCATCACCCTGCAAAGCATCCGCAACTGCACAGCAAACAATTTCAACTTCAACTACATCACGACTCAACTTCATCTAAATCACGACTCAACTTCAACGAGTAACATTTAACACTTTAGTAAACAATCCACCTCATATGCATCTGAACTAAACGACTACCACCTACACAAAATGAAGTCCTCAAAAAATCATCCCCTCCACAACCCGTATTTTAATCTTCGCAACTTCAACGACAATTAGAAACCCCGACTCCGACGACAATTAACAGGTGACACAAAACCCCAACTCCCCCATTACAATTACTCATTGAACAACAAAATTAACAACAAAATTAACAACGCATAAACCAACGCAAAATTAACAGCAAAATCAACAGCAAAATTAAATAAATTAGGGTTTCAAACATACCAGGCGGAACAACAACAATCTGCATATCCTCCATCCAGATGACAAATAATTTCAACAACTACAATTACAGTATAATTCACCCCCGCTACAACAGCTACTGCCACCATCATGCTTCCGTCTTTAAATAATATAAACTCCAAGCAGAAATGAAGAAGCCGAAGAACCACGCTCATGGGATTTGCTCCGTGTGATTAATTTGGTGGAGAAATCAACAAACTGGCTGCGTTAAACTGTGTAGGAGAGAGAGAACATTAATAAATTGTTTTTCTTGGTAAAGGCAAGGATTAAAAACGTGATTAGGTAAAATCAGGTAAGTTAATAAGGGTGCTAATCTCCTTAATTACACTAAGTTAAATCTCAGCCCTCCATTCTCACATCATTCTAGGGCTAAAAAAAGACTTATGTACTTACAAGGAGGGGTGTCCTTATGTGACCCCTATATATATATATATATATATATATATATATATTCAAATAAGGTCAACAATTATTTTAAGGTCATAAGTTCCAGTGTTAAAGTTACACAAAAAGTGTTTAAAGTTACACGAGATGAGTGATAAAGTTGCACTTTATCACTTGAAGTGATAAAAGAGCTGAATGTTATAGTTACATATCAATTTTAAACAAATGCAACTTTATCGTATGTCATCTGTAACTTTAATATAGACTTACTGACACATGGTGACCTTATTTGATCTCTACTCTCTCTCTCTCTCTCTCTATATATATATATATATATAAAACATTCCTAAAATAGAAAGGCAAAGAATTCATTAAGACACCCCAATATGGAATAGACAAAGAATTCATTTGGACGGGAAGAGTATATCTTTGTAAAAGTTAAAGTAAATAGCTCATTTCAAAAATAAATTTTTTAGATAACTAATTTGTTTCTCAAGGTTAATGACATCATATCTTAAAATTTATCTAATTATTTTCATAAAAAGTTTTTTTTTGTCAATTTTTTTAACATTAATGAAAATGAATAGTTTGCGAATTTATTAGTGAGATGTTCTTTTACTTCTCAATTTAAATTAGTGTATTTTTGAGGAAAATGTTAGTAACTGTTATTGTCTTAGAATAGTATATAGAGAATTTTCGATGAGTTTTTACTATGTATCAGGATTTGTAAGAGCAATCGGAATATATATTCCATTTTTATATAGTTACTAAATTTTATATCGATGTTAAGAATATGATTTTCGAATATGATCAGAAAGATATACAATAATAATCATAACTATTTTATATTCTATGTAAAATATTGTACGGGATAGTGCAATCTCCTATTAACAAAAATTGTTCCGGTTATTGGAATCAATTAACCCGACGTGGAATTCGGGTTCGTATCGTTCAATGTTGCTTTGAATGTCAATCGATCAATCTTAATTGGCTCTCCTTCCTTCTACTCCCTCAGTCGGACCTTCCCGGCGGAATGGGCTGGCTCCCTGCACACAGAACGCACAGGGCCTCGGAGGTCGTCCGAGGAAACCCTCTCCGATGCCTAAGTCAGTCCGTGAATGCCTTAAGAAACCTAGCTCGAGAGGAACTAGGTGGCGATTTAAGAGTAAGAGTTATAGAGAGAAAATCCAACACCCCTCTTGTGGGAAGTGGAAGAGTATTTATACCTTCCCACAAGAGAGGGAAGTAGAAGGAGAATGGGTGGATAAGGATGTGACAAGTGGCGTCTTCTCATCCACCCACTCTCGATTACCTTGGCATAATGACGAGAAGGCCTCTGGGGATCCCTGCTCTGCCTGCGGAGATTTCCCCAGAGGGTAGGCGGGTTTTGAGCTGTGAGAGCTAAGCTCCAGCAGGCTGCGTCACCCTACTGGCCCGGTGGTCGGCTATTTTCCTTAGTATTTCTTCCCACTTCTATGTTCTTTATTTTGACTGTTTGCCGAGTCGGTTTCTGGGCTTAATTGGCAATCCTCTGGGAGCTTGCCTAGCAGGCTGTTAGTATCAGGCTGCCGACCCCAATCAATTGGCCCTCGCAAGCTGGGGGGAGCAAGGCTTCCCTCCGGCTGGCGACTTCTACTTGGAGGGAGGTTGACTTATTTTCACTTTTGCTGCTGCATTTAATGCTTTGTACTTTCCCGAGGAATGAAGCTCAGTTTGTGTCAGGTATGCAAAGAGTTGAGGGGTTTCTTGCAATGATTACTCTTCTTTGCTCGGTGGATTTTCGGGAAACGCGAAGACTTTGTGATTGGTGGTTTCCCCTTCCAGGGCGGTTGGGACACCATTTAATGTTGTTTTTCACTTGTATAAATTCCAGCTTTCCTTACCATTTTCGTTTAACTCATCCTCAATCCTTCCACTTCTCTCTGTTGAATTATGGTTTGGATCAAAAAGTCCATTACTCGCCATGGAGTTCGTACTGTCACCTTTCTTTTCAGAGGATTTTGGAAACTCCGGTACGCTCGGGCGGCTTACCGGGCCATCTGCCGCAGCCGTCGTTCGCGGCCACACCCTCGTCGGAGTGGGCGGAAAGCTTCCATCAGGGCGGGCAAGCGCCCCAAGAGATCTTTGCCTCCTGATGCTTCCAGATTCAGGCGTTGTCTTCAGGGAGGTGGATGCTTTGATCGGGGATGCCACGAATGTTTCCCGTGGCTGCACCCTGAACAATTTGACCCCGACTACTCTGACGCAGATTCTTCCCTGGGGTCAGACCCCTCTTCTCCTGTGAAGAGAACTGGTTGTCGTACTTGCGATGAATCCCAGGCTGTTCCCTATGGCAGGGATTAGGATGACAGTAGCCGAGACTCCGAAGACAGTGAGGGTCTAGGTTGTTTGAGCGACAGGGATGAGGATGGACTCCCTGATGACCCTTTCAAGGACTCCCCAGACTGGGATTGGGGATCGGACTTTGGGGGTCAAAGTAGCCCTGGAGACCATTCTCCAGATTTAGATGATGATTAGGCCTGCTTAGCCGGGCATAGGTGCGTCGAGCCGGAAATTTAGGCTCTTATGTATTTCCTTATGTATATATTTTTTACTTGCCTGGCATGATATGTAACCTGCCCATTTTCCATTAAGGCTAATGAAAAAATCCGAGCGACTTGGCTATTCTCCTTGTTTCTTCCCTTTTTTTTTGCGGGGATGACGTTGCCAGTCGACTATTCCTCTGACACTTTTTGCCTTTTCGAGGCCCTTCTTGGGAAGGGGTGAACAGCTTGTGTTCTGCGCGTGACACGTGGGGTAGGTTATTGGGGACGTCTTGTCAGAGAGGCGGCCTTTTAGGCTTCCTGGGCTTTATATAAGTCCCTCTCCCCTTTCATTTCCTTCTTTTACACTTTTTGAATTTCGTAACTTCTCTCATACTCCCAAATCGTCCTCGTTGCTGAGAACTTTGTGAGGTCAAGAAGTGTCTACTGTCACATTTTTCGGCGACAACCGACATTCTAGGTTAGAATCCTTCTTTGAATCTCTGTCTTCTTTCCCTTTCATCGGTACTTTTCTTCATACCCAGTATGTCTCGAGTCCGCGCTTTTTCTTTTGGTTCTTTACTGGGGAGGAATGAAGGTGGAGACGGGATAGGCGCGATTTAGCCTCTTCTTCTGGGGTTGGACCCAGGGAAGAGGAGGATCTTGACAGGGGGGAAGGTGCTGAATCACCTGAACCCGCTTCTTTTGACGTTGTTGACTCTGATAATGAGGCCCTGGAAGTAGACCCTTACAGGATTGCCGGCCCCCTCATCCGTAGGGAGAGGGGGAAAACTTACTATTTGGATAAGAAGAAATACTTAGTTCCCTTAAAGACCTACCCTGAGGCCAAGAATAGGGACTTGATCCTAGAAAGCAATGCTGCCGAGGAAATTGAAAAGTTCTATAATTTTGGGGAAGGGTACACTGTCGTAGTCCCGGGGGAAAAGGACACGGTATGCTGCCCCCCGGAGGGCTGTGTGGCTGTTTATCACAAGGCTTTAGAATTCGGCCTGCGATTCCCTCTTCATCCCTTCCTGGAGGAGACCTTCAGGAGGATGAATGTTGCTATAGCTCAGCTGACTGCCACAGCTATTAGGTCCTTGGTAGCTTACACTTGGACCTGTCTTTTCCATGGCGAGGGGCCTTCCATTGATGCCCTTCGCTTCATGGTTGGTCTTCAAATGGTATCCTCGTCAGGGGGGACGGTTCCCCTGGTTATTGGTCCCTGCAGAGACAGAAGAAGTACGCCCTGGTCTGGCCGGCTATGAGCAGCCTGAAAGACTGGAAAAATAATTTCTTGTACGTACATAGCGCGTCAGGGTGGAGGATTCCTAGGCATTTTAGGAACCATGTTCACACTCGTATGGAAACTCGCGAAGAGTACCACCCAGGCGTCGGGGGGAAGGCCCTGGAGGTTAAGCTGAGTCCAAAGGAAGAGATTTTGATCAAGAAGTTTAAAATTGTTGCGGATAAATTCGGTGCCTTTGGCCCTGCTTTCTGGCTCCCTCATGCGGAGCTTATAACCACAGACGAGTATTTGCTTCCCTTGGGTCTGATCACTAGCCGTGAAGGTAGTTCTGGGGGGCTTTTGCTGGCGCGAATTTTCTGAGATTTTCTTATTCCTTTGCTTTTTAACTGACTGTCCTTTTATCTCTTGCAGACTTTACTTCTCTCCGTTGGACAAGGAGGCAAGTTAAGAGGTTAGGTTTGAGTGAGGAGTTTGTCGTCCTTTCCAAGCGTCCCTCCCTCCCTTCAAATTTCAAGAAAGGGGGAAAAAGTTTGATGAAGCTTGTAAAGGATTTCGCTGCTGGTAGGAGGCTGCCTCTCCCTCCCCGGCTGTCGTCAGCGAAGCCAACGACCCCTTCCCCCAGTATTCATGAAGGGGAGGCTGAGGTCACCTCAGGGGCCACCCCTTCCCCCGGTTAGAAGCAGGGCGCCTCTCCGGTCGGGCCCCGAACTTCTCAGGGATCGCACCCTGTGAATTCAGAGGGGACTGGGGAGAGTGTCCCTTTGGAGCCGAGAAAGAAGAGGGGTAGGGAGCCTTCAGAAGCTGATGTGGTGGATCTGGAGGCGGATGTTGCTTCCCCTGAAGCAAAGCGCCCTGCACGTGAACTTCCGAGCATTCCCTTTCCAGAAGAGAACACTGAGTTTCATTATACCGCTGGTGATAGTGTGGACGTATCGGGCCTGCTTTTCGATTCTGGTGTCGTCTTGGCTGACCGCCTTACCAAGTCAGTGACTTCAACTTCTCACCAGGTGCTCCAATATATCCAGCGTACCTCCAGGGTTTTGCTGGCGTCTGCCGAGCTGGCGGCTCTCAGCCGTCTGAGTGATGAAGAATTGACCGTCACACCAGGGGCTCCTCCTCCTGACCGCCTGGCTATGGTGGAGAGGGACATAACTTTGATAAATAATTTAAAAGATAAGTTGGCGAGGCAAGAGAGTGAGCTGGAGGAGGCAAAGAACCAGGCTGGTCAGTGGAAACTTCAGGGAGAGAGAGCTGTGAGGAAAGTAGCCAAGCTGGAAGCTGATCTTAAGGAGAGCCGTTTGTCAATGGAGCGGGCTACCCTAACTCTGGCTGAGATGGGGCACCTAAAAGGAAAAGTAGCTGATTTGGAGGAGCAATTGTCCAGAGCCGACTCGGCCTTTAAGCAGGCCAAGGGAGAGTGGAAAAAAGAAAAAGAGACCCTTGCAGAGGAGACCGAGGCTGCAGTGGATGCAAGCTTTGTAAGCGGTGCCAACTCTTCCCTGGAGTTGGTGATGGAGGTGATTGGGGAAATGTTCCCTGCGTTTGATGAAGAGGCTTTTCGGAGTCTCTACTCTGCTAAGAATGAGGCTCGGGCGGCCAGACCACCTGAGGCAGCTGCCGGCCCAAGCCATGACGCTCCATGATGCTTATCCTTTCTTGTAATGGCCTTACTCTCTACGCTGAGCTTTTGTTATTGCCAGCTGTCTGTAATATCTGTTTTTCCGGACCTTTGTCTTAGTTGTTTTGTAAAAAACTTTCTACCCTTCATGGGTTTTGTTACGAAATGCCTTTCCTTTGTTTTAGTCTGCTTCTTTTGCGTTTTTTATACAAGGTTGGGGGGAACTGCTCCCAGTCCTTGTTAACTGTGCGTAGCCTGGCCTGTCCCTGGCCTCTGCTTTGAGTCCAGGGGGCCTGCCCCCTGCCTGCCCAGAGGTAGGCAGGGAGGTCTTTTTGCGTTTTTTATACAAGGTTGGGGGGAATTGCCCCCAGTCCTTGTTAACTGTGCGTAGCCTGGCCTGTCCCTGGCCTCTGCTTTGAGTCCAGGGGGCCTGCCCCCTGCCTGCCCAGAGGTAGGCAGGGAGGGCTTTTTGCGTTTTTTATACAAGCTTGGGGGGGAATTGCCCCCAGTCCTTGTTAACTATGCGTAGCCTGGCCTGTCCCTGGCCTCTGCTTTGAGTCCGGGGGCCTGCCCCCTGCCTGCCTAGAGGTAGGCAGGGAGGGCTTTTTGCGTTTTTTATACAAGGTTGGGGGGAATTGCCCCCAGTCCTTGTTAACTGTGCGTAGCCTGGCCTGTCCCTGGCCTCTGCTTTGAGTCCAGGGGGCTTGCTCTCTGCCTGCCCAGAGGCAGGCAGGGGGCTTTTGCGTTTTTTATACAAGGTTGGGTAGAATTGCCCCCAGTCCTTGTTGGCTGTGTGTGGCCCGCATCCTTCCTGCTTGGGGATAAGTAGTGGTTTCAAAGTTTTTGTTAGAGTGTCCCTTTTTCTTGGTTCTGGCAACAGGGGGGCCTCCCTCTATTGCCCCCTGCTCGTTTGTGTATGAGAGCGCAAGTTTAAACAGACAACGAGTATGAATTCTTGAGTGTTATAGAAATTTTGTTAAAACATAAGGTTGGTCGGAGTCGTCGACATTTCTTTTTGATCGTCCTCCGCCAGTATCTTTTCCTATGGACGTGTTTTCCTTAAGGCTTAGTTATACATAGTATCTTTTTAGGGTGTCGGCGTTCCAGTGTGCGTTCAATTCTTGGCCTGCTGGGTTGGTAATTTTGTACGTGCATGTTCCCAAGATCCGGGTCACTTGGTATGGGCCTTCCCAGTTGGCGCTTAGTTTGCCGTGTTCTCTAGATTTTCCAACAGCCTGTGTCTTCCTTAGTACTAGGTCGCCTACCTGAAATCTTCTCTCATGCACCCTTTTGTTGTACACTTTTCTCATTCTTTGCTGGTAGGTTGCTATGTTGGCGCTGGCCTCCTCCCTGACTTCGTGGACCAGTTCAAGGGCTTCAGCCATTGCTTCGTCGCTGTCAGCCTGGTTGTATTGCTGAGATCGCAGGGTAGGAATTCGCACTTCGATGGGTAGCGAGGCTACACTAGGCCGAAGGGTGTCTGACCTGTTAACTCTTTTCTGGTGGTTCTTATTGACCAGAGGATGCTTGGTAGCTCGTCTGCCCATCTTCCTTTGAGGTCATCCACCATTTTTCTGAGTCCGTTTAAGATCTGTTTGTTTGCGGCCTCGGCCTGCCCGTTGGTCTGGGGGTGGCAGACGGCGGAATAGGCGACAGCTATCCCATGTCCCTCCAGCCAGGCTCTTAGGGGGTCATTATCAAATTGCCTTCCATGGTCAAATACCAATATTTTTGGGAGGCCAAACCTGGTTATAATGTTCCTCCATATGACCTTCCTGACCGTCGGCTCGGTGATGTTTGGGACTGCTTCAGCTTCAACCCACTTTGTGAAGTAGTCTATCCCCACGATCAGAAATTTTCGTCCCCCTGTAACTGTGGTAAAGGGACCCAGTATGTCCATCCCCCATTGGGCGAAAGGAATGGGAGATAGAATCGGCCTGAGTTCTTGGGCTGGGACATGGATTGATGGGGCGAATAGTTGGCATTTTCTGCATTTTTGGGTCAGGCTCCTAGCATCTGCTAGCATGGTAGGCCAGTAGTAGCCTGCCCTTAGAGCTTTGTGGGCCAACGACCTTCCTCCAATGTGATGTCCACAGATTCCTGAGTGGATGTCCTCTAGCACCTCGGCGGCCTGGTTTGCCCCTAGGCATCTGAGTAGGGGGTAAGTGAAAGATTTCTTGTAGAGCTCTTCGTCAATGATGATGAACCAGGCTGCTTTGGCCTGTATTTTCTTTTTCTGTACTGGATCAGGTGGTAGGATGCCGTACTTTTTGAACTGAATGAGAGGGGTCATCCAGTTTTCCTGTCCCTCTCCAATAGTGCTGACTGCCTGACAGGGAGTGGTGGACTTCTCATGCATAACATCAACCCAAACTGACCTCCTTATGTCTTGTAGGCTGGAGCTAGCCAGCTTTGACAGAGCGTCAGCCCGATTATTCTGTGATCGGGGTATTTGCTTGATTTCGTAAGACTTCAGGCCTGATAATTCCTGTTTTACTTTCTCAAGGTAGGTGGTCATGGTCTGATCTCTAGCCTCATACTCTCCATTAATTTGATTAGCAATGAGCTGGGAGTCAGTGGCTAGTACAACCCGCTCTGCTCCCGCTGCCTTGGCCAGATTTATCCTTGCGAGTACGGCCTCATACTCTGCCTCGTTGTTTGATGCGAGGAAGGTGAATCTGAGCGCATGCTCAAAATCCACTCCCTCAGGGCTGGTCAGTACAACGCCTACCCCTGCGCCATTGGCTGTTGAGGATCCGTCAGTGTGCACGATCCATTCTCCGGCAGGGGGCTCTTCTTCCCCTGAATGGGAACATTCAGCCAGGAAGTCAGCCAGGACTTGTGCCTTGATGGCTGTCTTTGGTTGGTATGATATCCCCAGCCCGCTTAACTCGATTGCCCATTTTAGCAGCCTTCCTGATTTCTCAAATTTTTCCAATATCTTTTCCAGTGGCTGGTCGGTGAGGACCACAACGGGATGTGCGTCAAAGTAGGGTCTAAGCTTTCTGGCTGCAATGATGACTGCATAGGCGGCTTTTTCTATTAAAGGATAGTTTCTTTCGGCTGCCCCCAGGGCGTGACTCACAAAGTAGATGGGCTGCTGTAAGCCTGCTTCCTCCCTTAGGATGACTGCACTTACTGTTGTGTAGGTGACAACAATGTACAAGTACAGTTTTTCTCCGGCCACTGGTCTTGCCAAGGTAGGGAGTTTCTTCAGGTGTTCCTTCAATTGTTCGAAGGCTTTCTTTTGTTCGTCTTCCCATTTGAATTGCTTATTGCCCTTCAATATTTTGAAGAAAGGGGTGGACTTGTCTGCCGATCTGGCGATAAAGCGGGCCAGGGCAGCCATCCTGCCTGTGAGCCGCTGAATATCCCTTATGGTCTTAGTCTCCGGGAGGTCTAGGACCGCCTGAATTTTTTCGGGATTGGCGTCTATCCCCCTGGAGCTGACTAAGAATCCCGGGAATTTTCCGGGTCGGACTCCGAATGTGCACTTTTTCGGATTCAGCTTCATCTTGTATGACCGCAGGGAGGAGAATGTTTCCTGCAGGTCTGCTAGATGCTCCTTGTCCCCCTTGCTCTTGACAATTGCATCATCGACATAGGCTTCCAAGTTTCTCCCTTTTTGGTTTTCAAAGACCTTGTCCACCAATCGCTGATAGGTGGCGCCTGCATTCTTCAGCCCAAATGGCATCATCTTATACATGTAAGTGCCATGGCTGGTTATGAAGGCGCATTTCGTCCTGTCAGGCTGCCAGAGGTACACTTGATGGTACCCTGAGAACGCATCCAAGAAACTTAACGTGGTATACCCACTAGTGGCGTTCACCAGTTGGTCTATCCTGGGCAGGGGGTAGCAGTCTTTTGGGCAGGCTTTGTTAAGATTCGTGAAGTCTACGCACATTCTCCATGCGCCCGACGATTTTTTTACCATCACAACGTTTGCCAACCATTCAGGGTAGTCACAGACTTCGATGAAGTCTGCTTTTAAGAGTTTGTCTATTTCTTCTTTTATTGCCGCGTCTTTTTCTACGGACATGTTTCTTTTCTTTTGCTTTACGGGGCGAGCTTTCGGGCTAACGTTCAGCTTGTGAACAATAAAAGCCGGGTCGACCCCTGGCATCTCATTCGCAGAGTAAGCAAATACGTCCCTGTTTTCTCTCAGGACTGCAATTAACTCCTTCTGGTAGGACTCCTCCAGGTCGGCCCCTACGAGGACCTGCCTCCCTGGTTCTAAGTCTACTAGCATGCTCTCCCCTTCAGGTTCCAAGTGGGCTGCTTTTTGCTGGGCAGCCGGGATTTCACCCTCCCTGCTGGGAGAGCCTTCGGCTTTTCGCTTTCCTTTCCTTTCTGTCTCATGGGCTTGCAGGGCCACGGTGTAGCAATGTCTGGCTGACTCTTGATCTCCGTGGACCTTTCCTTCCATGCCAAAGTCTGTCACATAGGCTATGGTGAGAGCCCTGATCGACACAGCAGCTTCGATTTCATCTAGGGTGGCTCGGCCAATCAGGGCGTTGTATGCAGACTTTGCATCCACCACAACGAATGATGCCCTGACGTTCCTGGCAGTGGCCCCCTCCCCAAATGTCACTGGTAAGTCGATAACCCCCACGGGAAGTACACCTGCTCCACTGAATCCGTACAAAGATCCAGGGGCTGGTTTCAGATGTCTTTTTTCTAGATTCATTTTCTCAAAGGCGTCTTTGTACAGAAGGTTTGTGTAGGCGCCAGTGTCCACCATGCACCTCTTGACAATGTGATTGCTAATTTCAAGAGTTAGGACCAAAGGGTCACTATGCGGGTATATGACTCTCCCTGCATCTTCAGGGGTGATGCTCAGGGCAGTGCCTCTTGGACTTCCCGCCTTCTCGGCGTAGCAAATTTGGTTATGTAATTCTCGGATCTGCCTTTTCTAACTTCGTCTGCTGGTTCGCCCCTCTGCGTCTCCTGACACTACATGGATGATCGTGCGATTTTGGGCTGAGCCTTCAGGTTTGTCTGCCGCCTCCTTCTGGGGCTTGTTCCTTGCTGCATAGTTGCCCAGCCAACCGTTTCTTATGAGTTTCTCAATTTCGTCTTTTAAGTGTCGGCATTCTTCTGTGGTGTGTCCTATGCAATCGTGGAACGTGCAGAATTTTTTAGGATCCCCTTTTGGGCTGCGCGGCTTGTTTGGACGATTCCATTTTGCTGTTTCCTTCTCCAGCTCAAAGATTTCTGCCCTCGGCCTGTTGAGGGCCGTATAGCTGTCAAACCTTGGCTGGTAGGCGGTGCGCTCCTTCTTGGGGGTATCCCTCTCCTCTCTTGGTTTGCCTTGCTCGTTTCTGCTACGTCCACCCTGCGGTCCCCCTTGCGGCTTTGTCTGGCCTGCAGGGGTGTCCGGCAGGCTGTGAAACTCCTCCTGTAGAATAAACCCTTCAGCGATTTTTCTGGCCTTGGCCAAAGTTTCTGGCTGGGCCCTGATCATCTGATTCTTCATTTCCCCTGGGAGCAGAGAAATCGTCAGGGCGTAGGCAGCTGTGGAATCATCAATCTCCCTGACCTGCTGGTAGGACAAGTCAAACCTCTTTAGGTACTCCCTGACGCTTTCGCCCTTTTTCTGCTTCAGGGTCATTAGGTCAAATCGAGTGAGTCGCCTCCTTTTTTTTTCCTGCATATTGTTCAAGGAAAGCCTCGGCTAACTTTATAAAGAAGTTGATCGATCCCTGGCGAAGATCCCTGAACCATCCTTGTGCAAGTCCTACCAGGGTGGTTGGGAAGATTTTACACCAGATTGCGTCATCCACGTCATACATGCCCATGTGACTCTCAAATGCCGCCAGATGATCCTCTGGGTCTGTGGTCCCGTCAAACTTGACGGTGGGCATTTTGATTTTTGGGATGGGGTATTCTTGTACATCAGGATGAAGAGGAGTTCTTGTAGGCCTGCCCACCACTCGTGACCTGATTTCCCCAGACTGGTTACCGTGGGTATCCCTTTGTCTAGGGATCGGTTTCCTCGTACTGGGGGAGCGGTGGGTGGCCGCCTGCTTGTTGCTTCGTCCTCTGTCTCAGGGGAGATTTGTCTGGATCTTTTTCTCCGGGACTGACAGAGGTTGTCATCCTGGTGGTGTCTGGACTCGAGCGGCTGCCCTTGGTTAAGCCTAGATTGCAGACTTTGAGACAACCCTGGGGCTGGCTGTCCCTTGGCTGCCGGCGTTAACCTGGAGAAGACTCTGCCCTGCTTTTCCCCTAGGCGCTTAGATGCAGGCTCCTTGTGCCTCATTCGCTGCTGCAATCCCTGGGATAGACATCTCTGCTCTCCAGACGCGGACTCCGTGGTGTGAATGGAGAACGCCTGTTATTGGGCAGGCGGCTCTTGGCTGCCTGTTGTGATGCGCCTCTGCACCTGCGCATATACTTGAGCTGTCCTTCTTGCTTTCCTCTGGGCGTTTCTGGCGGCGGTTCGCTTCGTGCCCCCAGCTCCATCCCTGCTCATTGAGGGAGGCTGCCTGGGGGTCGTTGCAACCCTGCCTACCAGGTCGTCAGGAGTGAACTCCTGATTTAGCATCGCAGAGAAGAAGGCGGATGTCTGTACCATCTGAGCTGGGGTCAGGTTCAGGGTGTGCCTTGGGTGTGCCCCCAACTCTGGTGCTACAGCTGCATTTGGCATGCCCAGGAGGCTGGTTCCTCCCATCCCCAGGGTCGTGGTGGGAGGAGCTCTCTCCGGCTGCGGCATGCCGTATAGGGGGTCACCGGTGGGACCGTCGGACCCACCCCTATACTGGTGTCAATGATTTCCGGCATGATTACTTTGATTGGTTTAGTTTTTGTAATTGGGAATGGTTGATTTTTGTGGGTAATTCGTGGATACAACCAGATCTTCCCCACAGACGGAGCCAAATTGTTCCGGTTATTGGAATCAATTAACCCGACGTGGAATTCGGGTTCGTATCGTTCAATGTTGCTTTGAATGTCAATCGATCAATCTTAATTGGCTCTCCTTCCTCCTACTCCCTCAGTCGGACCTTCCCGGCGGAATGGGCTGGCTCCCTGCACACAGAACGCACAGGGCCTCGGAGGTCGTCCGAGGAAACCCTCTCCGATGCCTAAGTCAGTCCGTGAATGCCTTAAGAAACCTAGCTCGAGAGGAACTAGGTGGCGATTTAAGAGTAAGAGTTCTAGAGAGAGAAAATCCAACACCCCTCTTGTGGGAAGTGGAAGAGTATTTATACCTTCCCACAAGAGAGGGAAGTAGAAGGAGAATGGGTGGATAAGGATGTGACAAGTGGCGTCTTCTCATCCACCCACTCTCGATTACCTTAGGCATAATGACGAGAAGGCCCCTGGGGATCCCTGCTCTGCCTGCGGAGATTTCCCCAGGGGGTAGGCGGGTTTTGAGCTGTGAGAGCTAAGCTCCAGCAGGCTGCGTCACCCTGCTGGCCTGGCGGTCGGCTGTTTTCCTTAGTAGTTCTTCCCACTTCTATGTTCTTTATTTTGACTGTTTGTCGGGTCGGTTTCTGGGCTTAATTGGCAATCCTCTGGGAGCTTGCCTAGCAGGCTGTTAGTATCAGGCTGCCGACCCCAATCAAAAATAATGCAACAATTTGGTTAAAACGGAATACAATATGTTTATACTTTTAAAAAAAAAAAAATTGATCATACATTCCATATTAAATATTATATGTGATATCTTCCATTTAAAATATGTGATTTTCGTAATCAATGTAATCAATCAAATTTTCTTAATTACATACTTTCTGTGGTGTATAGCTTTATGTGTGATGTAGTGATATTTAAATCAGTAAGATGTTAGAGTGTAGTTGGAGGGGAGACGGGTGACACACGTGAGGTCAAGGGTTTGATTCGCACCTAGCTCATTTGGTCTATTTTTTTTTATTTTGTTGTGTTATTTGGTTAGTGGATAGGGGGATTGGACTAAATCAGGTTAGTAAATTTAAAAAAGGGCAAATCAGTAATTTACTCATAAATTATGAACGATACTAAGTAAATAGACGGACGCCGTTAAGTAGCCACATTTTCAATGAAACATTAACATTGGTTTTGTTTTAATTTTGTCATCAATTAATGTTGATTTCTTTTCAAATTCACAAGATTATCCAGATTTGTATTTTATTAAAGTTAAACCCCACTATTGTTCATTACCCAGAATTTTTTTATTCCATTAAGGATGAACTTCGACGACACAATTCACCAAATTTCTTTGACTAATTCTAATAATAATCCTATTGGCTAGCAGATTCAAAAATAATATAGAAATTTTTGATAAAGTGAAAAGTAGGAGATGAAAATTGCTTGATGAAAGAAAAATGAATCAAGGATTGATGAAAGAAAAATGAATCAAGGATTGATGAAAGAAATATGGTTGTGAGATGCTTAATTATGATGACGAAGGTTGTAATTGGAAGCAGTGGCGGACCCAGGAATATAAGAGAGGGGGTTCACTTTTTTTAAAATCGTAGATAATATAACAAATTAATCAAAATTAGAAATTCGTCGCACAATTACATATCATAAACTATAAATATTAAATAAAGGCAACCAAATTTTTCTTAACTAATTTCTAATATTTAAAACTATGAAATTTATAACCGAATTAAAGAAATAACGGTAAATCAACAAACAAATAACTTAAAAAATCCTCAAATTAGTGTTCCACAATTGAGAATTATATTCCGTATTTAATTAACCGTAGTTGACATTAACAAATAAAATCAAAAAATCGACATAAAAAATTAGTCAAAATACTCAAATATCTATGACGTACTCAAGTAAAGAATTAATGGTTAACCAACAAATAAATAACATTAAATTTATATTTGAACACAAATTCTTGTATGAGACGGTCTCACGATAAGTTTATTATCGTGAGACCTCTCACATACAAGGTAGTTAATTTTATTATTATTATATTTCTATTAATAGGTCTCACGATAAGTTATCGTGAGACGGACGTGAGACTAGCTATTTAAATTAGTAAGTACTCTATTCCTTGGTCTTATTCAATACTCGTTATCTATTGTTTTTGGATTGAAGTTCAAGAAAAAAAAAAGCCATGGATAAATTTTCACACAAAATCGACTTGCATTACATACCTATAACAAAAAATTAGAAAAATAAAAATAGATAATTATTACATAACACACCCAAAAAGAAAAATACAGTAGATAATAAATTGATAGCACGGAGGGTGTACTCCATAACTGATAACAAAACAAAACACAAAAATATATTTTTAATTATGGTTCAAAATCTTACAAAAATATACACCTAATTGAGGCATTAATCTTGTGTGGGAACTGGGAATTGAGAATAAAAAGAAAACGGAAAGAGCTAAAAATTGGCAAAGGGTGGAACTGGGAAAAAGGACGGCTGAGGGGATTCGATCCCACACCAACTCAACCTAGTAGCACAGTCCTTACCAAGTTGCCACAACCCTTTCACTGCTCCTTTTTCACGCAAATAGTAGAAGTACTAAGCATTAGTGCTTTTTTAAAAATAAAAAAAAATTGGAAACCGAAGGGTGCGCACGTGGGGTGCTGTGCGCACCCCTAGGTCCGCCCCTGATTGGAAGAAGAATAACAAATGTTATATGAGTACAATATTATAACCAAATTCCACTAAATCCATCAATTTCGTAAAGTACAGAGTAATTTTGAGTAAAGTATTGATCATGATATCAATGAGATAAATAGATATAAATTTTGAAAAAAATTATCATGAAATTTGAAAAAGGTAATTATTTAAGGGATAAATTTTCAGTTTTTCCTGATTAAAATACGAGTAATCGTTACGTTGAAGTGCGGATGGCCGTATGTGTATGAGTCGCAGAAGTGTCGGTGGAATAGAGGATTGCACCAAGACGGAATGGGAAGTGCGAGTGATGTGGTTTTGTGACGTGTTGGTTGACAAGGAATATAGAGAGTGCTTTTCCTTTTTTTGCGGGAGATGTGAAATATTTCATTTTGCATGCCTACACAGCGTACACGCCTACGACGCCTAACTTTCTCGACCTGCAAACTCCATAGACCATGGCCCCTATTTGGCAAACCTGTGACAAATTTACAGTAGTGGTTAATATTAACATATTGTATTAACAAGTTTGACTATCAATTTAAATTAACAGAATTAAGAAAGAGGGTTGAAGTATTCCGTAGATTATTGGAGAGCATCAAACTGTTTTCATGTATGAAACGAATATTTGTTTCAGTATGTTTTATTAAGAGCATATTCAATAATAGTGGATTCTGATCAATATATTGTTTACCAAATATTGTAAATTATTAGTAGTTAAAGTCAATCTATTATTTAGGTCAGAATTTACTAATTTTTACCTAATATATCGTTTACCAAACCGGGCACATAGCTACGGAGTATGAGCCAAAACACCAATATCATCTCATGTCATCGTCTTTTCAACTTAATGTGTAATGTATGTGCAGAGTATAAAAAACCTTAATGCCTGTGTAGTGTAATTCGTAATAATTTCGTATTATGGTACCAATTTTTTTGTCATTGGAAATAACAATCAATTGCATATTATATTGCTTGGACTTTTAAAACTCATACTCCTTAGGGCTCGCTTGAAATGGGGGTAATTATTCCGGGGTAATAAAGCATAAATGAACTAGAAATGAATGACCTTGTTGTTTGGCTGTGACATTTTATGGTGTAAAAGGGATATGAGGGGAATAATTACTCCCATTGGGAGGTAATGCATTACCTGGAGGGGAGGGGAGTAATAATTCCCTCCAAATAAGCTAGATTTCCTTAATTTTCTCCATTTCCGCTTACCATCATCACCAGTTTTCGTCATTTTTTAGTTCATTTTTGCTCTATTACCCTGTAATAATTACCTCATTCCAAGCGAGCCCTTAGAACTAATATAAGTTCTCCTAGAATTTTCCCATGGTGCGTGAAAGTGTGACTAAAAAATGAAGGAGGAAGAAAGAGAAAAGGAAAAAGAGATAGAAAGTAGAATGAGTCAACCCAAAAAAAAATAAGAGACTCGAAGGAGTATATTACCTCGTCTATCAGAGATAATAGGTGCAGCAGCTAGCTAATAGCTAACGATATAATTGAAATTAAAACTACTTCATATAAGATGCGAATTGATGGTGAATAGGAGATAGAGCAGGAGAGTCTTTATCCACAATATCAATAATATATTTCTCACTTCTCAGATACCATCGAAACATAAGAGTCGTGGAGTGTCGAGAACAAAGTGGATTTACACCCTTGCGAAAAAAACCGTAGAAGAAAAAGATCGATTGAATGCAAAACGACAAAGCTTAGCTTGCCTAGCTCCGATAGAGAAATATTTTCTACACCTTAGAGAAATAACCCTACAATGCAACCATAAGACCAATGGACCAATGCAAGAGGTCCAACAAGTAGATAATCAAGGATGACAAGTTCTTGTTTGTGATGAAATATCCGTCTTAAACTTATAACGGGTTAAATACGTGGGATAAAACAAGCTCATTTGTCTAGGGTGTAGGAAAAGTTTTTGACATTTCCTTCCTAATTGGGTATATTTGATCCGTTTTAACGTTACGACGGATATGCCCGTCGCAAGAAAAAATGACTGATCGAGAATAAGGGTAACCCCTTAACCAAACTCTTGACATAATTACAAATAAGATAAATAAATGATCGAGTCAACCCAAATCAATTTCAATGCACATCTGATAGAACTGTACCGTTATCCCAACTTGCAAGAGTAGCAACTTATGTTTATAGTTTATACGAGTACTTTATTATTTATTAATACAAAAATGATGATCTCATTTTCACAACAACGGAGTACTCCGTAACTTATAAGGAAGTATGATTAGGGACACTTCTCTTTGTATTATGGTTGACCCATGTCTATTATTTCATCTAATGATTATAATTTATTCATTAATACAAAAAATGCACTCACTTACGACCAATAGTCCTTATTCTCGAGTAAGAGTTTCTTTCCATAAAATCAATAAAACTATTACGGAGTACTCCGTATATATTTGTCGGCACCTACTTGTATTAACCACATTTAAAAATGATTATTATAACTATATTGCACTCAGTTTTTTATTAATTATAGTCATTTACGAGTATTTCTTCTTACCATCAACTGTATACAGTGATCCGTCTATTTAAAGATTTTGTGACTCCCTATCACCATATATATACTCTGGAAAAGGCTAGGTACCGACGTTGGACGTACGGCAATAATAGAGAGTACAAATACTTGAAGGCAAGTTAACATAAAAATGTGTAAAATTGGCAGCAGACATTCATAATGAGGCAGACCTCTCCACACAAGCAAAGCGAAATCTTACGCTAAAATAAACATTCTTCAACTAAACTGAGACGCAATAATAAAGCATTAGAATTATTAAAGTCAGGCCTACACGCAATACATTAAGCCCTTTCTACACTTAATTACCTAAAGGCTAAAGCATACTACTCCGTATCAAACCAAATGAATAATTAAAACAAAAGCAGCATTAAAGATCATTTAAAGGCAGGGTCCTTGGTTTAAAGGGGTGCAACACTGCAACGACATAAAACTATCCTTACATTCACCGGCCATTAGGAATGGAAAAGGGAGGAGAAAATAGCACGTCATGACTCATGAGCAACAAAAGAATGGGTTTTGTGTCGTGCAGTGTTGGTGAAACGGAAACATTATTGACTCATGGAGTGATGTAATGATGCGTCGTGGCGTGCTGGGGTGAGCCCACAGCCGGTCAACCTTAAGTTCCTATTTTGGATGTACGTACTCAAATGTGTCTTGCCCAAGTGGATTGTGTCGAGCTTGGGCTAGGTACAACTTATTCGTTTCCTATTAGGTCGTAAGTTGCGTTGGATTGTGTCAGCTCACCTGTATGCGTGGCTAACTTCCATCTATTGGTCATCCACAGTAACAAACCATGGTAAATTTGCACTGTAACACCTACTCCAAACACACAAACAAACAAACCAACCATGTGCAAAGTATATGTGAATATGAGTACAATGTATGGAGTCGGAATCCTAACATCCATTTAGGCATATCCATAACAATTTGACAAATTTTCATGGGTTAATTGGTAAAATAAGACCCATAGAAGAATAACATTTTTCAACTTTGGATGATAATCACTCTTTTTGAACTTATATACGTTGTAATATTCGTCAAAAGAGGTATTGTGTTTCAGATCCACCAAATTCAATTCAAGGGAGGATGTCGATTTTCTTTGGACTTGTGAAATTTGTGGTCATCATCAATAAAAAATGAAGGCTATTATTATTTTCAACTCTTTAGAAAATTCAATCAAACATTTCACACATCTCGATCGATGATACAACTAACTGTTGTTGTGACAGTAGAGTTGCACAAGACCCAGGCTAGCAATGCAGCAGCACCAAGATAACCCATGGAAAGGCATACTCCATGAGAGGTGAATATTAATGTAGGGATGAGACTTGAGACTGGAGCGAGCAGGAGGGACTGAGGGAGGGGTATCAAGTATCAAGTATCAAATGGAAAGAAAGGCATAATAATAAAAGATAGACAAATAATTAAGGAAAACCCAGTAGGAGTACATCATTCTTTCCTTTTTCTTTGTGGCAACTACTAAAAGCTTGTAAATACTCGCTCTCTATCCCTTTCAATTAAAGGAAGGGCCGGGCCCCTCTATCAAAAGGGACACCAAACAGAATACCCCTCCCTCTCCTTCAATAGTTATCGATTTTTTTGGTGTGTATTATTCAACACTCTGTAGTTACCTATTTCCATTTTTCGTTAAATTTTTGTTAGATTTTGAGTGATTTAAAATTCATTCATTGTTCTTTTCTTGAACTTTCATCCAAAACAATAGATAACAGACGGAAAGAATACTATACTCGGTATTCCACCACAAAATCCCATTTTTTGTTCAATAAAATAAACTAATCATTCTTCTACATCAAACTACTGCTTTGATTTAGTACTGCTTGTATTTATTTTAAGATCCTAAATTGGCCGATTGGATTGGACCATTTTTCTGGTGTATGGAGTAGCTGTTTATAAAACTTGCTTCCACACGTGGGTTAATTTCCTCCCAATCACCTACACACAAGCACCTAATTATATGCCTCCATTGATAATAACAATAAATGACTACTATGAGAATTTATGAATTTCTTAGTACCACAAACGAGGTCGACCGTAGATCATACCAATGCTGGGACTTGGGGACTTGGGGACTTGGGAGCCTGGGACGGGTTAATCCCTTATTCTTGCTACTAGTTGATCTTTCTTGCGACGGACATGTTCGTAATACGAAGTAATATTAAAACGGATCAAATGTACCCAATTAGAAAGAAACAAAAATATTTTCTACGTCCTAGACACATGAGTTTATCTAACCCGTCATAAATTTAAGACGAATATTTCCGTCACAAATAAGAATTTCCCTTTTCCTACTAAGTGTATTTACATTTTACCCCGATTCTACAAAGTACATAATCTTCTTAAATGATTGAATTGTGAATATTTCCGTCCAATTGTGAGAATATTCGTAATAATGTTAAAACGGGTCAAATATACATAATTAGAAAGAAAATGCAAAAAAAATTCCTACGCCTTAGGCACATGAGTTTGTCTTATCCCATATATTTGTCTTGTCATAAATTTAAAACGGATATATTTCCGTTACAAACAAAAATTTCCCTTTTCCTACTAAGTTTATTTACATTTTACCCCGATTCTACAAAGTACATAATCTTCTTAAATGATTGAATTGTGTATTTCTGTCTAATCGTCCATATCAACCATTCAATGCGACTCTAGTCACATGCCAATGCCGACCCAAAAAAGATGCTCAAAATTCTGATAAATGTCTCAAACGGAATAATTTAGAAGTTCCATGAGCTAGCAGCATTGTAGCAGAAGAATATAATGTATGAGTGATCCCCAAGGATTGATTAAACGGCACAAAAAAGAGAAAGGACGACAGTCACACACCCAACTCAACTCAACTCAACTCAGAGAAACAAAAAAAAAAAAGAATCAAATACTCCGTACAAATGCATACGAGTAGAGGGGAGAGCATATTTGACTTTTTCAACATTTAGCAATCACTAACTACAGTCTACAGTCTACAGGCCAGGCCTTACACCATCATCTTTAGTTCTAAGTTCTAGGTAATAAATCGTTTATGACTTGAGTAGCGTTTTAACTTGGGACGGTCTTAAGTTAGAATCCGTATATTTCACAATACTAATACTAAAAAGGAAACTTTCGCTTTCGATTTTGATTTTGATTTTTTTCTCATTCTCATCTCATGGACGGTTACTTTCACACAACGATTCATTCATATGAGTCGATTCTAAATTATTTTGGGCTACTGTTGTTTGTGGAAAAAAAAAAGTAAAAGCTGATTTTGGTAAAGGAGATTCTCTTACCACTTATCAATCCCTCTACTGCAGATCTCCCTTCAGAACAGAAGCATCTTCTTTTCCCATATTAGATCATTAAATTTCCTGAAAGCATTACGACAGGTATTAATATAGGGGGCATAAATAAATAAAAACTAAAACTAAAGTACAAAAGCAAATACTAGTAGCAACTACCATGCTGACATCAGTTGAGCTGCTATTCTGAAATCTGGGTTAACCAGATCTTGGAGCCTTAAACAAAAGTACTTCACAAATCTCTGTCTCTCTCTCTCTCTCTTTCTCTCTCTCTCTATCTCTACAAACAATCAAAGAAAGATGCCATTGAGTTTGGAGATGAATTGGGATAAAGAAAAGGAAGAGTTAGCATCAGAGAGTTGCAAATATTCTTCACAATGAAGTACTACAGCATGAAGATGAGCATCATCTTCATCATCTTGCTAACCTCATCTCTCTTGTCTAATTGTCATAGATTGAAGGTCCATAATTCACCACATTTGGCTGTTGATTCCATAAGAAGAATTCTCCACCAACCACTGTTCCCTGATAGCTCCTCGCCACCCCCAGGAGGTGACTCATCACAGCCAGCATCCCCGCCTCCGCCTCCATCAGATGACGAGCCTTTCTTCCCTGAAGTGCCTGCAAGCTCCACTCCGAATCAGGCTCCGCCTCCACCACTGCCGCCAACGGTGAATGGGTCGGGGTCGGGTCCAGTCCCGATACCGGCCGCAACCCAACCTGTAAAGCCTACCAAGAAAGTGGCTATTGCAGTATCAGTGGGGATAGTGACACTGGGAATGCTATCAGCATTGGCCTTCTATTTGTACAGGCACAAAGTAAAGCACCCTGATGCGTCACAGAAACTTGTTGGTGACGGCAACTCACGGAGACAAATCTCAGACGAATCACGCCCGCCTCCTTCCGATTTTCTCTACATTGGGACAGTTGAGCCTGTTGCTCAGAGATCGGCGACAGTCAGTGATGATAGCGCAGCCAATGGATCGCCATATCATAAGCTGAATGCCCCAGTGAAGACCATATCTGACCGCTATAGGCCAAGTCCTGACTTGCAGCCTTTGCCACCACTGAGTAAGGCTCCTCCAAGGAGTAGTTTGCCTCACAGGAATCATCATAATCATAACTCTTCTAGTACAATTTCATCTGATGATGACGAAACTCGAGAAACTCTATATTACACGCCTAATGGTTCCGTTGCTAGTAGTGTTGATGATGGATTCTGGACTAACTCTATGGGCTCTGTTTATAGAGGGGATGGTATTAGAAGTGGTCATGCTAATTATTTCACTCATTCTAAGAGGACTTCGCCAAGATCACGGGTTTCAGATCCATCACCTGATGTTGTCAAGCATGCTATCATCCCCTCTATTAAAGTGACGACCCCACCACCACCACCGCCGCCGCCGCCGCCTATGGAGGATTATGAGGCTGAAGAGAAGCAAGAAATGAGGTCAACCATGCCCAGAAGGGCCAAACTTGGAGCCCCTCCACCACCGCCTAATTTAGCACTCCTTAAAGCAATTAGCAGCAGCCCTGCTCGACAGAAATCAAAACGTCCAGCTCCAACTCCACCGCCTCCGCCTCCACCTCCACCTCCACCTCCACCAAGATCATTAACAAGACCTCCCCCACCACCACCACGACCTCCACTGTCGACGCCAAGAAAAATCACCAATGATGTGCCAAATGGGTCTTCAAGAGGTTCGCCAGTGTCAGAAAAGACACAATATCAGACTCCAAACTCAAGAGCCAGTCCAAAAAGAGACACAATTAAAGAGGCTAGCAATGAATGCAGTTCTTCTGGTAGGCCCAATGGAGATGACATGGACGACAGGAGACCAAGGCTGAAGCCTCTGCACTGGGACAAAGTACGGGCAACCTCAGATCGAGCTACCGTGTGGGACCAGCTGAAATCCAGCTCCTTTCAGTAAGCTTCACCACCCATAATACAAAAGCTTATAACTGTATACTACTCTGTGTATTGGTGTATAGTTCTTGATCACCTTGCCAATTTATCGCAGATTGAATGAGGACATGATGGAGAGCTTGTTTGGCTGCAATTCTAATGCAATTCAAAAGACGGAGCCAACGAAGAAGGCAGTTGTTGCTCCTGCAGAAAAAGAACACAGGGTTTTAGATCCGAAGAAGTCGCAAAACATAGCCATACTTCTAAGAGCGTTGAATGTAACAAAGGATGAGGTTGCTGAAGCACTTTTAGATGGTAAGGATTTTCATTTGTTTTAATTTGAAGGAAATAGTTGAAGGGTGATATCGTATCGTCCTCCTATTATTAAGGACCATATTCACACTCCACCCCTCTTTATGTCCTATTTTGCTCCTAATAGCTCTGAATTCAGTACTAGAAATCAAAAAACAGTACCGGTAATTCCATCTTCCTTACAAAAGGCCAGGTACACAATGAGTAGTTACTATGAAGTTTTGCATGAAAGATGATTGATCAGGCATTCCATTCAACATTAGACTATGTCATATTAGAGCCTAGAGAACACAATGTCAGGTACCAACTTCGGCAATGAATTCGGAGTAAGTGTGTGGCAACTGGCAACTATGCCAAGAGTCATTATGACAGGGCTGCTCATGCTCCATACAGTAATATATCTTCCTTTCGAAAAATCAACCTGTGCATTTCTTTTGACAGGTGATCCCGAGAGCCTGGGTGCAGAGCTTTTCGAGACATTGGTCAAGATGGCACCTACAAAGGAAGAAGAAATAAAACTGAAAGACTACAGTGGCGACATTTCAAAGTTGGGTGCTGCAGAGAGATTTCTAAAAGGGATACTTGATATACCATTTGCCTTTAAACGAGTTGAAGCCATGCTATACAGAGCTAACTTTGATGCCGAAGTGAAATACCTAACAAAATCATTTGATACCCTTGAGGTAAATGCGGCATATCATCTAAATTGATGGCTTAAATAGCACATAGATACCTATATATAGAACTATAACTAGTCAAGCAAGATCCTTCTATCCTAATCAAATAACACGTCTTCGCTTTTTTTGTTGCAATGGCAAACTCATTACAGATAGCAAGTGAAGAATTGAAGAATAGCAGACTCTTCCTTAAACTCCTAGAAGCTATTCTTCAAACAGGAAACAGAATGAATGTTGGAACAAACCGAGGAGATGCAAAGGCATTTAAGCTCGATACACTGTTAAAACTAGCAGACATAAAAGGGACAGACGGAAAGACAACATTGCTTCACTTTGTTGTCCAGGAAATCATCAAATCTGAAGGGATAGATTCTCAGACCCTTCCAAATCAACTTAGTGCTGCAAAGAAAGAAGAGGAGTTCAGAAAGCACGGGTTACAGATAGTGTCAGGGCTGAGCCGGGAGCTAGGTAGTGTGAGAGGTGCAGCTGGGATGGACTCAGATGTCCTAAGTAGCTATGTGTCAAAGTTGGAAATGGGGCTAGAGAAAATCAGGCTAGTTTCGCAACAAGAGAAGCCAGATAACCTCGACAAATTCTTTGAGTCGATGAAGATGTTCCTCAAAGAAGCAGAAAACCAAATAGCCAGGGTGAAGGTTCATGAAAGGAGAACACTAGCACATGTGCGAGAAGTGACCGAATACTTTCATGGTGATACAGCAAAGGAAGAAGCCCATCCTTTGAGGATCTTCTTGATCGTAAGAGATTTCCTCTCTATATTGGATAATGTTTGCAAGGAAGTGGGAAAAATGGACGAAAGATCTGCAATGGGCACAGCTAGGTCTTTCCGGTACGCCCCTCTACCAGGCCTCGCCAAATGCAATGTCCAAGACGGTATTTCCTCATGAAACAAGGGAAACAATGTCGTCTCTACTAAAGTCGAATTTTGAACAAGATTACAATCAAGGGACACCGTTCATCGCTGCGACTTACCAACACAAATAATGATGAGAACAGCAACCATCAAACTTGAACACCACTTCTCTATCAAACTCCAGCATCTACAAGGCTCCATAGGTACACATTTTTTTTCCAGTATACTCTAGTGTAAGTTGTCAATAGACATATCTATAGATAAAAGCTCCTGCCCTAAACTCCCTGTAAAATGTTCAGCTCTTCCCTCCACTTCATACCATTATATTTTTTTCTACTGATATCCCAATAACATGATGCAAATAGTTGTTGCATTTTGTACAATGTATTCATAATTATGGATAAACACTAATGATTACTTGCTCCGTTTTTGATGCAATTCTTAATGAATGCAAATTTCGACAAAGTTCATCGCGTACATCCGACCCACCCGTCTACCCCCACCATTTACAGACGGAATCCAGTGTGGGTGAAGTATGTTATTGTCATTACTCATTAGTTGTTTATCAGGAATGAATTATTGATGATTAACCCTTATAATTAACCAAAGTGCACGCCAAGTAACTGACCGACAACATGAAGGAAAACGTCGAGATATTTAAGAAAGGTAGCCGCAAATGTTGAAAACAATGGTCGTGACAATCACAATAACATACTCTATTATATTGGAATTATTATGAGACCCAGAAACATACAAAAACTGATAGTAAAGATACAGACAAAGAGTGATGTGAAATCACATACGAGAGAGATGCCAGCACCAACGTAGAAGATCAAGACAAAAATATGTACCACAAAAGTTAACGTACCTACCGCCATACCCATTGCTTGATTCATGATTTGCGACGGGTCAAATACTGCATACACAAACAATTTGATATGGAGTACATTTTGTCTTATCTTTAACCAATTTTGTGACAAATATATCGTCAGGGGGGAGACAAATCTTTTTTTGATTTGGTGTGTTGGGATTAAATATTGAAGCGTAGTGAGAAACTAAGAACTGAGAAGTGCATACTTAAGTTTTTTTTTGTTTTTGTTTTTGTTTGAGACTTTCTGAACCCGAATGAATTGAATCAAAACAAACTACATCAATTGGAAAAAATTAAGAGACTTTCTGAGCCCGAAATGAATTTACACAATATCGCTCTAAAGATTTATTCAACCATAACATAATTTGTTAGGATTTGCACAGCCTTGATACGATTGCAGACCGTGTTTATGTTTATGAACTCATTCAATATTGACGAAGAAACACATTATAACAAATAAATCTATGAAACAAAGGTAAACTTTGAACTTGTTTTATTTTCTTTCTTTCTTTTTTCCCCTAACATTGGCATAATTCGTTCTGGCATACAAACAAAACTACAGCTATTTATTTTTCCCAAAAAAAAGAAGGAAAGAAAACAAAACAAAAACTACCCCATACATTAGTCTCTTGATCTGCCCCCTTAGCTCTTTACAGGTTACATCTCGAAGATAAAAGGATTTGTGCCCTCGCGATACTTGAACCCAAGTAAAGAAGAACAATGAATTTGACTAAGTTAGATGACTTAAGTTAAGATAAAGACTAAGGAGGTGAAAATATAATGCAATATAATGCACTCATCCTTGTCAGCTGGTTGTGATCGAAAAGAATGGCGCTCCTGAAATGCTCTTCGATCTCAAAATCCTCCTCGCTAATATTTTCCATCTCATCTCTTCTTTCTTGATCGGCTTTCTGCTTTTCTCTTTCAAGTTCCTGAAGTCAATTGCAACTTTAGTTTAGTTTCTTATAACAAAATCATAACAAAAGGGGATGGAGGGGCCAGTGAGGTACCTGCATAGTGGAACCCTGCAAGCATCAGAGTCGACACAGAGGCGAGAGTGCAGTTCGAGGAGCTTCCCCATTCTCTTGCATTGAGCACAACCACCGGAAAATCTAAGCTTACAAGCGGCAAAGTGTCTAAGTAGAAGTTCCAAACCCTTGCAAGCTGAGTAAGTACAAGGGCTCTCGTCTTCCTTGGGTGCCTTGTCATAAGGACCTATTGTTTTGCACCCATCTCTACAAATGTGGACCAAAGCCTCCATTGCATCGTATAATTGTACATACATTTTCCTCTCGTTTCTCTTTCTTTCCATATCTTTTTGCCTCTGCAAGATATATAACAAAACATAACAAGATCAGTTCACTGATGAACAAATAGTGCAGCATCTATGCGATGCCTAGGGATAGGGGGATATGAAAAGAGAGAAATGCTGACCGCATCAGCTTCAGCAACGGTGGCTAGAATCTCTTTTTCTAGGATGGGGTGTGCATCCTTCATGACTTTCCAGCCTTCGGTGGCTGAAATGGCCTTAAAATTGTTCAAGATCATACGGTGACAAATGAGGCTTAGCCGTGGGGCATCACATAGAAGAGCAAGCTGGAAAACATCCATGGCATTCTCTATGTTCAGCAACCCATTCTCTAATTGTTTTTCACATTCCTTTTTCAAGTGAGGAACCACATATACATGGGACAACAACAAAAGGTGCAAGATATACTCCTCCATTTCTTTCGCGTCGTAACTGTGCACAATCAGAAAGTCAGTATGTATAATATTTTGGTAGATCGATTTCCTAGCAGTAGTACTGTCACTAATCCTAAAGGATAGAGTAATTACCATGACGAGTAGAGAAATCTAATGAAAACCCGGACTGCGTCATGTGGAACACCATGAATTGAGATGGATCTTCGTCTACCTTTACGTTTTGATTGCTTCATCATTTGTCTCATAACAGGAGATGACATCCCCTGGTAAAGCCATGCGTTGAAATTTTTATCAGATGGTATATATGTTGAACCAACACGGAAAAATATATATGCATATTTCACTGATTAATTCACCAAACTACAATCACACACCCCTGGATCCAAAATTTGTTAATCAAACACTTTGACAAAAGGATTTTCTATTTGGTATGTAGTAAAATTAACTAATATTGATGGACGCATTCAAGATCTCCTAGATCGAAAGAGTCTTCATTGTCGTAATTTAGTCAGGAAAAATAATTTCATGTATTTCAAAACTTAGATAAGACACGTTACATATGAGAAAATCCGTTATAATTGATGTTGATCAAGTGAGACCGTCTCATACAAGACTTTGGTATACTGATGTAAGATGTACGTACAGGTATGGATAAGTAGTGTAACTTACCAAGACACTAGAATGGGCATAAAACTGGCCACCATTTTGGGTATGAATAACAACATCAGCTCGATAAGCTTCATCGAAAAGGCGCTCCCAAATGTCCTTGGTTCCGGAATCAACAGATGACGCCCTATCCTGAGCCCTAACCATGGCCATAGCCATAGCCATAACCTTGCTATCACAGACAGATGTTGCAGGTCCGGGTCCGGGTCCGGGTCCAGGGCATGGCAATGGAGGTGGTATAGGCACATTGTCCACCACTCTACCCATTTCCTCCATATGTAATCTTGAACTCCTGTTAATAACACAAAGTGTCCTCCATTTTAGTACATTATAAATACTCCAGATTTTCAATTATAATCATTGACCCATGATTAGGTTATGTAAGGACAACAACATCAGAGACATAATTGATCGGCTAACATGAATCATACTAAACCGGATTTTAAAATGCTAAAACAACAACTTTTAAACATCCTTGTGAAACTAGACTCACATTATTCTAATACCCATGATCGAAATAGTATTAGATTATTAGGTCAATGGCATTGACTCTGGAACAAATGGCAAAATGACGTAACAAAACAAAACACACATGGTTACCGCATTCCCGGTACCCAACAAATCGCGAATCGTGAATGGGTAAAGGCGTTTTCATGGCTGATCCATAACAAAACAGAAATGAGGGAATGAAACAGAGAGCCATTAATTAATTAATCTATATCTAAAACCAATACTCCATATTAGATGGAAATTAAAGCACAAAAATGATGGCAAAAAGATGATTGACTCACTCTAAAATGAATTAAGATCAAGGCACCCAGATGCAAGAGATTGTATGGGTCTAATCTAAAAGAAGAAGAAAAATAATTATGATGAAAAGAATTGGTGTGTGTGTGTGTTCCCTTTTTAAAAACAAATAACCTCTCAGTTTGTATGTGTACATATGCGTCTACGTATTTATGCAAAGGAGTTGGTTGAGGAGGTCAAAGATTTGACTGAGTTAAAAGGAAGAATTATCCAAATGATCATGATCTTATCTAATCTAATACGAGTCATTTAGTAGCAAAAAAGGTAGATGATAATCTGGAGATTAGAAGAATGCAGCTCATTGTTAATAAGAGGAGGTGCTTATATGAATATGAATATGAAATGAAAGGTCGAGGAAAACTGTAAATATTAGGTGGCCTTTGTACCGTCCCTACCGGTTACGGACCGTACTGCCTACTTGCCAACCTCTTTTATTTTAGTTGATCTCTCTTGCGATGGATATGTATCCGTCGCAAGCTTAAGACGGATCAAATATATACCATTTGAGGGGAAAAGGACAAAGGTCCCACCAACCTTACTTTTGTCTTTTTCTATCAAATGGTATCTACTTGGTCCGTCATTTGTTTGTGACGGATATCTCCGTCACAAACAAGAATTTGTGCTTTTATTTTGTGTTACCTACCCTTATTTCTCATCCTTAGACCATGTACACTGGAAAGAAAATTTGCATCCTCTTATTTCTTTTTTTCCCTTTATTTTTTCGACACCTCGTCCTCTCTTTCTTCTACTACATTTTTCACTATCTACCTCTCTTCCTTTTCTATCCTTCAATTTTTCTTCCACAATAGACAGGATTCTCTTATATACTTCCTCCGTTCCAACGAATTATATACATTTGCTTTTTTGACACTATTTATAAGTAGAATGAATTTTCGATATAACTTCTAATATATAAGATCAAATATATTCATGTGCGATCTTGTTTAAATCGTCTAATCGAATACATTATGAATATCAAATTTTTATAACTTTTAATAATACGTAACTAAAGATATAGACAAAAGAAAACAAGTATCGACATACGTGCATAAAACAAACGTATACAAATGATTGGAACGGAGGGAGTATTACTTTTCTTATTATTTTAATTATCATCAAATTTTTATAAAAGCTAAAAAGTAAAAAAAATAACATGTAATATATTATTGGTTAATTTGGCACAAGGGCCAATAATGTTTTTCCTCTAAAATTAGTGGAAGAAGTCATCTTCCTCTTACTAAGAAGATGCACAATGAAAACATCACAATAGAGAGGACTTGAAAGAGAGTGGACTTCCTCTTAAAGGAAAGAGAGTGTTAAGAGAAGATAAATTCTCTCTATTGTACATGCCCTTATTATCAAGTTAATTGGGTCGTGATCCATTTTATGCTCTTATTACATGCTTCTTATCATGTGTCATTGGACACATTTTAGAAAGAAAAACCCTTTATTTATTTATACTTTATCATGAATATTTTTCACATTAGCCATGAGATTGATGAGATAGTATGTTGATAACTCGATAAATTTGTCGTATATATCTATATTCCATTGTATATGCACATACACTTGTTCACGATATAGTCGGTTGGTGACTTTTGGTTGTTTGTCAGCAAATAAATAAATGGTGTTAATCCCTTGATTACATAAATCAATCATAAATGAAATTATATACTTGGTCTAAGATATAAGCACATACGAGTAAGAAATAAAGGATAATCCTACTCATCATCTTGTCATACGAAACAACAACCAGGCAATTGTGAGGACAAGTTTTGGGCCAACAAAGAATGACGTGTTAGGGAGTGCAAGTGTGAAGAAAGAATGTTTTAAAATAAAAATAAAATAAAATGATGAAAATCCAATCAGCCATTATCTCAACTCAAATTAATCCATCCGACTACATACTACTAATTCTTTTCCAAATACGGAGTACAATTTATAATGGATAGTGATTGGTGATTTCGGTATGACACGCACTAATGCACTATTCAATAATATCCATGATATATATATATATATATATATATATATATATATATATATATATATATATATATATATATATATATATATATATATATGATATATCCTATCCGGATCGGAAGGAATGACTACTTACTCTCTTTTTAGAATTTTAACTAATTTTCGTGTCCGTGAAATTCACGGGTCTAGTAATGGTATATTTGTGCGACCTTCCTTTATCGCTATACCTTCTTTGTGAGCATTTGTTGTCAACGTAGAGATTAATTGTTGAAAGAGTGAAAATTCTTAATGATTGGTTTTGTTACACAAAGTTGTGTAGACCCCAACTATAAGCGTAAGGTAGAGAACAGACCGACGCTACAAAATAAGAAATGTGCGAATCTGGGTAAGGCACAACTCAAAATCTTGTTGAACCAATTGAAATATAGTTCGTGATAGTTGGAAAACAGTACTTAAATAATAATCCTTTATTGTAGCACGACACATTTAACTAACAACAATACGTAAATAATTTTCCAACCAATGCTTGTCGGCTACGTAATTGTGAGGATTCAACCTCAACTGTGGTTGTAGCTGCATTGGACGTTGTGTTTGTGGCGAGATAAACCTAGGTTGGGCAACCCCTTGTCTGGAGGCTGCGTCACCTCTCATGCTTGCAAGAATGCACTTTCTTGTAAATCTATTCATACGCGTCTGATTTCTATCAAGTCCAGCGGCGTTCATTGCTTCTTCGGCCACCTGTATATTGTTCATTTCACGGGCTAGTGTTGGATCTTAAACCGCAAAGGCATGACCTAGTATTGGGTGAGTAAATACTCCATAATAAATAGGAGCAGCAAAATACAGACTATAAATCACCTCTGTTACAGTATTAATCGGCTCCACTCAATAGTTTAAATAATTCATCCACTTATGTTAAATCAACACGTACTGGACCCCATATATTTTGGTAAAACAATTGGTTTAGAATAGGCTAAATATTTGTGAATAAAATTACAAACGTTTAAAACACGAAGGATTGTAAGCAGCGGAGCACGGGAAGGGTAAATCTTACGGCAATCACCTCAATCTTTTATTAATAAAAGAGGAAACCACAAAATCTGACGTGGCAACCTCTCCTCTCACAATTCCTACCTCTAAGGCCTCTCAGCAACCCTTCTTTCTCCCCCAAATTTCAAACGCTGCTATGTATTCCCTCATCATCCCCAACGAACAATTCCACTTCCCCATTACCTATGTCTTCAATAACCCAATTCAACCAAACGTTGAACAATACCACCTCGGCAAACCAAGCCTTGATTCCCATATATTCAATCCTTCCTCGGCAATCCCACATCGGAAGATGAGCAATCAATCTTACCTCGGCAATCCCATATTGGCAAATGAGCAATGAATTAACCCTTCGATTTCCAGCTATTCAATTTCGAAATTGTCAATCCTCATCAATTACTTACCCTATTTACGCACCCAAATCCCTTATAAAATGCAGTCAATTTGTGGTTTTGTTCACAGACCTTCACAGATTGAATCATCAGTTAATATCTTATCAACATCCTGCCGACCATGTCTTCTCAGAAATTTGTCACCATTCCCGAGTTGAAAGAAGGTGATAGGATCGAAAACATGAAGGTTAGGGTTATACATCGCTGGACACGTCCCGCGTACATGGACAAGAAGAAGACCGAATCAATTGAGCTGCTATTGATTGATGAGACGGTATCATTCTTTTTATTCATTCGTACTCTAACCTAATTGTCATTTTAATTCTTATTATTGTTGTTTCTTCTTCGTCCTATTCATTTATTTTATCTTTTTTTTTTCTACTTCGTAGAACCAAATAATTCAAGGTTCTGTACGTAGACAAGTGTTATTGAAATTTACCGATTCCCTACAAGTTGGTGCGGTATACAACATAAAGAACGTTAGTGTCAGTAACAATGTCGGGTACGAGAAGGCTACACCTGCACTTTACCGACTTTACTTCGAATACTCAAGCAAGGTAATTCCTTTGACCGGAGAACATACCATCCCTGAGTATGGTTTTCGCTTCGCAAATTTCGAGGATATCATCAACGGTCGAGTTTCAACAACTCATTACATCGGTATGTTCATATCTTTGTCATACAATTACATATTTCGCATATGTTATTCCACATTACAGATTTCGCATATGTTATGGAGTCCTCATTCTGTCGATCTCCCTGAAATGATTCAGAAACAAACGATTTCACACCAATCTCCGGTTGTTGTTCTGCAATGCGTCGAAGTTCGCAAATTCGATGGTTGGCGTTTACAGACCACCTATAACGCAACTAAGATACACTTCGGCCTCGACATTCCTGAGGTAGCCGCTTTCTGTAACAGGTATGCTTTTTGCTTTATTTATAGATCCCTACCATTGTATTTTTATTGCCTCTATTCCTGTACATATTTTCACTGTCGCATTTACTTCCGCAGTTTCTCAACACCTGCACCTAGCAACTCCCTTCAGGTCATAGACAAGGTCGACGAGGATGAGGAGATAGATGTCCTCACATTAGACAATATAAAAACCATTAACGAGATCAAGGAGAATGAGAAGGTGATCTAACCATCTTTCCTATTTCAATTTTTTATGGTGTGAATGTCAACCTCTTTTCTTCCCTTACTTATTTGCTAAATTGGATGTAGCCTGGGTACTTTTACACTTATGGTCGGATTATCGACTTAGAATGCAAGAGTGGTTGGTACTACAATAGTTGCATTAGGTGTCGTTCCAAGGCAACTAAAAATGAGCAAGGACGTTGGAAGTGTAATAGGGCGGGCTGTGACGGAAGCATTAACGGATTCAACTCTAGCGATCCAAAGTAAGTATCCCCTCGCAAATCACCCCTTTCGTTTTTAACCAACCATATATATTGTCACGCGGAGAAATTTACGTTTTTCGTTACGACGCACGTAATATCAGGTTTCAGGTGCAGTTCTTAGTGTCAGATTTTGGAGATGACAGAGTTCACTTCGTGGCATTTGATTCCCAAATAGGTGATTTTCTCGAACCATCGGCCAAGCAACTAAGAGATAGACTTGAAAAGGTAACTATATTCGTTCATCCAATAACTTATATTCCTAACTAAACTTCATTTGTACGTATTTGACTCACCGCTTAGTTGATATATTTTTTGAAGGATGGGAAGCCGGACTCTATTCCTGACGAGTTTGAATTTTTCATCAACAAGAACTTCATTTTCAAAATTCATATTAGTGCGAGATACAATGTTGAGCATAGAAAGCATTCATACACCATAACAAAGATGAGCGACGACCCTCAGATGTTCGAAAACTGGCTGAACAAATGCAATGAGAGGGTCAAGGTCGGTACTTACCCCACACCCTCTGTTATTTCTTTCATAATTTACTTTTGAATAATGACGTTTTACCTGTCTTCACTACCACACAGCGTGACATGACAATGCTGGAGTTTAGTACCAAACAAATAACAACTATTACGGATTCTGCACAGGTAAATACCTCTGTCAGCAATGACATACTTCTTCCTATCTGGGTTCATTAAATACATCTGTCAATCATGACAATAATCAAATACCTTATATGTTTATTGTCCTTTGTCCGACAATCTCACCCCAGAGACAGTTGGAGAGTTTGCGAGGTCTTGCCACCAAAGAAATTGAATTACCCGGACTGTCAAACTTTCAGACACCATTGCATGAGGTTGGCCCTTGCGTACCTAATCTACACCGCTCTATTTGATCTTTACGTGTAAACACTGCAGTTACTCAATTTGCCATTCCTGCAGGACTGTAACTTAGCGTCCATCGAATCAACTTCAAGAGCCACATCGAGAAAACAGACAATTCCTGCTATTGAATTACCCGGACTGTCAAACATTCAAATACCTTTGCATGAGGTTAGCATTTTGAGTAGATAAGCTACGCCACTTTATTTGATCTTTACATATGGCCACTCCAGTAAGTCAATCATCCTTTTGTGCAGGACTGTAACTTAGCGTCCATCGAATCAACTCCAAGAGCCACATCGAGAAAACAGACAATTCCTGCTATTGAATTACCCGGACTGTCAAACATTCAAATACCTTTGCATGAGGTTAGCATTTTGAGTAGATAAGCTACGCCACTTTATTTGATCTTTACATATGGCCACTCCAGTAAGTCAATCATCCTTTTGTGCAGGTCTGTGACATAGCGTCCATTGTTTCAACTTCCAAAGCCACATCCAGAAAAAGGACAATTCCCGCTATTGCTTTCAACTTGGAAGATGATCCAGAAGTGGATGCATCATCGTCCACAAAGGGCGTTGATAGTAGGAAGAAGGAGAAGCTTAGCTAAATTCTTTTCGCTCCTATGCTGCATCAGAACCATTTATATTAAGGAACTATTTCATGCACTTCAGATTTAAGTCTCTAAATTCGTATTTTTCCTTTTCATGCACTTCAGAATTTGACATCTACACAGACCTATTTTTCATACAATTAATCATCTTTAGATCTCCAGAATGTTTGTTTTTCATAATTATTACGATTTTATGTTGAGCATTACTTTCATGTGCATCTACGTTTTTAATTTCTATTCAGTAGTTTTGGTTGAACCGAGCATAAGAATTATGGCCCACATTTTAGATTCTCATAAGAATTACACCCTCTACCGCAATCTCACAAACTCAAAAGAAACAGAACTTTTCACATCATTAATTATGAGAGGTTACATTACATTTGGTCGTCAAAGTTCCGTAGTACGTATCACCATTAATTCGCAGACATGTTATTTTTAATCAAGGCATATAGAAACAATGAAAGTATGGATAGTGGCAACTTCCAGCCTAAGGCAACGTATTGACCTTATTAGACACAGTTTTAGACATTAAACGAAATTCGTCACGCTTATAAGTCTTCCCGGAATAATAATCTAAGTTGTGTTCGCACTACAGCATTCATCGGTAACAGGTCTACTTTCATAGATTATGTCTTCCATTACAGATCGAACTATTACAGTTCCTCTAATCACGAAAGTATGTCGCTCCAATATATATGTATATTAAAACATCAACAGTACCTTCCTCCAACAAATTGTAGTGACGTCTTACTAATTTGATGCACTGTACGTTAACTTCGTACCGTCCCCCTATTTATCGTATCTTCCATTCAATTCATTCATTTGGTAGGAGTGCTCCTCGACATGTGTATCAAATATAAATAAATCCATGACATTTATTTACATCTTTAAACGAAGAATTTACAATTACATTCCCAAGGTCTTTTATGATTACTGAGTATCCATGCCTTTTAAAATTCTACAATTATATAAGCCATGTTTACATACAATTTTACAATTCTACAATAATATCACCGTCATTTTACCTTTCATGATCATGGTACGGTCAAAGAATGTCATGCCATCTTCTAACCCGGTCCCCGTGAACGTCCACAACGATTCTCAAGGTATGCTATGCAAACTCTAACTTCACTTTTCCATATTGTTGTCGTACCACCAACAGGAAACGAATATACTAAAATGAGTGTGAGTCGACTTTCTACCTCTCCATCACGTAGGTGGTGCCAACTCAGGGGGAGATCTAACTGAACCATCTCCGTCCACTAGACAAGGAAAGCGTAAGTTAGAGACCCAAATTGTTACACCTGATTCACAACCCACAAGGCAGAAAACAAGTATGTGTGACATTTCAGATTGTTGTTTAATATACACTTATACAATTCGACAACCTAATCACATTTCACGACTTTGTAGCAAATCGACGTAATGTACTTGGAGACATAACAAATGATACCCGACTACGTCCAAACAGACCCGGTAGTAGCAAGGCCGTACCAGTTTCCGTGTCAGGAGGTACAACCTATACCTATATTCAAAACAAGTTCAAATTAACACTTATACATCTACGATTCATTTACCGAAAATGATTACTTTATATGTTTAGGGGAAATAGTTTACTGTCCTGAAAATGTCAATGAGAATACGAATCACGCAAATCTTACCGGTAATCCGCTCAACAATGGCCATGACCGCTCAAATTGTAATCATGGGAATGGTTCTTCTACGTCGCCAGCCAGCCAAGGTTGTTTCTTCTTTTAGTATTCACTTTCCACATAACTTAAACAATTATTACAATACACATCTGCCGTTCACCTATGCTAATTGCCCTTATAGCAATTGCAGCATCTTCTACAAATGGAGACCCGAAGTAATCAATTATTCTAGACCCTAATTAAGCATCTTCCTTACCCTTCTGCAGAAATTGTAGTCCTTAATTCGCAGAGTACGTCTTTAACGCAAATATCAGTCGCAACACTTGCAACGCCTATTTTAAAACCGCCATCTGTACAACAACAACGTAAGTGTTCTGAACAGTCATGGAGATCAACCGGTATATTGCTATATTCATTTCTCTTACTTATTTTTCTACGTTTCCCCTTTCCGCAATTTTCAGGATTCAACATCCAAGTACAGAAGTACGTGAACAATTACTATACTTCACAAATAGCAAGGCATGATCGTAGGCGGATATGCAACGAGCGAAAAGCTGCTATATTTGGCGAAGAAGTGCATCAAACTCCTCATAAAATATTCGGTCCAACTATTGACCCACGTTGGAGGTCGAAGCTTGCAAGACACAGGAGACGAACTATTCAATCGGAGAATGCTCTCAACAGACTACCGCTTTCCCCCGACGACCCCCAACGTTCCGCACTAGCAACTCCTGTGGATCAGTGTTTGTTCTCCAGCCTCTTCAAACTACTCACTTTGCCTCATAGACCCGGTTCATTATCTACTCCGTGTAGTGTCACTTACAAATTCTATTGCAGGTAGGTCGAACTCTGTCCTCTCACTCACATCTCCGAACCCGTTCCAGAGTTGCTTAACAGTTGTTTCAACTATCTCCCCTTCGTCTGCACGGATTCAGCATGACAGGGAGAGTGTCATCCACAGTCTCGCCCGCGACATTTTCGGTAACCGTGACGCAATGAGTAACGGTGAATATGATCAGTCTTTAGCAGAAGGTAAGCTGCCGAGATTGGACACATCCATACATATATATTTCACTTTCTACCTGCTAATGTATACTAGCTACTCCAACCAATACTTTGTGAGTGTAGAACCTGTCTTGCTCATTCAAAAATTTATATCATCACAGATTGGTCAGGCTATTTCGACATAGGAGACCCGGAACACTCATGCCGTAGGTGTGCAGCGCAGTTTTGGTATGATGAAAGAGATCGAATGGACCGCAAGCCATTGGTTCCTAATTTCACAATGTGCTGTAAAGACGGTGCAGTCGAACTGCCATACCTACAGCCACCACCACAACCACTTTATGACTTACTCTGGGGGGTACACCCAAATAGTTCACATTTCACAGAGAACATTCGTATGTACAACAACGGATTCACCATGACCTCAATCGGTGGCAAGATAGACCACTCTATTAACGTGGGTAGGGGCCCCTACACTTTTAGATTGAGTGGCCAGAACAGTCACCGTATTGGCAGCCTACTTCCAACCGGCGACAAAGATCCCCAGTTCTGTCAGTTGTATATATACGACACGCAGGATGAAATATCAAATAGGACGAACGCATTAAGGTAATATGCTCATTCAATAGAACTTGCAAGTAGTTAATTTTAAAATCTTTATGATGCAAATACTCTGCACGAAGTTTCTCATGTTCTAAAATCTTCCTATTTTTTCAATTTATTATTGCAGCAAGTACATGAAGAATAAGTTGGACGTGATTCTCATGAATGCTCTCAAGGAGTTGCTTGACGAGCATAATCCCTTGGTTAAATCATTTAGAGTTGCTCGAGATCGCCTCGCGAACAACGACAGTCAAGATGAAATCCGACTCAGGCTTATTTCTGGCAGACACGTTGATGGAAGGATTTACAATCTCCCAACCGTATCTGAAGTTGCCGCCCTGATTTTCGGGGACATTGAGGACACAATTGACAGTCGTGACATTATTATAGAGGAGAAATCTGGGAAATTACAGCGGATATCCGAACTCCATCCCTCTTATCTTGCACTACAATACCCAATTCTATTCCCTCGCGGTGAAGATGGTCCACGTCTTGGTATATCACACAGTGAGCATTCTATAATGTCGTCCAAAAATCCTGAAACAGGGAGGAACAAACTGACACTTCGAGAGTGGTTCGCATTTCGTCTAATGGACAGACCCCCAGACGTTGAACAATCTACCATTCTTCGAGGTTGTAATCTCTTCCAACAATTCATTGTAGATGGTTACACCATGATAGAGGCGCAAAGGCTATTATATTTTAGGCTAAACCAACCTCAACTCAGGTCCGAGAACTACAAACAGCTTGCTAGGTCCGTTGAAAACGGTGTAACTGAACCGGGTTCATCGGGTAAGCGGTACATAGTACCCTCTTCTTTCCTGGGCGGTAAAGGCTACATGAGGGAGACGTACCAGGACACCATGGCAATATGTAGGTGGTGTGGTTACCCTGATTTGTTCATCACCTTCACTTGCAACCCAAAATGGCCTGAAATATCAAGGTTCATGAAGTCTAAGGGTTCTAAAACTGAACATAGGCCTGACATCCTGGCAAGGGTATTTAAGATGAAACTAGATCAACTTATTAGAGATTGCAAGGATGGTGTTATTTTCGGTAGAACGAGGGCAGGTACTATAATTTATTTTTTACCTTATCTACTACAACCTTACTGTTTAGGATCAAGGAATGTCTTTTGTTTTCCTATTTGTTTAGAACTTTTTCCGTTAATTGCTTCTCATTTTTTGCTTTGTCGTTGTTTGTTTCAGTTGTATATACAGTTGAATTTCAAAAGCGTGGTTTACCCCATGCTCATATTCTACTGTTTTTGCACCGCGAGGACAAATTTCCCGTAGCATCCGACGTTGATAGTATCATAAGCGCTGAGTTGCCAGACCCGGTCGAAAATCCATCTTTGTTCAAAGCTGTAACGGAGTTAATGATCCACGGTCCATGTGGCCGAGCAAATCCTAAGGCCACATGTATGGACAAAGGCGTCTGCACAAAAAGATTCCCGAAGCCATTTTCCGATTACACTTCTGTCGACGGTGACGGCTACCCGTTGTACAGAAGACGGGACACAGGTATTACCTTCCATAAATTAGGCGTGCCTATTCATAACGGTTACGTGGTTCCTTACAATCCTGATTTAATACATCGTTACCGTGCACACATCAATGTTGAGTGGTGCAACCAGGCCAGATCAATTAAATACCTCTTTAAGTACATCAACAAAGGTTATGACAGGGTCTCCGTTAGTGCATCTAATGGCAAATCTGGAGACGAAGTTGACCAGATTCAGGAGTACTATGACTGCCGCTACATATCTCCATGTGAAGCTGTTTGGAGGATTCTTTCTTTCGATATCCACTACAGAATCCCGCCCGTTATGCGCCTAGATTATCACCTACCAAATGAACAAAACGTTGTCTTCAACGACGACGATCCATTGGAAGAAGTTCTAGCCAGGTCATGTGGTTCCAGAACTAAGTTCATAGCCTGGCTAGATTACAACAAGAACCACTCCGATGGTCGTGATCTAACATACTCCGAATTTCCCAATCGTTTTGTATGGCATAGTAAGGAAAAGGAATGGGCTCCCAGGAAAATGGGGTTCACGATTGGTAGAATGTTTCATATGTCGCCGACCGGTGGGGAGAGGTACTACATGAGAACTCTACTCAACTTCGTTAAAGGGCCAACGTCATACGCTGACATTAGAACAGTAAACGGTGTTGTACACCCAACTTTCAAAGACGCTTGCTATGCACTTGGTCTACTCGGGGATGACACAGAATACATTACTGCGATTGAAGAAGCAAGTTATTGGGGGTCCGGTGTATATTTACGCAATCTTTTCGCAACACTGCTGTGTTCAAAATCTCTTATCAGACCTGAACACGTTTGGGAGAAGACATGGCATTTACTCACGGAAGACATTCAGCACATGAGGCGCGTACAACTGCGAAACTACGGTAATATATATATAATATTCATCCAACCAGTAATTCCTTAATTGTTTGAATCATACTGCTTTTTTTGAAATGATCTGTATAGGAGTTTCTGTGCTGCACAGTATTAATAAGTATAGGAGTTTCCTATCACCACTAATTACACAATTATTTCTATCTTACTGCTTTTTCCAGATTCCGATCATCTGACTACTTTCTTCATGTCCAGATTTGATAATGTCTGAGTCCGAGTTGAAAAATTACGCTTTGTCTGAGATCGAGCAGTCACTTCTACGAAATGGTAGTACACTCAGGAATTTCGATACAATGCCGTTCCCTGATTTCGAAGTCGCCGCGCTTCATAACAATAGGTTGATCTCAGATGAACTTTCGTATGACGTGGACAAACAGGCGCGTATACACGAAACATGTGTAGCATCGCTCACATTGGAGCAAAAAACTGTGTACGATAAAATAATGACTGCTGTGAAGTCCGGGAATGGTGGCATGTTTTTCGTTTATGGCTACGGAGGAACAGGAAAAACGTTTGTGTGGAAAACCCTTTGCGCGGCCATGAGAAAAGACGGAAATATTGTACTTCCTGTTGCGTCGAGTGGCATCGCTGCAACTCTTATGCCAGGTGGGCGCACCGCTCACTCGAGGTTCAGCATACCAATTCAGGTCGACGAGACATCAACATGTCCCGGTATTAAGCCAGGCAGTGATTTGGCTGAGCTCATTAGGCACACGAAACTTATTATATGGGACGAAGCACCCATGATGCATCGTCACTGCTTTGAGGCTTTAGATCGCAGTCTCCGTGACATAGCGAGATTCGCAGCAGATGGCGATTCGGACCAACCTTTTGGTGGCAAAGTTGTAGTACTTGGCGGAGACTTTAGGCAGATTTTACCAGTAGTGCCGAAGGGCAGCCGCCCCGACATAGTGCGGGCGTCGATATGCTCATCCCCACTTTGGCGGTACTGCAAGGTTAGTGCAGTTTCCAATGTTAAGTGAATTACGTGCCTCCAATTTTTTTTCAAATAATTATCCCCATCGTGAGTCAATTTATAATCTTTTTTCAAATAATAATAATTCCTATTATTGGCTAAACAATTATTTATCATTCTTAGGTGAGTCTTATTAGATCTGGAAAAAAATTGCTCCATATAAGTAATACTTCTACCATGTCCTAATAAATAATTAAGATGATTTACTCTATCATCTACACATATGATCATATAAACACGAATATATGTATATATGTGTGTATATGTCCGAGTCGGTGTTTAGTAGTGTGTCCCGCTTGGTTGTTGAGATGAACGCTCACATATCTTTAAAATATGCAGGTTCTCGAATTGACGAGGAACATGAGACTTGAAACTGGCCGAGATGAATTTGAGATTGCAGATCTCAATTTGTTCTCAAAGTGGATCTTGGAGGTAGGTGACGGTGTCGCTGGGGGGCCGAACGATGGCGATATAGACATTGAGTTGCCTGATGATATTCTAATTGCTGACAATGGGAAACCGCTACAAGCTGTCGTACAAACAATTTTCCCAGACTTAATAAACAAATATCAGGACACTGAGTTCTTACAGGAACGAGCAATTCTAGCATCCACACACGACGTCGTGGAGGAGATTAACGAATACGTCCTATCGTTGCTGCCTGGCAATGAACGGATCTACCTTAGCTCCGACGAAATAAGTAAGGACGAAAAAAGTCCCATTGTTAACCAGGTTTACTCTACCGAGTTTCTTAACACGGTCAGGTCGTCCGGTCTTCCTAATCATCAGTTGAGACTGAAGGTCGGATGCATTGTTATGCTATTAAGGAACATGGATCAGGCTAACGGTCTTTGTAATGGGACTCGATTAATGGTTACCGATCTTGGTGATCGTGTCATTGCTGCCACTGTTATATCTGGATCCACTAAAGGAAGCAAGGTCTTCATCCCAAGACTTACTGTTAGTCCGTCGGATGAGACAAAATTTCCAATAAAGTTTGATAGACGCCAGTTTCCGGTTGTTGTTTGCTATGCAATGACTATCAATAAAAGCCAAGGCCAGTCATTGAAGCATGTTGGCCTGTACTTACCCCGGCCGGTATTTACGCACGGTCAGCTTTATGTAGCATTATCCCGCGTTACAAGTCGGCGAGGATTGAAAATTCTTATTCCCCGATCAGGTTTGACTGCCGACAATAATGGGTGTAGAACTACAAATGTAGTATACAAAGAGGTTTTTAGTCGTATTAAGTAGCATAATTTAGTGTCCTTTGCTGTGACAATGAATATCAATTGTGTAAAAGTTGCTGTCTCATTAGCTATTTTTTTTGGATACACAAAAAAAAAAAAAGTCATACCTTGGTTGTGCTCTCGCAGCTCATTCCTATTGTGATGATTGTCGTTACTTCAACCATTTACAACCGTGAACTGCAACCCCCTATATTACATAATCCACGTATACATAACTAATCTTTGGTGTTATATTGCTTTTCGAGCATAAGCGTGCAACTCAAATACTCAATACATCATTATGTAAACAAAAAAAATTGTGCGATTGTTAAATTTATATCACACGTAATCAACTTAATACACAAGCATTATTTAACATTAATTAAGCTGTCGAAAGCAGCCATACATTACACCGATTTCCTTTTCGAAGAAACTGATTACATACGTACTTAGTACGCTACCATTTTCCACAATCATTACATCCGCATATTTTTCCCTTGATGGACTAGAAAATCTGACCACCAACTAGGTCAATAAAATCCGATACCTTAAGCTTACATGAAAATTTGTACGCCATCTATGACGAACAGCGCACCTACAATCCACCATTCTAGAGCTAAATAGTTTTACAATTAGGCAAACTGCCACGGAGAAAACACCACGAAATAGTTGACGACTAAACCACTAACTAATGATCATAACAGAGTACACACATACAGACTGATTATAGAGTACTTAATGCTGCTACTACCCACATTCCTCACAGACCACAACTGATTCAAGATTCAGACTGAACTTTCACCCCATAGAACCTTGGGTACCTGCTGGCCAGCATTGCCATCAAACGAGCGTATGTAGATATCGTATCTTTGTCAGCATCATCGTACCCATTAACCTGATCCTCAATAGGCACAGTGCAGTAGAAGGTATGCCTCCTCAAGTAATCTCCATCCTCCGAAGTCGCTACCCAGGCATGCGGACCAGCTGTTGAGTCAAGCTGGCTCACATAGTTGGCCTTCCCTTTGCCGGCCCTCTCAAATGCTCTCTGCAGTTTGAAAGCATTCCTGTAATGACGCTGGTCATGCTCAAACTCAAGGACTATGGACCTCATGAAATTGCCGGTTTCACCATTGTATATCGGTCGGTACTGCCTTATCATGTACCCGAGGCTTCTAAGTTCATCTCTTACACAAGCGAAACTCCTTCCAGTAACATTGTTACCCGAAGTGTCATATGGGAGGTTGTGAATGATAACCATTGGAGGGTAAGAATATTGGGTTGGCATATTATTGTACTAATTACTGAAGTGTTTCAATCTGTTGTGGTGGTGTGGTAAACAAAGGTAGAACTGTATTTATATAGGGTGAAATCTTCCCATTCAATTGACAAATGGTGATTGCTTGGACAAGTGTAAAAATCTGTCGATTTAAACAGTAAAAAGGTACAAAATTCATCAAAGCAAGTTGAACATAGCAGATTCTCTGAAATCCCATCCTAACATATCTAGATTGACAGGTATGGTGATATGATAAACCAAGCAAGCAACACAGCACATCAACACATTGATATTAGAGATCAGATTTCACAAAAATTACCTATTAAAGATGCAATCGACTCCACATGCTACTCTGTTCTTCTCCGGCACTGTTGCATCGAGTAGACGGCACATGCCTGTGAGAAATCGAATATATTGGACAATCCAAACCTTCATCATGAGGAATAATTTCTGGTGAAATGTGATTTTGGAATCTTTGGTGGATTGTGCGTTTGATTTTTTATGCCTAGGAGATGCATATTTTGGGCAAATCTGATTTTGAAGGATATAAACTTCATAGCTAAATGGTGGTGCCACATAACATGTTTACCTCTATACTGTCTCCCGGGCAGCAATCCGTTTTTATGAACAATGCACCGATACTATTAACTACGACAAAATGTGTCTTCCATTATCCAAAAGTCTTTGTCCTATTACGATATGTTTAATTTACCCACCTATACTTATCCAACCTCATCGGTCATCCTTAAGTAATATTAATATACCGTCCGTCAATATAAACCACATTCAATACATAAACGCCTTAACAACCCCGTGATTTATCACGGGTTGTAAACTAGTTACAATATTAATTGGCTTCGTAAAAAAACAACTAACTCCGTCTCGGTTATTTGATGTATTTCTATATTATTCGTGAGGAGTAGTTCGATCAAGTGACAACAAATGATTGAGACGGAAAAATGCAAATACTATGCTAGATCAACATATACACTTCCATGATTTTGTATAAATAATTCATCGAAAATGTTATGCTAGGTCAGGATATATATATACCTCCATGATTGCTGTATAAATAATACGAATTACCAAGAATATACCGTACACAAACAAATCTACAGGAACGAATTATGAACCGACAAATTTTTGTGAGGGTGATAGAATCACTTCAATTTTAGTAATCTAATGAGTACACCCTTCCAGTTTCTGCAGGAATTGGGCAAATTAAACTTCCTCATCCTCCAACCTCCACTGAAGCACGTAACTAACTACTGTCATCTTTACTCACAAACTTTAAAATTAATAAACCTCCTCATCCACGAGCTAAATATGGATTAGCTTATACTCCTTTAAGAAGATATATGAACAATTACAGAGTTATACACTCCTCAAAAATTAAAGGGTATAAGAGCGACTGATTATGAACGCACACATACTTATACACTCCTCCGTTATAAATTTAGCTTATACTAACTGTAAAGCTCCATTGGCCTTTATCTACTTCAACATTAACATCTATATCATACAAGAATAACCTAAATTTGACCGATAAAAAAATAACCAAATAGCGTAAATCTTACCGATCAAGAAGGATGCAATTGGAAGCGACTTTCGGAGGAAATTGACGGTGAAACTGTAGAGGGACGAAAAGAGGAAGGCAACTGAAGGTTTCATCTTCTCAATTGTATGAACTTGGAAAGTATAAATACACTCAAACGGCTTCTGAGCTTCGGATGCCATCGTAACTGCCAGACCTTTAATGGAGGATTAAATGAGCTTTAATGGAGGGTGATTCTATTTCGAGATGAAGGAAGAGAGGAATAGATTATTACGCAGGTGAATAGAATAGATAGATTAGGATGACTTTGATTTAGGGGATTAAGATGACTTTGATTTAGCTTGCCACGTGTCGGTCTTTGAGGACTTGCTATCCTAATTAACTAAAAAATGATGGTTTTTTATTTATTTTTGAGCTTCGGATGCCATCGTAACCGCAAGGAATTTAATGGAGGAATAAATGAGCTATAATGGATGGCGATTCTATTTCGAGGTGAAGGAAGAGGGGAGTAGGAACATGGGAGTATCTATATATATATATATATATATATATAGAGGTGGGATCAGGTGAGTCCACTTATATATGTTGAGTCCGTGAGTCCCCATCTTAGCCCTTGATTCAATGTTAGATTAATGGACAAGATTTAATCTCATAATTAAGGAAATAACTAACAAATTTGGTAAATATATCATTTCTCTCTCTCCTCCTTAATTATCTCATTGCAAATCTTTTATCTCTATTATCAATCTTTTTAAATGTTTTTTCTCTCACACAACAAGTTTTTTCAAAAGTAAGTTTTTTTCATTTTCACCAAAAAAATCATTATTTTCTTACTGGTACGTATGTTACTATGTTGCTGCCATAATCAACTATGTTACTTTAACTCATATAACGTGTTACTTTAATTCATGAACTGCGTTACTTTAACTCATAAAATTTGTTACGTTGTTTAATATATTCTCATGCAAAAACTATTACTCTAACTCATACAATGTGTTACTTTAATTCATGAACTGTGTTACTTTAACTCATAAAATCAATTACGTTGCAGAGTAGTCTCTTGCAAAAACAGGAGTTCCAATTAAAAAAAAAGAACAATGTTTGTTTTTATTAAGATACTCCAAAACAAAAAGTGGTACAAGATTCCAACTAAATCAACTCCATTACAATTCCAATGTTTCACACTTGTTACTCATAATGTCCTACTTATAATTCTTCTTCTTCTTCATCCTTCTCGTTCTCTCCGTCTTCTTCTTTTTCATCTTTTTCATCATCTCAGAAACTTTGATTTAATCTCACCACCGCACAATGGAGGAAACTCTCACCCACATCCCTACATCATTCATGTGGATTAAAGTAACAGATAACAAGAGTTAAAGTAACAGATGAAGTGCATTGAAGTAACATTGAATTAAATTAACAGAGTATGCTTATACACCAGATATAAAGTAACAGAGGTCAGACATTAAAATAACAGAAAGTATGAATTAAAGTAACAGATAATGTTCATTAAAATAACACCAGATATAAGTTAGTGCAAAAAATTCATATAATGATAAAAATGAGAGTATGACGCAATATCTTACTATTTGATATTGTTTCCTATTTTGAAGTCATCACGTCCCATAATTATAGGAAGTAGTATTTTTTTTTTTTTTTTTTTATATGGCGTTACTCTTTGATATTGTTTCCTATTTTGGTGTCAATCACGTCCTATTATTATAGGAAACAATATCTTTTTCTTTTATTATTTTTTTAATATGGCAGTTTCCAAAATTCTTAGGACACTAAGATGCACTACAATAACAGATGAAAAACACTAAAGTAACAACTGGAGTGTATTAAAGTAACACGACATATAAAGTAACAGATGGTAGACATTAAAGTAACAGATGCTCTACACTAAAGTAACGCAGTATATGAACTACAATAACTCAATATATTGTAAACGTAAAAACTAATAATTGAGTAGCATCTTAATGACTTCCATGGCGATTCCAGTATAAATTACAAAACATATATACTCACCGTTTGTGTGTTCTACGATTTGCATATGAATCTATGATGAATAACACGACCATGAAAACAATATCAACATGAAAATTAGCGCAAAACATGAATGACACGACCATGAAAACAATATCAACATGAAAATTGACGCAAAACATGAACACAAATTGACGCAAATTAATCAAGATAATGAATAAAAATTGACGCAAAACATGAAAGCAATATCGAAACTCACCATTGTTATACTCGATGAATTGTTTATCAACCGTTAATGAAGGTGTCGCGATCATTGAATTCATAGTAACGGAATTTCGAGCACAGATTTGATTGAATGAATGAACGTGATGATCGATGGGAGTTTTTTTTTTTTTTTTTAGGTTTTGATGAACCTGTGAATGAACGTGAATGAATGAGGAATGATTGTGATTATGGGAGTTATTGTTTCCTATAATATGAGAGTTATTTTAGGATACTAAATCTTCCTCTTTTTTTTTTTTTTTTTTTTTTTAAATACAAAATATTAGGATGGATCTTGTCCATCCATCCTCATCCCATCCAACGGATGGGATGAGGACTTAGGGACTCAACACTTATATAGGGACTCATTAGAACCTATCTCTATATATATATATATACATCAATTGCATCATCCATTGCTGACATGGCAGCGTGGATGCATCCCTTCGCTGACATGGCGTCCTCACATGCATCTATATAAAATCAACCCATATTATATATAGAAAATGCTAATAATCATCCTACTAGATATATATATATATATATATATATATATATATATATATATATATATATATATATATATATATATATATATATATATATATATATATATATATATATATATCATCTCCTACGAGTATTTATACGAATACTCTGTATTTATATTATACGAGTATAATTATATAATTATTCATATAAAATTTATGATAAATTATTATTAATTTAACATCTTAAAATTCTGTAATTTAACATCTTAAAATTCTGTAATTTATATTACTAAAAAATATAATTGCTAATTGTTAATCATCCTACATATATACGTTTTCAACTTAATCCATTTTATGTAACATTTACGTCATTTATTTACTTTTATTATTCATATAACATATACTCCAACATTTACGAAATATTATTATTTACATAAAATCTATGTAAAATTATTATTCGTATATCATTATTATAAATATAAAATATATTAAAAAAAGTTCTGATATTTTCTTAAATATATTTAAAATAATTTTTTATTTTTTATTTTTAGAATACAAAAAGTTGATATTGCAGTATTAATTTTTAATATCGAAATTATCCTTATGCAATAATCGTAATACAAATATAATATAAATAGATTGATGTAAGCGAACAATAAATGAAAATAATAAAATTATATGTCTAATTTTTTTTTTGAAGTGAAGATCAATATCATTAATAATAAGTCATTCGGTATCTACAAACGATGTCAAATTGAACTGAATACAGATTTGTAAAAAATAAATAAAGAACATCATTGAGACAAAAATCACTATTAGAATAATGCGCTTCTGCATAGCCTTCTATATATCGTTGTTTATTGACACAGCCTTTCGCGAAGGAATCTATAGATCTGATGAAATAGCCTCCATGATGATGAACTTTCTCTATTTTTGACAAATAGTAGATCGAGATCTGACCTCAATTGTATCGCCGTACGTAGAGATTCCATTGCTCTCATGATCTTGCACATTGTTCTTGAAATCTAAGCCCTATACTAATGTAAATGACTGAAACCTCGAAATAAAGGAAAAAACCTTGAAATAAAGGACGAAAACAACTCTCATAAAAGAGAGACTTTTATTGAATAAGATTTGTTAACTAATAATTGAGATTAAAATAATTTTTGGGGCTTACCATCGATTAATTATTGATGAAGGCCCCAGATTGAGGAGAAAAAGTAGGGTTTTTTTGAGGAGAAAGAGGAGGAAAAACTAAGTAGAGTTTATACGTCTAAAATCATCAAAACTGATTGAAAAATATATTTAAGGATAAGATTAGCTCTCAAACTTTGTTTTTAGTTCCATTTAAGGGTTCAAACTCCTTAACTTTACGATTAAGGGTTGAAATTAACACCGACAATTAAAGTTACTCAACCCCGCAAAAAATAAAGTGGGAGCGTAATATGAAAACATATGAAACGGTTCCAGCTGATCGGGTCATACAGGTCAGATCAAATATGAGTTGGGTTATACGGGTCAAGGGTTTAGGGTCGAAAATAGTTTCGAACGCCTTTTTTACAAACTTTTTAAGTCCAACAAAAATAATTTTCATTTTGATATTTTTATTCTTCTTCTTCTTATTATTATTATAAATTAAATTGGATATTTGTAATTTAAAATACGTATTAATTTTTTAATTATAAATTCAAATATAATATTTAAATTTAAATAATTTATTATTTTTAATAAATTCTCACTGATCGAACGGGTTGAATGGGATGGGTCAGGTTTTGACCCTAAATTAATGGGTCACATTGGGGTCGGTCAAACGGGTTGCGGGTCGAAAAAATGAGTTCACTACCCTAAAAGAGGGTTGATTTCATAAAAACTGAATCTAAATATTTTAAGTGATTAAAATAATTAATCAGGTACATATTCGATCCTATGAAGAGTTTTTGTCTAAAAACAATAGAGCAAAACCAATTGAAAGATATTTAATGGTAAGATTAGTACCCAGACTATTTTTTTAATTCCGTTTAAGGGTCTGAACTCTTATCTTTAACTTTACGGTTACGGGTTCAAAACTAACACCATCAATTAAAGTTATTTATTCAACCCCTCAAAAATGAAGCGGAAGCGTAATATGTATACCTGTCAAATGAGTCTAACGGGTCGGGTCAAAATATGGGTCAGATCAAATATAAGTCGGGGTATACGGGTCACGGTTCAGATTAGGGTCGAAAATAGTTTCGAACGCATCTATTTTTTATAAACTTTTTAAGTCCAACAAAAATAGTTTTAATATTATTTTTTTTTATTTTAATAATGTTTATAATTTTAAAAAAAAATTAATTCAATATGTAAAATTATTTTACAATTAAATAATAAAAAATGTTGTATTAAATTGAATATTTATAATAAAAATTAATTATAAACCCAAGTATAATATTTAGGTTTATATATTTTATTTAATTTTAATAATTCTCACTAACCGAACGGGTCGGGTAAGGTATCTATCCTAAATTAACGAGTTATTTTGGGTTCATTCAAACAAGTTGTGGGTCTACAAAACGGGCTTATGACCCTAAAAAGGGGAGGGCTCGATTTCTGTTTTCTTTTAACGAATTTTTGAGATAGTATGACGATGTTCCTTTCAGTTTTTTTTAGTTTATCACACAGTTTGTTTTAGTTGATCAGTGTGATAATGCACGTACATAGTATCATGAATACTTCTTTTCTAATACATATTTTATTTGACTTCATATATGATATATCTCGTTCATTATTTTTAGTTTTATTACAATTTATATATAACATAACTATAAACTGACCCGTGAATCTTCACGGGTGATAAAACTAGTATTATTAAGAAAGTGAGCAGATAGGTAGATTAGGAGGACTTTCATTTAGGGGATGCCACGTGTCAGTCTATGAGAGCTTGCTATCCTAATTAACTAAGAAATGATGACTTTTTATTGTTTTATATAGATTAATTATGGTAGTATGAGGAGGAGTACTGTACTGTATTAAACATCTACATCTCTACGTTCATCTTTACAAACAAAAGTTGTTAAATTACTCTCCCACCACCAACCTTTATGCTTCACTAGTGTAATACCCGTGATACGTCACGGGTTTGTGAACTTTTTTTGAAAATAATAAAAAGTTAGAAATAAAGTGTAATACCCGTGTTGACAGGGTTGAAGCGGTTTTTTTGCATCAAAAAGTCAAATCACAATCCATAAGAGGGTGAACGGAAGGACGAAATTGGCTTAAAATAACGTAAATGAAATGAATATTGACGCATATGATTATTATAATGTGTTCAATATTGAAGTCAAAGAACTCACGTGAGTATGTAGGTAAATAACAATTTCGGAGAGTGTATGATAAATGTAGATGTCTTAAGTATAACGACGTATGACGTCGAAATGAGTACGTGTATAGTATGTGTTTGACATAAACCTGTCAAAAACTGACCCGACCCGAAATCGCCCGGAGGAAAACTCGAAAAATCCGCCCGAAAAAGACCGAAACCCGAAAGTGACCCGACCCGATAATAACCCAAATATTTTGGGGCAGAACTCGCCAGAACCCGTTACTCGCCCGAAAATAGATAAATTAAAAAAATATTGCTATTTTACACTAAAGTTTCTTAGAAAACACTAAATCATACACTCCGTAAAAAAAAATATTGCTATTTTTTTTACATGATTATTACACTAAAATGTTTTTTTATTTTCAAAATTTTAAGATATACTCCGTAATATATCTTTAAAATCATATTTTTATCACATGATTATTACTCCCTCCGTTCACTATCTTTTGCCCTGTTTCATTAAAATACTCCTCACAAATAATGATCAAATGGGGCAAAAGATTATGAACGGAGGGAGTATAATGAGAAAACTATAATCAGTAGATCAAGTCAAAGTCCGTCATATATATTCGTACTTCCTATAGAAATAAAATATCACTGTATATTAAATATTGTAGACACCCACATTTTGACCGCCAGGTGTCTATAGTAGTTTCCGACAAACACCCGATGATGATCGGACGCTAACGTGCCTTGACGTACTCGGAAATGGGCTCGTAATATGGACATTTGGTTTAGACATTTTAGGGAGTACAAATCTCACAAAACCAACCTCAAATTCAGGCCCAGTGGGTCGTCTCGAGTCAAATAACACTAATTTGGGTCGAATCCGACACCAGAGGTAAAACCGTCTTTTAGCGACCGAGTCAAAACCCGGTCAAATATTTTTTTCCGAGATTTCCGGACTGATCGTGACATCTCACGTGTCCAATTCACGGTCCAATTCTACACAAAAATCAACCATACAAAGCAATAAACAATTTCGTTTAAGGTAGAATTCGATCCCGAGTAGGAATCCTATCCGAGAACCGACTCAAACACTCAACCGAGTGTAAACCACTCGGCCAAGTAGAACATACCAGCCGGTATTCCTCTTTTCTTCGCTCACAAGAAAACGGAATTCTCGTTCTCCTCAGCTTCTTACTCAAGCGGTAATTCTAGCTCAAACAGGAGTCCTATTCAAAAATCGATTCGAGCATCCGACCGAGTGTAAAACACTCGGCCGAAACAGCCCAAAACAGTAGCAAACCAGCCGGTTTGCCTTTCTTCCTCCACAAGAAAGCGGAATCCTTATTTCCCTCAAGTTCCCTCGTTTCCTATCCAAAGCGGTAGTCAAACTCTCCCAAGCCAAGGTCGGGAATTTCCTATAAATAGCCCCTTGCATCCAACACAAAAGACACGATTTATCAACACGATTTATCAATAGGATTTTACCAACAATTAATTACACACATTATCAACACCAATTATTAGGAACACACACATATACCCAATCTCCGACACACACATATAATTCCTTTAGCATCGAGAAACCGATAATACATCCAAAACCCGAAGGAAACCGGCCCCGATACCCGACACCTTCACCCGTCACGTCCCAAACTGTGCCACCCTAAACCAAACCCAACATCACTCGACGCTCCCGTGCCTAGCCACATTCCGACGAGCTCCGATCCGAGTCAACAAGAGCATGTAGGTTGAGGGTGTAATCAAACCCGACTTCTTCCTTTCTCTCCTTTTCTCCTCTTCGTCCGTTTTATTTTGTTACGGGTCTAGAGTCGATTTTTTTTATTTTCCTAATATCGTTATTAACGAAAAACTATTTTCATAACGAATATTCTTAAACATACGATATCGATTTTTCTATAATCGAATATCGTACCGAAAAGAATTATATTAAGATTTCGACGATATTAGAAATCGTTACATCTTTTCTCGTCAAAATTCTTTTCTTTTACTTTTCGTTCAAAATAGCAATTTTCGAACAAAAATATAAAAACGGACAGACCCGCACGCGAGTCGCGCCATGCCCAGGCGACTCGCGCGCAGGCCTGGAATCCGGGATTTCTTTTTTCACGTTTTCGTTCGTTTTATTATTTATTCTTCGATCGATTTCCAAAATTTACATCTTTTCTAAAACTATTCCAAGTATTTGATATTGACTCCGTAGTCAACTATCGAATATAACGAATATCGATAATATTAAGTCGAGTACGAATCATACAATATTCATACGCGATTTAATAAAAAATCGAGTTTTCAAAAACCGTTTCCGAAGCAGTCCGCCACGCGACTCGCCGGCGACCCGGGCGAGCCGCGCGGCCGGCTGTCCCAACGCACCTTTTTTCGTTCTTTTTTTATTTTTCGAACTTCGTTTTTTTATACAAAACAACGTTCTTTTCAACAATATTTTTCAGATTTCGATTAATTTATTTTCTCGATTTCACATATTTATTTTTTGCTATTATTATTTACAAATCGATACTAACTCGTTTGTTTGTTTTGTAGCAAATTCATCTTTTATTTCATTTGTTTTATTATACTAAAACGAATCTCGCATGCTAAATATAACTTTGACGTTAATTAATTTTTCATGCATTAAACCACTTAGCAACCCATTCAATTCTTCACATGCTTAGAAAACAATGTTTGCATAATCATTCATCGTTCAACTAACGCGCGCATTAAAACGTCATTCGATATCCTAGTAGAGGCCGCTAATGTGCGGGCGGGGTTGGGTGTTCTTAGTGAACTTCCCAACACGTACCCTCACCCCTTACTCAGAACCGTGGTTTCCGGATGTCCGAAACCATTGGCAACGAGAGTCATTCAATATACGATTAACCGCTCCAGTCGGCATCTATATCGATATGCAAAAGGGACGAGCCCAATAAACTCTGACATCGGAAATGGGCCGTATTTTGTACACGGCCCACTACGACATAGAGTGGGCTCGAACGGTTCCGAATAACCATAAAATTCGGTGGCGACTCCGACTTCGATTTAAATTTCCATTTGACCATCTCATGGAGATTCATTCGCCTCCCCAAACCCGCGCGTGGCCGCGTCGGGGTGGACCTATGTCATGTCCACAATTTGGCGACTCCGCTGGGGATTTTCTGATGAGTTAATAACCTTCGGTGTCCTCAGGGTGAGACTCGAATAGAAATCGTTTGACTAGTACAATGCGCGTTTTAGTTTTACGGTTCATGCATAACCCCATTTTCCCGGGCCGGTACTCGTGACCGACGTCCCACTATACCGTTGATATAGTCCAAATTGGTTATGTCAAAGGTGTCCATTAGCCGATTCATATGGGTTTTACGGCATGTCCTAATCTCAACTCGAGTTAGGGAGTCCGCCCCGATTCTTGATAGGCTATGTACACTGGTATAGACCCTTATAGACTGACCGAGACTTAGATTAAGAGCATACATGGCGTCGTTATACTGTTTCCATGACTACGTGCTACTTGATCCATATCTTTTTTCAAAACCGTCATTTTTCAAAATTTGCATCCTTTTTTCAGAATATCCGATTTTCAAAACCGGGTCATATACCGAACTTAGGACTTATGATTTTACTCAAAATATCCTTTTTCTAGCCGGTATTATGCCCAATTCAAAACTCGAAAATATTTTCGAAACTTTCAAAACCCGTCATTCGGCCCATTCCTTTTTCTTTTTTCGAAAAAGGGCCGAATCTCTCCACCCGATTCATTTCGGGCTTTTCAAAAAATTCATATTTCAAAACTTCCTCTTCTTAGACTTCCCGTATTTAGCAGTGTCGGGTCGTGTCATAAGTCGTTGAAGTCTCTAGCGTCGAAACTCCGTCGATCTTACATCACGGATTTTCCCCCCTATCCTAGTCCGCCTTATTTGTCAAGGCAAGGCCCACCTACGTAGGACATACTCCTACAAAGGTCGGCCCATTTACACAATCGAGTCTAAAAGTCTGGGAATGTCTCACGTGAACTTTCCTTCGGACAGGGCCCAACCCACAGTGTTGGATCCTGAGGAAGGCCCACATTTTCACAAGTCGCCCGTCTAGGTGTCTTTTCCGAGTCGTTTCCGTTTTAGTCTTCTTTCTTTTTTTCCCTTGCTCGGGATGTACTTTCTTTAGGATTCGGGTTAAGTTGCTAATTACGTGGTGCTCTTACAGACAGGCCACCCTTCACTCGAACCATGACGCAAAAAGCCATCGACGAGTTGAACACCACGTTGGCCCAAATCCAGGACCAATTGAGGCAAATGCGGGAAGACCAGATCGCCATTGTCACTCGGGTTAGTGCCGTAGAACAGGGAACTCCTAATGCCTCGATCGAAGATGATGGACCCTTAGCCGCATTGGCCGGCGCGGTCCGAAAGCTGCAGGAACAGGTCCACTCGACCACCAGAAACACCGTTCTCACGGAAAATGCCCACCTATTCGACCCTAACTGATGAACTGCCCGCTAACCTTACTTAACGGGCTTACCAATGTTCGATGGGACTGAAGACCCGGTACTTCACATTCGGGCTTTTAAGGACTTTATGGCTGTCAAAGGGGTCAAATCGACCATGTTCAAGCACCTCTTTGCTTCCTCTCTAGAGAAACACCCAAAAGCCTGGTACTACAGGCTGGACCCCAAGAAATTCAAAACTTGGGACGATGTTGCCATGGAATTCGCGCGGAACTACGCGGATAATGCTGAAATCCAGACTACCATGCGCACTCTGGAAGTTATGGCCCAAGAACCAAAGGAGGGTTTCACCAAATACCTCCAAAGGTGGCGGACCGAAAGTGTCAAACTGGTAGACAAGCCCACCGAAAAGGTTCTAGTGGAGGCCTTTGTCAAAAACCTCCTCCCTGCTTACCGAGTCCATCTCAGATACGCCATCATACCCGACTTCGCCACTTTAACCGAAATGGGTACCAGAATCGAAGACGATTTAAGGCAAGAGAGCCTTACCAAGTCCTCTACCAAGGGGTATCAAGGAGCTAGTTCCTCCTCCAGCAAGCCCGCCACCACAACGGTGGCCCGAAGCATTTTCGACGAGGTAAATTCACTTGACACCTCAACCAAGAAGAATACTCCAAATCGGGTATTCACCGACATAGGGACAACCTATGCTAATGCCTTACAAAGGCTATCTTCGAAGGGCCTAATCCAACCGATAGGCCCAACCCCGGAAGTTCCCGTGGAAAAACGGTCTAAAAGCTACACCATTCAGGCCTATTGCCATTATCACCAAGGCAATGGACATGACACAGAAAAATGCTGGAAATTGAAGCATCTTATCCAAGATCTGATCGAAAATGGGAAAATACCACTACCCAGTGACAAGCCAAGCAACAAGAATAATCCTCTTGCTACTCATGCCATTTTTACTGGAGAAGTAGTTGACTGCACTCATCTCATTTCCCCTTTCATTTCCCAAATCAACGGGATATGGAACGACGACGAAGACGATGTTTACCTGGCTAAAGGAGAGGTTGTCCCCGTCACTATCGAGGAAGTCCGGAGGGCTAAAGCCAAAGCTCTGGCCGGTACACACACCATCACAGCCACCCCGGAAACCGTCACTGAACCTTCCAGGACGGAATTTACTCCTGAAGAGCCGGACGCCGACACAGCCCTAGTCAGACAGTTGAAGAGGGTCCGAACCGATATTACTATATGGCAGCTTTTGGTTAGTTCACAGGAGCATCGAGCGGCATGATGCGCGTATTTTATATACACTTTTTATGCTCTTATTACGCGCATTCTCGTGTTTATTGAATAGTGAAAACTATTATTTTGCCCCGAATTGGCTACTTTGTGGTGTGTATTGTCCTTTTGCAGGAACGGAAGACAAAGGAGCTAAAACGAACCAAAATCGTGCCAAATTGAAGCTGGAAAATTGCTGTACGCTGAAACGGGCGATAGTCGACCGACTATCTGAATAGTCGGCCGACCATGACGATAGTCGACCGACTATTACAATAGTCGGCCGACTATTCTGGAGCTACAGAGATCAAGTTGATGAATGATTAGTCGACCGACTATTACAATAGTCGGCCGACTATTTCCTGGACTGCGGGCAGATTTCGTGATCAGCAAGGAATTTCCTAAACACAAGAATTTCCTAAACAGTTTTTAACCCATCCAATTTGTATAAATAGGGCTTTGGGAGCCACATTAGAAATCACTTCTTAACATCTCTCAACTTCTCCCTAATTCTCTTTTACTTCTCATAGACTCTTCTTTAGATTTCTTCTCCTTATTCTCTTAGAATTACTTATAGGTTAATTTCTTCCTTTAAAACTCGGTTATTGTAAGATTGCAACATTCTAATCGCCTTCATTCCTTTTGGTAATTTTATCTAATCTTTCTTCCTTCTTCCTCGTTCTTGATTGTACTTCTTCATATTTACTTATTCTTAATCTTTGTTTTATGTTTGTCGTAATTTTATTATTATTCGTCATGTTTAATCTAGTAAAATCTTTTATTAATCTTGTTGTTCTTAAATTAATTATGATTAGCTAATTTCCCTCGCTAGGATTTAGGGGATCTGCGAATTGAATGTGGTCGCTAAATAATTTATAGATCTGTCAATGATTTTGTGTCTGAGTTGTCAATTGTAGCATTTAATTGAGATTAATTGATTAAGTCGACGTGATTGATTAATTGAATTCGGTAAACTTGAACCTAAGATCGGAAGCCTGGTAAAAGTTAGACCTGCTACAACACATTAGTATGCCCTAATAAGATCGGAAGCCTTTAGACGCATGCTAGGGTGAATAGCGGACCGGAAGGACCTTTTCACTACCCTTTAGACCAATATCTGTGACAGACCTGTGACTTAGACCGTGACCATATAAGATTCGTAGTGAACCGACAATCCTAGTTTTCTCTTCATATATAAATTCGTCTTAAATTCATCTTGTTTATTTTAATTATTCTTCTCCTTTATTTTTCTCTTTCCTTCACTACTTTTAGATTAGTTAAAACAACTCTCAAAAACCCCCGATTTGGTTACTAAGAAAAACTTTAATACGAGTAGAATTTATTTGTCTCCTTGTGGATACGATCCCGACTTCCCTAGCTATATTTTTAGTTGGACCGTAGTTGGTTATCTTTGATAGGTATACGACTAGCTTATCAAATTTTGGCGCCGTTGCCGGGGAGACGGTTAATTTTACTTGTCTTTTTAGTTTATCTTTTGTCTCAGGGAACTTACGTTCCTTGAGACGGTTCTCATATTTTCCTTCTTAGTTCTGTGTATGCCCAGGTCTAACAGGTCCGAGATTCATCCTTTTGATCCCGAACCTGAGAAGACTTTACGAGCTAGACGGAGTTTTTGGAGGGAAATTCGTCCAGCGGAAAAATCTAATCCGTTTGACCCAGTTTTCGCTAATCTGGAAGCGGAATATTCGTCCCACGAAGAGGACAACTCAAGCACCAAGTCAGACGCCGAGTCAGATATCTTAGTTCCGATCATGCCGCCGAAGCTTTCCACTCACTCCGAGCCGACTCAGGCTAACATCCCAAAAGGATGGAAGCTACCAACTCCTACCACCGGTTCTTTCGAGATTCGTCCCGCTTATATCAAATTAGTGGAGCGAAACACCTTCTCGGGCAATAAAAACGAAGACCCCGGACAGCATATGGAAATATTCACTGATTATTGTTGTTCAATTCCAGTTGCTCCCGGGGTAACGCAAGAACAAGTAATGGAGGCCTTATTTCCATTTTCTCTTGCAGGTCCAGCCCGTAGATGGTATCGTGATTTGGACAAAGATGCAGCCAACATCAATGACTGAAATTCATTGGCGCTCGCTTTTTATAAGCATTACTACCCTTCTCAGCGCACTAATCAGATACGGAGTCAAATAACCAGTTTTAAGCAAGGACCATTGGAAGATCTACATGAAACATGGACTAGATTTAAGGATCTAGTCCGCTCTATTCCTCACCACGGATTTGAACCATGGTTTTTATGTAATCAATTTTATAACGGTTTATTTGATGATAATCGTGCTATTCTTGATGGTGCAGCTAACAGACGTTTCCAAAACAACGTTGATGACGACAAGGGTTGGAAATTGATCGAGGAGATGGCCACGCATCGAGCCGAATATGGAAATCCAAGAGGTAGTGTTCGGGTAGCCGCGGCGGAAACTAGTGAGATTATGGCTCAATTTGATCATCTTCATGCCCGTCTCGACAAAATTCAGAATCCGCCTCATAGAAACGAGTCGAATCAGCAAACTGTCCATGCCATGATCAAACAGGAGGCAATGTGTGAGCGATGTGGTATAGAAGGCCATAGCGCGGGGGAATGTATGACCGGGGTGGAACAAGTTCTAGCTTTTCAACACTTCAAGCAAGGTAATCCTTATTCTAATTACTACAATGAGAGGACTAGGGAGCATCCAAACTTCAGTTGGACGAGTCAGAATGTGTTGAACCCAGTTCCTCAGCCGAAGCAACAAGCTTATGTTCCGCCTCACCGCGGACAACAACAAGGCTTCCAAAAGCCTCTAGCTCTTCCACCGCCAACTCAACCTCTTGCTATTCTTCCTCCACCACCTGTGACTCCGGCTCCAGTTCCTAGTGAATATCAGGAATTGAAGAGTATGATGCAATCTCTCATGATCCAGATGCAGAAAAGTGACCAATCTAAAGATGCACAGATCAGGAGACACAAGTGGCGCAACTTGCCACAAATCAGTCTGCTAGGCAACCAGGCACACTACCGTCACAGCCGGAAAAACAGCATGATACGGCCAACGCGATTCCGCTTCGAAGCGGCCTTACTTATGACGAGCCCAAGATGCCTAGTTATGATAATTCTGTTAATGTGGAGGATGTAATAGTTGATGATGTATCGTTAAAAACTGCTGAAACTGCTGTGAATGACGAACTGGTCAATAATAGTCGACCGACTATTAAAAATAGTCGACCGACTATCATTGACAGATTAACAGAAACTGCAGGTGAGGAGGAAAATAGTCGACCGACTATCCCTGATAGTCGACCGACTATTGTTAATAGTCGACCGACTATCTCTGATAGTCGGCCGACTATTCCAGAGATAGGATCCAGATCCGAGACGGTCGCTGCTGATAAGCCGTCTGATGCTGAAGTGGAAACGGGTGTTCTACAAGATAAAGCTACTGAACAGATCAAAATTCAAGTTCCTTTTCCTAGCCGGTTGAAGAACAAGAAGATCGAGAATCAGTTCAGTAAGTTTATGGAGGTCGTCAAAAATCTCCAGGTAACCGTTCCCTTCACGGAATTAATTACCCAGGTACCCTCTTACGCAAAATTTATGAAAGATATTCTGACCCGTAAGAGGAACTTTAATGAACATGAGACTATTGCTTTTACTGCTGAGTGTAGTGCTCTAATTCAGAATAAGTCTCCACCCAAACTGAAAGACCCGGGTAGTTTTTCCATACCATGCACCATAGGCACCCATGTAATCGATAAAGCTTTATGTGATTTGGGTGCAAGTGTCAGTGTCATGCCCTATTCAGTTTGCGAGAAACTGAATATGGGTCAGCTTAAAGTCACAAGTGTGACTCTTCAGATGGCTGATAGGTCAGTTAAACGTCCCCTAGGAGTCTTAGAGGATGTCCCTGTGAGGATAGGTAAATTCTTTATACCTGTCGATTTCATTGTTTTAGATATGGCTGAGGATACACAGATTCCTATAATTTTAGGTAGGCCATTTCTACATACTGCGGGGGCCCTCATAGATGTCAAGCACGGACGCTTGACTCTAGAGGTGGGGGACGATAAAGTGACCTTTAACTTGGCTAACACATTAGCTAAGCCTATGATTGAAGACACATGCTATGCTCTCGATATTATTGATGACGCTGTTTTTGATGTTTGTATGGGTTCCCTGAGTAGGGACCCACTCGAGACTTTGATGTGTTTAGACACTTGTGAAGGCGATGAGCTTAATAATGATGTTGTGTGGGATATGCTAGGATCTACACACTATATACCGGACCATGTATTTCGAGACGATTCTATGTCTTGTTCAGTCATCATAAGTAATAAGGTAGACAAGAAGAAGTCCACTGCGAGGAATCGTTTCAAGGTGAATGACCAACATCACCATATTAAGGACGAGACAGGAGGAGAAGTCGAGGTTTTGTACCTCGAAACAGTCACTAACTGAGCAAGGTGACTACGGTCGTGCGAGACCTTAAACCAGCGCTAACCGGGAGGCAACCCGAGTTGTAAAACATTTGTACCTGCATTTAGTTAGTTAGAGCATATTTAATTTTCTGCATTATAGATTTTGTGAGGGTGAGAACGAGGGTCTAAAGGTTTGAATTGAGTTTTGCAGAGAACAGGCTGCTGACGGAAAACTGGAATGAGTCAACAATAGTCGACCGACTATTTTCATAGTCGGCCGACTATTCCTATTGTCGGTCGACTATTCTAATAGTCGGTCGACAATTCCGACATCACGCACCTTGGCTGACAAATTCCGTCAAATAAGTTTTTCTTTCTTTACTTACTTCAGTTACTTTTATAACTCCTAAACCCTATTTTTCTTACTCTTCCCACCTACCTCCATCCTTACCTTCATCTTCTTCATTTCAAATCTTCATCTTCAACCTCTACCCATCTTCTTCTCCCCATCACTATCTCCTTTAATCTCTTCATCCTTGCTATTTTCTTGTCTCTATTGAAATTGTAACTACTTTCCAGCCATTCAAGTAAGTTTCTTGGGTTAATTTTCTTCCTTTTTCTTCTTCCCGTCTAACTGCTGCGCTGTGCGTTTTATGCTGTTCGCCGGAGTCGCCGACTATCGGAATAGTCGGGCGACTGTTCTCATTGTCGGATGACTATTCCGATAGTCGGATGACTATCGTGTCTGTCGGGCGATTATTGTCCGCGATTACTGGGTTTCTGCCGCGATTACTGTTCATCCACATATTGTTTTGAATCTATTCAGAATCTGTTTTCAGGCTTGAATTTCAGATTTCGACCTGGTTTTTTTGGGATTTATGTTATTACTCATATTGTTTACCCAAATTTGTTGATTTCATCCACATAATAATGTTTTTACCCAAATTTCAGTTTTGAAACTAGGGTTTTGATTTCAATTGATTTGGGGTTTTTGTGTGAGTAGTACACCAAGTCTGATTTTAGCTATTTCAGGTCAATATGGATGCAAGAAAAAGACGACGCCAGGGAAGCACAAGACGTCGAGTCGACATTAGCCGGGAGTCAATGCCAAGTCAAGACCTCGTTCCATTTCCCGAGGAGAGCATACCGGAATATCCAAACGTTCAGTTTGCCTCAGCTGATCAGAGGGAGCGTTTTGTCCAGTTGGCAGCTCTTAAGGTAACACCGACACGGTTTCTAGACCGTGAGCTCTTGGGAAGGTTAGGCATTTATCAGCCTGTTGTTGACTTACTTAATGGTACCGGTATGAGTGGGCTAATTTATATGCTAGAATTCACATATAAGGGTCTTACTCTTGAGTTTTTTAGTAGTTTCAATTTTTTTAGTGACTTGAACTGGGACACACCTTGCATTTTTTTTAGACTCTTTAACACGAGTTTTTCTAGGACCGTTTCTGAGTTCGGTCAGCTTTTAGGTGTTACTAGCGAAGGGGATTCAATTCATCCCCCTCGCCGTCTAGCTAATGAAATCTGGTCTTGCATTACTGATCGTAACACGGGTCGTAAGCGGGGCAACGAAGTCCACCACCCGGCCATCCGATACTGGCTTCGTCTGATAGGATGCACTATTTATGGACGTACTGAGCCGAATAATATTAATGCGGATGAGTTAGAGAGTCTAGCGGGCTATCTAAACATCGATAGCGAGCGGCCATATGTCATGAATGTGGCCGCCCTTGTTGCCCACCATTTCCAACATATCGGGAATGGGCTTATTTCTGTCATTCATTGTGGGAGCCTCGTTTCCCACATCGGTCGTAGGCTATTTCCGGACTTCCCGTACGGGGAGGAACCTATAGGACACGAGCTTCCATCTGCCGAGCGACTCAATAGTCGCCTTTTGAACTTTTCTGTCCTTAGGGGTCTTCATTGGCTAGGTCCCGATTTGCGTTGGCGCATAGCAAAGGATGAGTCGGTTATCCTCCCTTACAATCTACCACCTCTTACCCCCTTCCCATATCTCCCCTTTGGTCCTGAACGGGACCCACCACCGTATCCCTCCTATTTGCTACCACTTAGGAGGGATCTTCAGACCCCCAGACACTTCGCACCCGAGACGGGTGAACCATCTCGACCTTCTCGACAATCTCGAGGAGGTGGTAGCCGATCGACCAGCCGTGCTTCACATACACCATCTTTTGCGGCTGGATCTTCGGGCCCACCACGGCCTCCTTATGCATTTCCACATACTGATTATTCTAATGTGCCTGCTTTTCCTGCTCACTTTGTGCCTCCTCCACCGTATGTTACACCGGCGGTGCTCGACCAAGCGGCGGTCCCGGGAATGCTTAATGAGTTATGCCACCGGATGGCCACGGTGCAACTAAATCAGGCACTTTCCGATTTTCATTGTTACAACAATGGAGTGCAGGTCGGCCTAATCTCTCCTACAGCTTGGCACCCGACTTACTACACCTATCCCGAGGGAGGCTATGGTAACAATGCCGGGAATGCGGAGAGAAATGATGGAGAAGGAGATGACGGGGAGGGAGATGACGACAATGGAGCTAACGATGGTGGCAGTCAGGAGGAGAGTGGTGACGAGAGCTCCGATTAGGACGGTTTGGGGAGGTCTCCATTTGTATATACATCTTGTAAGTAGTTCTTCTTTTTCTTTTTGCACTTCCATCGTTTTGCATTCCTTCCCCGTTTTTATTGTTGCCTCTTATTGTATGCTGTACACAATGAGGGCATTGTGTGATTTGGTTTGGGGAGGGTATGCTTCTGTCTGTTTTCATCCATTTGCATATTTCTTGCATTTCCGCATGCATAAAAAATCAAAAAAATCAAAAATATGTTTTTACATTTAGTCGAGTCTTAGTTGAGTCAGAATGCTATGTAGCGATGATGATATTGCTTTTATGTCTTCATTTAGTTTCTTATCCTAGTGCGCCGTTAGAATTTTTGTATATAATCACATGCGGTATTCTTGCATCTTTGGTTAACTGTACTGAACGAATAAACTTGACTCATTGTTGGCAAACTACTCAGATTTGTAAGGAATTAGAGCCTTTAAACTGATGACATCCATGATCAGTTTCCTTTAGGGTGAGAGTAGTACTCCTTATGAGACATGTAACATCAAACTGCATAAGCATGACATTCGTCTCTTGGTACCTGTATGCATTTGACTCGTGGTTTTGACTTGTGCGAAAAAGGCAAATCCTTTCTTTTAATTAATTCCCATGAGCCTCACATAGCCAAATTGACCTGTTTGACCCGTTTATTAACTACATGCCATAATTTGCCTACCCTAGTCAAGCTAGTAATTGAATTAGACGAAATTGTTTTTTTCGGGTTAATTTTGGTACCATGATGATTGAAAAAAAAGGGAATTGAAAAAAATGATGAAAAGAAAAAAAATTCAATGAAAAAAAATTGAATGAAAAAAAGAAGAAAAGAAAGGAAAGGAAAGAAAAAAAATGAAGTGAAACTAGAAGAAGAACGTGTTTTTGCTATAAGAAAAGAATTGATCTCTCTAATTTCATAGTTAATAGTGGGAAGCGGTTTTGATAAGGCGCTTGTTGCTATGCCTAATTTCTTCGACTGGAGTTTGGTGAGAACGGAATGTTTACTATTGATGGGTGTAAGGAATACTAGCTTGGCTTTTACCTCCTCATATCCATATCGTTTTGCCCCTTCTTACCCGACTAGCCTCACTTTATACCATATGTAAGTCCTTGGCACGTGTCTTTCCCGATAGAATGCGTATGTACGGTTATTAGAGATTGATTTCATGTTAGATTGCATGCATGTTCTTGTAGGTCGCAGTTTAGGTGAGTGCTTTGTCTTTCCGTTTTTACATAAAAACTCACAATATCACCCCTTTTGTGTGATGAGCGATCCGTGAGAGTCCGACATGGACGAGTCTTGCAAGGTTGAAGGTTCAGTATTGTTGTCATTGGTCAAGCCTGTTGTGTGTGGTTGTGTACATTGATTTTAATCGTCACATTGGTTTGGGTAACTTTGAAACATATTCCGCTATGAGTTATATACATTCCATTAGGATTGGGTTAAAGTTTTGTGCTTGCTTGGGGACAAGCAAGGGTTTGGTTTGGGGAGGTTTGATGCGCGTATTTTATATACACTTTTTATGCTCTTATTACGCGCATTCTCGTGTTTATTGAATAGTGAAAACTATTATTTTGCCCCGAATTGGCTACTTTGTGGTGTGTATTGTCCTTTTGCAGGAACGGAAGACAAAGGAGCTAAAACGAACCAAAATCGTGCCAAATTGAAGCTGGAAAATTGTTGTACGCTGAAACGGGCGATAGTCGACCGACTATCTGAATAGTCGGCCGACCATGACGATAGTCGACCGACTATTACAATAGTCGGCCGACTATTCTGGAGCTGCAGAGATCAAGTTGATGAATGATTAGTCGACCGACTATTACAATAGTCGGCCGACTATTTCCTGGACTGCGGGCAGATTTCGTGATCAGCAAGGAATTTCCTAAACACAAGAGTTTCCTAAACAGTTTTTAACCCATCCAATTTGTATAAATAGGGCTTTGGGAGCCACATTAGAAATCACTTCTTAACATCTCTCAACTTCTCCCTTATTCTCTTTTACTTCTCCTAGACTCTTCTTTAGATTTCTTCTCCTTATTCTCTTAGAATTACTTATAGGTTAATTTCTTCCTTTAAAACTCGGTTATTGTAAGATTGCAACATTCTAATCGCCTTCATTCCTTTTGGTAATTTTATCTAATCTTTCTTCCTTCTTCCTCGTTCTTGATTGTACTTCTTCATATTTACTTATTCTTAATCTTTGTTTTATGTTTGTCGTAGTTTTATTATTATTCGTCATGTTTAATCTAGTAAAATCTTTTATTAATCTTGTTGTTCTTAAATTAATTATGATTAGCTAATTTCCCTCGTTAGGATTTAGGGGATCTGCGAATTGAATGTGGTCGCTAAATAATTTATAGATCTGTCAATGATTTTGTGTCTGAGTTGTCAATTGTAGCATTTAATTGAGATTAATTGATTAAGTCGACGTGATTGATTAATTGAATTCGGTAAACTTGAACCTAAGATCGGAAGCCTGGTAAAAGTTAGACCTGCTACAACACATTAGTATGCCCTAATAAGATCGGAAGCCTTTAGACGCATGCTAGGGTGAATAGCGGACCGGAAGGACCTTTTCACTACCCCTTAGACCAATATCTGTGACAGACCTGTGACTTAGACCGTGACCATATAAGATTCGTAGTGAACCGACAATCCTAGTTTTCTCTTCATATATAAATTCGTCTTAAATTCATCTTGTTTATTTTAATTATTCTTCTCCTTTATTTTTCTCTTTCCTTCACTACTTTTAGATTAGTTAAAACAACTCTCAAAAACCCCCGATTTGGTTACTAAGATAAACTTTAATACGAGTAGAATTTATTTGTCTCCTTGTGGATACGATCCCGACTTCCCTAGCTATATTTTTAGTTGGACCGTAGTTGGTTATCTTTGATAGGTATACGACTAGCTTATCACGGCACTTACTAAGGCCCTTGATGAAATCAAGGTTGACTCATCGGTTACCCCCACCGAAATGGTAGCCACGATCCTGCCATATCTCAAGGACAAGTCCAAAGGAGAAGGCCCACTTATCACCTTCTCCGAATCCGACCTTCCACCATTCGGGACCACCCATAACTTGGCCCTGTACATCACGGTGATTTGTCGAAACAAATATCTCCCGATGACCCTAATTGATGACGGGTCCGCAGTTAACGTCCTTCCTTTAAGGACAACCAAGGCCCTCGGCATTACCGAGGCCGACTACCTTCCGACCGCAAAGACTACCCAGGCTTTTGATGGAAGCCCAAAATCAGTTGCTGGGGCCGTTAAACTGACCATCATAACGGGCCCGATCGAGAAGGAGTTAGAGTTCCAAGTGATCGATGTTACTTCATCCTTCAACCTGCTACTTGGGAGGCCATGGATTCACGCGGTCAAGGCTGTGTCTTCTACTCTTCACAGAAAGGTCAAACTGCCTTTACAGGACGGGATCGTCACTCTCGAAGCCACTCCTATAACCGTGTCAAGCTGCAACGCGGCAAGCTCCGCCGACCCACGGGGATTCAACTTTGTGGGAATGATCGAAGAAGAGTACCTTTTCCAGCCGTACTTCACCGTTAGCATCTATACAATGCTACAGAACCTGGGTTGCCTACCGGGAGTCACATCAAGGCCATACCTTCCACCTGGAAAGATCATTGAAACCCTGAACAACGGGCAATCTCACCTTGGTCTAGGCTATACTATGGCACCCGGCTACACAAACCGAACTAGGGCGGTCACGTTCGTCACCCCGGTATTCGAAACTGTTCAAACGGGTCTCTATCGGCCCACCATCTCTTACCCTGGGACCAAACTGGCTCGGGAATGCAATTTCATCCCAGATGATATATTCGCCCTTATCCAGGCCGAATCAAAGGAGGGCCCAAGCAACACTGATCCCATTCTAGGACTACTCTTCGGGGAAGACAAGGTCATCCCGACCCCTAAGCAAGAGCTAGTCAGCCTGATCCTTCGCAGCAACAACTTTGATCCAACCAAGCTGATCTCGGAAGTTGGTGCCGACACTGGGAAGAGAGCTTGGAGGAAGACAATCAAGTGGACCGACAGTCAGGGTCGAGTCTACAAGCTAACTACTGGAGAAGGAGATATGCATGCTATCGAGTCTGAATCTGAGTCCGAGTCCGAGTCAGAGTCAGAGTCGGAGTCTGAGTCAAAGTCTAGAGGGTCCAGTACTAGGATCGAGTTTGTAACCCCTCTCCCTTCTTTAGCCTCACCATCGGGAGCCCCGGAGTCTGTCCCGAGGGCTCTCCCTATCCCGCCTCTGACCAACGATCAGATGGCAGCTCTCTTCGAGCTCTTTTCAAAATTTACTATCAATAATAACGATAACCGTTCCGCTTACGACTTGGCTTATTTTCAAAATGTTTTCAAAAATCTTACTTGCAATGACATTGAGAAACCCGACGAACAGGTACCACTGCCTCCGCATCTAATCGAGCAGCTTGAACAAAGGGAATCCCGAGATCCGGTAATCGAAGAAACCGATTCCATCAACATAGGAACCCCTTTAGAGCCTCAGATACTCAGGTTGGGCATATCTTTAGATCCCGAAGAAAGACAACAATTCACGGACCTCCTCCACGAATTCAAAGACGTCTTTGCATGGTCCTACAAGGACATGCCGGGAATAGACCGGGAAATAGCTGAACACCGAATACCCATCAAAGACGGGTACAAGCCGGTAAAACAGAAACTCCGAAGAATGAGGCCCGAATGGTCTCTCAAAGTCAAAGAAGAAGTTGATAAACAATTCAAAGCGGGCTTTATTCAAGTGTCTGAATATCCAGACTGGGTTGCAAACATAGTACCGGTACCCAAAAAGGATGGCAAAGTCCGAGTATGTGTAGATTTCCGGGACCTTAATAAGGCCAGCCCAAAAGACGATTTCCCGTTGCCACACATCGACATACTGGTGGATAACACGACCGATCATGCCCTTCTATCATTCATGGACGGGTATGCCGGATACAATCAGATCAAAATGGCGGAAGAAGACATGAGTAAGACCACCTTCATCACACCTTGGGGGACTTACTGCTATACTGTAATGCCATTTGGGCTTATTAACGCTGGAGCCACTTATCAACGGACCGCCACTACTTTATTGCATGACATGATGCATAAGGAAGTAGAGGTCTACGTCGACGATATGATTGTCAAGTCCAAGGACCGAAACGGGCACATTGCAGCCCTAAGGAAGTTCTTTACCCGACTATGCAAGTACAACATGAGGTTAAACCCTCAAAAATGCAGTTTCGGAGTAACATCGGGCAAGCTGCTGGGCCACATTGTCAGCCAACGGGGCATCGAAGTTGACCCAGCAAAGATCAAGGCCATAACCGAGATGCAACCGCCTAAAACCGAAAAGGAGATAAGGGGGTTTCTCGGGAAAGTCCAATATATAAGCCGATTCATTTCAAAGCTAACCATGGTATGTGAACCCATTTTCAAGAAACTGAAGATAGGAGAACGAACACTATGGGACGACAAATGTCAAATGGCTTTCGACAAAATCAAGGAAATTCTATCCTCTCCACCGGTGTTAATGCCACCTCAGCACGGTTTGCCTTTATCGCTATATTTAACAACGACTGAGACAGCCATGGGCGCTATGCTAGCCCAGACGGTCGATTCTGAAGAACGGGCTATTTACTACATCAGTAAGAAGTTCTTAGAATACGAATGCAAATACACCATGCTCGAGAAGACGTGTCTAGCTTTAGTATGGGCCACTAAAAAGCTCCGACACTACATGCTTAGTCACGAGGTACATGTGCTATCCAAGATGGATCCAATCAAATATCTGTTCGAAAAGCCCATCCTCAACGGCCGTATATCCAGGTGGACTTTAATGCTAGCTGAGTTTGATCTTAAGTTTGTACCTTTAAAAGCCATTAAGGGTCGGGTAGTAGCAGAATTCCTCTCCGATAGTCCGGTACCCGAGGAAGATCACACCGACACTTGGGCTTTTCCAGATGAAGACATATTCCATACCGACACTGACACATGGGATCTGTATTTTGATGGAGCGTCCAACTTTCGAGGATTTGGTGTCGGGATCTTGCTAATCTCACCACAAGGTGAACATACCCCGTTATCCATCAAGTTAGATTTTGACGTGACTAATAACGCAGCCGAATACGAAGCATGCATTCACGGGTTGCAAGCCGCCGCCGATTTAGGAGTAACAAACCTCCGGGTCCACGGTGACTCATCGTTAGTCATAAACCAAACCCTACAAAAATGGAAAACTCGGAACGCAAATCTCGTGGCTTATCAAGCACGAGTAAGGGTTCTCGAAAAACAATTTCAAAAAGTGGAGTACATCTATCTGCCTCGGGAAGAAAACCAGTTTGCAGATGCTCTGTCAAAATTAGCGTCTTTACTGAATATCCCAGCACATCTAACCAACATGCCTATTTGTGTCGAAAGGCGGTCTGAGCCAGCATACATCAACACTATCCAAGATATTGAGATAACTGATCCAGAACCTTGGTACCAGGCTGTTCTAACCTACTTGACGTCAGGGGAATATCCTCCGGGAGCTGAAAACCGGGCCAAGAAAGCTCTACGAAGATGGGCAACCCAGTTCATCCGCACAGACGATGGACAGTTATACAAGAAGACAACACAGGGGGCTTTACTTCTATGCATAGACAAAATTCGAGCCGAAAGAGTTATGGCCGAGGTGCACGATGGCGAAAACGGACCACACATGAATGCCCATATGTTGGCCCGGAAAATCGCAAGACTCGGCTACTATTGGAATAGCATGGAAACTGACTGTCAGCTGTATGTCAAACACTGTCATAACTGTCAGATTTTCGCTAATGTTCAGCATATGCCTTCATCCCTACTATATACAATGACATCGCCATGGCCATTCTCGACATGGGGAATTGATATAATCGGGAAAGTGAACCCTTCCGGGACGGGAGGTCATTGTTTCATCCTAGTGGCTATCGACTATTTCACTAAATGGGTCGAAGCCGAGTCATACCGGATCTTGAATGCCAAACATGTGGCTAAGTTCATCCAAAACAAAATTATATGTCGATATGGGATTCCGCACGAGTCCATCAACGATCACGGGACCCATTTCCAAGCTGAAACTGCCACTTTGCTGGAAAAGTACAAGATCCAAAGGCACACATCGTCACCTTACCGTCCTCAAACAAATGGAGCGGTAGAGGCAGCCAATAAAACAATTGTCACCATTCTTAAAAAGATGGCTGAGAATTACCGGGACTGGCCCGACAAGATACCCTTTGTCTTATGGGGATATCGGACATCGATTCGAACTGCAACCGGAGCAACTCCATACTATCTAACATATGGAATGGAAGCAGTCCAGCCGGTCGAGCTAGAAGTACCCTCTCTTAGGATTCTGCTCGAAAGCCAGGTACCAGAAGCAGACTGGGTCCAAGCCCGATATGATTCACTAATCCTCTTAGACGAACGACGATCCCGGGCTCTGAATAATATTCAGATATATCAGAAGAGAATCCAACGGGCTTTTAACAAAAGGGTTAGGCCCAGAAACATCAAGGAGGGCGATTTAGTCCTAAAATCTGTTCGAGCTTTACTACCAGTTGACCCAAGGGGAAAATTCAAACCTAATTGGGTTGGGCCATATTTAGTGAAGAAAATCCTTTCAGGTGGAGCAGTAATGCTAACGGACTTGGACGGAAACGAGTTCGTTAATCCAACAAACTTGGACCAGCTGAAGCGTTACTACCCATAAACCCTATTTCAATGTCATTTGCAAAAAGTTTATAAAAATGTCTTTTTATGAATTTTCAAATTTTAAGCAAGTCAATAAGTTAGGATCATTTATCCTACCGTTACACATCTTGAATTAATAATCTTGATGTATTCGAAAAATTGCAAAAATACTTCTGAACTACGGAAGGTTTGATTCCATTAATTATGGATACGTAGGCAACCCCTCAAAAGGGTACAACCACTGCAATAACGAAAAGACGGGAACGGTATTCACTAATATGTCTTTTTATTATTTCAAAAATACATCACAAAAAACAACAACAAAATCACACCACAAAAAAATAGTAGTAATACTTAAATAATAAATTTAGGAGACTACTCGTACATTTTGCCCTTTCCCTTAACTTTCGGGTCGCGTGGAGCCCGAGGCCGACGGGGTGGGGGCGAACGTTCCCTAATCACAAGGGAAACTTCCTTTGTTCGAACCCGCTTCTTCGATTTTGGGTTTTCCACCCTTTGCACCGGTTCAAGCCGAGCCCTAACCGGCTCGGGGAGTCTTTCTCGAGGACCAAGTCGGTCCTTAGCAGCCAGTCTTGGCCCTAGTCTCCTTTCTAAGTCCATCTGGGGGCTCACCTTCCCCCGTGCACGCTTATTACTGGACCCTTCAGTCTGAGTCCTAGATCTCCCTTTCTGGCTTGTCAAAGTAGCTCCCTCAGTAAAGAAGCTCCTATTGTCCTTAGCATGCTCCTGGCGTAACAGGTCATAGGCCTCATCAGTTTTTAAGGCAGCCCGGATCTTAGCTGAATCAGCTCGGGTCCACCTTACATAAGAACCGATTACCCAGATCGAATGAGAATTTTTAAGAACAGGCCAAGTAGCTCGTGTATACCACCTTTGCATCCAGGTGTCACACATCACATCTGTTAGCTGAGTAGATTCACTCACAACGGCCTCGATTTCTGGGATTCTTTGTGCCCGACCATATTGCCTAAGTATGCGATCGGGAAAGAGGTGAATTGTTTGCCTAAAAGATAGGATTACCTGATATCTAGCTCTATCTCGAGATTCTAGACCAGTCCAGAGGTAAATTGGCCACCATGGTACGACCCAACGGATCAACAGACCTCCATGGAAAGATAGCACCTCATCCCAATATTGTTGGGTATTGAAGCGAGAAAAGGCAATGACTCGTCTCCTCGACATAACTTGTCTGGGTTGATATCGGCTCACATCTAAGGGAGGATCCAAGATCGATAGCCTCTCGAACAGCCACAGCTGAAAGACCCGGAAAAATCAAAATCGTCAAAATCACGTAAAAAAAAAAAAAAACGTGAAAGGCGTGAAAACCGAGAAAACCGCAGAAGCCGGGAAATCGGGAAAAATCGCACAGAAAACCGGAAAAATGGGAGAAGCCGAAAAAAAAAAATCTTTTTCAGCGTACCTGTAGAAGCCGAGTACTCCCAGTTAGCCGAATTGACGAATCCCTTTTACGATTATCCAAACCCTGGATAATCTCCCCTGTAATCAGCCAAGCCGGGCTGTGCTCCGTCTCCATCAGGTCAGCCACGGTGAAAAGTTTAACGTGGCCCATGCAAGATAACAAGTCCATATGCCCTTCGAAGGCATAAACATGGAGCATACAAAAAGTAAAGGCCCTACGGCTATGAACCGGCCTGACCCGGACATCATCTGGGTTCATGAATTTTTCAGCCAGGTCGATCAGGGAAACGGTATCTCCTTCTAGCATACGGGACACCTCCATATGGGAAAGCCCTAAAAATTCCCTTAATTTCCTCCTTGGGTCAGAAACTGAAAAAGGGATGGCAGGACGAAGTATAGGATTCCATCCTCCTGCAGCAGCAATTTCCTCAGGAATAGGGCAAATCTCTCCTCGAGGAAAACTAAATACATGATAGGTGTCATCCCAATAGGATAGGCAAGCATCCAAGAAGTGGCAGTCTACTTGCATCTGACGAATCACGGACAATTGGGTAACGCCATTCTGATTTAGGATAGCCCTATCGGCATCCCTAAAATATTTAGACCACTCGTGTAGCATTCCCACTAATCGGTCGATTCCCATATTTGATTTGCTAAAAGAAAGAATAAATTTTTCAGGGCTTATTCTTTTCTTTAGGTAATTGAGGAATTGTGGAATTATGAAATTTATGAAGCAAGAAGGGTATTTATAGCATAAATATAAGTTCTCCTCCTCACCTTAGGATTCCCAATCCTAGAGTATTTAGCATACAAGCCATTGTCCTAAGGCTTAGCTAAGTCATCCCGAGCATTCCTATTCCTTTTCAAGGTCACAACAAAAATTCTCTAATTTTTCAAAGACTTTTTCAAACTCAAAAAATTCAAACCTTTTCTCAAAATTTTTATTCCCCAGCACGAGTCATTTTCCTACAAATATTACATGCAAAATTTTGCAGCTTTGCATAAATATGTACAGGACGACTCAAGCCAGACCATGCAATTTGCATAACTCCCCGGTGGCATTTAACAAAATGAGCCCACATACAGGCCCACTTTAAGTCTCATATGACGAGTTCAATTCCCCACGGAGTTATTATCATCAGTTCAGGTACATTTCTAGCCCATGGCCGGCGGGCCCTCCACGCAGGTCTAATGGACCTTAAACGACCCGACCGGAAGCTGCCAGGTTTTAATCCTTGATTGACCTGGTGGCTACTCTGACTTTCGCCCTGTCCAAGCCTCAGTCAGAGTGGGGGCTCTGTAGACACCCACATTTTGACCGCCAGGTGTCTATAGTAGTTTCCGACAAACACCCGATGATGATCGGACGCTAACGTGCCTTGACGTACTCGGAAATGGGCTCGTAATATGGACATTTGGTTTAGACATTTTAGGGAGTACAAATCTCACAAAACCAACCTCAAATTCAGGCCCAGTGGGTCGTCTCGAGTCAAATAACACTAATTTGGGTCGAATCCGACACCAGGGGTAAAACCGTCTTTTAGCGACCGAGTCAAAACCCGGTCAAAGATTTTTTTCCGAGATTTCCGGACTGATCGTGACATCTCACGTGTCCAATTCACGGTCCAATTCTACACAAAAATCAACCATACAAAGCAATAAACAATTCCGTTTAAGGTAGAATTCGATCCCGAGTAGGAATCCTATCCGAGAACCGACTCAAACACTCAACCGAGTGTAAACCACTCGGCCAAGTAGCACATACCAGCCGGTATTCCTCTTTTCTTCGCTCACAAGAAAACGGAATTCTCGTTCTCCTCAGCTTCTTACTCAAGCGGTAATTCTAGCTCAAACAGGAGTCCTATTCAAAAATCGATTCGAGCATCCGACCGAGTGTAAAACACTCGGCCGAAACAGCCCAAAACAGTAGCAAACCAGCCGGTTTTCCTTTCTTCCTCCACAAGAAAGCGGAATCCTTATTTCCCTCAAGTTCCCTCGTTTCCTATCCTAAGCGGTAGTCAAACTCTCCCAAGCCAAG